>CM031620.1:37181725-37266725 GCA_018398815.1 Conus ventricosus
AAACTGTTGATTACTCATGAAATGTTGAAGAACAAACTATGGCAATTGTGAAATGTTAAAGGACAAACTGCTGTCAGATTACTAAATTCCAGAGAACCAGTTGTTGACAGCTGTCTACATGCAAAGGAACAGAGTGTTGACAGTGATGAAATAGCAAAGAACAAACTGTTGATAACGGCTGAAATGTCAAAGGACAAACTGTTGACAACTGGTTCAAAGCCAAGGAACAAACTGTTGACAACTGGTGAAATGCCAAAGGACAAACTGTTGACAACTAATGATAAGTCAAAGGACAGTCTGTTGACAGTGGTGATTTGTTAAAGATCAAATTGGTGACAACAAAGGGAATGCCAAATGAACAAGCTGTTGACAACAAAGGGAATGCCAAATGAACAAGCTGTTGACAACAAAGGGAATGCCAAATGAACAAGCTGTTGACAACAAAGGGAATGCCAAATGAACAAGCTGTTGACAACAAAGGGAATGCCAAATGAACAAGCTGTTGACAACAAAGGGAATGCCAAATGAACAAGCTGTTGACAACAAAGGGAATGCCAAATGAACAAGCTGGTGACAACAAAGGGAATGCCAAATGAACAAGCTGGTGACAACAAAGGAATGCCAAATGAACAAGCTGTTGACAACAAAGGGAATGCCAAATGAACAAGCTGTTGACAACAAAGGGAATGCCAAATGAACAAGCTGTTGACTGCTAATGACAGGCCAACGAACTAACAACAGTCGACAACTGATGCGAAGCAAAAAGACAAACTGTTGACAACATGAAATGTTGCAGGACAGACTGATGACAACTGTTGAAATGTTGCAGGACAGACTGATGACAACTGTTGAAATGTTGCAGGACAGACTGATGACAACTGTTGAAATGCTGCAAGACAAAATTGTGATGACTGATGAAACGCTGAGGACAATTTATCGACAGTTGGCGAGCTGCTGAAAGAAATGCTAGGCAACTGGTGAAATGCGAGAGGAGAAGCAGTTCACAAAGTATGAAACATTAGAGGACAAACTGTTGTCAAATGAGAAGAAGCCAAGCACAGA
Source organism: Conus ventricosus (assembly GCA_018398815.1). Classification (NCBI taxonomy): domain Eukaryota; kingdom Metazoa; phylum Mollusca; class Gastropoda; order Neogastropoda; family Conidae; genus Conus; species Conus ventricosus. Next base: position 37,182,788 of record CM031620.1, read on the forward strand.
CTGTGAATAAATGATGAAGTGCTGGAGTATAAAGTGTTGACAATTGATGAAATGCTGCAGAACAAAGAATTCACAAGTGGTGAAATTCTGAATGATTCACTGCTGGCAATCGACGAAATACCAAAGGGCAAGCTGTCGACAAATTATGAAAAGCTGAGTACAAACTGTTGACAGACTATGAAATGTAGAAGGACAAACTGTTGACCAGCATGAAATGGCACAAGATGAAACTGTTGACAAATGGCGAAATGGCAAGGAGCAGACTGCTGACAATTACGAAACAGTGAAGGAGAAAGTGTAGACAAGTGATGATAAGACAAAGAACAAACTGAGGACAACTAATGAAATGCCAAAGGACAAACTGTCGAAAACTAGTGAAATACTTAGGAACAAACTGTTGACAACTGATGAAATGCCAAGGAAAAAACCCATGCATGCATGGTTATATATTGAAATGTAGGCCAATATGCTGAAGTGTTGTGATACTGATGTGCAGGTAGCTGTAACAAAACACGGTCCCTGTCGTCTAGTCACAGATTTCTCCTGCCCACAATGAGCCGCTCAGTGCATGAGCTTGGCAGTGCCGAATCGGACGCTTTGCCCGTAAGCCAGGGTCAGGGTGCAGGCTCTTCTTCTGGACAAAGCTGGGAGATGGTGAACATCAGCCACCCTCCTTCCCTCAGTGCGCGTCAGCAGCAGGACCAGCAGCAGCAGCAACAGCTTATGGCCATGCAGCAGCGCTGCGTGACCTCCTCCTCCAGCACTCTCCACCCATACTGGCCCTCCCACAACATGGGCGTCACCAGCTCCATGTTAAAGCTACTCATGCCCAAAGGGGAAGCCAGCCGAGACAGGGCGCCAGTCATCAGTAATGGGGGGCTCTCCAAGGGGTGGGGTAGCCAGAGTGCCGTGGTGCAGCGCCAGCCAAATCACATCAATCTACCGCGCAAAAGCAGCACAGAGGTGCTGCGGACTACCGCAGCCAACGCATCCAAGCCGTCAGATTTTACCGATGGTAGCTGTAACCCGCCGCAAGTGCCGGGGAAAAGACAAATGTCTCGGTCCCCTGTCCCAAGACTTCTCTCACCCCAGGAAACAGCCGCAGGACACATAGGGCAGATCACTGAATCTGTCCAAGGGGTGACAGCTTTTTCCAAACCTTTCTCTGCTGCAGGACATGGAAACTCCGCAGTGTACCCCCAGCAACCTCCACGAAATGTGTTGCAAAATTCACCTAACCTGAGTAACCTGGATGCAATCAAAACGACGGCTCCCTCCATGCACATCTTAAATCCAGGGGTGATGGCTGGGGCGCGTGTGATCAGGAACAGCTCGGACAGCTTCGGCAGTGGTGGGGTGACCACGGTGATGGGCTCCCCTCTCCTGACAGGACTCGCCCCCTCTGGCCTTCTCCACAGACCTGCCCCCGCTCACCTGCCTCAAGAAAACGATGACAGAACACAGGGGAACTGTGACCCCCTGTTTGAACTGAGCACCCTCGGGGGCACCAACCCAACCAACGCACCTCACAGCAACCAAGCTGCTTCTCGTTTAGACCGCAAGTGCCCTGTATGTGGACAAGACTTTTCACACATCTCTATGGACGAGTTTCAGAGTCATGTGTTTGAGTGTTTCGACAATGCGGAAGAGAATTCCATGGCTCCAGAAACACTGCAGCCTCAAGCCACCTCTACCAGTGAGGCAGAGGGCAAAGAGAGGACTTGTCCTGTGTGTGAAAAGACGTTCGTGAAGGACATCAGTCAGCAGTACTTTGAGGGCCATGTTCAAAGTCACTTTGAGCCCATTGCTGAGCAGTTTGAGGTTCTGGAAGTCAAAGAACCCTAGGTATATCAGCAACTGATGAGTTATTCTACTTGTGTACTGGATTTTATGTCTGTGTGTTTGGACAAGACGTGGGGGGGGGGGGGGGGGGAGGAGGGGGGAATTATTGACTAACATAAACGTAAAGAACAAACAAGTAGGGTAACTGTTGCTCCCATGATGAAATAATTGCAGGCCCATAACTCCGAATGAATGCTACTCACTACAGCAAATCGCCCGGCAGAAATGACAACACAGAGCACACAGAGCAACCAAGGAGACATGGGAGCAAGGGTTGCTCTACTTGTTTGTTATTTACTGTGTACTGTTCCCTGCCTCACGTAAGATTTCCTTTAATATAAACGCAATTTGCAACAACAGATATGCTCATGAAAGTCTGGATCAGGCTTTGACCTTGACCTCAGTTGAAAATTGCAAGGTCAAAAACTATGTTTTAACTATTTGCGGTCATTTCTTCCTGGACTTGATACTGAATCACAAGGTCAAAGAACTGTAATGTCTAATTGTAATGAAACCAGGCAGATCAAGTCGACATTCAGAGTCCTACAAAACCTTAGTGTCTTTCGAAGCAGGGAATCAAGTCTTCCACTACCCCTATTCCTCCCTGCACTTTCCTTCACTCCTCATCCACCACCCCCCACACACACACACCTTCAACCCCCACCTCCAAATTTGTGTGAGTTTGATTTGGCAAAGGTGTGATCAGTTTCCTGAAGGTATGCTTCTGATGTATAATTATAAAATATTTATATGTATTGAATTCACAACCCATTGAAAAAAAAAAGCTGTAATTTTTGCCTGGATCTTTGTTTAGGAACAAAAGTTTGAAGAAAAGTCTGTTTTGTGATCAACTTTTCCTTTTCTACCCTGTGAAACATTTCACTAAACCTCCTAGATGGATGCAAAAGTAAGACTTTTGAAGAATGTTGATGACCTTCGGTGTTGTATTTCGGCTGAGTTTGAGAGCCACTTGAAAAGGTTCCTAAAATTTCACTAATGATTTTGATGCACATTTGGATTGTGAAACCCCACCACTCAATTTTATCTTGAACTTTTGTCAAAAGAGAAAGGCCCCAAACCTCTTAAACATGTATATGTTTTGGGGTTTTTTTTTTGTTTTTTTTTAGATCAGTACAGACTGTAGGTTATTATGTGAAAACCTTGACGGGAAGTGCAACAAGTCTTGTGAGATGGGTTTCCAGATGACCTGGACTGAAGGTCGTTACTACGACATTAGGGATTTTTTTAAGATAAACTTTGTTTTTAGGATCTTGTGTGTATGATATGTCCGTTGGTATTGTTCAGCTGTGAGCTAGCAGCAGAACACAAACATCAGAAGTTTATGCACACTGTCCCCTTTCTTCAGACCGTTAGTAGCATCACTATGCCTTTTCACTCCTATCATATGAAAAAAAAGAGAAGTAAAACATTTCTGCATCTTTTGGAGGCTTGTGTGTGTGTGTGTGTGTGTGTGTGTGTGTGTGTGTGTGTGTGTGTGTGTGTGTGTGTGTGTGTTTGCATGTGTGTATGCGCGCTTATGTGTGTGTGTGTGTGTGTGTGCACACCTCTGTGTGTGTGTGTGTGTGTGCGCACACCTCTGTGTGTGTGTGTCTGTCTGTCTGTCTGTCTGTCTCTCGCTTTCTGTCTGCTTGTCTGTCTGTCTGTCTGTCTGTCTCTTTCTCTCTGTCTGTTGGCTGGGTATCAGCAACATTATCTTATCTTCTCTCTGTCTCTCGCTCTCTCTCTATGTCCCATTTTATGAAAGACTCAAAAATCTGTCCCAGTGACAGTGCCAGCTGCCCACAGGGGTCGGTCAAAAGCTGGGTCACTCACTAACACCTCTTTGGTTTCTTCCTAATACTTATTTCTTCCATTTGTTGTGGTTATATCATGGATACAAGCAAGGCCTAGAAATCAAAGTTCGAATATCAATATTGTGTCCAGAATATGTAAGATTTTGCCTGTGTTTGTGTGGGTTAAAAGCTGGCAGGTGTGTGTGTGTCTGTGTGTGCACGCGCACAAGTGTGCGTGTGTGTGTGTGCGCGTGTGTGTGTACGTGTGTGTGCAAGTGTGTGTGTGTGTGTGCGCGCACATGTGTGTGTGTGTGTGCGTGTACGCGTGCGAGTGTTTATGTGTGTGTGTGTGTGTGTGTGTGTGTGTGTGTGTGTGTGTGTGTGTGTGTGAACTCTGAAGAATCCCATTTTTCAATGTAAAAATGCTGAAATAAACAATTTTCTTTACCAGAAAGAAGAGTTTTCTGATTGTGTTCATACATGAGGAGTGAGAACTGATTCTGGAATAGTGTGATTCTTGCCTTTTTTTCTTCGTTTGTTTACGTGCTGTCTCCTCTTCTGTGTCCCCCAATGGCAATGCTACTTGTTCTGCTCTCTCCTCCGCTGTGTCCCCCAATGGCAATGCTACTTGTTCTGCTCTCTCCTCCACTGTGTCCCCAATGGCAGTGTTACTTGTTCTGCTCTCTCTTCCTCTGTGTCCCCCAATGGCAATGCTACTTGTTCTGCTCTCTCCTCCTCTGTGTCCCCCAATGGCAGTGTTACTTGTTCTGCTCTCTCTTCCTCTGTGTCCCCCAATGGCAATGCTACTTGTTCTGCTCTCTCATTCTCTGTGTCCCCCAATGGCAATGCTACTTGTTCTGCTCTCTCATTCTCTGTGTCCCCCAATGGCAATGCTACTTGTTCTGCTCTCTCGTTCTCTGTGTCCCCCAATGGCAATGCTACTTGTTCTGCTCTCTCCTCCACTGTGTCCCCCAATGGCAATGCTACTTGTTCTGCTCTCTCCTCCACTGTGTCCCCCAATGGCAATGCTACTTGTTCTGCTCTCTCCTCCACTGTGTCCCCCAATGGCAATGCTACTTGTTCTGCTCTCTCCTCCACTGTGTCCCCCAATGGCAATGCTACTTGTTCTGCTCTCTCCTCCTCTGTGTCCCCAAATGGCAATGCTACTTGTTCTGCTCTCTCCTCCTCTGTGTCCCCCAATGGCAATGCTACTTGTTCTGCTCTCTCCTCCACTGTGTCCCCCAATGGCAATGCTACTTGTTCTTCTCTCTCCTCCACTGTGTCCCCCAATGGCAGTGTTACTTGTTCTGCTCTCTCCTCCTCTGTGTCCCCCAATGGCAATGCTACTTGTTCTGCTCTCTCCTCCTCTGTGTCCCCCAATGGCAATGCTACTTGTTCTGCTCTCTCCTCCACTGTGTCCCCCAGTGACAATGCTACTTGTTCTGCTCTCTCCTCCACTGTGTCCCCCAGTGGCAGTGTTACTTGTTGTGCTCTCTCATTCTCTGTGTCCCCCAATGGCAATGCTACTTGTTCTGCTCTCTCCTCCACTGTGTCCCCCAATGGCAATGCTACTTGTTCTGCTCTCTCCTCCACTGTGTCCCCCAGTGGCAGTGTTACTTGTTCTGCTCTCTCATTCTCTGTGTCCCCCAATGGCAATGCTACTTGTTCTGCTCTCTCCTCCACTGTGTCCCCCAATGGCAATGCTACTTGTTCTGCTCTCTCCTCCCCTGTGTCCCCCAGTGGCAATGCTACTTGTTCTGGATCCTTTCTGCACAGCCACACTCAGGTTTGTGCAATTGCATCCTCAGGGCTGACAATCCACAGGGAGCAACCACTGTCACGTCGTCAAGAGGCAGCCCACCAGAAGAGTCACTTTGGTGGTGCTCAGTGGTGTCTGTTCTGATCCAACATAACAAGGACACCACCTACCGAGCCACCTGCTGACGACAATCATTTTGCTCAGCTGAGGAGCCAGCGTGTGTAAGCGTCCTCCTCCAGTGGACGCCACCACTTCCATCTAAACAAAGACAGTCCCCAAGCACCTGCCGATACTGAAGACTTCCATGATATCAGCTACCGCATGGTCATGAGGAGAAATATCAGCACTGGGGTCACAACGAGAACAGGGCATGAAAGGCCACAGGATGTCCGACTTTTCTTCTTCTTCTTTTTTTAATTTTATTTTGTTAAACAATGACCATTGAAGATGGGGGTCAGGGGACGGCGTGACGGGGCTGTACTGTACATTGCCTTTCATGATATATCCCGGCGTGAACAGGCCCGAGAGATTCAGACACCCGCAGTTTTGGTCGGGAATATGAGCAACACTATCAGAAATGCATCCATGAAGTGTGTGTGTGTGTGTGTGTGTGTGTGTGTGAGTGTGTGTGTGTGTGTGTGTGTGTGTGTGTGTGTGTGTGTGTAGGGGGGGGGGGGGGGGACGACAACAACAAAAAAACCTTGACTGTGTGGTGTCCTACCTGTCATCAGCTCTTTTTCAGCCTTTATCAATCACTCTCCTGTCTTTGTTCTGGAAACACTTCGTATTCATTTCTGGCCACAGTTTGCGACTTGCCAGGCTTTTTTTTTTTTGTAATCTGGGCACAAGGTAAGGTAAATTGATGTGTGTGTGTGTGTGTGTGTGTGTGTGTGTGTGGTGCGTGCGTGCGTGCGTGCGTGCGTGCGTGCGTGTGTGTGTGTGTGTGTGTGTGTGTGTGTTTGAGTGAGAGAGAGAGAGAGAGAGAGAGAGAGAGTGTGTGTGTGTGTGTGTGGTGTGTGTGTGTGGTGTGTGTGTGTGTGTGTGTGCATGTATGTGTGTGCGTGTGTGTGCGTGTGTGTGTGTGTGTACGTGTGTGTGTGTATGTGTGTGTGTGTGTACTTGTGTGTGTGTGTGTGTGTGTGTGTGTGTGTGTGTGTGTGTGTGTGTGTGTGTGTGCTTGATTTGTAATGTAGAATAGATGTTTTTCGTTTATTTTTTTTTTTAACGATTGCTTTACAACCTAGGAATGAGAAATCACGCGGACTGGCAGACATTCTCAGCACGGCCTGGTCTTCTCCGCTCTGGGGATGTCAATAAGTTAGCTCCCTTTGCCATAAATTGCTTCGGTTTGTTTGTTTTTGAAGGGAGGCTTTTTTTCATGGTCAGACCTGTTCAGGAAATTACTTTTTTTTTTTTAACTGTTTGAGTTTGACAGCCCTGTGTGGTGATGGTTGCCTGGGCTATGACCATGACAGCTCACACACACACACACACACACACACTCCTCTCTCTCTCTCTCTCTCTCTCTCTCTCTCTCACACACACACACACACACACACACACACACACACACACGCGCGCGCGCGCGCGCACATCACACCACACACACGCACGCACGCCTACATGCACGAACACACACACACACACACACACACACACACACACACACACACACACACACACACACACACACACACACCGCGCGCGCGCGCGCGCGCGCACACATACATGCACACACGTGCACAGATATCATTCCACCATCGCCCACCCTCTCCATCGGATACTGAGGTCGCTTTTTATCATACCAACCAGTTGCTCCTTCGGCGTTTATAAGAATTCTCAGTGTCTGCTATAACTACAGTAGTTCTGTTCTTTGTATTGGACAGGGTGAAATCTAGCCCTATCTTTACCCCATATATACATACGTGACCACAGACATAACATGCTCACTTTCCGCACTTGAAACTGACACAACAATTCATTATCATCCCTCGCTTTCTGCACTTGAACAGACATAACAATTTATTATCATGCTCGCTTTCCGCACTTGAACAGTGAACAGACATAACATGCTCGCTTTCCACACTGAAACAGACATAGCATGCTTGCTTTCCGCACTTGAACAGTGAACAAACATAACATACGCGCTTTCCACACTGGAACAGACATAACATGCTCGCTTTCCACACTGGAACAGACATAACATGCTCGCTTTCCGCACTTGAACAGACATAACATGCTTGCTTTCCGCACTTAAACAGTGAACAAACATAAATCCTCGCTTTCCACACTGGAACAGTGAACAGACATAACATGCTCGCTGTCCACACTGGAACAGACATAACATGCTCGCTTTCCGCACTTGAACAGTGAACAGACATAACATGCTCGCTTTCCACACTTGAACAGTGAACAGGCACAACATGCTCGCTTTCCGCACTTGAACAGTGAACAGACATAACATGTTCGCTTTCCACACTGGAACAGACATAACATGCTCGCTTTCCGCACTTGAGCAGTGAACAGGCATAACATGCTCGCTTTCCACACGGGAACAGACAAAACATGCTCGCTTTCCACACTGGAACAGGCATAACATGCCCCACTTTCCACACTGGAACAGACATAACATGCTCGCTTTCCACACTGGAACAGACATAGCATGCTCGCTTTCCACACTGGAACAGACATAACATGCTCGCTTTCCACACTTGAACAGACATAACATGCTCGCTTTCCACACTTGAACAGTGAACAGACATAACATGCTCGCTTTCCACACTGGAACAGACATAACATGCTCGCTTTCCACACTGGAACAGTGAACAGACATAACATGCTCGCTTTTCACACTGGAACAGACATAACATGCTCGCTTTCCGCACTTGAACAGTGAACAAACATAACATGCTCGCTTTCCGCACTTGAACAGTGAACAAACAAACATGCTCGCTTTCCACACTGGGACAGACATAACATGCTCGCTTCCGCACTTGAACAGTGAATAGACATAACATGCTCGCTTTCCGCACTTGAACAGTGAACAGACATAACATGCTCGCTTTCCACACTTGAACAGTGAACAGACATAACATGCTCGCTTTCCACACTGGAACAGTGAACAGACATAACAATGCTCGCTTTCGCACTTGAACAGACATTACATGCTCGCTTTCCACACTGGAACAGACATAAGATCTCGCTTTCCACACTGGAACAGACATAACATGCTCGTTTTCCACACTGGAACAGACACAACATGCTCGCTTTCCACACTGGAACAGACATAAGATGCTCGCTTTCCACACTGGAACAGACACAACATGCTCGTTTTCCACACTGGAACAGACACAACATGCTCGCTTTCCACACTGGAACAGACATAACATGCTCGTTTTTCCACACTGGAACAGACACAACATGCCGTTTTTCCACACTGGAACAGACACAACATGCTCGTTTTTCCACACTGGAACAGACACAACATGCTCGTTTTTTCTACACTGGAACAGACACAACATGCTCGTTTTTCCACACTGGAACAGACACAACATGCCGTTTTTCCACACTGGAACAGAACGATTTCAAAGATCTGAGGACGACCACCTTTTCGAACACTCCCCCCCTTCCCCGTCTTCTCTAAGATTCGCGAGAAAAAAAAATTAAACAGAAAAATCAACTTGAAATTGCAAACGTTGTTCTTATTTTTTTCATACCATTAATTTTAAGCCCCCAAATCCAAACTAGCCGTTTTGTAAACACAAAGGCAAAAAGGAAACAAAAAAATTAAAATCTTGACAAAGAAAAAAAAATTCTACTTAGGGCATACTTTTTTCATATCACGCAAGATTGCCTTCGGGTTATGCGCATGTGAATATACGTGCATGTATTCAGGCACGTATACAATAGGCAGAGACAGTGCTCACTGTTCCAAGAAAGTCTTTTAGTGAGTCAGTCATGAGTCTTTCCAGGAAGATGTTAAAGAAGAGGTGCGAGAGAGAGAGAGAGAGAGAGAGAGAGAGAGAGAGAGAGAGAGAGAGAGAGAGAGAGAGGTGCGGAACCATTTACCTGCGATGCCATTGTAAAGAACTCAGAGATCTGGTTCTTCAGCAAAAAATCCTTTTCTGCTGGTGGTTTCCGTCTGTTGAGTAGAGTCTTCAGCATTACTTTACGGACGTGGCTGATGAGAGGTTACTTAGTATGGTAATCCTGGCATAGTTGAAGGTTATCTTTCTTGGCGAGTATGATGACCAAGATCTGCGTCCATGGTATTGGCCATCCCTTTGTCTGCCAGATGTAATCACATGTGATTTCAGGACAGTGACCATTTCTTCTCCCCTAGCCTGTATTAGCTCTGCAGGTATCATGTTTATTCCAGATGACTTCCCTTACTGAAGCAGTTTCACTGCTACCTCTTCTTTCCCTGCAAAGGTTGAGTGGTCATCCTCACTGGCTGATGGAGAGCAGTTCAGAATAGCTGGGTCTCCATCGGTCTTGTAATTATGCAGTTCTGAGCAGTTCTGAGTCCAGCGCACTAAGACATTGTTGTTCTTCAGTGTGACGTTTCCCTGACTTGTGCTGGATAGTGATGATACATACTTGTTTACTGGTTGTCAGCTGTATCACTCTCTGGATGCCCTTTCTGTATTGTTTGGGTTCAAGCTGTCCACTATGTCTGTGCACTGGTCATTTGGGTTCAGGCTGTCCACTATGTCTGTGCACTGGTCATTTGGGTTCAGGCTGTCCACTGTGTCTGTGCACTGGTCATTTGGGTTCAGGCTGTCCACTATGTCTGTGCACTGGTCTTTGGGTTCAGGCTGTCCACTGTGTCTGTGCACTGGTCATTTGGCTTCAGGCTGTCCACTATGTGCACTGGTCATTTGGGTTCAGGCTGTCCACTATGTGCACTGGTCATTTGGGTTCAGGCTGTCCACTGTGTCTGTGCACTGGTCATTTGAGTTCAGGCTGTCCACTGTGTCTGTGCACTGTCATTTGGGTTCAGGCTGTCCACTGTGTCTGTGCACTGGTCATTTGAGTTCAGGCTATCCACTGTGTCTGTGCACTGGTCATTTGGGTTCAGGCTGTCCACTGTGTCTGTGCACTGGTCATTTGGGTTCAGGCTGTCCACTGTGTCTGTGCACTGGTCATTTGGGTTCAGGCTGTCCACTGTGTCTGTGCACTGGTCATTTGGGTTCAGGCTGTCCACTGTGTCTGTGCACTGGTCATTTGGGTTCAGGCTGTCCACTGTGTCTGTGCACTGGTCATTTGGGTTCAGGCTGTCCACTGTGTCTGTGCACTGGTCATTTGGGTTCAGGCTGTCCACTGTGTCTGTGCACTGGTCATTTGGGATCAGGCTGTCCACTATGTGCACTGGTCATTTGGGATCAGGCTGTCCACTATGTCTGTGCACTGGTCATTTGGGTTCAGGCTGTCCACTGTGTCTGTGCACTGGTCATTTGAGTTCAGGCTGTCCACTGTGTCTGTGCACTGGTCATTTGGGTTCAGGCTGTCCACTATGTCTGTGCACTGGTCACTTGGGGTCAGGCTGTCCACTGTGTCTGTGCACTGGTCAATTGGGTTCAGGCTGTCCACTATGTCTGTGCACTGGTCACTTGGGTCAGGCTGTCCACTGTGTCTGTGCACTGGTCATTTGGGTTCAGGCTGTCCACTATGTGCACTGGTCATTTGGGTTCAGGCTGTCCACTGTGTCTGTGCACTGGTCACTTGGGGTCAGGCTGTCCACTGTGTCTGTGAACTGGTCATTTGGGGCTTTCCACTGTGTCTGTGTACTGGTCATTTGGGTTCAGACTGTCCACTATGTGCACTGGTCATTTGGGTTCAGGCTGTCCACTGTGTCTGTGCACTGGTCATTTGGGTTCAGGCTGTCCACTAATTGCACTGGTCATTTGAGTTCAGACTGTCCACTATGTCTGTGCACTGGTCATTTGGGGTCAGGCTGTCCACTATGTTTGTACACTGGTCATTTGGGTTCAGGCTGTCCACAATGTCTGTGCACTGGTCATTTGGGTTCAGACTGTCCGCTATGTCTGTGCACTGGTCATTTGGGTTCAGGCTGTTCACTATGTCTGTGCACTGGTCATTTGGGTTCAGGCTGTCCACTGTGTCTGTGCACTGGTCATTTGGGTTCAGGCTGTCCACTATGTCTGTGCACTGGTCATTTGAGTTCAGGCTGTCCACTGTGTCTGTGCACTGGTCATTTGGGTTCAGGCTGTCCACTGTGTCTGTGCACTGGTCATTTGAGTTCAGGCTGTCCACTGTGTCTGTGCACTGGTCATTTGGGTTCAGGCTGTCCACTATGTCTGTGCACTGGTCATTTGGGTTCAGGCTGTCCACTGTGTCTGTGCACTGGTCATTTGGGTTCAGGCTGTCCACTATGTCTGTGCACTGGTCATTTGGGTTCAGGCTGTCCACTGTGTCTGTGCACTGGTCATTTGGGTTCAGGCTGTCCACTATGTGCACTGGTCATTTGGGTTCAGGCTGTCCACTGTGTCTGTGCACTGGTCATTTGGGTTCAGGTTGTCCACTGTGTCTGTGCACTGGTCATTTGGGTTCAGGCTGTCCACTATGTGCACTGGTCATTTGGGTTCAGGCTGTCCACTGTGTCTGTGCACTGGTCATTTGGGTTCAGGTTGTCCACTGTGTCTGTGCACTGGTCATTTGGGTTCAGGCTGTCCACTATGTGCACTGGTCATTTGGGTTCAGGCTGTCCACTGTGTCTGTGCACTGGTCATTTGGGTTCAGGCTGTCCACTATGTGCACTGGTCACCTGTCCAGTCATCCACGACTTTCTTCGTGCTCTCTTGATCTCAGTGTTGATTTTTAATAAAGCAAAAAAAAAAAAAAATATGCAGGCGGGGATGTAAGCGCGTTCATGCAAATCGTCTGGCAGATGAAACCAATGTGTCCAACTTAGACAGAAATGTGGCAGTCAACTGAGAAGTAAAATTCCAGTAAAATTTCTGTTCTGCAAATAGTTACCTAATTACTGGCTCACTTTCTTTTTTCAGATTTAAAACGTTTCTGCTTTCACTACGACCGTTTTATTTTTACTAATAAAAAAAATTAATTACAGTGAACATAATAGGTACATGATTACACAAATCCAAAGACGTGATGTTTTGTCATGTCTGTGGTGTGTTTGGCGTTCTTCCACTGTCAACGGTTGTATCTGTGTAAACTGATTGATGATGACAATTGCAGTTCAGACTGATCTCACCCTCCAGTCAGACTGTGAATGAACAGATTTCTAGGTAGTGTGATCCAGCAGTACATTAGTGTGTCCCATTTCTTTGTGGCTTTTATGTTGCCCTTTTACACTTGCTATATAAACTGACATGTTATTCCTTACATGCAAATCTTTATTTGTTTCTGTAAACTTCATATCAAGCAAAAATAAGAATTAAAACACACACACGCGTGCGCACGCGCAGTCAGTAGCTCTCTCTCTCTCTCTCTCTCTCTCTCTCTCTCTCTCTCTCTCTCTCACACACACACACACACACACACACACACACACACACACACACACACACACACACACACACACACACACACACACATGCCCTCAATCGTACGCGCGTGTACACACACGCACACGGAAGAGAGAGAGAGAGAGGGAGAGAGAGAGAGAGAGAGAGAGAGAGAGAGAGAGAGAGAGAGAGAGAGAGAGAGAGAGGAACACACACACACACACACACACACACACACACAACACAAAACACCACACACACACACACACACACACACACACACACACACACAAGCCCTCAATCGTACGCGCGTGTACACACACGCACACGGAAGAGAGAGAGAGAGAGAGAGAGAGAGAGAGAGAGAGAGAGAGAGAGAAGAGAGAGAGAGAGAGAGAGAGAAGAGAGAGAGATGATGCATGAACACACGTACTGACACAAACTGAGAGAAACGAACACACACACACACACACACACACACGCACGCACGCACGCACGCACGCACGCACGCACACACACACACACACACACACACACACATACACAAAATAGGCCTATAGAAGCAAATCCACTCTCCGTTTCAGCTTCTTTCTGCCAACGTTTCATTAAACTATGCCAGTTCTTCGTTTCATGCATACATATTCATGAAGGTGCCAGGCAACGTGAGTTGAAATGAAGGGCGAGTAGAGGTTGTCCACTATCAAGACCCACGTGCACAGATGCACGTGCAGGAGGTTGTCTCTGTGTTGGGTGGGGTCTCGGTGCGCCTTAACGAGAGAGAGAGAGAGAGAGAGAAGTCTCCAATGACCCAACACACCAGGGCTTCACCGTGGACACCCGTCACACAGCAGTCGTAGCAAACTGAACGCCGCTCAGTCCGCGTCCACACAGCCCTCCCGCATGACGTCACGGATCACGAGGCGTGAAATCTCCGCCCAAACACAGGTCAGTGAGCAGAGAAAGCGAGAATCGTACGACTTGATGACAGCGAGTATCGTGCCGGTCAAGATCTACGACTATTGGTTTCACTGACAGTGATTGTTGTGAGCGAGAGGCCTGCGGTGGCCATGCCCTGGACTGGACGAGTCAGACAGGCAGTGGCGGCGGCAGGACAGGTAGGAGGCGAGAATGAAGACAATATTTCCATCCCCCCTCCCCCCCCCCCCCCCCTCCTCTTGACGTGTTTAGCCTTCAGAGTCGGAAATTGAAAACTGAATGGTTGAAAACGTTGGTCTTTCTACCTTACCTTCAGAGTCGGAAATTGAAAACTGAATGGTTGAAAACATTAGTCTTTCTACATTACCTTCAGAGTCGGAAATTTTGAATTGATTGAAAACATTGGTCTTTCTAAATAAGCCATTTCTTTGCCAGTGCTTAAAGCAGATGATGTACGGTGAAACGTAGATAGGACCTATAGGTAGCCTACTGACCCTGTTTTAGTAGAATTCAGTGCCTGGAGGAGCAGAGAGGTAGAGAAGGGGGGGGGGGGGGGGGGGGGACATCGGAGAGGACGGGGGATCCGCTAAGGATCTTTCTATGGCTTTTGAGGGGAAAATGTTTCATTAGTGACTCACTCCGCCTCTCTCCCACCCCCACCCCTTGTCTCTTTTATCAGAAAATTCTGTTGTCAGATTTCACGTTGAATAAATGTTCGATGAGCAGTTTCAAAAAGCGAGGTTACATTATCTCCTCTTTCTTTTTCCATACCCCCCCCCCCCCCCCCCCTAAAGATTAAATTAAGTTTATTTCCAATGAAAGTAAGTTTCTTTGCAATGTATCGTTTTGACATACAGAGGACAAACACGCAGCATCGACAGTACTAAATCGACTGCTTGATTAGAATGATTAAATGCTTATTAATAAGACTGACTGATTGATTAGGAAGATGTCCATTCCCTCCCCACCATTTAGTTCCGTTGCAAGACATCTATGAACAAAAAATCATGCTATTAACATGGTTTGCTCTGATCGAGGGAAAGGAGAATAGAAAAATTCAATTGTCAACTGAATGTTCAAAAAAGAATAAAATTGGTGATGGGAATTTTCAAACATTGAGGATTTCAGCTGGGTGGATGGAAAGGAGTGAAATCTTGGCAGTTGTTTGAACAGGTGATGGACAAAACGGTTTTCGAAAAAATTTCCTTGTAATCCCTATCTCCTTTGAATCCCAGTCTTTATCTCCCTTACAATTCTTTAATCAGAGAAGTTGCATTTGTTCGCTTCCATTCAGCGCCGGGCTTGTACCAGCATAGTGCACTGTCCAGGTTAGTCAGTGAATGGCGAGTGGACGTTCACATCGGGAGACTTCAATCTAATCTTCATGACTGTTTAACCGAAAGGACCGTCTAATATCACCGTCTGAGAAGTTCTTTCCTTTGGTGCCCACGATCATGAGGATGAAGTTTCTGGCTAAATGGTCAGAAAGGAAATCCCAGCACTGTTTCAGATAAACAGTCTAGAAACATTTGTTTGACCCCCCCCCCCCTACACACACACACACACACACACACACACACACACACACACACACACACACACACACACACACACACACACCTCCCCTCGTATTCTAAGACCTTTGTTCTCTCTCGTTTCTAGGAAGGACTGATTAAGAGCAGGACATCCTTCCCCGTTCCCGCCACTTCCCTCCCCCCCCCCCCCCCTCTATTCCCGTGCTTAATGTGCTCATTTTGAATCACGTGATCGCCGGGAGTTTTTCTGTTTGTAAGTCTGCATATTGCCGGTTTTATGTCTTAGACCGCGATGAGTTCATTTAGAAATTCCAGATCATCTTCACAGCCAGCGCTATATTTCCTTGAACCATGATCTAACTCAAAAATTCATAATTTCATCGAACTGAAAAATCTGTCATTTTATCTGCCTGAAATTTTCATGTTTTTCAAGTGTTTGTAGAGTTCGATCAAAACGATAGGACATGCAGCATTCATTTTGCTTCTGCTCTTTGTTCAGTAATCTTTAAGCCTGCTTGCCCCTATACACGCACGCACCCCCCCCCCCACACACACACACACACGCACACGCGCACACACACACACATACACACACAATCTCTCTCTCTCTCTCTCTCTCTCTCTCTCTCTCTCTCTCTCTCTCTCTCTGCCCTCCAGTTTTCATTTCTTTGACAACAATCCGTTTCCCTGACTCTCTCTGCACTCGGGCTGATTGGTACTGGTAAACTGATACCCAGTATCCTTGTGAGTTATCAGATCTCTCTGTAAACCGGATGACTGCCCGCCAAAGCACGTCTGTGTGAAACATTCCTTCCCATCCCTGTAAGATCCATGGGGACATCGTTTCCTTGTTTAGGAGATTCCTTACTCAAGAGACCATGCACCTATTTTCATCGAAGAGACTAAAATGTTTCATTTCGTTGCAAAATATTACTTTTTGGTCAGTAGAGCGTATAAACAAAACCGAAACAAAAGCATAAAGTACTGGTGTTATCTCTACAACTGGCCTTCAGACGGATCACACACACACACACACACACACACACACACACACACACACACACACACACACACACACACACACTACTCTCTCTCTCTCTCTCTCTCTCTCTCTCTCTCCTCTCTCCCCCCCCCCCCCCCCCCCCGATCGGGTGCAGTCAGGTATTCCTTTATTCTGATTGGATCTGACTGGATGTTCCAGCTCCCCCTCCCTCCCCCCCCCCCCCCCTCCCCCAGTCTGGGAAAACCACAGATCAAAATGTTTAAAAATGTTTTGTGTGTGCGCGCGCGCGCGCCCGCGTGCGTGCGTGTGTGTGTGTGAGAGCAAGAGAGAGAGAGAGAGAGAGAGAGAGAGAGAGAGAGAGAGAGAGAGAGAGAGAGAGAGAGCAGTTCGTGCTCATTTGGGCCTCAGTGGCAAAGTTTAATGCCAGTCATCTGCAAGCTAGAAGACGTGAAGGATTCCTATTCCACCTTCATTGGTCTCAGCCTTGTGCTTCCGCTGGTTGAAGAACTTGTCATCAGACCTGATCCTGATCTTGATGCTGTTTCCATTCTTGCAGAAACTGTAGAACAACAAGGCTGCGAACGTCATGATGAACAGTGTGGGTGCGAAGACACAGCACTGCTTACTCCATTTGTAACAGGAAACGCATCAGAGAAGTCTATATCGTCTAGTACTCGTGCAAGCATGCCATTATGGAACTGGCATATCATGATAGATTTGTTTGGGCAGCCAAACATTGCCATGATCCTCCGTAACCCCACAATAACTTGTTCAAGGCTCTTGTGAGGTCTTCAAGCATTGTGTGGCGACCCCTGTTCTTGTCATAAGACTTCTCATGAAGCCAGGTGCTGCAGCAAACACCATAGTAACATTTCCGCGGCCCTTTCTACAGCCACTTTGACATTTAGGCCTTTGGCCGTCTTCCTTGCGCTGAATTAGATGGTTGAGGAGGACGCTAGCGAGAATGTTTCTGGTGGTGACAAGAAAGAGATTTCGCATTATCGCAGGAGATCCTGTTTCTCTCCTTCTGTAGAGATGGACGACGAAGGAGTCCTTGAGCACCTGAGGACCCACTTTCTCCTGCCGCCTGATTTGAAAGAAATCGGTGAAACTCTGGACTAGAAGCGCGCCAAGCCATGGATATTTGAGCTGGAATGGTGTGTGAGCCTGATGCCTCGCCAAGCCATGGGTGTTTGAGCTGGAATGGTGTGTGAGCCTGATGCCTCGCCAAGCCATGGGTGTTTGAGCTGTAATGGTGTGTGAGCCTGATGCCTCGCCAAGCCATGGGTGTTTGAGCTGAAATGGTGTGTGAGCCTGATGCCTCGCCAAGCCATGGGTGTTTGAGCTGGAATGGTGTGTGAGCCTGATGCCTCACCAAGCCATGGGTGTTTGAGCTGGAATGGTGTGTGAGCCTGATGCCTCGCCAAGCCATGGGTGTTTGAGCTGGAATGGTGTGTGAGCCTGATGCCTCGCCAAGCCATGGGCGTTTGAGCTGGAATGGTGTGTGAGCCTGATGCCTCGCCAAGCCATGGGTGTTTGAGCTGGAATGGTGTGTGAGCCTGATGCCTCGCCAAGCCATGGATGTTTGAGCTGGAATGGTGTGTGAGCCTGATGCCTCGCCAAGCAATGGGTGTTTGAGCTGGAATGGTGTGTGAGCCTGATGCCTCGTCGTTTCAAAGGACATTAGCTGTTAAAACATTGTTGAAGTCTTCCACTCATCCGTTCAGTGGGTGGAGCAGTCCATCAGCACTGTGCAGTGGAAATGTTCCAGAGGAACGAGGTACACAGACGGTTTTCGAGGCATCATACATCAGGTTGCAGTTGTTGCTGTCCGCGTAAAGCTGTGTGCCTTCCTGCTGAATCAGGAGTCGTGCATCTCGCTTAACTTCGCCTTCACTTTGCTTTTAGTGGCTTTCGTAAGCTGCCTTATTGGATGCAGAGTCGCTCTCTTGCTAACAGACTCTGTGGCTTGCCCGTTTGACGTGAGCTTCAGATTCTCCATCGTTTTCGTCCAACTCGTCTTGATGGTTACTAGTATTCAGGGCTAGATGAGTAACGCGTACAACGCGTACCCTATACCACGTCCTTGAATGCCATTGGACCTCTTCTATTTGATGGTCACTAGTATTCAGGGCTAGATGAGTTACGCGGTACCCTATACCACGTCCTTGAATGCCACTAGACCTATTTGATGGTCACTAGTATTTAGGGCTGGACGAGTAATGCAGTACCCTATACCACGTCCTTGAATGCCACTGGACCTCTTCTATGCCATCGACACGAACATTTGTGTTGGTTCAGCTCGTCATCTAGATCCTCACTGAGGTTTTGTCGAATAAAGCGCCTTTGCAGGGTGGTAACGTTTTAGTAGCTTGTTCATCGCTTTAAGCACACAGGAAGACGAGTGGAATACAAACAAACAAGAAAATTCCAAGGCTGTACACGCAGCCTGATTCGAGATATGTAGACGGCAAGCAACAATGAACAAAGATAAATAAGATGATGAAAATGTCAGTGTGTAAACTCACCTCCCACCCACCCACCCCTCATCACCAATGCGAATTAGGCGCTGAAAGCTTCCTTGTGCAAATCCCCTCCACCCTCCTCACCCGGTCCTTTCACCGTGATCACAACAGAGGACAAGGGGCTGGAAGTTTTGACTGCGAACTCCCCCTCGCCCATCTCCTTCATAAACCACAAATGATTAATTAAAAGCTGTAGTTTGGGTTTGCCAGCAGGCACCAGAGACAAAGGTAAACTACGAACTGGAAGTTTCAATCGCCAACTCCTCCCCTGCCCCCCTCGCCCATCTCCTCCAGAGATCACAAAGGTTAATTGCAATTTGTAGGCTTGGGTGTGCGATCAGGCAACAAGGACAAAGGTACGGCAGAACCTGGAATGTTCTGTGCGCAGTGGACTCCCCTTCCCTTCCCCCCCACCCCACCCCTGCATCTGATTGTAGAGGTGAGATGGAGCTGCAGAATTCAGTGGGCAAACTCGGCACCCCCACCCCCTCCTCCTCCTTGCCCCTGTCCCCCTCCACCTGATAATAAAACGGCTGGAAGTTTCAGAGAGCAATGCCCACCTCCCCTTCTCCCACTGCCTGTTCACAAAGGAGCTGCAAGTTTCAGTGAGCAACTCCACTTCCCCACAGAGAGAGAGAGAGAGAGAGAGAGAGAGAGAGAGAGAGAGAGAGAGAGAGAGAGAGAGGGAGGATGCATACTCATATCTATGCGTTTTGTGCAATTGAAGCTCTGGAAAAATTCAAGAAGAGATAAATGATAAACAATAGTACACCACCTTTTGCGTGCGTGCTGTTTCATAACCCCTGACTCGGTTCTCATCGCTCACTCCAGTGCCTGTTTGCTTTCTGCCAGCGACGCAAGCCCGGCCCCCTGATGGAAGGTGGGGATGATGCATCCTCTCTGGACGTCAGACGGGGGTCACCCCCACGGACCTCAGACGCTGACACAGGCAGTCCGCAGCATTTCCGGCCCGGCAGGGACACAGCTGACGTCACTAAGGCTGCCGGCGAAGCGCAGCAAGCCGCACAGCGATCCCATTACCTGCAGGTGTTCACTGCACGTGCACAGCGGCAGCAGAGTGGGCGCCGCTGTCCACCAGTGTGCAGGAGAGAAAGCAGCAGCGACACGGACATAGAGAAGGGTTGTACCACCTCCACCTCCACCACCACCACCACCACCACCACCGTCAACTGCAGTAGCGCGAGCAGCATTGACAGCTGTGCTATCGAGTCACGTCAATCGGTGGAGGAGACGGAGAGATGTCTGGGTGGTCGTGGTTCTCGGAGAGAAAAGACGGGTCGGGTCAGCGCACGTGGTACACTCCGAACAGGGGGGACAGAGGCTGACGTCGACTGTCCCGCGGATCGTTCGGGGAACCTGGCAGACAGAATCGATGAAGCTCGACAGTGTTGCAGTGCCATGCGTGGCGACATCAGCAGGCTGTCGACGCGCTGTGACACGCTCTTCTCCAGACTGAAGACCATCAGAGCCTACCTGGCCTACCTCCCCAGTAAACCAAACCACGCGGCAACGGACGCCGTGACTGCGGTGTCTTCGGCTGTTGGTGTGGGACGGGCATCGTGCAGTAAGCCGTCGTCGTCTGTGGACACCGTGACTGCGGTGTCTCCGGCTGTTGGTGTGGGACGGGCATCGTGCAGTAAGCTGTCGTCGTCTGGTGTGTCCCGTACAGCTCTTCCTTGCGCTTCTGTTGGTCTGCCACCGAGACCGGAACGGAAACGTGACAGCCATGTTGTCCCAGCCAGTCCACCGGAACGGAAACGTGACAGCCATGTTGTCCCAGCCAGTCCCAGAGCGTCTCTTAGTGTTGTGGAACGTGTTGAGGAAGAGTTGAGTCTTCGTCTGGACCAGCTGACGGCGTACATTTCCAGCAGTGATATTCCAGTGAAGCAGACTGAAGGAGACAAACCGGCCAGTGCACACGTGCATTTCGCTGAAGCAAAGGAACAGAAAGCGTGTGCTGTGACAGCAGTGCCAGTTTCCTTCAGTTCCAATCCCGCCACAGAGTCGGTGCGCCATCGCACAGGAAAAGACAGGAAAAGGCTGACGGAAGAGAACAGTTTCCTTAGGTCTGCCTCAGTCATGTTAACTCCTCCTGTCAGTGATGAGTCATCTTCACCGAACGAGGACCAGGTGAATACAGGACAAACACCTGAAACGGACGTTTTAAAATCCGAGGTGACGTCATGGCCTGGCCGATCAGACTTGATGCCGACCACCCCAGTGTTGTTGGTTCAGTCCTTCTGGTCAGACTTCCACACCCCGCCCATCCAAGCCCTGACTTGTTTGGAATCCTTCAGCGATTCAGAAAGACAGCACGTCTCTCTGCCAGCGGACAGGCAGTTTCTGCAGTCGTCGGCAATGATGTACACCCCGTCAGGAAGCGATCTGTCGTCCGAGTCTGACGACCGCCACAGCTGTCCAGGTGTCTGCCACGACCCCGAGACCTCGCCGGTGATTGAACTTCATGGAACAGTGATTGCAGGGCACCACAGGCTCCACGGCAGTGAAGACTCCCTGTCTTTCTCTGATAGTTGTGACTCAGACTGGCAGGACTACTTCACGGAACACTTCTGGTCCTGCATTTCCCCTCCATCCTATTGTAAGGAAGCTGACGTGTTTACTGATGACCACAGCAACGGGGTCCTGTTTCAAACATGAATACTGGCAGTTGCGTGGAAAGGAAGGGTTTTGATAATGATGAAGAGAGTGGAACTCGGTTTTCTATCTGTAAGCCTGCGTCTGGAAAGAACATAGAATCTGGCGTCCAAAGAATAA
Source organism: Conus ventricosus (assembly GCA_018398815.1). Taxonomy (NCBI): domain Eukaryota; kingdom Metazoa; phylum Mollusca; class Gastropoda; order Neogastropoda; family Conidae; genus Conus; species Conus ventricosus. The sequence continues at coordinate 37,204,467 of CM031620.1, forward strand.
ATGCGCCAAGTCCTACAGAACCTTGGAGAAGGTCGTCTACGGTGAGTTTAAAGAGAAGCAAAGGTAAAGATGGAACTGACATGGGTCCAGACCTCCAGATGCCGTGTAGAGAACCACTGACGCTTGTACAGAAATCACTCAACGTGCCCAGAGAATACAGAAGCAACAAGCAGGACGAGAATGATGGCAACGTAAACTCTAGCTTGGTACGCAGAGAATATCCAGAAAGCCAAAAGCATCTGACTGACGTCAGTGCAAGCCAGATGTTCAAATCAACAGCCATAAAATCAGATCTTCCATACAAGATGAAATTTAATTCAAAGTCAGAAAACAAATCTCTGAATACAGGTCCACCAGCGGATAGTCATGAAACAAGTGAAAGGGTTAAAGAAGTCATGAATCCAGGAACCATGGTGTCCAATCATTTGCACCAAGAGAGGCCCTTCTGTAAACTCTCAGAGTTACCAGGAACATGTTCAAATGCCATTCCGAACATAACCCTAACAACAGAGAATAAAAGAAGCGCCACTGAGACAACACCAGACATGGTGACAGGGACGTGGGCACAAAATTCTTCGGATGGAACACGTGCCCCCGTAGCCGATACTGGTCATGGTTCTGCAGTTAAGAATCAGTTTCCCTGCAATTTAAATGATCCTGCACTGATGCTGGAGTCGATTTCAGAAGACACGAATGGGACCAGTGTAGTACATGATTTAAAGCTGCAGCCTCCACCAGACGAGCTGAGAGATTGCAGAGCCCCTTGTCAGTGGAAGCATCATCAGAAGAGGATCAGACAATGGAGATCTGCTCGCCATTTGCAGCATCTGTCGATGGCACCGTCAGGGATAGAATGTCGGTCTCTGTCACCAAGTGCAGGAAGTGTGACTGGACGGTCACGTGATAGTAGGAGTGCAGTGCTGTCCTACAGCGCTCTTGAAGGCATGTCCTGTGGTGTCAACTTGTTGCGACAATTGCACAGCCAGAGGTATCCACCACTGTCAGATGTTAACAATAACCTTCCTTCACTTGTGAATATTGTCTTGCCACAAAGGAGTCATTCTCCAACATTGGATGGGGAAACCCAAGAAACGCCAGGGCGTGATAACTTGAGGGTTGAGAGTGATACTACTCACTACGACTGTTCATCCTCCGAAACTTCTCCAGCTACAGAGAACAGTGTACAGCAGCAGTCTGAAGCAGCTGTCTGTTCACGACACAGTGTGCCCATTCAGCAGTACGTTTCTGGTGAAGATGTTTCATCTGTCCATCAGGACAGACAACGAAGAATCGCTCTGGACGAGTTAAAGACCAGGCTGTACACAGTGACCAAAGTGAGGGCCACACAAGTCGGAATCTGTATGAAACGCTGTACCCCAGCACATTCAGAGCAGGAAAAGGGAGAGATTAGCACACTAAAAAATGCCGGATATACGACAGATGTGCAGGGATGCTCAAAAATAAGGGTCGCCTCGTCAGATCGTATGAAAGCACAGAAACCAGCAGTTGCTTTGAACGTTGACAAACACTTAACGGGAGAGAAACAAGCATTCTCCGAGGTCACTTGCGGTGTAGTGGATACTCGAAAAGAACACACGCTTAGCTGCATCATTGAAGTTGAAAATGAAAAGCTGAACGAAAGAAACATTGAACGTTCACAAAATAGAGCTGGATATTCACTACAAAACACCGATGCAGATGAGAGACTTGCTGTTCAGTCGGGTTTATCAGAATTCCAAGACAGGACGGATGAATTCAATTTAGTTAACAGAATCATGCCGCAGGCAGGAGAAAAACACTTAGAACTAAGTCCGCAGGAAAGTGGACAAAGACACGCGTTCGAACAAAAATGTTCGTTAGATTCACAGGACTGGAAACCAGTTACAGGCACAGAGAAAGACAGTCAGATCCGTTTTGTCAGTTTATCATTCGACGACAACCCTTCTGGATTCCTGAATACATTGGTCTCTGTTGACAACCGCGGTACACGCCAGATGTTAACATCGACCCCAGTTGTGTCAGGTCAGAAGACGACACGGACGAATGCTGGATGTATGGTACAAGCTTTTTTCGACCCCAACCAATCGGTGGAACAGTCGCATATTCTGGAAAGGTCTGGGAATGCTCGCTTAGCTCCTCAAAGCTCACCGAGTCTGCCAGCCTGTGGAAGCATCGTACACATGCGCAGTGACGCTGAAGCCAAGAATGACGTCATGGTGGACAATGGAAATCACACTGGTTGTAAGCTTGATCCCGATTCACTTGAAGACAGAAGGGGGATGACTGACCTCATTAACGTGGGTAGAAATTCTGCATCTGGAGGGGCCCAAACCGAAGTCCTCGCCGACATTGATAACACGCCACGCTCTGCCGTTCAGTCCAATCTGCTGCCGACCTTCAATGCAGATGACACACTTTGGTCTCCTGGACATGATGGCCAGAAGCATCAGCCTTCTACAGACGGCGTGAGAGCATCACATCCCTTGAGTTGTCGACACACTTTTGTGATTGCCCAGCGCACTGCCAACAAAGACAGCGCACTATTAGAACAGGTCTCTGGCAGAAAAACTGAAATGAAAACATGCGACCAGATCAATGACCTATCAAAATCCGATTTCAAAGCTTCTGTAAAATGGTCAGAGAACGGTAATTCAAAACTCCAACATGATTATGAAATTACGTCTTGTACACACACTTCAGAATTTCAAGAAAGAGGCAATTTTCGTCCCCAGGTAACTGGTGGAAGTGAAATGCCCAACATTTTGAAAACACAAATATCCGAACAAAGCAGTCGCCAACAAAAAGCTGGTCAGCTTCTCCCGTCAGACGATTGTCTTCACCGTGCTGAAAACCTCCCAGATGTTCTGCTGGTGAAGCCACGCCCCAAACCTCTCTTGCCCACGCCGCCATACCGCCGCTCAGCCCCGTGTGTGGGGATACCCCCGTGTCCACACTGTGTGAACCACATGCCGCCCGTTGCCCCTCTGCTTCCCCGATGCCCTCAAGGCTGTGGGTGTGCTCACGGAGATCCCTGCCTGCAGACGCCGTTCGCCCAAACGTTTCACGTCAGGCGAAAGTCACCCGTGATCTATGACTGCTGGGGCCGGGCTTACAACGGACCTGCGGCTACCTGCCTCCACCACCGAGGATCCACCCAGACCTCCTGGCCTCTTGGACCCGACTCCAGGCCTCGTGACAGCAAGAACAGGGCACCCCAATCATCTCTGCGTGAAAAGCCTACGACGCACATAGATTCAAAGCGTCTTCAGTCTGAAATGCCTGTATCCCAGGAAAAACTATTACAAGAAAGCAAGCCCCTAAACGACGCACATTACCAACCGGTGCCTGCATCATTCGCGGTCACAGCATGTAAGCCTGAAGCGGACGGATCGCCCTCTCTCGGTGAACGTAACGGAAAGATGCACTTAGAGCCGCAGAATGAGGTGTTTCCGTTATTGATGCTGACGTGGACATTTATTGTGTGGTCTCTGACCATAGTAGTTCAGGAAATTGAAACCCACAGTTCTGATGACCATCGTTGAATGCTTGGTAAATGACCAGTACTGCAGTTTCTCGAAGTATCTTTCCTTCTCAACGTTCGTGTGGCACCGAAAAGTCTGCATGTTGTACACAGTTCCATTATGAACTGGCGACATGCCTTTGAATGCTACGGGACGAGTGACTGGCACCTGGCAGAACGCACAGAAAAGTAGGAAACTGAAATCGTTTAGTGCACCGGGTGTGAACAGGTATTTTCAAGCGTACGTTATACATACAGGTGTGATGTGAATTTCAGTTTGATCTAGTCTATACTTCCTGTTGTTTGAAATGTGGAGAATGAAGATGCAACGGCACATTTTAGGCATGGAGTTGGATTGAGGAGAACATTAGGGGATAAAAGGGCTTGAAATTTATCACCCCATGATTTTAAGTGTGTTTATCAATGTATCTACCTTGTGCACAGGGCCGTACCTGTTTGCCCGAACTGGAATGTAAATTGTCATAACTCGGTGAGGGAAAGAGGCACATCTTAAATTGTAGAAAAAAAAATAACGTAGCATAATTATACAGTTCAGGAAGTAAGGACAACGAGGTTGTAATTCATTCTACTTTGTTTATTTCAAGTTTTCCTCGCTTGCATGTCCGAACGCCTCATGAAAAGCGTGTCTTTATCCCTTTGCAAGAAAGAGGTCATTCCTGTCATGCGTTGTCCAATGTCCGTGTTGTTACAATGTATTCTCATGTCGACGGTGTTGACATTGATGTTGACAATTCATTCTTGTAGTTTTACTGAATAGTTGATCGTCTCGTTTTTCTTGAAGAAAAAAAAAAGTTATACGAAGGCATTTTAAAGGTACCTAAAGTACAGACACGGACACTGATGGTAGATAGGAGCCATTTGAGTCTAGTCTCAACGACTCCCCTCAGACAACTAGGTCCAGATGGTCAGACGCAGTCCACAACCAGTCTTCAGTCTTGGCACTCTGTACTTTAAACTCTTCCTAGAACAGAACTGCTGGTTTTAACAGCCTGAAAATTACTGCTGGAAGATTAGCTGATCAACGGCGCCTTACTCTTTTACCCCTCGTGTGATAGAAGAGAAGATTGAAGAGGAGAAAATAGACATTCTTAATTCTTTTTAACCCTTATATATTTAAGACGCTCAGTTTATGGTCTTTTTCTTCCGACCCTTGTTTGAGGGAGGAACAGATTGTCGTTGGCTTGAGCTTATGTGATCTTTACACAATGAGGATTGCCTTACCTGAGTGAATTCGTTACTCGAATGAGAAACCACGCGACAGCTCCGTGATTTATATGTAATAAGTGATCAGGTGCTTGACCAACCATTCTGATGTGTGTGTGTGTGTGTGTGTGTGTGTGTGTGTGTGTGTGTGTGTGTGTGCGTGTGTGTGCGCGTGCGTGCGTGCTTGCATGTATTTGAGGAGAGACAGAGCGCGCTCGCTCGCTCGCGAGAGAGAGGGAGGGGATTGTGGCTGAACACCTGTAATGCAGATAGTGATATGCAATCCTGTGAGCGTATGTATACCCTTCAAGTGCTGCTTGTATGATGTCCCTTTGACCGTTTTTAATCTGTCCACTATTCGAACTTGGGATGCTGACACCAGCACTGGCTTGTTTTTGAGTCTTAAACACAGGCTTGTTTTACATCTTAAGTACGGGCTTGTTTTTACATCTTAAATACGGGCTTGTTTTACATCTTAAATACGAGCTTGTTTTACATCTTAAATACGGGCTTGTTTTTACATCTTAAACACGGGCTTGTTTTACATCTGAAACACGGGCTTGTTTTACATCTTAAATCCAGGTTTGTTTTACATCTGAAACACGGGCTTATTTTTAAATCTTAAACACGGGCTTGTTTTACATCTGAAACACGGGCTTGTTTTTACATCTTAAACACGGGCTTGTTTTACATCTTAAACACGGGCTTGTTTTTACATCTTACCTGGCAATGCGCCACCTTTTCCGAATGGTCAAGTATGGCCGACTGACCGTTGAGACAATTTGTTGGAAAAATACAAGTAATTTAATTGCCGCTCTTCTGCTGCTGCTTTTTCCACCTCGCCCCTCCACTTTTCTCCGTTTTTTTTTTTAAAAGGTTCCTTGCAGCCTCGGAGGACGTCTGCCCTTTACCATGCGGTCGGTGTGTTTCACAAACAGGATTGGTCGTTTGTTATTGGGGCGGCTTCCCCCTCTCCGGGCCACGTTCTCGGACCCGATTCACGCCACGCTCCAAAACTCTTTCACCATGATTTTCCTCCAGATTTTTGTTCGTTTGTTTTGTACCCCCCCCCTTTCTCTGTCATTCAGAATTCCAATGCCTCGCGCCAAAACTGTTATCAGGTTCCAATGGATGTTCTCTCATTCTGATTTGATGGTTGTGTGCTTCTTCATTAAGGAGCTGAATTTCTAAAGTCTGTTGGTCCTGATAAGCTCATTCTTGCGTTTCTTAATTCATGAGGCACATTTTGAAGGATTATATTGATTGCATAGCTTAGATCAGCAATATCCATTTTCTGAACGAATTAATCTAGAATATCCCATATTGATCAAAACTTCGAAAGTGCTGTTTCAATTTTGGTATACACTCGGATTAATTCTTTAAAAAAAAAAAAAAAAAAAAAAGGGGGCCGCAGGTGAACATTTTATTTTCTACAGTATATTGACTTTTTAAAACCAGTCTGTCTGTTCAAAGGCATGACCCAGATGTTTGCTGTGCACCTGAGCGCGCCGTTCATGAATTCCACGGATGTATAGTTCCATTCGAACGTTGGAATAGTGTATGATGGCCAAGTGTAAATAGACTAAGTGTGCACAGATGTAAATATAATCATTGTTATCAAACACTGGCTGTCTTCGTCGTGCACATACTTAAGTTGCGTGTGCGTGAGTGTATGCGAGTGTGCGCGAGTATATTAAATGGGCGTGCGTGTGTATGAGGAAGAATGGGGGGGGGGGGGGGGGGGGGGGGGGGGGGGGGGGGGGGGGAGAGAGAGAGAGAGAGAGAGAGAGAGAGGTACAGAGAGCGAATTTCTGTGTGCTGAGAGAAACGGACAGATAGACATGCTGTGTGCGCGTGCGTGCGCGCGCGCGTGCGTGCGCGCGCGCGTGCGTGTGTCCACATTTCAGCATCCAGAGATCAGAGCAGGTGCAAAAACAGTTCTGCCGTGTCCTTTTAATAGAGCGATGTAATCATGGATTAGCACAGGTGGACTGGCACGAGGAAGAGAGACGGGGGTGCCACAAAGAGGTAGTAAACAGACATGCGTCAAACATTCCGAATCCTCACCCAGTTCTCCTCCCCCACCCCCACCCCCCTTTCCCTCTCTGCTGGGTCCTCTTCTCCCCCTCCCGTCTACGTGCACTGCTACACAAGTCGCTGGCATACAACTCTCACGACCACCATTTTCTTCTCATCAATGAACGAAATGGTAAAGCTACGTGTACAGACATACCTTCCACATACACACCGATTACGGGTACAAACTGCATGGTGCCCTACATTCAGGTTACTGGGCCATTCGGGGGGGGGGGGGGGGGGGGGGGGGGGGGGGGAAGTAAGAAAAAAAAATCTATAATTTCACACTACTAGCTGGTTATGTTTAATCTACATATCAAGCATACGTGACAGACAAGTGCTGCAAACATCTCGAATCTATTTAACAAAACCATGCATTTCTTTCCCGATTGTTCACAATCGAATTTCTTTTCGATTTAAGCTTTACACGGAATCCTGATTAAGTGTGATCATCTTTACTCATGTTTTTTTTTTCTGTGTGTGTGTGTGTTTCTGTTCTTCACCGATAAATGTATATTAAGCTCTATCGTCTTTTAGGAGATACAATAGGTGTGGGACAATCACACCTGAAGTGTTCTAAATCTGCTTACACGTGACCACCACTTAGAACTCTCATTCCACGAATCAAGCGACCCAAACCTACCGACTACATACACACATGGCTGGAGACGAGCTAGACAGATGGTTTGGGATGGTGGCAGCGGCGGCTGGCTATGTTGACAGCCATAATGGACTGGTGGTCGGTGCACACTGCCCTTGTCTTGGAGGTCAGAACTTCAGGCCCTAAGTCCCGTCACTAACAAGCCACAGCATCTCCCCCCCCCCCCCTGCTCCCCCACAAAGCCGTTAGTTAATAACCGCTAGTTAGTGTTATTGTTTATTATCATATAGCCCAGCCGACCACACAGACCCTCTTGAGGGCTGTCCACCATCAAACCTTTTAAGGGGGAGATCCGACCGCTAGAGATAAATAGACGTCCCATACACAATGCATTAAAAACAACAAAACAAAACGGAGAAAAAGAAAGAAAGTTGTACCTGGCTAGACTTCACTGAAAAATCCATCTTGATATATATAAATGTACGAAGGTATGCAAAAAGAGTGGCACTGACTGTAAAGCCATGCCCTCTCCGTTGGGAAACAACTGCACTGACCACGGCAAAAAAACTATCACCACAGCATAGTACACAAGACAATACACTGAGCTGGTTTTGTTCTTTATTGACCTGTTCTACACAGAAATCGTCAGCTGTTTCAAAACCAATCGCCAACACGTCCATTTCTCACACTTGCCTCACAGCACACCGAGCTCAACCCGTGACTGACAGACACGGGTCCAGCTGGAGACCTCGGTGCAGGGGAGACTCGGGTCTGCACCGACAGCGGCTAGGGGTGACCCCGTGCCAGGCTGCTCCAACAGTCTGTGGTGATAGGACAGACCCTCAGAGAAAAGGGAAGATACTCTGGGCTGGGCATTTGTCCTAAAGCCGGTGATAATTCTATTATTCCATCCTACTGAATAACATGCATACCAAGTCTGCCATGTTTTTGTGTGCTTACAGCAGTCCTTCAAGTTGCAAAAGAACTAAGCACTCAGGTTTGTTCTAGCTTTACTGGGAGTCGGGGAAATATTTCAAAATACATTAAAACCATGTCAACAAAAACGTCCTCTCTGGAAAGCGACGCATGGCAGACAGGACAGGAGTGCTGTGTGACCGAGTGCTGAACACCGACTGTGGCTCATGTCTATGCAGCCAAGCAGTGCCACAAGGGAGAAAGGAAACCTGTCAACGTGAACACAAAACACCCGGCAATGTATCCACCGAGAAACAAAGCACACACAGCAGGTGTGCTGAGGTGGAGCTCTCCTCAGTGGTAATAATGCTGGTCAACAACACACATCCACAACGGTGACCCTCTCAACGTCTTCCCTCGTTTTACAATGTTGGTCCACAAAGGGTGACCAATGACCTGCTTTCCAGTCCCTCTCTCTTCAGTCGTAATAAATAGCAATGCTAGTCGGCTATACACATCTTTTGGTAAGATGACCAACACACCAGTCTTTTCTTGTGCAGTAAGTACTAGTAGTGATCGGCTATTGAGATCCTCCACTTCAGTGACCAACACGCGTTCCTCTGCCCAACGTTCTTCCTATTCCACAAACCAATCCATTCCCCTGGTTTACAAATGATCCGAATTCCACAATTAACCCATATGCCATCTTTTTCTCCCAATTTCGCCACATTCCACAATTAACCCATATTCCATCTTTTCCTCCCCCATTTTCACATCTTGAAAACTCTTTGATTGGCAAACATCATATCAACATGCACATCAAAATAATGAGTAATACGTTCAACATCAAACGCAAAGTTTGAACAAAAATAGGAGTGGCATAAGGAATCCAACAAAAGCTAGTTGACACTGGGTGAAACACTAAATGAAAGTGGTTCTTTTGAGTTATATTTATTTACATAGGTGGTTTAACATGTTCTAAAACAGATTTTGACCATGTTATGCACCATGGTGAAAAGCAAAACTGATTACTGCCAAATACATCAACACATTTCAAAGCACTCAACTTATTCACAGAATAAACAAAAAGGATTTTCATTGCTGAACATGACACACGTGGGATGCAGTGTTCTTCTTTTGTCCACTTTCTTATCGTTTGCAGTGACCGCTGATTCACCGTAACACGCACCAGGCATTCAAGTCATCACTCAAACCCGACAACTCACAAAACAAGACAACCAATCTGCCTAGTCACCATTACACATCTGACATAGCCATTTACATGGTGTTATTATTACAATATATATATGCATCTGGGGTATTACCATGAAGTCCTCACAATAAACTAGAACACATACCAGGATATCATGTAATACTCAATGGCTGGTTTGACCACAGGGCTCTGCTGACCAGTGGGGCGATGAACATTGGATGATGGTGTGCCATATGAAGTGTTAGGGCTGACACACACACTGCAGTATTTCAGAGGGCGCACACAACAAACTGACCTCACAGAGCCTCCTACAGTGGTGAGGGTTACACAGGCAGCAGTGCACACAACTCAACATGATCACACTTACTCCCACTGGGGTACTCCATTGACGGCAACGCAATCGCCTGACCAGGAGATCACTGAATGCACATACCCCAAGCACTGTGCACCTCGAATCTCTTCGGGTGCTCTCCTGCCATAAGGAAGTTTCTTCCAGTTCTCATTTGCTCATAGTTTCCTTCAATTCTCATTCGCTCACCCCCTTCTCCACAAGAAAGTTTCTTTCAATTCTCATTTAATCACCCCCTTCTCCACAAAGTTTATTCCAATTCACATTTAATCACCCCCTTCTCCACAAGAAAGTTTTCAATTCTCATTTGCTCTTTCCCTTCTCCACAAGAAAGTTTATTCCAATTCACATTTAATCACCCCCTTCTCCACAAGAAAGTTTATTCCAATTCTCATTTGCTCTTCCCCTTCCCCACGAGAAAGTTTCTTTCAATTCTCATTTGCTCTTCCCCTTCTCCACAAGAAAGTTTCTTTCAATTCTCATTTGCTCTTCCCCTTCTCCACAAGAAAGTTTCTTTCAATTCTCATTTGCTCACCCCATTCTCCACAAGCCTTCTTCCCCACGAGAAAGTTTCTTTCAATTCTCATTAGCTCACTCCCTTTGCCACAAGAAAGTTAGTATTAATTCTCATTTGCTCACTCGCTCAAACACCGATCTAGGGATGTGGGCCCTTGCTACTGCACATACTTGTAAACAAGGTAAAAATTACATCACTGGAGAAAGTAAAGACAGAACCAAACACGTAAACTGAACATAAAACCTAATACCCATTTTCACCAGGGGAAAAAAAAAAAGATCTTTACATGTCATAAATTGCATGGCAAAGGGGTGGTGGGGGACTGATGAAACACAGTGAGATGAGGATTCAAACTGTCACAATTGTGTTCACCTCAACGAAGTTCATTTGGAAGTCAGAGGCGATTTAAACAGGAACCAAACTATCTGTCTAAATTCCATGTGAACTTCGTTTTGCATGATGGATAAAGACCACACAGTACAAGGGACGGTGGGGGAAAGATGGAAAGATGTTGAGATGAGACCTTAACACCCGAATTGCATTCAGTTCATTGGAAAATCCAAGAGGATTCAACTGGGATCATAACTACCTAGTCTAAATTCCATGTGAAATCCATTTTGCGTGATGGATCAAGAACACAGAAAAACAAAGTTACAGAGGCAAACAACCAACTTTCTGGCAGCCTACTGTGTCAGATTGTATGTGTCCAGACTGGTCAGCAACAGTCAGCGGTTGAAAACAACTGTCAGAGTGGGAGAGAGAATGACAGAGAAGGGGGGGGGGGGGGGGGGGGGGGGGGGGGGGAAGGGGAGAGAAATGTTCCTTGAATGACAATGCCAAGGGTCAGGCCACATTTCAGACAAATGAGGTACACCGACATAATCACGCACCGCTTTGCGATGCAGCAAACACTCCTTGCCTAGGCGTTTTGATCATGAAAGGGAGGGAGATGAATGGTGGTGGGGATCCAGGGTGAAGAGACGCAGGACCCAGGACAGAGCAAGAGGGAAAGATGTCGAGGACCTGCGTTCTGGAAGGAACAAAGCTCCAACTGTAGTAGTCCGTCAAAATCGACAAAAAAAAGGAGCAGACATGCACGGTGCATACCTATGTCTGCTTACAGCCACTAGCTGATCTTCACCAACTGACCTGAGCAGGTTCTGTAGGATTTCTTTTCTCCCCCCCCCCCCACCCCCTCTTAGCTGCAAATGGCAGTATTAAAAAAAAAAAACAAACAAAAAAAAAAAACAAAAAAAATTTCTATCATCTGATTTTAACACGAAACTTTTGAAACCATCTTGCACAGTACTGTACTTGCCTCAGCACTGGTGTCTGTCAGAAAAAGCCTATTCTCTGTACTTAATATACAGGCAGACAGCACAAACAGGTGAAAGAATTCAGTACACATGGACTGCATCAAAATTTACTACAATGAAACACTACGCAATACCAATAATCAATGGAGGTAATATACTGGAGTACCTGAACGAATTAATGAGCGAAAAGAAACGATCAACAGCTACACAGGTGTTACATATTCTTCCTGATCAATCTATCCAAACATGACTCCTCAATGTTCATCATTGTCAGCCACACCTCCACACATGCATACAATCCTTTTTGTCGTTGATCGTAGCCCGGCCAGCCCCGTTCACACAAATAACATGCTAAAATCCCAAACTGAACTGTCCATGTATCGTGGCTATGGCAGAAACAAACACTGACCCAACAAACAACATTAACAATCCAGGAGATAGTCCACACTATTTCATACACTATTAAAATAGGCTAGGTAGGGAGCACACACCTGTGCGTGCACACACACACACACACACACTCACACACGCGCACACACAGACACACACACATGATGAGTCGCCCTGAAAGATCATCCACGTCAATGTCCAGTGTTATTCTGAATTTTGAAAAATTACTGATAAAGCTCAGCCGAAGAATGAATCACGAGTAAAAACACGATGTGTTTTGACCTCTTAGGTCTTCTTCAGGCAAAGTACACAACACTCGGGACAACCAAAATGAACAAGCAATCACTTATCTTCATCCAATTTGGCGCAAGATTGGTACTGAATGAAAATGGGGATTACTACCACTTTTGGTGATAATATGGCAATAGCAGTTGTAGTGTGGGAGAAAGGAGAGTGGGTTAGAGGATTGTCAAACAGCATGGTTGCTGTGGCAACAGTCTTAGTGGCGATGATGATGGTTATGTTAATGGTAATGATGGTAACACCAATACAAACAATGGTATTTACTATTAATCATAATAATGATGATGTTAACAACAATAGTAACGGTAATGGTAATAATAGTACTGATAATTAAAGTATAAAACAGAAATACAATCAAAAACAAAACCAAAAAAAAGAAATAAAACTAATATCAATAATAGTAATGCTAATACTAAGGGACGGGTGAAAGAAGGAGGAGGGGGAGGGTGAGGACAGGAGGAACAAAGAGGAGAAGGAGGTGCATATTAAGGGAAGGATGGAATCTAATAGATTTATTAATAATTATAATATGTACATAAATAGTTTTAATAATAATCATGATTGTAACCATGTAATAATGAATAGTGATGCTATAGAAGGCTAAAAAAGTGGTAAGTTAGAATGTCAGAAACATTGTAAAGAATAATGATCATATTAATAATAGTAGTAAATATAACATTTCTAACAGTTATGAACAGCTATACTGATGATAATAGTAAAAAAAAAAAAAAAAAAAAAAAAAAAAAAAAAATATATATATATATATATATAAACTGCCGAACTAAAGTTAAGGGCCAGAAGAAGAATCATCTCTCATAACCCCAAAAATCAAAGCAACACCTTCAACTCTTGAAATGTATTAATACGACATGTAACCTTTCGATTCATGTAAACAAAATCACCAACAAAGAAATTTCATTCGCGCAGCAAACGTCGGAATTACCCCACCCCCCTTTTGAAAAGTTGCAAGAAAGTTCTTTCAGTTTGGTCAAGTTCAGTAACGGGTGTGCCCACCCTGGGCTGCAAGGCATTCACCGATCCGTGAGCGCATTGAGTTCACATGGTTCTGGAGCATCTGTTGAGAGATTGCCATCCACTCCTGCTGCAGGAACCGGAAGAGCTGGTCGACATCAGCAGGTGGGGGGTGATTGTCCCTCACCCGGCGCCAAGGATATCCCAGAGGTGTTCTATGGGCGCCAAGTCGGGTGATCGGGCGGCCAGTTCATCCTCACAATCTGCTGACGCTGCAGAACATCTTGGACCACCCTAGCGCGATGAGGGGTCGCGTTATCGTCTTGGAGTATAGCGCCGGCACCATGGCTTGCAGTGTAGGGAGGATCAGAGGCGTCACGATTTCATCCCTGTACCGTACGCCGGTAAGACTGCCTCTAATACGGTACAGTGGGGTCCTCCCGTGCAGATGGAAGCCAGCCCACACCATAACTGAACCGCCTCCGTACCTGTCATGTTCCTGGACACAGGCGTCGATGAAACGTTCACCTGGACGTCTCCAAGCGCGTATGCGGGCATCACAGGAAGACAGAGTAAACCGGGACTTGTCTGTAAAGAGTACCCTGCCCCACTGCTGTCTGTTCCAACGTCGATGGTTTTGGCAGAACGCCATCCTGGCCCGGCGATGACGTGGTGTGAGGGGCACACGGACGACAGTTCTCCTTGAGTGCAGGCGCACCTCACGCAGACGACGGGTCACCGTCATGCGACTTATGGTGACGTTGGTAGCGGCCCTGAGGTTGCCTATCAACGTCCTGCGGGTGATGGTTCGGTGACGTAGAGCCAAGACCTGGAGGTAGCGATCGTCTCTTCCATCTGTACATCTTGGCCGCCCAGACCGAGGTCGCTCATCAGTACTTCCGGTAGTCTGGAAGCATTGGTGGAGCCGCTGAATAACAGAGTGGCTAACTCCTAGCCGTCTGGAAACTTCTCTGCCGGAAACGCCGTCCTGCAGCCATCCCAGTGCCCGTCCTCGATCCACTGTTGTCAGTTTCGTTCTTGGAGGCATGCTTAATCAGAGCTCTGGTGCGCGCCCCTAAATACCCATTCCTGTGCAACTTTCGTTGAGAAGTGTTCAGTATAGCCATGGTTTGCTCGTGCAAAATGCCAAAAACCTACTGCAATACTGCTTCTTCAGCTAAATTCGAGCAAAGTTTCAAGAAAAGTCTCGTGTTTTGACAACCTTTTCACTGCCCCTAAAAACGGTGTTGCTGAACTGCAATTCTTGCAAAACATGGTCAGGCACGTGCAGCAGTGGGAAAGGCTTTGGGAAAACCCAAGTTGACCATTTTTTCGTCACGCGGTGTTGGCATGAAAAATACATACGGAAAGCTGCTGAAATCAGAGGCCGGCCCTTAACTTTAGTTCCGCAGTATATATAGGTACAGAATTGGTAATAATGAGGGTGATCATAATAGTTGTGATGAAGATAATGGTGATGTTAACACTAATGTCTCCTTCCTGACAGCCTCGTTTTCATTCAATGCCCTACTTGCACCAAATAAGATGAAAATAGATGACTGCTCATACATTTTCTTTATCCTGAGTGTTGTGTATCTTGCCTGAAGAAGACCAAAGGGGTTGAAACGTGCCATGTTTTGTCTTATGATTCATTTGTTAACGGTTTTCGGCAGAGCTTTATCAATAATTTTTTTTAACCCTTTCGCTGCCTGGGAATTAAGCTTTAAAGTTTAATGCTATTTGCCAGGGTTAAAAAAAAAACAAACGGGTATATATTTTTAAAAAATCTGACTTTCTCACCGACTAAAACAAGATTACCAACTACCAACTGAACCTAGATACCTTCACCTCTCTGAAAATATCCTCTGTTTAGTAAGCAGTATAAATATAAAACAAGGAAAATTCCTGACTTCCCCATGACGAGTATACTCGACGGCCATGGCAGCAAAGAGTACACGTTCTTGCCGTCGAGTTATCTAGTCCAGTTCGGCACGGAACGGGTTAATTTGTTCAGATTTCTGCCTGCAGTCACCTCACTTTGCAACAGAACAAACAATGCTGAATGATGCGTACACACTGCAGGTGCACCACGTACAGCAGTCAACGAGAACAAGCCATATCAACTGTCATTGCCACCCTACAATTTCATCACTTAACTGGTCGGCTTCTTTAGTGCAGGCTGCATGGCTGTGCCCGCACAATTTACCAATGAAAGACTTCTTGTTGATGTCAGTTCCTCACAAACTGATACACAGACTGCTGCTGGTTAGCTGCTGCCGTCAAGACCATTTCCGTACAGCTCTGAACAGGCCTACTTTTCCACCACAAGAAAAACAACAACAACATAATCTTGGTCACCTGGCAGACTGATGGAAATGAGAGGGACTCACCCACCCACCCCTTCCTACCTCCTCTGCCCTTACCACCCACCACCATCCCCTTCCGAACCCCTCCCACCCACCAAGCGTGTGGATCAGATCCACCCGGAACATTCCACACTTCTTCCGTTCCAGGTGAAATTTCCTATATCCTAGTGGCGGTTGGGTCTGTGCACTGTTAAAGGTTCACCCTGTCTGGAGCACAGCATCAACAAAGGCAGCACCCTACCTTCTCAAAGAAGGCAGCACCCTACCTTCTCAAAGAAGGCAGCACCCTACCTTCTCAAAGAAGGCAGCACCCTACCTTCTCAAAGAAGGCAGCACCCTACCTTCTCAAAGAAGGCATCACCCTACCTTCTCAAAGAAGGCAGCACCCTACCTTCTCAAAGAAGGCAGCACCCTACCTTCTCAAAGAAGGCAGCACCCTACCTTCTCAAAGAAGGCAGCACCCTACCTTCTCAAAGAAGGCAGCTCCCTACCTTCTCAAAGAAGGCAGCTCCCTACCCTTTCAAAGAAGGCAGCACCCTACCCTTTCAAAGTAGGCAGCACCCTACCCTTTCAAAGAAGGCAGCACCCTACCTTCTCAAAGAAGGCAGCACCCTACCCTCTCAAAGAAGGCAGCACCCTACCCTTTCAAAGAAGGCAGCACCCTACCCTTTCAAAGAAGGCAGCACCCTACCTTCTCAAAGAAGGCAGCACCCTACCCTTTCAAAGAAGGCAGCACCCTACCCTTTCAAAGAAGGCAGCACCCTACCCTTTCAAAGAAAGCAGCACCCTACCCTTTCAAAGAAGGCAGCACCCTACCCTTTCAAAGAAAGCAGCACCCTACCCTTTCAAAGAAGGCAGCACCCTACCCTCTCGAACAAGGCAGCTCCCTTCCCTTTCAAAGAAGGCAGCGCTCTACCCTCTCAAAGTAGGCAGCACCCTACCCTTTCAAAGAAGGCAGCACCCTACCCTTTCAAAGAAGGCAGCGCTCTACCCTCTCAAAGTAGGCAGCACCCTACCCTTTCAAAGAAGGCAGCGCTCTACCCTTTCAAGTAGGCAGCACCCTACCCTTTCAAAGGCAGTGCTCTACCCTCTCAAAGTAGGCAGCACCCTACCCTTTCAAAGAAGGCAGCGTTCTACCCTTTCAAAGAAGGCAGCACCCTACCCTTTCAAAGTAGGCAGCACCCTACCCTTTCAAAGTAGGCAGCACCCTACCCTTTCAAAGTAGGCAGTGCTCTACCCTCTCAAAGAAGGCAGCTCCCTACCCTTTCAAAGTAGGCAGTGCTCTACCCTCTCAAAGAAGGCAGCTCCCTACCCTTTCAAAGAAGGCAGTGCTCTACCCTCTCAAAGAAGGCAGCTCCCTACCCTTTCAAAGAAGGCAGTGCTCTACCCTCTCAAACAAGGCAGCTCCCTACCCTCTCAAAGAAGGCAGCGCTCTACCCTCTCAAACAAGGCAGCACCCTACCCTCTCAAACAATGTGAGAATTGCCCTCAGATCATATGTGTCTGTCACAGCCAACACACACCTACAAAGTGCTGCTTGTGCCTTGTCCTAACAGGCATATCCTCTCTCCAAAAATGCCTATAGAACTGTGTGGGAATATAAAAACACATTGTTTTACTTTACTGATGAAATAGTGTTTGTTGTCATTAAAAAACCAACAACAATAAACTATCATTTCAATGTTAAAACGGCGTTTCTTGTAATACAAAAAGACTACTGCTCCAGTGTTGAAATAGCATTTGTTGTAATACAAAAAGGTTATCACTGAACTTAGTGTTGAAACAGTGTTTGTTGTAATAAAAAAGACAAAAACAAACCCTATCACTCCAGTCAAATTGACGTTTGTTGTAATAAGAAAAAAACCCACAAACTTATCACTGCAGTGTTGTAATAGCATTTGTTGTAACACAACAAGTCTATTACTCTAGTGTTGAAACAGCGGTTGTTGTTAATACAAACAATTTCACTCTCCAGAGAATCCTCCAATCAAACTCCACTCAGAGTAACGGACAAGCATTTCAAATCATTGATTGATGTAGGGTTTTGAAAAAAAGGGGCATTTCAAAGCCTTTCTAGACTAAAACTATGAAGCTGTCACCTTGGTTTTCCTGCACCGGAACATCCAGTTTAAGCAGTATTTGTGACAGCTATGGAAAACTCCCGTCTGGTTGTTTGACTGCACATCCGTACTGAACATCAACCCACAAAGCACTGTGACATGCTGGGCAAAAAATGATGTCAACAGCAAAACTGTCTAACTTTTTCAACAGGAATTTCCGGAATAGCCAGTCACTGCTTCCATGAGTGAATTGAGAGAGATTGTTGTTGACTAAGAAAACTCAACACAACTGACACAATGGAAAAGGTCCTACTTATAAAGGTAGAATTCAATTTACTGGACCGAATCCCTTCCACGACATTTATTGTCTGTGCATGATCCCTGTCCAGCACTTAAAAGAGAGAGAGAGGGTGAGAGAGAGAGGGAGAAAGAGAGAGAGAGAGAGAGAGAGAGAGGAGAGAGAGGGACAGACAGAGTGCAAGACGGAGGAACAGAGAGTGCTCTGATGCTTTAGTCCAACCAATATTATGAAGATGATCCAAACTGAATTACTATCTTAATCTGATGATCCAAACTGAATTATTATCTTAATCTGATTTGTGGCCATCAGTGCTTTAAATGAAAAACTATCATCATCCCAGAGAGCATTCAAAATGAAACAGACATCACAATCCTGTTTGTGGATAATCGTGCATAAATAACAAAGAAGGCAGAACATTTTATTAAAAAAAAAGAATAATCCTGTGTAACACATCACATCACTGATAACATTAGTCACTGCGCTCTATTATCACTTCAACGTCAAATGTGCAAAAGTTCGCATTGCTGATAACATGTCACTGCGCCCCGTTATCCTCTCAACTGTGTAACATCTAACAATACTGTCAATGTTGGTCACTGCGACCTGTTATCACTTCAGCCTGAATGGTGCGACACCTCACATTACAGATAACATCAGTCACTGCGACCCATTATCACTTCAACCTCAATCCATCGTCACTTCAACCTTGAACCATTATCACTTCAACCTCATTTGCGCTACATCTCACACTACTGATATACCAGCCACTGAGACCCATTATCACTTCAACCTCAACTGTGCAACACTTCACATTACTGAATACACCAATCGCGGCCCCCATTTATCACTTCAACCTCAATGGTGTAACATCTCATATTGCTGACACGTCACAGCGCCCCATTATCACTTCAACCTCAATGGTGTAACATCTCATATTGTTGATACGTCACAGCGCCCCATTATCACTTCAACCTCAATGGTGTAACATCTCACATTTCCAAACCCACTAGCCAGTGTGTCCTATCTCTTCTTACTTCACTCACAACATACCTATCAGCAGACAGTGAATCCCTTTCTTGTTGTGGCATAAACATGGAGGCACAGCCTACCTTTCTGTAATCGGCATACCCTATTCTCCCTTGAAACATGAAGGTACAGCGTATCTTTCTACAGTCAGAATATCCCATTCTACATGAAGGTACAGCATATCTTTCTACAGTCAGAATATCCCATTCTACATGAAGGTCCAGCATATCTTTCTACAGTCAGAATATCCCATTCTACATGAAGGTACAGCATATCTTTCTACAGTCAGAATATCCCATTCTCAGTTTGTTGATGAAAAGTGCAGCAAGTCTGATCTTTGTGACCACTGCTGCCATTCCACATATCTCCAGCTCATACCCACTGTTATCATACTTGACAAAACAGACACCTGTCTATGATCATCAAAGATTTTTTTTTCCATACAAGTATATAAACAAACAAACAAACAAATGTATGTATAAACACACACACTCAATTGTGTACATATATTCATTCACAGATCATAAGAGCATATTCTCATACATCCCATTCTGAACAAACGAATGAACGCAGAAACAGAAAAAGCATGCAAGTATGAAGAACATAACAGTGTTACCATAAGCACTTTGCTGATGTGGTGATAATGGTTGCCGAACACTTGAAAAGGGACCATCTTTGAGTTTGAAGCATGCTCCTACCGCAGCTACTGACGATTACATTCACCCCAAATGACAGTCGGTGCACCAAGGTTAAACCTGGTCAACTGGTTAAAAACAAATCTTCCAAAGAAAGGCAAATTATACAATGAACGATATCGCTACAACAACGGCCACATCTGGATACTGAGAAAACCACAACGAATACACACACTGGCATTGAACACACAAAAAAATCTTGGATACATTGTAAACAATTTTTGTTCCATCTTAGCACACACTGACAAATCCAAACTAAAGACTCAAAGACACTAGCCATACAGTTACAACCTGCGAGGCCATCACGGGGGGGGGGGGGGGGGGGGGGGGGGGGGGGAAACAGAAAATACTGTGAACAGGTCAGCCAACCAATGGTTGGCAATCACAGTTTCTCAGACACTGACACACCACCACACAGCACACACACACACAGCTTGTGGCTCCACACAAACACAGCTTGTGGCTCCACACACACACACACAGCTTGTGGCTCCACACAAACACAGCTTGTGGCTCCACACAAACACAGCTTGTGGCTTCACACACACACACACACACAGAGGTATGACAGTGGGAACATGGCAGTGATGCCATCTTCAGCCATGAGAACATCAAAATAGTCAGAGATACGGATCTGTGTGTGCAGTCTGCCGCCACTCCAATCACGCGGATGTAACATTTTTTTTTTTCAGTTTTTTTTTTTTTTTTTATAACAAAATTGGTCCAATCACTTTGAATCAAAGAATCACTTGACTTCCGGCATTGGTCACAGTTTGGAATCCATCACAACGTTGGCAACCAAGAGTTGGTAAATACTGGAAATAAACAAACACACGTACACACAGACACAAGAAGCCTGGTACAGCGACTAACATTTTGTTGTATAAAGCATGGCAACACACCCACAGCTGACATGACAGATATTCAGTGTCAGAGATGGTATGTGAACAAAGTATGAAACAATTCACTGATTCTCCAAACATGAATGAGGCGAAAGGAATTTGGTGAGGATAGCAGTAATATATAAACAAAGTAATTCACATTAACATACACTGACCAATTCACAATATCAACATGTTTCAACTAATTCCAGTTGTAAGTGGATCATTGAAATATCTCCATCAAGTGATCTGCTTGACATACTAATAATCTTGTGACATCCTGCGCTTGTGTGTATATGCACTCGCACATGCATTCTGTTGATGCCCGAAGACACAGCGGCCAAAAGTGAACACCTGAGGTTTCACCGACACAGGGAAAGCTGACTTGTGTTCACTACGTACGGCACTTCTTTGGGTTCTTGGACCGACAGCGATCCATGACGCAAGATGTACGCCTTGCAGATTCTTGCACCGACAGTTCCATGCTATGTGATGCACACTTCTATGTTCCTGCACCGAGAGTGATGTGGTTTGTGTTGTTTGCTCTTGGTGCTGCACCAACTGTGATGTGGTTTGTGATGCACACTTTCAGGTTCCTGCACCAACAATTTACATGCTACATGATGCACATTTATAGGTTCCTGCAGTGAAAATTAAGTGCTATATGATGCACGTTTATAGGTTCATGCAGTTAAAATTATGTGCTATGTGATGCACATTTATAGGTTCCTGCAGTGAAAATTGTGTGCTATGTGTTGCACATTTATAGGTTCCTGCAATACAGTTAAAATTATGTGCTACATGATGCACGTTTACAAGTTCCTGCAGTGAAATTATGTGCCATGTGATGCACATTTATAGGTTCCTGCAGTGAAAATTACGTTCTACTGCCACGCGATGCACATTTATAGGTTCCTGCAGTGAAAATTATGTGCTACGTGATGCACATTTATTGGTTCCTGCAGTGAAAATTATGTGCTACGGCTATGTGATGCACATTTACAGGTTCCTGCAGTGAAAATGAGGTGCTACGGCTATGTGATGCACATTTATAGGTTACTGTACTGACAGCTGCTTCCTAGGTGAGGCCAGCTTTTCAGTTCCTGGCAACTGTGTGCCATTCCATGCAAATTTGTTTTGGTTCCCACGCTGACAATCACGTGCTACGTGATGCACACTTTTAGGTGCACTGCTAATTATGTGCTATATGATGCACACTTTTAGGTGCACTGCTAATTATGTGCTATATGATGCACACTTTTTGGTGCACTGCTAATTATGTGCTATGTGACACACTTTCAGATTCCTGAATTCATAATCAAGTGCTATGTGACACACACTTTCAGATTCCTGAATTCATAATCAAGTGCTATGTGACACACTTTCAGATTCCTGAATTCATAATCAAGTGCTATGTGACACACGCTTTCAGATTCCTGAATTCATAATCAAGTGCTATGTGACACACGCTTTCAGATTCCTGAATTCATAATCAAGTGCTATGTGACACACGCTTTCAGATTCCTGAATTCATAATCAAGTGCTATGTGACACACTTTCAGATTCCTGAATTCATAATCAAGTGCTATGTGACACACTTTCAGATTCCTGAATTCATAATCAAGTGCTATGTGACACACACTTTCAGATTCCTGAATTCATAATCAAGTGCTATGTGACACACTTTCAGATTCCTGAATTCATAATCAAGTGCTATGTGACACACTTTCAGATTCCTGAATTCATAATCAAGTGCTATGTGACACACGCTTTCAGATTCCTGAATTCATAATCAAGTGCTATGTGACACACGCTTTCAGATTCCTGAATTCATAATCAAGTGCTATGTGACACACACTTTTAGATTCCTGAATTCATAATCAAGTGCTGTATGATGCACACTTTTAGATTCCACACTGACATTCATGTGCTGCATGATGTACCTTTTAAAGTTTTTGCACGACCATCTATGTGCTGTGCACTGCATATGTCAAGATTCCTGCACCAACAGCTGTGTGTGTGTGTGTGTGTGTGTGTGTGTGTGTGTGTGTGTGTGTGTGACCATGTGTGTGTGTGTGTGTGTGTGCCAGGATACGTGTGTGTGTGTGTGTGTGACTGAAAGTGTGTAACTGTGAGTGTGTGTGTGTGTGTGTGTGTGCGTGTAAGTGTGTGTGCAAGTGTGTGTGTGTGTGTGTGTGTGGTTCGTTTGAGTAATAACACACCTGAGGATTTTAGCGTAAGTACGTGTGAAAGAGCATTCCTGTATGTTGTGTTTTTCCCACACCTCACAGAGCGTGTAATGCGTCAATATTTCTTCTCTGAACACTCTGTGCAACCAAGGACAAAACACACGAGCGCCGTGTCTGTCTTAATACGGTGCTGCCACGTTCTGCTGCAGATTCTGAGAACTGTCCACATAAATCCGCATCATCCACTTGCAACTGACTGAAGAAAAACACTGGCTAAACATCTCTCCTTGCTACCAACACCAACACACTGAACAGACACAGTGTTACACAGCAAATGAGCCTTTCCTGAGGAGCTTTTTTCTTTCTCCACAAGGCGTGAATCAGGAAGAAAGGTCAACAGATCTGATGGACACAGTTAACACAATGGAAGTCTCCGAGAAGCAGCAGAGAGAGAGAGAGAGAGAGAGAGAGAGAGAGAGAGAGAGAGAGAGAGAGATCTGAAAAAAGTGAAGCAAATGGCTGCCCTGAGGTTTCACACAGACAGAGAGAATATCAAATTCAGATCCCCCCCCCCCCCCCCCCCCCCCCCCCCCCCCCCCCCCCCCCCCCCCCCTCTTCATTGCCCCTTTCATCTGTCTGTCAGGAATTGAGGAAGCACTGGTCACAACTTCCCTGCTAATCCAGGCCCCAGTCTATAATAAATAACTATGTGAGAACATGTCATGCACCACACACACTGGAGACATTTTGAGTGCTGGTCGGACGACACATTCCACTGTGACCATGCAGGAGAACAGCATTATCAACGCCAACACCACGATTCACACTGACACCTTTTGATTGCAGGCGTGAAAAGAGAACAGTCAGTGAGTACACAGGTGGGAACCTCACTGACAAACCCATGATTGCCCAATAAAGCACTCTGGCAGTGGTCTGTCATCACATGACTCCTTCATACCACGAAACACTGGCAAAAGCATCCAACTGGCTGCTCCACATGTCACACACACACACACAAACGCGCGCGACAGAGCCTTCCACACCGACAAAGCGCACACGACGAAATAGTCAATCAATTCAACGCCAACGAATGCTGATAATCTACAGATTTTCTGTTTGCTGCAGAACAATAATGAAGCACTGCACAAACACCAGAAAAGTATTACACACACAAAAAAAAAAATCATTGTACACATATCTGAAATACATTTTGTGGAAATTACATGATTAAAAACACTTTTTAATGTTAAAAACGCTGAAAAAATACCAACAAGGCAACAGGGAATTTAAAACTAACCACACAGTCTACAAGACAGGTAACAACAGAAATATTTTTTTTTCCTGTTGTTTGCTTATGGACCATCAGTGGAGCTCCATGGGTTACAGTTATCGTTTGAGGTGTATGGCCAGTTTCTCCACTCCTTCAATGGTAGCCATACCTCCTCCATCCTTCCATCCCCCCCTCCCTACCCCCCCTCCATCAAGGCATTCCAGCGCTAGGCATCGTCAAACTCAACACAGATTTGTCCCACGGTTAGATTTTGTCCTGTCTCCATCTGCCGCCTAGTGGCGATATTATTATGTCGTCCTTCACCTGCGATGCCATTTTGCCACCTCCTGAGTATGTATAGTGAACACAGAGAGTGACAGCAGGACTGAAGCGGTGGTTGCTCATGGACACCATGCCTGCAGTGTGTCTTCAGGCAGGTGCTCCTGGGCGCTGGGGACAAGGGAGCCATCACAAGCCACTCCATGAATGAAAACAAACAACTTAGCACTGCCACTGCCACTGCATCGTGAAGGCATGGTAATACAAACGCCCCAAACATCATTCTAGTGCAGTGGTTGGCCACAGAGTGAAAAGAAGCAGACGTGTCTCTGCGCTCAGGCTGGAGACAGAAGGTACTTGCTCAACACTGCGTGAGCCCAGGAATTCTGACTGAGAACAGGCGAGTTTCTCAACGCTTCAGCTTGCAAGAGTTTGATATGGTAGACGCATGATGCTAACCAGACCCCCCCCCCCCCCCCCCCCCCCCCCCCCCCCCCCCCCCCCCCACCCCCCCCCACCCCACCCAGCACATTCACACAACCATGTCCACAGCAATGTTGGCTTTCTCTCCAAGTGACTGATGTTCATTAATAACACAAGTCCATGTTCTCCATCACACAAATGGAACAAGCAGAAACAGAACAACAGTCACTACTCCCAGAATACCTTCCAAAAGTTGACTGCTTGACTGAAAGGTGAACAGGAAGAATACCCAAACAATTTCAATTCCCATGGAAAACAAACAAAAACTAACCTCTCTCCAACCGCCCCAAGCTCTCCACCCACTCCCACATCCACTCACTACCCATCCCCATGTCCGAACCCTTACAGAAGTGACTAAAAATCGGGGGCAGATAATCTCAACCCACGAACTGGGGTTCCACCACGCTGACTTGGTAATACAACTTCACCTGCAGAAACCAGCCTGGTACTGTGGTAGCCAGTGTCAGCTCTCGGCAGGTCTCCTGATCACAGTGAACGGGGAGCAGCACAGACCGAAGCAACATACCAACTCCACTTACTCCTATGTGTACCACACGGCCGTCAACACGGTGTTCTTCACTAGGAAGACACCCCCAACCACCAACCAAACTACCCTCTGACCCGTTTGATTTACATAACTGCATCGGACCGATGAATACTGATGTCTATCCCATCCTCAACACAACCTCCACCTAACTCCCCCCAAGTATGCTGCTTTGGATTTTGGTTTTCAGGTCTACGTGAAGAATGCGAGTTCTTGACTTCTTCTGACAATGTTCAAATGACGGACCCCAGAAATGAGTGAAGTAAGTCAACAGAGAACAGGGAGTCACGAACAGATGCACAGTTCATAAAAATGTTTGAATCATGCAATGACTTTGCAGGTGCAGCTGATGTTGGCTTGCAGAGTGCACATTTTATTAGAATGCATGTTTTAAATGAAGTTGATGACTTTGAATTTCTCACTTTCTAGGTATCTATGTCATTTAATAATCAAGATACTGGTATCCAATGAAATACTATTCCCAAATTTACAGTTCTAACCCAAACTAACTCCAAATTCTTGGAGTTTTTTTTCATTCAGAGTTTAGTTCTAAGCGTGAGGGAAATAGTGTGCCCTTGTATCCTTGAATGGATCCTCAGGCATAGGCTCAAAGATTGTCCCCTACATTTTATACTGTTTGTATAATGCTTTTATTTTTCAGCAACTTTTTTTCCTCTCCACACTTTCGTTTTATTCCATTTTACTATCCTTCACTGGCTGCTTTGGGGGTGCTGTTGGATTCTTTTTTGAACCCTTGGTGGTGAGAACACCACAGAATTATGAACTGTGGTGTGTCTCTATTTGACACCAGGAGCGCAGACACAATCAGCCGTGTCTCCCTGATGAGTCCGATCCAGCGGACGAAAGGCCTAGGAGCAGGCAATACAAATAGATCTGCCTCCAGAAGGGATCATGATGGTTCCCTCAGGCAGCTAGTGAAGGGTCTTTCATATTTATAATATATTTCCCCATTTTCTTCATTTTTTTCCCCCCTCTAAAATTTCAAATCTTTGCAAAGTCATTATTATAATGACGGAAGAATTGTTAGCCTGCACTTGTTTTCCCCCACTACTTAATTGTTCAGCATCATATATATATTATAAATATATATATATATTTATAGAGAGAGAAAGAGACAGAGAGAGAGAGAGAGATCTATATCTATATATATACCAACTACTAGCATTTACCCTTGGTAGTTATTACATCTAAATATACTAAATGGATGAAACTGTAAAATGCTTAAAAGCAGTATATGTTTTCTTCAAAAGCATAGATTTTTTGTTTTAAAAAATAAGTTATCATTTGTACAGGACAACCAGTAGTAGAGAATGAAAACAAACAAAATTACTAAAATAACTAATATCCCGCTGTTCACAGTTACACACATCCAGCTTTCCTCTCTAACATGCACATCCCATGCTTGCTGTACAGTCAAAATCACTTTGATACTCTTGCCCTCTCCTACCCACACTTATCCTAATGTTCACATTCCTGATTTGCTAGATGTAGTGAAAAATAAAACAAGCTTTGAACATTTACCTCAACTGTGCATTAGGAAAAAATCCATGAGAGAAGCATTAAGTTCAGAACCTGGCCACTATTAACTGACTGAATGGTTACAACTCCAGACAAATCACCGCATTTCATCATTCCTGGTTGTCAGCTCTAGTGTAAATGCCACCACTTCTACAGCTTCACGGACTTACGCTGGACCAGTCTGGTTGGTCATGAAAAAAGTTGTTGCATGACTCTTGCGAGAACTACAATGATCATTCACCTTCACCCCATCTTACATGTCCTGTCAACCTTCAGTCCATCTACAACCGCTGAAATGGAATTCCAAACAAAAGCGGTTATACTAACGACTGCAACACACACAAACACCCCCCTCCCTCACCGCTATGGTTCTAACAGAACAAACCCCCCCCAAAACTAAGAACAGTGAACAGAGGCGGCATGAGCTGCTCGACTTCTAACAACATCCTGAACCTGATTAGCTAACTGAATGTGTATCAGAGATTGCTGCCGTGTCCCACTAAAAAATCAACAGGAAACACCATAAGTTAACAGATGTCCCCTTATCACATGATTACTCTGATGCGTCCCCCACAATCACCCTCTCCTCAATCCACTTAGTTAGTGTACTCCAAATCTGCACAAACGGCAGTTTTGTTTTTGTGTGTGTGAGCCTGTTTGACGCTTGCCTGCTCATTCTGTCCGTCTATGTCATCCTACAACCTGCTGAAATGGAATCCAAACAAAAGCGGTCATACTAACACTGCACACACACACAAACACACCCCCCCCCCCCCCTATGTTGTAACAGAAAACAACACCCAAAAGCCAAAGACAACAGTGAACAGAGGAGGCACTGAGCTGCTGCTTACAACACATCCTGGAACCTGATAGCAACTGAATTGTTGTTCAAGAGTGTGCCGGTGTCCCCACTTCAACATCATACAGGTACACACCAAACTGTTAACAGATGTCCCCTTCATCACATCATTCTCTGCAGCTCCCCACCCTCACCCCTCCTCCCTCAATCACTTTTTGTTCCTCCAAATACTGGCACAAACGGCAGGTTTTCGTTTTTTGTGTGTGTGTATGTCCGTTGTTGACGTTGCTGCCATTTCTGTCCGTCTAGTGTCAACACAGACCCGTGGAGGAAAGACAGTAGATTACAGATAAAAACACCATCCCCTGTCTGGTCTTTCAGAACCACCTTGACCCTCTTGCAGTCATTGCGACCACTCCCCACTGTCTGAGAACTGGCTTCATGCAATCCCTCCGGCTGTGAAAGTCTGGCATAACCCATGAAATGCTGGTGCTACCTCAGATGCTAGTTAGCCAATGATGTTTTACTGGAGTAAAAGTCTGGGGAATGACGAACGGTAGGAAGAGCTTCCACGTGAATTATGTGACTCCGAGCTTACTAAGTTCTCTGCTGTGCCAGTGTTTCATGAGCACTAAATGATTGCAAGGTTACTACATACTCTGAATGATGGGCCAGTACTTCTACAGATGACCGCAAGAGGGTTAACACATCCTCTGAATAAACGTCAGGCCAATGTTTCTGTGTGAGCTGTGTGAATGCAAGAGGGTTAACACATCCTCTGAATAAACGTCAGGCCAATGTTTCTGAGCGAGCTGTGTGAATGCAAGAGGGTTAACACATCCTCTGAATAAACGTCAGGCCAATATTTCTGAGTGAGCTGTGTGAATGCAAGAGGGTTAACGCAACCTCTTTAATGTTGGGCTAGTGTTTCTTTGTTGTAGTCGTTGTCACAAATGAAATACTCGTTATTTTGCTGGCATTGTTTAATTCTCCTGTTGTTTTCGATGTTAATACCCTTTATAGAGTTGTAGACTACTCCATCCATCAGCTGCTCCAGCTGACAGCAGCTGCTTTGTTCTTTAGTGCTTGCTATACACATGTGTGCATGTCTGCTGCTGCTGTGCACCGAACCTGCCTGGGATTTGCTCTGCTGAACGCTGTATCACCACACAACGAGAACTCTTCACCGCAGCGTACATGATGTTCAGTCATCCTGCTTCTCCTTCTTCTTTTTGGTCTTGCAGCCGGTGGCTATGTGTTTTTCCAGGGTCTTCGATGCAACGAAGCCTTCCCCACATTTGGAGCACTCGTTCTGTGACTTGAGCAGGTGTATCTGAGACTTCATGTGGCGGTTAAGGTCTGACTGTGTAACACCCTTGTACTTACACAGACGGCAACAGTACTCACGGATACCTGCAACACATGACCACATGTCAGTTCATACAATCTACTTGAGGAATAAAGAAACAAACCACCTCATAAACCCCCTCTTCTTCCTTTCATTTATAATCAAATAGTAAACTGCTATGATTTATGAAAAAAAAAAATGACACAGGATTTCTGCATATCAGCAATCACTACATTCAATTTATTTGAAAGCCTCTTTTAAAGTTAAGTCTCTCTTTTCAAGCATTTCACCCCGATTATATCCACAACAGACCCTATCTAACCTGTGGGTGAGTATGTTTTTTTGTTTGTTTTTTGCAACAGGAGCATATCTTCTGAACTGGTAATTAAGAAACTGTAACAATCATTCTAAAATGGTGGTGAATTGTCTATCTTATTTACAGACATTAAAACTTAAATGCAAACAAAGGTCAAAACCTCAGGAACACATAAACTGACAGCAAACTCAAATCTGTCCAAATTTAAAGATTTCCTCTTCTTGCCCATCTTGGGAAACCACAAGAATGAAATTGCTCTGTGCAGATCACATTCTATTGTTAATGAATATTTCGCTCATTTGTATCTCTTAATTCACCTATTTCTACTTTTTTTCAGTGGACATTTTACTCATTTGTATCTCTTTAAAGGTGAGAATGCCCTCTGATACTATTGTGTGATAAACAAATTAGCATCAAGTACTTTTGTTTGAGTGCTGAGAAGTTTACAATCAAAGGCACCAACATTTTACAGCAAGATTCCACGAAGACCTTGGTCCCAGATGTTTCACATGAGGCGACATTTTTCCCCTCTTTTAAACGAAAAATCAACATTGTTTGTATGATCTAGCTTGAGTGGTTGGTTAGACTTATTTCAGGTCAGTCTTTCAACTGATGGCTTAACCAGCTTGTGAATGCTACTCCAAGCGTTTTAGTTTTCCACAACGGTTGTTAACTTAATGGCAGTTCTGTGGTGACCCCCATACTCCATAGGGCCATGACCACGACTGGGAGAATCCTCACGTCGCCTCCATGCTCTAACCATTCCCATTAAGGGTATACTTACACTGCGCCCATCCATGGTTTCCGACTTTGCTCTAAGAACATTATAATTCACACTTTGCTTACACCACAGGCTGCCGACATGGGTACAGCCGACTGAAGAGCTGCCTGCTGGCGCTACATTCAATCATTTCCTATGTCATTCAGTCTGTCACTTGATCAGTTTTTCATACAGATTTTATTTCTTTCAATGTATACCATCTGTCATCTGAATGAATGGCCAAACTGGCCGGCTCTTCAAAAACTTGGAAATGGAATTTTACATGTGTGCAAGGTGCTATGTTTGCATTTACACACAGAACTTGGTTTCTAGTCTCATTCAAAAGACTTTTTTTTTTGGAAGTTGAGCTTCAACTACCATGGAAAAATCCACCTGTACCAAAAGGCCCCTGCGGAGATTTGAACCTGCTACCTCATATCAACAGAATCACAAGTCCAGCGTTCTGCCAACTGAGCTATTCCGGCTCTTCAGAGATACAAACATGCATGTGAGCAGAATTATGAATTCAAGGTTACAGGCTTTCAACAAACTGTTATTCTTTCCACGCTCACCTGAAAACCTGTTCAGATACAATGTCAATGAAATAAAATCTACAATTAATTTCAAACTTGCTGTATGTTCACAATGTTCTCTGCTTTACACATTGTGGAATCTGTACCTGGAAAAAGATTTCAGGCTTAAAAAAAAAAAAAAAAGCATTCTGTAACATGTTTTCACAAGTTCCAACATCAACCTGTTTTGGAGGGGATCCAACATCTTTTCAAGCATCTCTAACGCAAACACATAGCTTCTAGAATTTTCAAACATGGCTCGTACGCTCAAGTCCATTCAGGGCTTCTGCTAAGATGAATTTGGGGGGTGGGGGGTGGGTTTTTTTTTTTTTTTTTTTCAGGGACCACTTTTTCAGATTTCCAAGGGGTCCCAGGCTTACTTCAAGGGGTCCCTACTCCATGTTAATAAAATCAATATACATTGCAAAATGGTATTCGTGCACAAGTACTGTGGTACCTAGTCGCAAGCGGCGATGCCTTTTCGACAGATTGGGTCATGTCAGCTTGCCTTTTATTAGCTGCACTGGCAGACTTGTGATCGGCAGTCAACTCATGTCTTACTTGAGCATTTCTTTGGAAGTTTGTGCAACCACTGATGAAAGTATTTTTCTGACCAGTCTTCACACACAACGAACACTTCATTCCCTGAGACAATTCGTCAAACTCAAGCCAGGAAAATTCTTTCTCCCACCCAGAATTGTAGGCTCTAACTTTTTTTTTTGTGGGAGTGTTGTCATCACATGTAGATGTACTCGATGGTGCGGGTTCACTATCTTCATTATCTCGCTCCTCTGCCCCCCCCCCCCCCCCTTTTTTTTTTTCTTCTGTTTTTTGTTTTTCCGACGATGATTTTAACCACGCTGTCAAAGACATTCTAGAATCAGGCCAAAGGGTCTCCTTCCGGTGAGAGTGAATTGGGTTGTGGGAAAGAACAGCAAAGAAAGCTACTCTTGCATTGTAGCAGACGACAAGAGGCTACGATGTTGGGTGCTGTCGTTTCCCGTGTTCTTATCTGTTCTTCCCCAAAATGTCAAGGGTCCCTGGGCGTCAAGGGGTCCCCAGGAACGCGTTTGACATGCATACAATGGGTCCTCGCCCATTTTAATGCGTACTGTACGCATTTTTTTTGCGTAATCAGAAGCCCTGCCATTTAACACAAATCTTGATGAAACAGTGACCTGGTTTATTTCAGCAATCTCCAAACCAAAAAAACCTTTTTTCTGTATAAAAACTCCCTGGTTCGCCTTTGGAAGCCTCGACTGAGGAGAAGCTGTACATTTGCCTCCCCATGCAGCCTCATCACCATTAGAGGGCAGACGAACAGAAAGCATCCTGCTGCCACACCTGCTGGGCTTCGCAGTCAGGGACAGAACAAATTCCTACATTTTCCTTGATACAGTTTATGGGTAACAAGCGCCACCTTTAACTTTTCTGTGTGTCCTGGTAAGTTACAGGCCTAATTCTGATGCTCTAGTTTGACCTCCGGTGACCTCGGGCTGCTTTCTAACAAAGAAGCCTGTGCTGGGTTGTCACGATGAATGTGGCTGGGATTTCCTGTACCAGGAAACATGGCAGTCAGGTGATGGGGTGACATGATTGTCCCACTCAATGAAACACTTGAAATTACACTACACAGTGGATCTGGATCATTTTCAAGGTACGCTGGGAATATGAGTAATCTTCTAATCTGGTGTTGCAACAAAATGGAAAAGAATGTAAACAATATCAATTTTGTTTTAACATGCGGGCACTTGTTTCATGAAAACCATGTCCACATATTCAAAGTTATTTATTCAAAGATACTGTGAGCTCTTAGTTGAGCATTTACTCTTTCCCACGATACCAACCACAACACTGTTAGTTACTGTCTAGTTACCATGAAATAATACAAAGGCAAAATGTGCATATCAGCTGGGACTGAGCACTATGTGTAAGAGTACAGGACTAGGGCATCATGCTATGCATACTGTCCGCAGTTGGACAGTATTAATGCCAGTGTTTAAAGACAAACCTTTCTATGCAACGGTAAAAATATTCTTATTCCCCAAAAAGCAAATTGTTCTTCGAACTTTCGTTTCTAACAACTAAAGTATCTTTTATTGTCAGAAACGTGTAATATGAAGATAAGAAGCAGAACAAGTTCTCACACAAATGAGAGCTAGTTACTCAAATCATTAGTGAGACCTATTTACTCATTTCAACAACGAGAGCTGTTTCCTCATAAAAGCAGTCAGGGGCCATGACAAGAGAGTTACTTTCTCTTTTTCGATGGCTTCCTGTCAAAAAGGCTGCTGTGTTGAATCCTGTGATCGATGGTTAGTTCGCTTCTGAAGACTACTAATGGCTGTTCCAAGAGCAGGCTATCTTGCAACCGCCAATCAGATACTCAAAATCAACGAACAAATGGAGAGGTTATTTCACACATAATACTAGAACAAACTCTAGCTGATCTTCATGACAACACTGCTCAAAGTGTCTGGTGACAGGGCCAGTAAAAACAGAGGACAAATTCTACCTTTCTCCAGTCTACAGTCAGAGGAAAGGAACCACACTGAACATCAATTATCAATTCCTAGCCGAAGGTAAGCATTTGTCTTCTTGATAAAGAGATGACCTTCTTGACCCAAACAGACTTCGAACTAGGCCCTCCAGCTGGCAATGGAAATTCCTCCATGCAGTGCACATGGGATTTCTTGCTTTGGCCGGTGCACTGAGTGTTGAACAGAGTACAGCAAAGTGGTTTCAGTGAAAACGGAAGTGATGAGAGATGCATGTGTACACCAAACATTCTGAAATCAGTTTATGTGATGATCATTTATCAATACTTCAGATGAAGAAGAAAAGAATATTGGCGACTCCTTACTATGTGCACTGTGAGAAAAAAGCAACTAAATTGCTGTGAGCACACTCACGAATCTCCACTATGTACTGTTTGTCTGGGTTTTTTTTTGCTAAGATTACATACTCCATCCCTTTTTTAACATCTAGGGCCATACTAATATATATTTTGGCCCCTTTTTTGCGGATTTGCTTTTGTCACACTAACAAAACAAACCTAAACAAGACCACTAATTCTTTTGTTTTGGTTATGGTTTTTTTCCTGTCACTATTTTTAGGCTCTATCCTGAACATCTCAGGAGCTGTATCTTCCTGATTTTTTCAGGCACTATATTCTCAGCATACTCTTGATAGTTTGTTCTTTCAATCTGTCCAGGATTCCTGACACCTGACCAGTAGCTTCTGACGGTTGAGTTAGTGGACAGTACCTGACCAGTAGCTTCTGACGGTTGAGTTAGTGGACAGTACCTGACCAGTAGCTTCTGACGGTTGAGTTAGTGGACAGTACCTGACCAGTAGCTTCTGACGGTTGAGTTAGTGGACAGTACCTGACCAGTAGCTTCTGACGGTTGAGTTAGTGGACAGTACCTGACCAGCAGCTTCTGACGGTTGAGTTAGTGGACAGTACCTGACCAGCAGCTTCTGACGGTTGAGTTAGTGGACAGTACCTGACCAGTAGCTTCTGACGGTTGAGTTAGTGGACAGTACCTGACCAGCAGCTTCTGACGGTTGAGTTAGTGGACAGTACCTGACCAGTAGCTTCTGACGGTTGAGTTAGTGGACAGTACCTGACCAGTAGCTTCTGACGGTTGAGTTAGTGGACAGTACCTGACCAGCAGCTTCTGACGGTTGAGTTAGTGGACAGTACCTGACCAGCAGCTTCTGACGGTTGAGTTAGTGGACAGTACCTGACCAGCAGCTTCTGACGGTTGAGTTGGTGGACAGTGTTACACGGCATGAAAGTGGATTCTTCGTTTCTGATTAGAAAACAATGATTGTGGGGATACTAACCTTGATGCCTCATCATGTGCACTTTAAGCTGACTGTTGGTCCGAGCGTAGTAATCACAGAAGTTACACTTGTAGGGTCGAATATCTGCTAACACACACAAACACATACAGTGATACACAGAGGATAAAATTATGTGCAATATATATATACCCATTTGCAGCTATACATCGATGCACACTGATTTTCAGATGTTTCTCATGTTCCAGCACAAAAACTATTTCACGCTGGACTAACATTGCGCACACAATTATTCTTTTCATTCCTGAACAGACGTTACCGACATAAAATTATGTCAACCGTAATAAAGAACAATTGAATACATATGAAATAAATAATTCACAAACAACACTAAGTAACAAGACATTTGAGGATAAAAACAAACACAACTGCATCTCCAAATAACTGCTAACAGAGAAGTGGACTTCACAACAACAACAACAACAACAAAAAACCCATTTCCCTCTGCTGTAACAACAACTGGTCTCTAACCTTCATGAAAATCCATGTGTCTGTTGATATCGGAGTAGGACAGAAAGTCTTTGTGGCAGAAGATGCAGCGGAACACTGTCCTGCCGTCAGGCAGCAGGGTCGGCTTGCACAACCGGTCCCTGTCCACCGGCTGGTTCACCACGTACAGCCTGAAATCGGCACAGGATACCAGTCCATATACATCATCCATACCACTCATTTCTGAATCTGTGCACACAGAATGGAGCAACTCAAAACAGGGAGAAAAAAAAAAGGTGACTGCATGGACAGAAGGAAAAGATGGACAACACATCTAGAGATGACAGGACAGGTTAAAAAAAAAGAAAAAAGGAAAGGACAATAATTTACAGATGACTGGACAGATAGGAGGGATGGGCAACAAATCACAGATGACTGGACAGATGAAAGGGAGGGATGGACAACTAATCACAGATGAAGGGACGGACAGAAGGAGGGATAGACAACTAATCACAGATGAAGGGACGGAGAGAAAGGAGGGATAGACAACTAATCACAGATGAAGGGACGAACAGAAAGGAGGGATAGACAACTAATCACAGATGAAGGACGAACAGAAGGGAGGGATAGACAACTAATCACAGATGAAGGGACGGACAGAAGGGAGGAATGGACAACAACTCACAGATGAAGGAACGGACAGAAAGGAGGGATAGACAACTAATCACAGATGAAGGGACGAACAGAAGGGAGGGATAGACAACTAATCACAGATGAAGGGACGGACAGAAGGGAGGGATAGACAACTAATCACAGATGAAGGAACGGACAGAAGGGAGGGATAGACAACAAATCACAGATGAAGGGACGGACAGAAGGGAGGGATAGACAACTAATCACAGATGAAGGAACGGACAGAAAGGAGGGATGGACAACAAATCACAGATGAAGGGACGGACAGAAAGGAGGGATGGACAACAACTCACAGATGAAGGGACGGACAGAAAGGAGGGATGGACAACAACTCACAGATGAAGGGATGGACAGAAGGGGGGGGGGGGGTGGTGGTGGTGGTGGATGGACAACAAATCACAGATGAAGGGACGGACAGAAGGGAGGGATGTACCAGATCCATAAACCACAGGACTTGGAGGAATGGACGTTAACTCCACTCATGACGGGTTAATTATAAGGAAGGGACAGCTAACAAATTCACAGATGACTGAACAAATACTAGGGAGGGATGGACAACAAATCCAGCATGCTGGACAGGTCAGTATGGCTGTCACTCATGTTTCAGATAATACACAGCTGATGACTGACAAAGTTTGAAGGAAAAAAAAATCAGCAAACAGTGTAACAAGAGAGAAAAAAAAAAAAAGACAGTATGACAAAGTACAAGAAAAAGTCAAGTCCAAACAGATTACGGCACACTGACAGAGCAAAGTCATTTACATGTAGTTTCAGTGCAACAGTTAAGCTGTCTCAATGAATATCGCATTTAAGTTGAAATGAAAAGGCAGTAACAGATGCAACTTCTTTTTGATTCTCATGAAAAATACCGAAACGAAATGTAGATCTTGAAAAAACACACACATCAAGAAACAGCTAGATAGAATGTTAAGGACAAGGGACAGAATGAGACTTTAATCCCAGAACACAGAGAGAGAGAGAGAGAGAGAGAGAGGAGAGAGAGAGAGAGAGAGAGAGGAGAGAGAGAGAGAGAGAGAGAGAGAGAGAGAGAAAGAGAGACTGGAGAGAGAGAGAGAGAGAGAGAGAGAGAGAGAGAGAGAGAGAGAGAAGAGAGAGGAGAGAAAGAGAGAGAGACTGGAGAGAGAGAGAGAGAGAGAGAGAGACTGGAGAGAGAGAGAGAGAGAGAGAGAGAGAGAGAGAGAGAGAGAGAGAGAGAGAGAGAGAGAGAGAGAGAGACAGAGAGAGAGAGAGACGCATACATCTCCTTAAAAAAAACAAACCAACCACAGATCAGTTAGACGGAAAGAGCAAGACCAGAATCAAAACTCTTATCTGGAGAGACAGAGAGAAATGTGTAACTCAAAGTATTTAAAAAAGAGAGAGAGAGAAAAAAACAACAACAGGTGGATCTATAAAAAGAACAAGAACAGATTAAAAAAACTTATATCTCCAGACAGAGAGAGAAAAAGAGAGGGAGGGAGGGGAGGGGGAATATATATATATATTTGTTAAAATAGGTTTTTAAAAATAGGATCTACAAATTTGTTTCGAGCGCGTTGCGTTTGTCATCATTTTGGGTATTTTAACCAACATCATTTTGGGTATTTTAACCAGAGAGAGAGAGAGAGAGAGAGAGAGAGAGAGGGGAGAGAGAGAGAGAGAGGAGAGAGAGAGAGAGAGGAGGATGAGAGACAGAGGGGGGAAGAGAAAGAGCGAGAGAGAGAGAGAGGGGAGAGAGAGGGGAGAGAGAGAGAGAGAGAGAGGAGAGAGAGAGAGAGAGAGAGAAATGTCAGTGAAGCTGTCACAATGTTAGACTGCTTGGGGAAACTACGTCACTTCCAGTTCCACACCGTACAGTTGTTTAGGAGCCAATGCAATATCATCACAACACTCATGCACATATCATGAAGGACTGGGAAGGGAGAGGGCAGGGAGGGGGCGGGAAAGGGGAAAGATGAAATGTCTTGCCCTTTTGGGTTTGAGCAGTCTTGGGATGGAAACAGCAACACTACCCCAGGCAAGACCAAAAACAGTTAGGAAGATGGAAACGGCAGCTGGATATAGATCAGAACAGTTCTGGTCCGAAAAAGATAGTGGAAATTCTGGCTTTGTAGATTTATATAAAAAGTGGATGGAGGGATACGACGAGGTTGAACAGAACTGGATTGAAGACAGAAATCAACTGACATTAACCGACAATTTCAACACAGAATTGTATTAAGGAGAGAAATCAACCGACATTAACCAATGCCTACCAGATCGACCGAGATCGACCGCGAGATTTCATCTTTCTGAATACCGGATCGACCGCTGAATACTCGGTCAACGACTTTCGCTTTCACCATCGCATATCCCAGAATGCAATTGCGACAGAAGAGTCTTCCGGTACTTCCGTTTCTGGACGCCATTTTGGTTTTTGTTGCATGAGTTTTGGTGGAGTAGTTTCACTGCTGTGAATTTTCAAAGTTCGGCTTTTTTTCGCAAAGATTTTCTGGGAAAATGGCGGATCAAGTAACTATGCAACTCGCAGAATTCATTTTCTGAAGTGATACTGATGAAGAGAGCGTATTTGCGGGCTACAAATCTTGAAGAAGATTTGAAGCAAGACGATTCGGACGTCAATCTTGACCTAGTTATGAATAAAGATCGACTGCTGACTGATTTTGAGGCCGGAATCAATAATGATTCAGGCGATGATAATGACGACGTCGAAAACCCATTGCTGCTGGGCCCAGACCCCCAAAAAAGAAAATTCGAAAAACAAAAACTTGCTAGAGATTCTTTAATTCTTGACTGGAGTGGTTGGCTACAAGAAGTGAAGCCCCCCAAAAGTTTCCCTTGTTTTTATAGCCAGGAAACCGGGTCAGTCAGTGGGTGTCCCACGATTTGCCTGTAGGAGCATCACCTTTAGCCTTTTGATTTCAGATAGATTTTGGCAGACTTTTAACGAGAAACAAATTTATTTGCTGCACAAAAGCAAGCAGAAAAGGATGAACATAAACTCTGGCCTGAAGTAAAAACTGCCTGTTTATCAAAAAGCAAAGAGGAGCCGGACAAGAGGTACATCATCACCACAGTGTGTGTGTGTGTGTGTTGGGGGGAAGGGGGGGGGGGGGGTGCTCAGTGAACTTGTGCAAAAGCACATTTTTGTTGAATTCCATCACAATCTAAAGCCCAGTATTCAGTAATCTGTTCTTGTTATTTTTTTCCCCTCAGTAGTTAGAAGACAAATCTTCTTGTATGTGATGCCTTCAGTTTAACAAAATTGTTGAAGTTTGGGTTGTTGTTTTTTGCTTCACAACAAAAGTTGATTATTTAGTGTGCATACCATACAGAATGACTTTATTTTGTTCCTGAAGGTTTCAGTACTTTGTTTAGACTTGGAAAATCACTCTGTGCTCCTAATCCATGATGTTCTGTGGGTACAGTGAATTTAGGGAAAATTGTTTTAGCACTGAGAACACCGAAGTACAGTTAGTCTGTTCGTTTGTTTTTTTTTTCCTCGTGTACCAGTTCACTATATGTGGGGGGAAATGGCTCTTTTGGATGGAGTGATGTCTTTGAATTTTTTTCATTACCTTTACAGAATAGATAAGTTAAAAACAAATTTTCTATTGAGGTTTCTTTATGGCAAGTGTGTATGTGTTGCGGAGTTACCTCTCTTGGCATGGTATTCTCATAGTCATATAGCACAAAGTCATGCGGTAGGCAGAGGGTTAACTGACATCTTCAACACAGAATTGTACTAAGGACAGAAAATGAGAAATTAACTGACATTAACCGACAATTTCAACACAGAATTGTATTAAGGACCGGCACTCTGAAAGTTCTGGACTCTGGGCGGGCATACAACACGTGATTAATGACTGGAAACCTGAGCGGGACCGGAAACCTGGAGAACAGTGTTGGGATGGCAGACTGATCCTGGGGGGTAGCAGACTATATGGCAGAGAGGAGAACTGCACTAATATGACCTGGAAACTTAAAATACACACTGGGACTATGTCCCAACGAACATACACAACCAAACCACAGGTTAAAACTCCAGAACTGGGCTGGTACTGAAGAACAGGATTGGACTGGGACTGACAGACTGAAATGGGGCTGAAGTAGAGGACTGGAACGGGGGGGGGGGGGGGGGGGGGGGGGGGGGGGGGGGGGGCTGAAGTAGAGGAATGGAACAGGGTGAAGTAGAGGCTGGAATGTGGCTGAAGTAGAGGACTGGAATGGGGGATGAAGTAGAGGACGGGAACGAGGGCTGAAGTAGGGACTGGAATGAGGCTGAAGTAGAGGACTGGAAGGGGGCTGAAGTAGAGGACTGGAAGGGGTGAAGTAGAGGACTGGAATGGGGCTGAGTAGAGGACTGAACGGGCTAAACGTAGAGGACTGGAATGGGGCTGAAGTAGGACTGGAATGGGGTGAAGTAGGGGACTGGAATGGGCTGATGTAGAGGACTGGAATGGTTGAAGTAGAGGGCTGGAATGGGCTGAAGTAAGGGACTGGAATGGGGCTAAAAGTAGAGGACTGGAATAGGGCTGAAGTAGGGGACTGGAATGGGGCTGAAGTAGAGGACTGGAATGGGGCAATGGCTGAAGTAGGGACTGGAATGGGGCTGAAGTAGAGGACGGGAATGGGGCTGAAGTAGAGGACTGGAATGGGGCTGAAGTAGAGGACTGGAATGGGGCGCAAGTAGAGGACTGGAACGGGTTGAAGTAGAGGACGGGAACGAGTTGAAGTAGAGGACGGGAATGGGGCTGAAGTAGAGGACTGGAATGGGCTGAAGTAGAGGACTGGAATGGGGCTGAAGTAGAGGACTGGAATGGGGCTGAAGTAGAGGACTGAAACAGGTTGAAGTTGAGGGCTGGAACGGGTTTGAAGTAGAGTAGAGGACTGGAATGGGTTGAAATAGAGGACTGGAACGGGTTAAAGTAGAGGACTGGAATGGGGCTGAAGTAGAGGACTGGAATGGGGCTCAAGTACAGAGTGGACATGGCAACGGGCTGGAAACTGTCGTAAAGCGACGGTGGATGAGAATATAACTACTGAGATGCAGTACAAAATCACATGGGGGGAGCTAGAGTACAAAAATAAATTGTGATCTTGAGGTCCCGCACTGAGAACACACCAAAATGTCAACTATAAAGCCAAACTGGATGGAAACGTCAGAAATAATCATACATTTAATTAATCTATCTATCTAAAGCAGACAACATTCAGATGCCCACAGTATTTATTACCTGTATCCACGAAAAAGAGGTCACACTGCAGTCTAAAAAAACACACAAAATCAAAACACTCGCACTGTTCTATGAAATACAAACTGAAAACAATCAAAGTCTATTACTTAGGGAAAAAAAAGTGAACAAAAAATCCCAAAATAATAGAACTGAATAAGACAACTCCAAGGGAAGCAACACCCAGTATAATCAAGGGCAGAAAATCACAAATGAAGGCTTTGCATCAGAACTTAAAAACAACAAGCAGACTTCCACTGGCTCACACCCGCAACTTTCAACTAAAATAAATAGGGCAAGGAGAAAAATCCAGACCAAACCATGCTTGCAAGCAGACAACATAGTCACTAAAAAAACAACACAGATATAAATAAAAACCTGATGAAAATCCCATGCCACAACATCAAACATTAAAGCTCACCTTGAACACAAAACACGCACACACGAAAGAAATAAAAGAAAACAGAAGTTATAAAAACAAAAACAAAACAAAAAAAAACCAAAGAAAGGCAAGCACACATCAAATGACCAGCTGCCACCTATAGTGTCAACCAGGTACTGCGGACAAATGAGGACCACTGCTTCCCTCTTCAATGTGCTGTCTCCAACTGGTTTTTAAACAGCAGTATTTTGGTGAGGGAAATAGCAAGAGGAAGAAGCTTAATTAATGAAGACAGAGACAGAGAGCGAGCCAGCATGAGAGATGGAGAGAGGAGGCAATGGTGAAGAGGCAGGCTTGGA
Source organism: Conus ventricosus (assembly GCA_018398815.1). Lineage (NCBI taxonomy): Eukaryota > Metazoa > Mollusca > Gastropoda > Neogastropoda > Conidae > Conus > Conus ventricosus. Next base: position 37,246,255 of record CM031620.1, read on the forward strand.
GGAGGTGGGAGAAGACGGTTATGCCATACGACAAGCATGTGCCTTAGAATGCAATAAAACACACACACACACAGAACTAAATCTTGTCCAGAGAAAATGTTACTCGATAGGGAACTTGTAAAATGAGTGTAAATATTGGTAGCAATGCCCACCACTATGCTTGAGAGAGAGAGTGTGAGAAAAAAATGCACAACACACACAACCTACCTCATGAAAGTAAGAACCATACACAGAGTGCACATGCTTGCAGGCACCCACACACACAGAGGCACAGACACAATGTTCTCTTTTAAGGGGTAACAAATGAACACAGATACATACCCTGAGGATACACAGTTATGCACATAAAGGCCCGCAGACACAGAATGAATCAACCATACTGAACCAATATTGCTAACACCATCACCTGCTGATGTGGCAACTCAACACTAAAAGACATATTGTACGGTCATTTGCGTTCCTGACCTTTCACCGTGCTTTATGAGTGCACACTCTGACTTGAAAACAGGACTGCTCGCCATTAAACAAAGAAAACTGTAAATAACGAACCAGTAGGTGAAATAAATACACGCGCAAAACTCTGAACAAACGATGCTTATGACACCGAATTTGCCGAGCAGAAATGAAAACAGAGCTCACAGAACAAACAAGGAGACATCCCCTGAAATTGTAGTCACTGAGCAGAACTTTCACAGTGGTCAGATGACAGCAGTACGATAATGAAGCTTTAATACTGACATTTCCAGTCCCGTACGCTTTGGCTTTCCCCCAAGCCGTTAAAAGAGCACCATTATTGATATAAGATTTCTGGGTCAACATCTATCACACATGGACACGCTCGATGAAACCAGTATTTTCACTTTCCTCCTCTCAGCTCACATTACATAGTCGGACGCATTACAGCTTTGCATGTGTAATTCATTGTTCACGCTGCTCAGTGTATCAAGAGCTTGTACTCTGTGTGTTCAAATGATGGTAAAAAGGATCCCCCTTCAGAAAGGAAGTAAGCCACAAACTATAATCATCTCCTCCTGATCATGGACAGGGGTCCTAACTGGACAACTGCAAGCAATGTAGATGGAGAAATATCACATCAACAAACCTCAGTCCTGATCTAACACTCTGCTCTCAATACGTGGGCAGGGTCTGACCAGGCTTCACTCTGCGTGGCTCAAGGCAGCCAGCCTAAAAAGCTGCTATGTCTGCGGGCGTTGTTGCACTTGTGCCAACATTCACGCAAAGCAACACACACACACAACATTCACACAAAGCAACACACACAACAACATTCACACAAAGCAACACACACACAACATTCACACAAAGCAACACACACAACATTCACACAAAGCAACACACACACAACATTCACACAAAGCAACACACACACAACATTCACACAAAGCAACACACACACAACATTCACACAAAGCAACACACACACAACATTCACACAAAGCAACACACACCAACATTCACACAAAGCAACACACACACAACATTCACACAAGCAACACACACACAACATTCACACAAAGCAACACACACACAAACAGAATGCAAAACAGATGAAACTGTCCATCATCTTTTTGCACTTAAAATCCCCCCCCCCCCCCCCCCCCCCCCCCCCCAAACACTCAGAAGATCGATGGAAAGAACAAGCAAAAAGAAACACAATATACTTGTTAAATTAAACTGATGGTGCGAAACTACGACAAACTCTTTCACACAGACGAAACCAAAAAGTGCACACACTTATGAACATAAGTCAAATGAGCGTGCAAACACACACACACAAACAAAGACAAACACTGAAGCACCTAATTAGGCCCCTCTGAAAGGACAGACAGCACAAGTGGGAGACTGGCTGACCAGGGAAAGAACAGAATGATTGAACAGATCAAAGTGATGACAGCAGGGAGAAGGACGTCCCGCAGACAGCAGACCCGTCCTGGTTGCAATGCCAGGGAGCACCACCACAGCGCCAGGGGTGTCACAGTTCCTCCAGCACAACAGAACACGGAGTGTACATACAATGTGGGTCTCCCGCCGAGGCCAACAGACACCAAGGGAGGCAATGAGGACAACATCACACCCCTCTTTGCCCACCAACACCACCAGATGTCTTCTGGAAAATATGCTATGTAATGCACTGAAAGCAACTAGCATCCTGCACTAAAACGTAATTTCTACCCTCTGAGAGACACAATTTCCCTCTGTCAAGACCTCCAGTGTTAAAGGGGCTGATAAGTAACTTTTTTTTTTTTTTTTTTTTTCTTCTGACTGCCAGTTCCGTTTTAGATGACTGACAAGATACAACTTCATTGATAACAAACCCCCCCCCCCCCCCCCCCCCCCCCCCCCCCCCCCCCCCCCCCCCCCCCCCCCCCCCCCCCCCTCACTCCCCCCCCCCCCCCCCCCCGTATGAGTTGGCAATGAATGTACTGCTGCTTGTTTCTTTGCTGACAGCTATTTTGTGAGGAAGATGACACTTCACCGACCACCATCTCATGTCCCTATACTGCAGAACTACTTCCATACCTTATCACTATATCAGATAGAGCCAGTTATACCAGCATTGTCTCTGTAGGCCAGCTAGTCAGAATACACACCAATTCTGAACCATGTTTTACTTTCAGAACTAAATGAGAACACTTCAAGCCAAAAGATGAAAGATCCAAGATACTAAACACTTGAAACATTGATAGTGGTGATGCTGCAAATGGAGAACCAATGGACATTCTTTCATATTTCCTGTGTATTTTCTAGCAATCCTTTGAAAATTTGATTTTGTTTTTGCTTGTTAAATATTTTTATAATCTCTTCCTTCTCTTATGATTTTTCACAATCTGAGTTTGCATTTACAATAAAATATCTTAACTTTTTTCTTATCTCATGATTTCTCATTTTTCCAGTGAAAATCCATTTTTGACAGTTGAATAATAGCTAAAATCCAGCCTTTAGTTGCCACTCTTAAATACTGAGTTTTGTGAATCAATTCAAAATGGGGTAGTTGTGTTCCTATGTATCCTTGAGGCTACTTTGTTTTAAGAGAGAATCTGACTGCTGCTTCCACAGATCCACCGCAATATTTCAGCCCCTATGTTTGGATGACTCCCACCGCATTTTGCTAAGATAAAAAAAAATCACATACAGAAATAGTTTGAAAATGATCTAGCAATTGTGCTCCTGTTTAACAGCTGTATCAATGAAACTACATTTACTTTCTTGGTCCACTGGTAGTGGTATGGTTATTTCAGCTAGCCAGCCACAGAAAAAAACCGACTACAATGGTAAACACCATCTCCAACATCCTTTGTGCCACCCACCTTAGAATAAACATCTTAAATCATATTCAGTTAAGTCCAAGTCTACTATGTGCTCAACCAGTATGTAATTTCATCTTTCCTCTGGAGCAGAACACTAGTTTTAAGATACCCTACAGTAGGTACCTCTACCCGGACACAAAACTACAGTTTCAAGAACTGATACTTTTTATACTTTTCATCTTCCCCTGACAAAGAACATTATAATTTAAAGATCAGCACATATATGCATACTGCACCTCTTCCTCTGACTGTAAGCATTACAATTCAAAGCCATGGATGTTGGGTTCGACTGATGATGCTAACAACCAGTATAACATCAGTGTCAAGACTGGTTATAAGTACAACCCTATCCTCATACTGATTTTTATATTACCTGAAACCTCCTTTTTTTTATGAATCTCAGTGGCTGAAACCTGGTCCTGAAGATGCCATTAATGACCACAGTCTTGACAGATTATAACCAATTGCAGAACACAACACAGAAGCTCTTCTGAAAGGAACCACTATAAACAGATAAAACAACTCTGTCATCATGACTTCTGATTACTGATATTTTCAAGAATGAAACTGTTGTTTGTGAGCTGCCTGAAAACCTGATGGTTTTTCATCCTTTTCATGTTGAATGGATCTCATAAACCGCTTTACTTATCCAGAATAAATATAACTTGTTGCAAGTAAAAAGTAACGCCCATGTAAACCTGGTTGTTTTGAGAGTGAAAAAGAAGGCTTTTCGTCGGGAATGCCAAAGTTATTAGCACAAACCGGGTTATCAAGTGCACAGACCCAGTTAATGTTATACTCAAAGTTGTGCAAAGCGGACCTCACTGTATTAACGTTTTTATTTAGTCAATGTGATACTGAAAGTTGTGCAAAGAGGACCTCACTGTATTAACGTTTTAATTTAGTCAATGTGATACTGAAAGTTGTGCAAAGCGGACCTCACTGTATTAACGTTTTAATTTAGTCAATGTGATACTGAAACTTGTGCAAAGCGAACCTCACTGTATTAACATTTTAATTTAGTCAATGTGATACTGAAACTTGTGCAAAGTGGACCCACTGTATTAACATTTTAATTTAGTCAATGTGATACTGAAATTTGTGCAAAGCGAACCTCACTGTATTAACGTTTTAATTTAGTCAATGTGATACTGAAATTTGTGCAAAGTGGACCCACTGTATTAACGTTTTCATTTAGTCAAAATGATACTGAAAGTTGTGCACAAAGTGGACCCACTGCATTAATGTTTTCATTTAGTCAAAATGATACTCAAAGTTGTGCAAAGCGGACCTCACCGTATTAACGTGTTTTTTTTTATTTAGTCAATGTGATACTGAAACTTGTGCAAGCGGACCTCACTGTATTAACGTTTTAATTTTGTCAATGTGATACTGAAACTTGTGTAAAGTGAACCCCGCTGTATTAATGTTTTTGTCTACATATTTTTCAATTAATTCATTAACATTTTGCTCCATTTACCTAAAAATGAAAGATAGCAATGAAGTCCACTTTTTTTGTTTTTTGTTTTTTTGCTGTCCCAACCTCTGCGCAACCTCAGAGGCAGTGCACCCACGCCGCTCATTCCGATACCCCGTCCACAGCCATAGCCCGGCTGGTCCCGCCGCAGCCCCGGCACCAGCAATCCACAGGGAGCAGTCAATGTCAAGTCGTCAAGAGGCAACCCACCTGAGGAGACATTGCACTGCTGCCAAGTCACTTCGGTGGTGTTCAGTGGCGCCTGTTCTGATCTAACATATGCAGGACACCACCTACTAAGCCCCCTACTGACAACAATAATTGCTTAGTCGCGGAGCCGGCGTGAGTGAGCTCTCCCTCCGGAGGGCGCCACCACGTCCGTCCAATGACAGCCCCCATGGACTCGCCGATACCGGTGACCCCGACGGAAGCAAACCAAGGCCACAGACGCGGAGAGGACATCGAAATTGAGGTCACCATGAGAGCAGGGCATGAAGGGCCACAGAATTTGAGACTTTTTTTTATTTTTTTAATGCTGATCAATGGGAATGAGGATGATTAAGATGATGCTACGGATTTCCATTTCGGTCTGAGACTACATGACAGGGCTGTACTCTACGCTTCCTTTCATAATATATCCTGGCGTCAACCAGGCCCGAGAGATACAGGCACCTGCAGTGTTGGTCATGAAATTTGAGCAACACTCTCAGAAACGCATCCATTAAGTGGATGAAACTCGACTGTGTGGTCCCAGTCTTCCCAACTGAGTCCGCAGCAAACTCAACTCTGGGTAGGAGCCGGTCGGGGCAGAAAAAACCCACATGACTCTGATGGGATTCGAACCCACGACCTCCCAGCCGGGAGTCCGCGACGCCAACCACTTCGCCACGGCGGCTGGCTTGAACTCCACTTTTTCCCCCTCTCCATTTTCCTTCTGCTGTGTGTTCTGACTACTGTAATAAACACAGGGTTTCTCTCAACTGGGGTAATATAGTGGATTGCAAGCTAACTTGTTAAGTGGAGTATGGCTGATGGGCAGTATTGAGTAGAACGTTAGGTAAAAGGTTACAGGTTAATACACAATTGATTTACTACATTGTGGAGTACTATCTATCATTTATTTTAAAAAAGAAAACAACCCAACCTGTTCTTACATTCAACGCCAACCTATTTGCTTCCAACTTACCTGTGGCGTGATCTGGGTCTCCGTTTGCTAGGCATCTACTGAACAGAGATATTTCACATAAATCGCATTTACAAACATACCACCCCTTTCCTTTCTTCACTCCTTCAGCCCCTTTGGTGTTCGAACATACACTCTAAAGTAGCAAGCTCGCATGGTTTGGAACGGGATATGCTGCGACTGACTTTCTGCCTTCATTAAGTAGCAAGCTCGCATGGTTTGGAAGGGGATATGCTGTGACTGATTTTCTGCCTTCATTAAGTAGCAAGCTCGCATGGTTTGGAAGGGGATATGCTGTGACTGATTTTCTGCCTTCCATCATCCTGGACGCTGCTTCCCGGACTCTCCTCAAGCCAACAACCCACTCTACCTGGAATGTGTGCGAGAAAGGGAGGTTACTTTGCGACCATCTGTTGCCGAGGCATTGCTCAGATCTTCGCTGGACAAGGTATGCCACATGGGATTAACACGCTTCCCATTGGCCACGGAGGAGGAGGAGGCAGACAGGGGAGAGAGGGAGGGGACCGCTCTGTGGCCCGGGACCAGGAAGGGGTGTCCCAGAGCACACGCGGGTAGCCCATCAACGGGTCAGACTGGCTGGTCAAGGCAGACGCAGCGGGGCGAGAGACGGACACTGAGGTAGCAGGAGAGGACATGTTTTCACTGGAGACAGACACATCTTCTACTTGCTCATCGTCATCCCCTGACTGGGGGGAGAGGGGGGACAAGGCCTGGGGCAGGGAGGAGGGGTTACACACAGATGCAGGAGCATGCAAACTAAACGAACGTCCAGGCAGGTGAGGAAACGGCTGCAGATACCCTGCAGCGGCTGAGGCCAGGGACGACGGGGTGAAGAGCCCCTTGTTGGAATACAGGTTGGCAAGAAGCCCAGGGGGCATTCTGCTGAAGGCAGAGTGCAGGTTCTGAAGAAGCGACGAGTCGAGCGACTGGGACATCTCCATTTGGCCTTCCTTGCTGCTCTCTTCATTTTCCACTGGCGATTCTGAAACAGCGTCTGCGGGTGAAACACTTTCTCCGTCAATCTCTCTCTTCGGGGAGCTGGAACTATTTTGGGCATCGGAGTGATCTTCTGTTTCTTGTGAGGAGGCACTTGGTTCTGGCTGCTGTGGTTCCTGTTGTTGTTCTTCTTCCTCTGATGGATATGTCAAGGTAGATGGGGATGAAAGAGGTAGTAAGGTACTGCTTAGATTTCGTAAAGCAGATCGGTGTTTTGTTGGCTGAGAAGATTTACGCCGCGACTTTGATGGGGAAGGTTCAATCCTCTGATGTTTTTTCGGTGAAGGCTCACTTTTCTCTGGCATCCAAAGTCTCTTGGGAGCAATGCGAATATCTGAGTCACACACTTCATTACTGTTTGCCTCTAACCCTAGATCTATTTCCAGAGATATATGTCATTGTCTATGTCAGGGGCAGTGGGCAACACCACAACAACATCTTCTTCAATACCATCCTCCTCCAGCACAGCTTTTGTGTCCAACGCCTCCTTTGAATCTTGATGACCACTTTCATTCCTATCTTGAGGCTTTGTGACCAATTCGCCAGAACTAACGACTTGAGCTTCCGCCAGTCTTTCCTCCTCTTCCTCCTCTTGCTGGGCCTTGAGGCTAAATCCCGTTCGCGCAGCTGCAAATACCTATGGCCGTCCTGGGGCACCCACGGGTGGGGGCTGCAGAAGGAGATCTTTGTGGGCTCCGTTCACGTTGGCCCCGCTCTTCATGGCCCCCTCAATCAAAATCCTGTCTGGTGTGAAAGGCAACATGGCGGTCCAAAAAGGAACTTGGGCATGTAGCACTTGGAGCATTTGGGGCAACGGTGAGCCCCTTTGTTACCGTGTAACTTCCCTGGCTTCACTGACATCCAGCCCCTTTTACAGATCCAGCGGGAAACCTTCTTCACCGTAATTCTGAAGGTGGCGATGAGGCTGGCTCAGGACTTGTGCACTGGAACATACCACTGTGTGTTTTTTTGTTGATATGGTCGTCGTTGTTGTTGTTGTGATCATCAATGGGCTGGAAACTTTTCCCTGAAGAATTGAAATGGTTGTAGGAATGTTTCAAACCCCGTCCTCCCTTCTTCAACCCCTTCAGCTTGTGGTTGTTGTTCTGCAGATCCAGGTCGTTCAAAGGCAACCATTGTGCTTGCGCTGGTAGTGGTCGTCCATCTCCGGCTGGGAGGTGAAGGCCAGGTTGCAGGCCCGACACTCCAGCCCCACCTGGTTGTGCTCGAAGTGATTGGACAGGTGGCAGAAGGCGTGGAACATGGAGGCCAGGGCCTTGTCGCAGAGGCAGCAACGGACACACCTGCATGTCCTGCTTGGTGAAGGGGCACGTCCCGTCGAGCTGGGTCAGCAACATGGCTTCCTTCTTCACCATCATGGGCACCTTCCTGGCTGCTCCTGCCGGGTCCTCGCTCACACGTGCCATCCATGCCTGGGAACTGTGGCAGCTCCACCTCGATGATGTTGGGTCCCAGAGCGCGGTCCTCGGTCCAGGACCCTCGCTGGCCACCGAGGTCTGCCGAGGCAGACCGTGTTTGAAATCGGGGGAAAACGAGGAGCACGAAGCCTGGGACTGTGGGATAGCAGACAGAAGCTGGTGGTGGTTTTCTGTTTCTGTCTCTTGGGCTGTGGCTGGGCTCTGTGACAATGAAAAAAAACAACAACATTAAGTCATGTAAAAATGGCTAGTTCGAGATATTTTCTCTCTTCATGTTAAGCTGTGAATAGTGCATTTCATGTTACATAAATCGTATGTATATACTGGACTGCAAGTGGGGAGGGTTTTAGTACAAAACACATGAAAGAGAAACATGGTGGATCAGTGTTCGCTACGGTCTGTAATACAAAATACATGGATGAGGAACACGGTGTGATCAGTGTAATTACGGCCTGTAATACAAAAACTAGAGGAACACTGCACTCTGTGTCCTTTATGGCCATGAGTACAAAGTACATAGAAAAGAGGAACACTGCGCTCTGTGTCCTTTATGGCAATAGTACAATGTATATAGAAAGAGGAACACAGTGTGATCTGTGTCCTTTATGGCCAAAAGTACAATGTACAAAGAAAGAGGAACACGGTGTGATCTGTGCCTTATGGCCAATAGTACAATGTACATATGGAAAGAAGAACTTGGTGCAATCTGTGTCCTTTATGGCCAATAGTACAAAGTACATAGCCATAGAAAGAGGAACACAGTGTGATGTGTGTCCTTTATGGCCTATAGTACAAAGTACATAGCCATAGAAAGAGGAACAGGGAGTGATTCTGCGTCCTTTATGGCCTATAGTACAAAGTACATAGCCATAGAAAGAAACACAGTGTGAACTGTGTCCTTTATGGCCTATAGTACAAAGTACATAGCCATAGAAAGAGGAACAGGGAGTGATCTGTGTCCTTTATGGCCTATAGTACAAAGTACATAGCCATAGAAAGAAGAACACAGTGTGATCTGTGTCCTTTATGGCCTATAGTACAAAGTACATAGCCATAGAAAGGGAACAGGGAGTGATCTGTGTCCTTTATGGCCTATAGTACAAAGTACTAGCCATAGAAAGAAGAACACAGTGTGAACTGTGTCCTTTATGGCCTATAGTACAAAGTACATAGCCATAGAAAGAGGAACAGGGAGTGATCTGTGTCCTTTATGGCCTATAGTACAAAGTGCATAGAATGAAGAACACAATGTGATCTATGTCCTCCACAGCCTGTAGCACACCCCGCAGCTTGCAGCCCATAACCACTGTAAAGTGCAATATGGCAGCTAGTAGGAATGTCGATCTTGGAAACCTCAACACCATACAAAAACAACACAGACAGACAGGGAAAAAAAACAACAACCCGACCCCAAAGCAACCAAGCCAGCAACTCCTTAACAGTCTGTGATCTGACCTGCGTAAGAGGACGAGGAGAGGTCAGAAGTGTGGACAGTGGGGACAGGGACAGCCTCCTGTCCCGCCTTGGGAGTCCAGGTCTCCATGGCCGCTAGATCACGCATGGCTGCACGGGTCTTCAGTCGCAGGTAGCGCTCCTCCAGGCCCTGGCTGAGTGGAATGTCCACCTTGTGTGTGGCCTTCAGGTGGTAGTTCAGGCTCTGTGGCTGCTTGAAGCCTTTCTTGCAGAACTGTACACACACACACACACACACACACACACACACACACACACACACACACACACACACACACACACACAAAGTGAGGCTATACTGCAAAAATAAACAAGAAAAAAAAAGTTGTTTAAGTTCTTTCTTATTACAGAGTCAATAAACCTGTTCAAGATATAAAAGATTGTAGCTTCAACTTAAAATATTTTACCTCTTTCTCACAGCTGACAAAAACAAAACACACACACACACACCAAAAAAACCTATGACTTTGAGAAATACACAAGCTTCATCAATCATAAGGTCATGAGTTATTTTCCCACATACAACTCCATGGTTATGGTATCAATGAAAAACATCGATCTCTCCGTGATAAAATACCGATACTTCTACCTACTGGGAATCATTCTGTAAACAAAATAACTAACCAAGACATCTCCCGTGACAGAATCACAGCAAAGTCAAAGCAAAGTGATTCCCCGAAGATGGAGCATGGCTGCCTTAATGGCAGGATAAAAAAGGGTCATACACACAAAACTCCACTGCCTGTCTATATAGGCAGTGTCCACAGGAGTATCAGCCTGTGCACGCAGAAAGAAAGAAAGAAAAGCAAAGTGACACAAGAATCACTTTAACAAAAACAACAAAAGAAAAACTTGGCTCAGGCAAAGATGTGCAGTTTTCAACATCAGGTGATCGCTGTGTGTAGGCCTTGGAACCTGCTTCCAATCATGTCTGTGCTCTGAGGGGACAGGACAGGTCAGATCCCAGATACCTCTATGCAGCCCTCTACCTGATGCTAGCCCTTCACATACACGCAGAGCGCACTGAAAACAGAGCAGGTAAAAGCTATTTCCTCATGTAAAAAGCTCAGGGCTGTTTACCACCTCTTGCTGCCAACTGTATGGAAAAAAAAAAATTTGTATGCAATATCCACATACAGTGTTCTCTCATACATATATTTTCGTTAGTCAGTACGTCTGATTTAAAGGAAAAAGGGAATAATTTACTGAATCCCAGCCTGTCCGGCACTGGTGAGAACCATGCCAAAGCCCAGCCGCCGTGACAGGACTGATCACTACTATGTCTTCAAAGCTGACAGATCCACCAGCTGCTATGGCCAGATAGTTAGTCTTGCAAACTCCTGACTGGAAGGTTCTGGGATTGATTCCCATCAGAGTCATGTGGGATTTTTCTGCCCCGACCCGCTCCTACCCAGAGTTAAGTTTGCTACGGGCTCAGCTGGGAAAACTGGGACCACACCGTCGAATTTCATCCACTTAATGGATGTGTCTCTGAGAGTGTTGCTCAAATTTCCTGACCAACCCTGCAGGTGTCCGTATTTCTCGGGTCTGATTGATGCCGGGATATACTATGAAAGAAAGCACAGAGTACAGCCCTGTCATGCAGTCTCAGACCAGGATGGACATAAGAAAGCACAGAGTACAGCCCTGTCATGCAGTCTCAGACCAGGATGGACATCTGTAGCATCATCTTCATCATCCTCATTCTCATCCATCAAAAGAACAAAATTATCAAGAAAAAAAAAGTTGACAAATCCATGGCCAGCAAGGACTGCTTCGACACCAACTCCCCCCCCCCCCCCCCCCCCGTCAAAAGCAATAGTGGAAGGACAGTGTGGAGGGGACACATGAGTGGGAGAGGAGAGTGGGATGGATGACCTGGATCTGCCCTCCCACCCAATATCCCCAGGATCCATGAGTGGCAGGGGTACTGGCAGAGTCCAGCTCTAAAACTGATAGGTAAAGTCCCCTTTACCCTTGTTCGAGGAGTCACATTACTCTCACATGTAGAGTCCTTGAGGTGACCCCCATTACTTTACTTTGCCAAGTTCAGTAACTCCTGGAGAATCCATCCCTCTTGTTCGTTTGTTGCACTGATAAACTAATAATGTTCACTGTGACATATCCCTTGAGTAACACAGCTCTGGGGTTGTACAGAGTTGGCAAAATAGTAAAAAAAAAAGAAAAAAAAAAAGAATCTGTTACCTGGACGGCGGGTCATAGCCAGATGATGTGAAATGAAATGGAGGGCAGGAAGCTCTTCAAATTACATCATATGAAACACGCCCTGGCTTAAGGCTGTGTCAGGCCAAGTGACACAGGCTAGAACACCAAGGCTATATCAAAATGGTGTTATGCTCTGCATAGTTATGCGGGGACTGTCTTCAGTTGTGACAAGCTCCTAGCATAACATTATCAGTCTCCAAAATCCCCACGAAGTCCGAGTGAGGCTGCCCACGTGGCATGGGTAATCAAAAACGGTCACACACGTAATGTTCTCATCCCCAGCCGATGCATTTGTACCATAGTGTTCAAGTACTTCAACTGTTTGGATGATCCCTGGAGTCTTTTAGCCAGGGTACAGCAACAACAATAACACCACATCATATGAAACAAACGAAGAAATCCATTATTTTCTAAATTCAGACAATTCCACTGATCAATTTCTTTGCTTGCCTAGTCCAATAGATAGCAGCAGAAAATTTTTTTTCCCCTCAAATCAACCAACCAAACAAAAGAAGGTGGGAGATAGAAAGTCCATCAACAAAATTATGGGCGACAGGTCCATCCACTACACAAACAGAAAAACATCTGTAAATTACCTGGCATATGTAGGGTTTCTCTCCTGTGTGAACCATCAGATGCCGCTTCAGATCGGAGGGTTTGACAAATTCTTTGTGGCAGTAAGGACAACTCCGTCGTGAAGCCTCTATCATGGTTTCATCACCATCCATGTCTATGCCATCAGCACTGATGGTGGACACATTGGCACTGAAGTCCTGAGTGCTCTCTTTAGACTGAAGACTCGGACATCCATTCTCAATGGCCAGCGGTGACGCGCCCTCTTTATCTGCATAACAACATCATCACCTGACCTGTCATTTTTCCTTCTTTTCAATTTTACCTCTAGGTGTAATACACGCAGGCAAGTAATGCTAAAAAAAAACACAGACACACACATGCACACCACTGACGCAGTGTCTGCTACATCTGATACTTTCACAAACACTCAACCAGTAACTTGTACAGACCTCAATGGTGGCAGTGCTGAAATGGCATCAGTTGACTCATGGCATAAAACTGCATGCCAAGCTAATTAAAACCAATCATGCACTAAGAACATCATCAATCGCTTTTCTTTCTATTTTGTTTGCTTGTTTGTTTTTGAATGTTAAGAATTAAAAAAAAAAAGGAATAAACATTCTGTTCTGGTGGTTATTGAAAAATCTGATGGTCCTGTTCAAATGCAGGCTGAACAACATCAGCAATTTATCTCCCTTTTTCAGGGGAAAAAAAACCCCACCATGAGACCTGCACTTTTATCACTTGGTTGCCAACATGAGGTTTATGTTCCACAACTGTCCATAAATTAGGTTCAAGCGAATAATTAGCCATGTAAGCATACCTACCAGTACCACTAACAACCCAAGCTTTTAATAAAGTCGAATACTACTGAACTTTCTCTATCTGGGAGACTTCAGCCATTTTCAAGCTTCTCTATACTTATGTTGATGCAAACGTTTAACTATGAAATTTGATAGAGATGGACAGAGAACACCTGTAAAAACTGTATATGATCCATACTGAAATTTACAAAAATCAGTCAGTGTTTTATGCATAAGAGGCTACACATGTAGATTTATCAAAGTATTGCAATAATTATAATTGCTAAAAATATAAGAGGTTACACATGTAGATGTATCAAAGTATGGCAATAATTTCAATTGCTAAAAATACATACCACCAGAGCTCAAAATGTATGTATTCCACCATTTACAACTGAGATGTAATCATGTGTGGCAATGAAACATGTGAAGAAATTGGCCAAGGCAGAGATCTACTGTTCAGGTCAGTTGAGTTAGTTAACTGAAACGCACTCATTTAGCCCGTGACAGATCGTTCTTCATTTATAGCAACATTATCAGTTGGTTCTCAGTCGACTGAACTGGCTGCTTAACAGCCAATACCAAAATTTTCTTCTATTGCCATCACCGTGGACTGGTAGTTCACAATGGCAAGTGAAACCTCTGGTTGGCTAAAATGTTCATCACTGTAAGAGCTAACACAGTTTATCTTCTTCTTTCCTTTCTCTCAACAGGATGAAGGAGTAGGGAGGAGAGGGGGGATACCATGTGGGACATCCATGGACCAGACAGAACTGACTTTGGGGTTGGGGGGGGGGGGGGGGGGGGGGATGGAGAGGGGAATGCCACGAGAAACATGAAACAGGCAGAGCCGAGTTAAAATGCTAGCTGGGCAATGAGAGAGGCAGTATTACACTTACAGATGAGACTGACACTAGAAGTAGAAGTGCGACAGGAATGAAGTTTACTCATGCCCTTCTACATTTTTTGCCGTCAAATATATATCAGGCAATTTTTTTTGAAAAAAGAGAGAGAGAGAGAGAGAGAGAGAGAGGAGAGAGAGAGAGAGAGAGAGAGAGAGAGAGAGAGAGAGAGAGAGAGAGAGAGAGAGAGAGAGGAAAACAGTGAATGAAATAGTCTGCAAACTACTTACGTCTACTGTACTAGAATGCAAATTACTTAACGACATCTGTATCAGAGTGCAAACCATTCTTAAAGTACACCTGTGACCTCTGTACAAACATTTACTTTACCAACTGTTGACAGATGGAATATTTTTTCGTACTGACAAGTTCCATTTCTATTTTCTTCTTTTTCATTGACTCATTTTTTCGCTTTTCAATCTTTTAGCTTGACTAAATGATTTGTCCTTTGTTATAGCTACCCAGATTTTTGTTCCAAATGACTGGCTGACACAAGATCAAACACATTTTTTTTTCAATCTATACCAAACTCAAATGGCTTTTTCTTGAAGATGAACATAAAAAAATTAATATGAATCTGAGTTGCAGAATTCTAATAATCTTTTAAAGATAAAATATGATTCTATTAGTAATACAAAATCAGAAGTGAATCTGTTTTTAAGACACTACCCCAATCTATACAGAATAGACACAAAAAGAAGAATCAGTGTGGAGGAAGAAAAAAAAGCAAAAAAAAAAAAAAAAAAAGTTACTGTACAATTAGATCGGGATTAAAAAATTACATGGTGGTAGGTAAAGATGAACAAACTTGTAACTGTACAGTTTCTATAATTCATGTTAACATTTAGGGGTCTTTTTCTACATGCAAATAATCCAAGACAAAACAAACCAATGCCCACACAGAAAAACAAATCTACCTAACACACCGCCACCACCGAAACCAAAGGGACATGGACAGCAATCCCACAACGATGGTCAATCTGGCCCACCCACCTTCCACACAATCCACAGGAGGTTCCTCAGGATCTGCATCCCCTGGCGACTTTGTCCCATCAGACACGGCAGGACTGTCCACCACGCTGGGCTTCTGCGCCGCCGTCGGCTGCTGGCCGCTTCCTCCCTTCTTCTTCGACTGTTTGGTGGGAGACACTGCCGGAGACAGGTCACTGCCGTTCAGCATGCTGGCGGCGTCGGAGAGCTCCGGGTGGTGGGTGAGCTGGTGACACAGCAGACTGCGCTTGGCTTTGTAGGCTTTCTGGCACACCTGCACACGCCGTGTCATTATAAAAATAGGTCAACTGAACGGTCTAGACCTACACATGACCAGAAGTGGCAACGCCTCTTTAGCAATATCAGTGGCGCTAGCTTGTACTACTAGCTTTAGTAGTTTTCTGAACAATTCCAGAAGCAACATGATATTTAAAGTCACAAACATGTGTGCACACACACACACACACACACACACACACACACACTAACATGCACATACTTGAACGGCTTTCCTGCATATGTAGCTACTGACAATGTAATCTTGTGTTCCACAAGAAAACTGGCAGGAAGTGCTTTTACTGGAACCTTACTATGGCCTGTGAAAGTGCTGACAAAAAAAAAGAAAGGTCACAAATCTTCGCAATAGGAACAGTCTCAGTGCATCCCTTGGCGCAGAAACCTTAATTCATGTGTTGAATTATATCATTTTGTCTGTGACGTTTCACTCAAAAATCATTGAGGGAAACTTTTCACTTAACATGGACTTGCTGATCATGGAAACCATTGTGCATGAATACATCGTTGTAACAGCTGACTTGAAGTTGACATCTTCCTCGAAGAGGATTCTTCTCCCTTTTTTATACTGTTTTTTTTTATTTTGAAGATTTTCTTACTCATAACGAATTTCAGATACTAAAACTTCTTGACCATTGGCATAAGAAAATAACACGCCATCAATCTGACCCATTTATTTTTGCTCTCATTTCAGCGACACAGATGTTCGAAATATGACACCATGAACTGCATCCTGAGGTTCAGATGTAAAGTGGTGAATCTGACACTTGAAAATGCTATTTCCGTTGGCGTTTTGACATAGCTTCATAGCATGCAGTAAATTCAGAAAATGAACGCACAAAAATCCATGGTTGCAGGCAGCTCTGAATCAGTCCTGTTAGGGACCAACGGAAATCTAGCACACATGTGGTGGTGTACATAGACAGGCATGTCAACCTTTAGAAGATTAAAAAAGAGGGGAAAAAATTACGATGATAGTGGGGAGGAGTGGAAGGTGCAAAATAAGGTGAGAAAAACACACACACACAAAGATAAACACACAAGCAAACAAACAACAGGCAGAACTCAAGAGCACCTATTTCATACTGCAAAATAGATTTGCTGCTCGAATATATTTTCGATAACTTTCATACTACAGGAAGAGAAAAATTACGAAGTGGGGTGGCATTCCAAAGATGTCTAGCAGCAAATAAGAGGATATCTCCTGTGAATAGCTGGAAAAAGAGGCATGCCTGATAAGGAGCAAAATGACAAAAAACCCCAAAATATCGAAGACACAACAAACCACAAAGCATCAGGGTGAAACCAATTTAAGACGTGGAATCGAGTTTCATTTGAAGCAGCCACATTAAAAACACTTTTAAGTAAAATTTCAGTGTAAAACAAAAAAATTTTCTGCTTAAGAACTGTGTTTAAATTGTTCCCTAACTTACTGCCGAAAAGCTGTTCCAACTTATGATTCTGCAGCATTCAATTTACAACTGTCTGTAGAAATCGAATAAACTGATCGAGCTAATCTGATCCAAGAAAGGAAAGGAGAGTATAACACAAAGCACTGTATCTCCTTTGTGGCCCATGCAAGCAGATTCCTGCAGTGCACCCATCCTACTTCCTGTTCTCCTTAGTCTACTTACTGGTTGACTGTTATGATTTTCATAGGTATTAAAGTCACAATGCAGTTTGTCCAAATAATTCATGCATCACCAAAATTTTGTGACCAAACAATTCAGAATTGTAGCGAAACAAATTAGCTGCAAAAAGAAAAACAAAACTATTAAAAAAAAAAATCTGAAACACAGATGAGAAGAGGAAACACTGTTATACAGAAAGACCTACAGGCACATGAAACAAATGTCCGTTTTTACCTGGCAAACAAAAGGACGTTCCCCGGTGTGTTTCCTCACATGTCGTTGCAATGCCGCCGGCGTAGGTTTGATCACCCCGCAGTATTCACACGTCCTGTGACTTGTCCGTTTACCACTGCCATCACCACCACCCCCGCGACGGGGACGCCGCTGACTGTAAGCGAGAACTCTGCCGGCGAGACGATTCCGCCGCCAGCACCAGCGCCGCTGCGATGGAGGACCTGGACCGAGAGTAATCCGTCAACTCTTCTGTCGTTTCATAGGGAGTGGACGACAGGGAGGGTTCCTTTCCTGGGGGATGGGCTGGTGTCGGACGTGTTCACCTGGAAGGAGCAGTCGCGGAAGGATGGTGTGGACGTCTGCTGGTCTGCAGCATCGGCACTCTCTGACATCTTCCTCTTCCTGCCTCTCAGGTCGCGCTTGGTGGACACACCGCCGGTGCTCCCAGTCCTGACAGAGTCTGTGGTGGGGGTGTGTGCGCCTGTGGAACTGTCAGGTGTTGGAAGGGTGGGGGCGTGAGTGCCTGTGGAACTGTCAGGTGTTGGAAGGGTGGGGGTGTCAGAAGAGGTGGATGTGAGAGAGTTAAGGTGTGGAGCTGCCTGTTCACTATCAGCGTTTCCCTTGGCTGTCACCCGTCCATTTGGGCTGTCCTGCTTCTCCTCCCCCTCACCCTCACCTGAAATCACACCAACACCTGGTCATCATTCACATCAACTTGTCGCAGGTCAAACTACTGGATCAGCAATGTTCAACAGGTGAAAAGAAAAACAGTCGGGTAAGGTAACAGTATGCTAAGATGTAGACAGACTTCAGACAATCTTTTCATTAAATTAGCTTGCAATTCAAACAAGTTAAAACTTTAATCCCCTGGAAAGTAACTCAATACTCAGGAAATTTAATTCATTTATGAACGACGAGCCATTGTGCTCATTAGTAAAACCTGAGATGAAGAACAATTTCTCTATGCTTCTGAATTGGTGAAGAACGCGGTGTTAGATGCTAAAGATGGATGGGGAAAAAAAAGATGATACATGACCGGTGATGATGGCAACACATAAGAGAATCAGAGGATATAGGCACACTAGACTGAAGACTGACATTTTGACAAGGTAAGGCAATGCTGCTTATAACCCAGCCAACATAAAGGGCCATATCAGGGCTGTCACCGCGTTGAAGTCACAAGTCATTCATTCATTCACGTAACTCTTTAAAATACATCTTCTAAAAACCCATCCAAAGTTTTCTTTAAATTCTTTCCACTATAGAATCTCAGATCCGGTGAAAAATGTTGATCTCTTTCAAGAATTCAACGATCGGATCAGGTGGACATCTCTGAACAAGGTTTTCATTTTGACAAATCCGAGGCGCAAGCAGCAACAGCAGTCACTGCCAGTGCCACTCTTCTACCTGATGGACCTGGCAAAGCTAGCAAATCAAACCAAATCGTGCAGTTCACATTATCCCCACTCTGTTCAACCAGTGCAGCTCACCACAAGATAATACGCAATCATGCTCTCCATATGTCTGAACAAGGTGGGTTTGGAACGTGGTGATGAACATATGATGGGTTTGGGTCACAACTGAGCTCAGCTGACGAGACTTGTTATGGGGCATGTCCAAATGACAACAATGGCACCTACTAAACACAGCATCACAACGTTACTGCAACTGGTAGAGAAATAACTCAATAATCAGTTTCTATCAGTTCCTCTGAACCCATTCAAACTTGAACACATCAAATCACTCACTATCAAATCCCCTCATAAATGGAAGGAGTTTCAAAACTTACACTTCCAATCTAGCATTATTTTTGCTAAAGCTCCCCCCCAAAAAAACAACAACAACAAAACAAAAAACAACAACAACAAAAAACCATTGACAAAACGAATCACAAGTCAAAAAACGACGCGTTTTGACCTCTTAGGTCTTCTTCAGGCAAAGTACACAACACTCAGACAAGGAAATGAACGAGCAATCACTGATCTTCATCCAATCTGGCACAAGATAGGTGTTGAATCGGATGAAGATAAGTGATTGCTCGTTCATTTTCGCTGTCCACAGTGTTGTGTACCTTGCCTGAAGAAGACCTAAGAGGTCGAAACGCGTCATGTTTTGTCTTTGAGAGAGATTAACATTGTTCATCTGATTTAAGATTTTACGGAAGAAAGATTTTTAACAAAGTTTCTGGTGCGTTTCCAGACGATGTCATTTAAAGAGGTGTGTGAAAGGTGTTTTTTTTTTTTTTTTTTTTTTTTTTTTTATATGACTGGTGAGTCGATTTTAACGTGGTGACAGCCCTGATGTGGCCCTTTGCTGTCGGCTGGGCTATAAGCAACATTATCTTATCTTATCTTGCGATTCGTTTGTCAACATTTTTGGGCAGAGCTTTAGTAACAATTTTTCAAATTTGTTAGGTTTCCTGCCTGCAGTCACCTTACAACTAGTTCCAATCTTGCATTAGACAGGTGTACAGGTGTACACGCACACACACACACACACACACACACACACACACACACACACACACACACACGTACAATGCATACACACTGCCGATTTAATAATAATGTGTCATGATTATAATCATGACTATGAATACCATGACTTGTCATCAAACCCTACAAAATGAAAACTGAAAAGCTGCATTTCCTGCTTTGTTTGCAATAACAAGACTGAACCTCTTGAACAACAACAAAAATTATGCAGAGCTAATTCCCAATCCACAATTCTGAAGAGCCATCTTGTACTGGAGAAGAAAAAAAAAAAAAAGAAGGTCACTGGTACAAGTACAAACTCAACAGAATAGTTCAAAGTTAACCTGTCACTTAGGTTCCTACAGAGGGACTACTCTCCACAACCACCCTAGTAACTGACAGCGGAAGCAGTGGAAGGTCAAC
>CM031620.1:37271725-37294225 GCA_018398815.1 Conus ventricosus
ACGAGTGTCTGTTGAACCGTATAATCCGAACATCTACCCCTACACAAACCACCCACACCCTCCATCACAAACGCCAACACAAACACGCACATGCATGCATTGAAAAAGAGGACGTACTCAGGAAGGCACTCAACAACCATAGCCCCCCCTCCCCCCCCCCCCCCCCCTCCCAACATGTCTACAACCACACGTTCCCCTCTCCCTACAGCGCATGGACAGACAATCTGGGAGACGGATTAAAACATGCATAGCACCGACTACGCAGTGATACAGATGCAGAAAAAAACAAAAAATGCAATCAATGTTGTGTGGTATCAATCATTCAACCGCTGAGTCACAAAACGAGTGGTCTATTGATTGGTCACACGCACCGGTCAGTCAGAACGAGCACTTGAACAACTGATCAGTGTCTGACTACTATACTCTGTGTGTGTTCAACTCGGCTAACTGCAGTCCCTCTCTCTCTCTCTCTCTCAAATGAAATGTTGAAACCCACATGCCGCTATCTCCAACAAAATGACATCCTGTCCGCGTTCAGTTACTTCTATTGGTCTGCTTTCTATTTCTATTGGAATTTGACAGACGTGATCACTGCCCTCATCCCACCCACTCACGGACACGTGTGGACAACAACGGTACTGCTGCACGGAGGAAACGAAAATTAACACTTTTAATGGACCGGTCACGTGAAACCAGGAATGCCTGGAACCATGACAGCACTGGGTAGATGGATCAAGTTGCTTACAGCCCCACTGTGGCCAACATCTGAAAGGACGAACCGCTTGGTCTTCGTCCTCCCTCTTTCTCCCCCTGTTCTCTCTCACCCCCACCTCCTCCTCACCCACTGCCCTTCCGCCCCCCCCCCCCCCCCCACTCGTGTTTGAACTGGACATGCTCACCAGACAACTTCTCATCGTTGATAGTCCCAAAGAACAGAGCCCAAAATGGCCACGCTGCTTCCCTCCTTTGTTTATAGTTTGCATTGTTTCATGGTATTGCAGCATCGTCTATGATTTTCTCCCTCTCTCTTTTTGAGAGAGAGAGAGAGAGAGAGAGAGAGACAGAGAGTGCATGTGCGCGCATGTTTACTGGAAAGTGGGTGCATTTCCTCAGCATATAGTGCGACTTTCGTCCAACGTGTAGATTACGAAAACCAGTTTTCTTTCAGGAAACCTAATATCTTCGATGTTTATTAAGAGCTCTTGCGTGTATGGACAATAATAAGTCTTCTCTGAAATGGAGCTAAATTGATTAAAGCTAATTTTTGGTGAAAAGTCCTTTCCCTGATTATCATGACACGTTCACTGTCGATACTCAGTCTGTGTATCATTCATGACCCGATCCGAACACAGGTCAAAGGTAAACATTTCTTATTATTGTTTGTTGGCAGTATGGCAGGTATCAACTTCACTCTATGTGTCTAAGCGTATGCGCATACGCGCATGCACGCGTATCTGTGTATGTGTGTGTGTGCGCGCATGTTGTAATGCCATACATGCGCCATCCGCCACTGATCCTGCCTCCAAAGGTTCGGCGTGGTGGGCGGTGAAGATCGATCAATAAAAGCAGGCGTGTGCTCAGTCAGCGCTGTGTGCATGCATTCCTGTACACACACACACACACGACTGGCGCTGCTGCTTAATGTACATCTGTTTCTGTACAGCTAGGTGTGTTGCCGAACCACGCATACGTGCACACGCACGCTCGCTCTTTCGCTCTCGGCTCGCTCCGAAATATCTCAGGGCCGTCTCCCTCCCTCCCTCCCCGCAAAGCATTCACCCAACCGGTTTCTTATATTGCTTCACTCTCCTGACGGTGTGTGTGTGTGTGTGTGTGTGTGTACACACACAGCCGGAGAGATCGCGCGAGAGAGACACCAGAGAACCTCTAACACCAGGTCGGCCACAGTTACACAGAGATCTATACACGCATGATGTGTGTATGCACGCTGCAGACAGACAGTCATGAAGCCGAGGAGGAGGGAGAGGGGACCAGAGAAATGTGAAGGCGGAGGTGGGTGGGTGGTGGTGGAAGGAGTGGTTCGAGAAGAGAGGGAGGAGGAAGGATAGAGGATGGGGGGGGGGGGGGAGGGCAGAGCACAGACAGGCGACTAGCCCTGTCACAGAGCTGGGTAATTGCAGACAGGCAAATAATGGTGGGCTGGCGTGCGTGCGCATGCATGCACGTTCACCATCATGTGACACGTCCTGCTGACACTTCATCACGTCAACCCCCCTCCCCCCATCCCCACAAGCTGCCCTCGGCGAGTCCCCCCCCCCCCCCCCCCCCCCCCCTTTCCGCCCGCTGCCCTTTCCTGGCGCGTTGACATTCCCAGGCAGAAAACGGGCACGTGCATTCATGCTCACGTGAAAGGATTAAAAATAAAAAAGGTACTTTTTTTCTGAGTCAGGCTAAACAGCTCTGTCTCTCTCTGAACTCTCTCTCTCTCTCTCTCTCACACACACACACACGAAACACACCATTTAACACACTTGACCCAAACACATCTTCGAAGACGACGACTGTGGGTGTCCCGAGTTTCAAGCACCTCCTCATGCTGGAATTTACATCATGCGTGCGATGAGCCATGCGGACAATCCATCCACCTTCCCGCCAAAGCTGACTTCGTTTCCCCTTTTCTGCAGGCCACTGTCGTTTACTCTGAAGTAAAGTTGCGTAACTTGCTAGTTCAACATCACTAAAACTGACACTAATCTGCCATTCAAACTGAGAGAGAGAGAGAGAGAGAGAGAGAGAGAATTGTTTTAATCTTCGTTGCCATTCTTCTCCCGATACGCTGCCTTCCAGATAACGTTAATGTCCTGCTGGTTTGACACCTTGCACACATGTGCATATCAATTGTCACGTGGACCGATTCTGAAATGCAAGGTGTTTTAGCAATCGTATTAGTATGGTGTCTGCATAACTTATTTCAAAGTATATTCAAAATACAAACCGTATTACTAATTAGTATGGTGTCTGCATAACGTATTTCAAAGTATATTCAAAATACAAAAGTAAAAGCTAAATACACCCCCCCCCCCTCCCCATCCCCGCGCGCCATATTACGAAGTGTCTTGAGGGACACTACTACAGTAGTACGGTGGCCTCCCCTTTATCACTTGCTCCTTTTTTTCACTCTGCCTACAAACTTGAAGAAATGGATTTCCTTGTACTCTGACCACTCCATTTTTACAAGCAGTGTTTAAATAATACTGAAAGGCTGCGCCCCCCCCCCCCCCCCATCCCTCCTCCTCCTCCTCCACCACTTTGGGGCACTGAAGAAAGCAACTGAATACACAGGGGCAGCAACTTCTTCGGCAGCTTCATGCCGCCGCAGCCTCCACCACTACTACCACTCTGCTAAGCTGAGGGAGGGTGGGGATGGGGGTGGGTGGGGATGGGGGAGGGTGGGGATGGGGGTGGGTGGGGGATGGCTGGGGAAGGGTGTGGGTTTGAAAGAGGGAGGGGAGGGTGGGGTGGGGTGGGTGTGGCACTGCTTCTGTTTCGTGCCATCTGAACTGGGTGTCTTTCAGGCATCACTCTGTAAAACAATACACAGTTCCACTCACCTTTTTCTAATCTCTCCCCCCCCCCCCCCCCCTTTCTACCAAGACACACAAACAACAGCAAAAGCCAATGATCTCAAATTCACACTTACACCGTTAGCATTTTCGAAGCGAGTGCAGAAAACAGCTGTACACTTGTTCTAATTATATATTCATTTCAAAATAATGAAACGTACTAACGCGCGTACACCCAAACTTACAGAGAGAGAGAGAGAGAGAGAGAGCGAGCGAGCGTAAAACAAATACAGCGCGCTGAACGCTGTCTGGGGGATTATCATGCATCCACATGAACCGAGGTGCGTCATGGGACAGCGCTCGTAGTCACAGGCTCCCCACCATCCTCTCCCCCCTCCCCCTCTCCACCCCCATCTCCCCCACTTTCCACCTCCCTCGGCGGTGCGGCGGCATGCTGTGGCATGCCACACGTGTGTACACACGCACAGGCGGCCGTGAGCATGCATGCGGAACGTGCACTCCATTAGGGGAACACTGCCCGCGCTCTCTGCCACCCTACACAAC
This sequence comes from Conus ventricosus, assembly GCA_018398815.1. Taxonomy (NCBI): domain Eukaryota; kingdom Metazoa; phylum Mollusca; class Gastropoda; order Neogastropoda; family Conidae; genus Conus; species Conus ventricosus. Next base: position 37,275,814 of record CM031620.1, read on the forward strand.
CGCTACAGATTGCCCCCCCCCCCCCCCCCATCCCTCCTCCCCCCCCCCCCCCCCCTTCAATCTACACCGGCTTCAACGACTCTTGTCACACGAACGAAGCTAGATCCGGTTTCTTTGGATTAAAAGAGAAAAAAAAAAATCTGCATCACTTTCACATCAAGCTTAACAATAACAGAACAAATTATATTACCACGTTATTTCTATTGTCATCATCATTACTATTATCATTATTCGCATTGTCAAACCACACCTGTGATCAGAGACTACGTGTTCTTGTGAAAATTCAAAACTGGCATTTTCTTTTTTTAAAGTCTGTATCGTTTCCACGCCATCTTGGATGCGCCATTAAAGCTTATCTGCACACCATGGTTTGGTTGTTCAGCGGATGACATGCTGCCCCTTGACGTCGACTGGCTGTGGAACAGTATGAAAGGAAATGACAACAGTACGAACCAGCACTCTGTCAAAAGTGCGCTCACTCTCCTCGAGTGTGTAACAACAACAGCAATACCCCCCCCCCCCCCCAAAAAAAAAAAAAAAAAAAAAAAAAAGATGGGAGGATCAGACGGAGAGCACAGAACTTGTATCCCACATGTGCCCAATCTCTATGACGTTATCCACAACTGTCATGATCTGCCTCAACGGTAATGATGAATGCTGAGATGATAGAGCTGATCTGTTTTAACTGTAATGACTTGTGCTGATCGGTTTTAACTGTAATGACTAGTGCTGACCTGTTTTAACTGTAATGACTAGTGCTATTCTGTATTAACTGTAATGACTAGTGCTGATCTGTTTTAACTGCTGTAATGACTTGTGCTGATTTGCTTTAACTGTAACTACTACTGATCTGTTTTAACTGTAAAGACTAGTGCTGATCTGTTTTAACTGTAAAGACTAGTGCTGATCCGTCTTAACTGTAAAGACTAGTGCTGATCTGTCTTAACTGTAAAGACTAGTGCTGATCTGTCTTAACTGTAATGACTAGTGCTGATCTGCTTTAACTGTAAAGACTAGTGCTGATCTGGTTTAACCGTCATGGTATATGCTGATCTGCTGTCTGACTGACTGAAACCAATTTACTGTCAGCTTAACTCATAGTTGTAACGACATTTCAGAAAATATGATGGACAGTGTCAACATATTTTCATTTATAGAAAAGGAACATAATTCACTCACACAATCACACACACACACACACTCACACACTCGCCCACACACACACACTCACTCACACACACACACACGCACACACACACTCACACACACAAACTCACTCACACACACACTCACTCACACACACACACACACACACACACACACTCGCTCACACACACACACACACACACACAATCTGCTGTCATCCTTCAGAGAGAGAGAGAGAGATTACCCAATAAAAACATGCACAACCATGAGCTTAGAAAAAAAAATGGGTGGGGGGGGGATGATTCTGACATCATCCACACGAAGATGGTCCACGAAGTCCCACAGTTCACTTTGTCTGACGGTTCAATGCAATTCCCCGAATGTCAAGCTGTTCATACTGCTTCAGTCCACTGCCTTTTGGGCTCTTCCACATGAATCCACACCTACTGAATCCCAGAAGCCCACTGCCTTCTGGCTCTTCTACATGAAACCACACCTACTGATCCCTGACATCCACTGCCTTCTGGCTCTTCTACATGAAACCACACCTACTGAATCCCAGACGTCCACTGCCTTCTGGCTCTTCTACATGAAACCACACCTACTGATCCCTGACGTCCACTGCCTTCTGGCACATCTACATCAAACTATACCATCCATGCCTATTGATCCCGAAAGTTCATTGCCTTCTGAAAGATCAAACACTGTCTTCTGAGTCAAACAAGCTACTTCCTTCTGGTACATAAAAATGTTAAGTCTTGCGTTTGAGGAGGACACCTTAAAAAAAAAAAAGCAAACAAACGTTCTCTTGTACTTCCCGAGGCAGTTCGTCATTTTGCTTTTGGCCCCACTTATCTCAAAGATCTCTGCATCGTCAAACAAACCAACAAACCAGTGCCTCCACAATAAGGGCCACAACCACGACTGCCTTCCCTTGAAACTAAAACAATGATATGTAAATGAACTAAATCCTCAGGGCCTGAATATGACTTCTCTACTTACAGGCCTCAATGTTACTTAATTAACAAGCCTGGAAGCTGAAAGCAAAAAGGAAGAATCCATGTGACTGTGCTCAAAGCTTAATTAGAAAACCACAAATCATTAGTGATTTGAATTCAATGCATCCAGCAAATGACTGACACAATCTAGTGAATGTTTCAAATGGAAGTTTTGTGCATGAAGCAGGCAAAGCAGATACAAAACAGAAAACATAACATTTACTGGAATGGCAGTGTGTATCAGTTTGTCCTTCTATGCTTGACGAAGTGCAGCAAAGATAAGATAAGATAATGTTGCTTATAGCCCAGCCGACCGCAAAGGGCCACATCAGGGCTGAAGTGCAGCAAAGACAATTTGCATATTAATAATAAGATCTATGCCAGGAAGAAGCATGTGAACAAACACAAAAAGGTCTTTAGGTAAAAACTATCAAGATATGAGCGAGTTAAGTATCCAAGTCCTTTAGGTATGCTTTACAAATGTTTTGTGATCGGCCTATGATGGACATTTCGACAATTTTGAGCCTTGATTCTGCTTTGAAAAGAAGCAAAAGAACTTTCTCATGCAAATGTTAAAAAGAAATTAATCTAAATGATCACAGAAACAAGTACATCCTACTTGTTCACCAGTTCATTCAATCCATCATTCAACAGTTTTGCTCCATTGAGTTCATCTAGTGACCCCTGCAGCTCAATCCATCCAATCAAAAGTGAATCAATGCAGTCCTCCACGTCACTCAGCTAAAAATCTGGATGTGATGTCACATCAATTCAATTCATCCAGTTCAGAGAGGACACCAAATCACTAAATTTGGTTTTCAAGTTGCTCAATTCATCCAGCAAGTTACTCTTGTTCACTTATACACTTAATTCAATCCATCAGCTGATCCAATCACTCAACTCGATCATCACTGTACTCTTCAAATATACCCAGTTCCAATTCCACTTCTAGTCACTTGGTGACTCAACAGGTACAAAAAAACAGCAATATATATACAGTTCCGTTTGTCAACTGAGACACACCACCCTGTACTTACAGTTCCGTTTGTCAACTGAGACACACCACCCTGTACTTACAGTTCCGTTTGTCAACTGAGACACACCACCCTGTACTTACAGTTCCGTTTGTCAACTGAGACACACCACCCTGTACTTACAGTTCCGTTTGTCAACTGAGACACACCACCCTGTACTTACAGTTCCGTTTGTCAACTGAGACACACCACCCTGTACTTACAGTTCTGTCTGTCAGCTGAGACACACCACCCTGTACTTACAGTTCTGTTTGTCAACTGAGACACACCACCCTGTACTTACAGTTCTGTCTGTCAGCTGAGACACACCACCCTGTACTTACAGTTCCGTTTGTCAACTGAGACACACCACCCTGTACTTACAGTTCTGTTTGTCAACTGAGACACACCACCCTGTACTTACAGTTCTGTTTGTCAACTGAGACACACCACCCTGTACTTACAGTTCTGTCTGTCAGCTGAGACACACCACCCTGTACTTACAGTTCTGTCTGTCAGCTGAGACACACCACCCTGTACTTACAGTTCTGTTTGTCAACTGAGACACACCACCCTGTACTTACAGTTCTGTTTGTCAACTGAGACACACCACCCTGTACTTACAGTTCTGTCTGTCAGCTGAGACACACCATCCTGCACTCACAGTTCTGTCTGTCAGCTGAGACACACCACCCTGCGCTTACAGTTCTGTCAGCTGAGACACACCACCCTGCACTTACAGTTCTGTCTGTCAGCTGAGACACACCACCCTGCACTTACAGTTCTGTTTGTCAGCTGAGACACACACCCCCTGCACTCACAGTTCTGTCTGTCAGCTGAGACACACCACCCTGCACTTACAGTTCTGTCTGTCAGCTGAGACACACCACCCTGCACTCACAAATTATCTGTCTGTCAGCGAGACACACCACCCTGCACTTACAGTTCTGTCAGCTGAGACACACCACCCTGCACTTACAGTTCTGTCTGTCAGCTGAGACACACCACCCTGCACTCGCAAATCTGTCTGTCAGTTGAGACACACCACCCTGCACTCAGTTCTGTCTGTCAGCTGAGACACACCACCCTGCACTTACAGTTCTGTCTGTCAGCTGAGACACACCACCCTGCACTCACAAATCTGTTTGTCAGCTGAGACACATCACCCTGCACTTAGAGTTCTGTCTGTCAGCTGAGACACACCACCCTGCACTCACAAATCTGCCTGTCAGCTGAGACGCACCACCCTGCACTCACAGTTCTGTTTGTCAGCTGAGACACACACCCTGCACTCACAAATCTGTCTGTCAGCTGAGACACACCACCCTGCACTTACAGTTCTGTTTGTCAGCTGAGACACACCACCCTGCACTCACAAAATCTGTCTGTCAGCTGAGACACACCACCCTGCACTCACAGTTCTGTCCGTCAGCTGAGACACACCACCCTGCACTCACAAATCTGTCTGTCAGCTGAGACACACCACCCTGCACTTACACTTACAGTTCTGTTTGTCAGCTGAGACACACCACCCTGCGCTTACAGTTCTGTCTGTCAGCCGAGACACACCACCCTGCACTCAGTTCTGTTTGTCAGCTGAGACACACCACCCTGCGCTTACAGTTCTGTCTGTCAGCTGAGACACACCACCCTGCACTCACAGTTCTGTTTGTCAGCTGAGACACACCACCCTGCACTCACAAATCTGTCTCAGCTGAGACACACCACCCTGCACTTACAGTTCTGTTTGTCAGCTGAGACACACCACTCTGCACTTACAGTTCTGTTTTTGTCAGCTGAGACAGTCAAGACCACCATGTAAAACTACGGATCATTTCTTTGCAATACAGGAAATTGAGCAACAACCAAAGGTACACCAGCCGTCGTGGCAAAGTGGTTAGCGTCGTGGACTCCCGGCTGGGAGGCCGTGGGTTCAAATCCCATCAGAAGTCATGGGGGGGTTTCTGCCCCGACCGGCTCCTACCCAGAGTTGAGTTGCTGCGGACTCAGTTGGGAAGACTGGGACCACACAGTCGAGTTTCATCCACTTAATGGATGCGTTTCTGAGAGCGTTGCTCAAATTTCCTGACCAACACTACAGGTGCCTGTATCTCTCGGGCCTGGTTGACGCTGGGATATATTATGAAAGGAAGCATAGAGTACAGCCCTGACATGCAGTCTCAGACCGAAATGGAAATCCATAGCATCATCTTAATCATCCTCATTCTCATCGATCAGCACCAAAAAAATAAAAAAATAAAAAAAAGTCAAATTCTGTGGCCCTTCATGCCCTGCTCTCATGGTGACCTCAATTTCGATGTCCTCTCCACGTCTGTGACCTTGGTTTGGTTCCGTCGGGATCACCTGTATCGGCGAGTCCATGGGGGCTGTCGTTGGACGGATGTGGTGGCGCCCTCCGGAGGGAGAGCTCACTCACGCCGGCTCCGCGACTAAGCAATTATTGTCGTCAGTAGGGGGCTTAGTAGGTGGTGTCCTGCGTATGTTAGATCAGGACAGGCGCCACTGAACACCACCGAAGTGACCCGGCAGCAGTGCAGTGTCTCCTCCAGTGGGTTGCCTCTTGACGACTTGACACCGACTGCTCCCTGTGGATTGCCGATGCCGGGGCTGTGGCGGGGCCGACCGGGCCGTGGTTGTGGACAGGGTGTCGGAATGAGCAGCATGGGTGCACTGCCTCTGAGGTGGTGCAGAGGTTGGGACAGCGAAAACAAAAACAAAAAAAACAACCAAGGGTACCTTGCCTCTGTCTACTCCCTCTGCAAGGTGGCAGTGTATGTATGTGTCGGCATCAGAATCAGCAATAACTATGACTGCTCTGGAGTTCTGACACTGGAGTGCCACCAAATCACCAGAGGCATGGCCGTGAAGAGAAAATGGAACCAGAAGTTCCCACGAGTCTGAGAGGAAGACAGAAAGAGCCACAAAATTTCTCTGTTTTCTTTCATTCTTTTTTTTTTTCTTTGAACTTGATCAGGACAACGATGCTGTTAAGTTTCATGCGGATGGTGCTCTACTCCTAAATTCTACACGGTTTCCTTCCAAAATGTACCCTGAACTCAATCAGGCCTGAGGTGGAATGCACTGGAAATTATAAATCGACAGCCCTAAGCTATATCATTAACTGTCTTTGCTTCCTGGCAGCCCCGATGTGGCCCTTTGCGGTCGGCTGGGCTGTAAGCAACATTACCTTTGGCTGGCCTATAAGCAACATTACCTACTTACCTCATAGTTATGGTCTTACTTTTGTTCTGATATTATTAGAACCAAGAAATAATCTAAGAATCAAAATAGAGAGAAACTTTGAATTCTACCTCCTGTTTGGCTGAGCATAATCTATCAATCATATCAAATCCTTGCAAGCATGATGGACAGTGCCCTATATAAACATGAAAGACCTAGGATCCATACATGTGCATGTTGGAGTGGTGCCACTTTTGTCACCATAAAGTTCCTCTTTTGAAGAACAACAGCTGATGCAGACTATTGCAGCCAACAGTGAGGTATGTTCCCATTCTGATGGTGCCCTGGTCTCCACATTAGCTGGTAAACAGGTAACATAAGATGCTGAACATCACTGCACTGTATGGCAACTGAAAGTTAATGCACCTGATCATTAATATCAAGTCATTTCACTGAAGAAACGTTTACTGGTTTGAAATAAAAACGACATATCAAACCACAATTAATGGCAACGCAGCATGTTTACTGTGTTGAAATGAACACGACATACCATAATCAATGGTACGCGCAATCATACACCCCTAATGAGCTGTACCTGAGGTGATCCCCCGGCCGAATCTTTTCCCCCCACTGTGGTGTGCTAGATCCGCCAGTCCAAAGACAGGCGTCTGTGTGGACGGTAGTGTGGACGTGGTGAACGTGAAGTGATCGTCAATGAAGAACCCCACAGCTGCATGTGTGCTCCTTGCACGTCGCCCCGAGCTGGAGGAATTCAATGGTCAAACAATCCGCTGTGTGTGTCCGAATTCTTCCTGCTCGTGTCGGCTCCACTCCAGCACACCGCCCTGCCCCTTCCTCGCTCAACACACGCACGTGAATGTCTCCAGCGTCACACCTCCCCGCCCGCCTCTGTGTGTGTGTGTGTGTGTGTGTGCGTGTGTGCATGCGCGCGCGCGTCAGCCTAGCATGCGTGCGCGCGCGCTCGGTTGCCTGTTTTCTCGAACACCCACTCCCAGCTTGACGTAAGCCCCCCTCCCCCCTTCCACTCCTCTCCTTTCGCCTCACTCTCTCCCCCCCCCCCCTCTGAACCGTCCCTTACCTCCCCCCACGTCCCTCTACTCCACCATACTCTGTGGTTGAGCCCTTCTTCATACAACCCCCACCCCCTTCCCCCCTTTTATGCAAACTTCTCGCATGTGAGAGCCCAGCAAGATCGCCGCCTCAGGAAAAAGCCGTGCAACGTTCGCGCACTGATAACCTAGGTACGGTGACAAGGGTATACAATAGATAGGCTGGCTGTGAGAGTGTGTGCGTGCGGGTGTGCGTGCGTGTATTCTCCCTCTGTACTGTCGTATACGCTTGTGTGGGTTTTGGGAAGGTACACTGGATCTAGGCCAAACGGTAACATACAATACCAGCCATGAACGCTTGTACAACACGCACATGCAAATCGAGCGCTGACAAACGTAGTCGCGGTTTGAAGAAGAAGACAAAACTGATTGCTGCAAGGAAAATACGACAAGTAACATGATTCGATGAATTAAAAAAAAAGTAAACTCCCGCCCTCCCCCATCCACTGGTTCCCACTTTAAACGTACTTCAAACACAAAGTACTTTCTTTATTTAAAAAAAAAAAAAAATCCTGGTCAATGAAGGTGAGAGGGAGATCAACCTTACGTTCCAGGATGCACTTCGAATTGTCTACTGCACGACGGGTAGACTAATTCAGTAACCTGACAGAGCATATCCCACATCAGCGCGCACGCACACACACACACACACAGAGCGAGACAGGTTGCAATGCCTCACATTTAGGTCCCATATTACAATACTGTCTTGCGTGTATACAGTAAACTAAATACACAAGACTTCATCCACATACACACAATCTTTATCCAAATAAAAAGCGCGCACGCACACAATCTTTATCCAAATAAAAAGCGCGCACGCACATCTGAATCCGAGAAGAGAGGGGTGGAGACAGCAAGACAGGAATTGGATTGGATGCTGGGGAGGGGTTGGGAAGGAGTTGAGATGGGTGGTCAGGATCATGGATGGGGCTGTTTCAGAAAGGGAGTGTTTGCACATGTACATGTATTCATGCCACTGGTTTTGCCTTGTGGTCCGACGATGAAAGCTTTCTTCAACCTTAATACAAGTTGTGGTCCGACGATGAAAGCTTTCTTCAACTTTAATACAAGTCTTGTCGAACTTCACTTGGGGGACGAAGATGCACAATATTTGTAGTAAAATAAATGGCTAAAAGCTGTGCGCCATGCTATTCAATAGCTTTAATTACTGGAATGTGGTTTTTACTCTAGACTGCCAGTCTTAGTCACAACCCTTCCTCTCCACACCATGAAATATCATTGTACTTTAGATACGCATTACTTGCCTAGATGTCTTTTTTTCACAGTCTCTGTGTACATGTGTGCATATGTTTGTGTGTATGGATCATATCAGTCATGTTTAGGGTCATGAACACCATGAGGTGCTTTAAAGAGGCACATTACAGGAAAAAGTAACAAAATGACAAGCAGTTTACAACACAGACGCTCTGTATGTCAGGTACTTGTGTCCAAACATTGAGACACGCATACAAAAGGAAAGCTACACTCCAGTGGGGCTAGAATGACATTTGAAAGCATTCATGAACAAATTTCCAAACTGAAATTCTACAGGGTTGTCTTGAAACGAGACTGTCCCTGAGTGGTTTAAGTTTGTAAACTATTTTATATTTCACAATAAGGATTAAGTATATCTAACGCTTTGATACTAATCTTTTACTATGCCACAAATTTGACATATTCTTGCCCTTTAATCAATACATTTATATCTACTTCCTGTGTTAAGTTTGCTCAGTGCTTTACTGAATCAAGAGAGCAAAGAACCGAGTATTTTTTTCTTTTGTTTTGTTTTCCAAAGATGTTGTAAGACTTTAATAAACGCATTATTAGCCAGACTACTATATGAATCAAAATTCAGACAATCTGGCAAAGAATGGCAATACTAACAGGAAAAAAGTTATTCTTGTTAGTAGACATGGAAAGTGGGTCATGGTGAAATGATCCCTAAAAAGACTATAATTATGCACACTTCCTCCGTATTTTTTTTTTCAACTGCACTGAGAATCCATACCTCATCAAAATATAAAGGAGTTACCACAGTATCAAAACATTTCCAAGACTGGTTTCCGTGTTCATACTCTTGTTGCCACAAACTGAGCAGATTCACGTATGGAGCTTGGGTTGCTTTCTAAAAATTCTTACTTATGCTCCCAAACAAGTTTAAATTTCCACTTTTATGTAAACTCATACCACAGTATTGACACTGGCTAATTACCTTTTTCTTCTTCAATGTTGACAACACACACACACGCACACACACACACACACAAAGGATATGTTAGGTTATGGTTGGAACATGTAAGCATCTTAGTATATATTTTTTTCTTTCAATCTGTATTCTTTCAATCTGTATTTATAGCCCCATGTTTTGTTGGTTCAACTTGTTTATCTACTTTCAGTGGTTGGCTGGATAACGACAATGATATAAGCTGTAGACAGCAGTGAAGGTGGTTGGGATGTGCTTGATTTTCTGATCCATCAATAGCTTGATCCATAAAGACAGAGTATAATATCATTTGCAGAAAGATTCAAAAGCAAAGGACTGAGTGTTTTGCTTGCAGAATTATTTTTAATGAGGTCCCTGGAGAAACCATAATTTGTACATGTACAGTACATATGATAGAAGTATAATTCATAGCAATTAGGTTTTAAAGCAATTTCCTATTATTCCTCTTCTTATCATCAATTTGGTTTTTTTACGATTTTGAAAGTAAATCCTTAAAATTTCAATTTTAGTCATTTATGACACAGTATCAATGGGTTTCTGAAACTGGTATACCATCTTCTATCTATGGACTTGTATATAAAAACACTAAATCTGTTCAAAGTAATTTACCATTTCATTGCTCTGTTACTTGCAATTTGATTTTTTTTTTTAAAGTGTATTGTTTCATGTGATTCCTCCTTTTCTAAAGATTTCCCTTTTTCAGCATGAGCACAGAAATAAATTTTCCATTCACCAAAGCATGATCATGATCTTGGGAGTGTATCTAACAGTTTGTGCAGCATACTCACAATTTGAAAGCTTGTCATGGTCTTACCACTTATATGCCACATTTTCAAAAAAGAAAAACCCTTCATTTTAAGTAGCTTGAATATGCTCTTTTGTTTAATAAATTGATTACAAGATGGCATTTTCATCTGCCACAGGACTGTGTGTCTACAAATAAATTCTTGACATGCACTTTACATGTGTATTCAATAGCTGATGCAGTTTTCAGAATGTGACATCTTTCATGATTGGATAGGTCTATTTCAGCGCTTGGGATCAATCCATTTGTGAATGGATCATCCTTCTCAATCTTTTGAGTGATTATTAAAGTAAATCTGGATTGTCTTCTAAGGTTTTGCATACCATCTTTAAATAACAGTGCATGTCTAAAGGGATCCTTAGTTATCTGGATCAGTTTCATATCTAACTGATATTGGGCATTTTTTTAAAATCACCAACGTATGGATTTCAGTTCCTCAAAATGCATTCAAAACTGATCTTGGTTATTTCCTTTGATAACACCAGTCTTTCATTGAAACCATTTTTTCCTTATGTATTTTCCCCGTGTTCTCTTTCTTATTCTGAGAGTAAGCAGTAGCTGAGAAGCTGAACAATTCTGTTTTAGGCTTTCAAGTTTTTCCCCCTAATCATCTTAACTCTGACTGAATCTGAAACCAAATGTCTCATGAATGTACGTGTTCTAATTTAACGAGTTCTTGTGTTGCCTATGTTCCAGGTGCACAGAACACATTCATGATCAGTCTACTGCTAGCTTTTCTTGTTGCTCTCATCTACTTTGTTTCATTTTGTAAAAAAAAAGAAAGTCCTTCGCAGTACTGTATCTGTTTGTGGTGTAAAAATTGAACACGAGTTTGTATCAGGTATTGCGGCTCATAATGACTCCAAGAAAATACAGAACATGAGGCTATGGTCTGAAAACTTATCAACTGGCTTTTTCATTTTACTTTTCCATTTATTTGATAGAACATTCTTCGGTTAAAAAGCTTGTTGATCAAAATAAAAATCTGCTACCACCCCCATCTGGTAGAGATGTGCATACATGTGTCTGCATGCTGCTTCATCCTTAGTTCTGCTCATACCCACATATAATGAAGCGTTCATTAAAGAAACACACACACACACACTGTATGCTTGCCTGCTTTAACTGAGAATTTACAGTAAAGGAAAGCTCCCAAAGGGAATGTATTGCTCACTCATGCAGCTCCCGACCCATCAGGGCCCATCAGGCAATTATCTTTAAAACAGGGAAATTCATGCTAACGTCAGGGAGGACTGGCATTTATGCCGATTCATTTCAAAGTCTTCATTCCTCTGCCTCTGTAATCGTGGGCTGCACCTTCCTCATTCATGCGTGGAGAAGCGGATTTTAATTTTTTCTGCATGATGATTTTTACCCTAGTTAGGGAGCCATATTGTGTGGAGGGTTTCCGATGCTGGGCACACATTCATATTTCGATAACTCACAAACAGCTAATATGGATTACATTACCTCCAGTTGATGCATTTGACCTCCTGCATGTATTCATGAACACTCACCAAGGGGCTTAAGGCTCCAGAAGGAGTCCACATGTTGACATAAAAAAAAACTAGACAGTCCTCAAGGTTACACCCACCCCCATCCCCTTCCCTCTCCCATCACCCCAGCTGCTGTTGGGATTCAAACCACGGTTCTCAGTGCCCTTCACGATGGTAGTCCAGCATATTGACCGCTCAGCCACCAGAAAACTGCCACTTCAAAATCAGTTCAAGGACACTGTGCTTAATCACTGCGAAACTTTTGCTGTAGATATTCATCCATGAAACAGAAACAACTATTGCCTCCTGAGATGTCTTCGCCCAGAATGAATGAGAACGATCGATTTCCAAAGGGTCACTTTGCTGTACCATGAATAAACCCTTTGCTGAGATGATCTTCAATAGCCATAATTTTCTGACAGATGGAACTATCATGGGGTATGGATCAGGCAGTGGGAAACATCTACCTACATGTACTATGGAATATATGCAAGAGGTCCTCATCCATAGAAAAATACATGCTGAAAGGGTGAGCATATTTAATTGTTCAATCAGAGCAACCACCACCACCACAACAATGTGCGCACAGATAAATTAAAAACAAACAAAATGAAGGTGTGAGCATGTTGTATCATTTATACCATATACTATTGCATAGATTTTTTTTCTTTAGTTCTGTCAACGACCACACAAACCTCCAGACTAGCTGAGTAACTCACTCACTAGCTTACCCACTCAATATCCAAAAATTTAATTCTTGGTTAACAATAACATATAGTTAAGATACCCACTCCATCCTCCCCTCCCGTGTGTGTGTGTGTGTGTGTGTGTGTGTGTGTGTGTGTGTGTGTGTGTGTGTGTGTGTGTGTGTGTGTTCAGTGTACATGTGTGTGTGTGTGTGTGTGTGTGTGTGTGTGTGTGTGTGTGTGTGTATGTGTGTCAGTGTACGTGTGTGTGTGTGTGTGTGTGTGTGTGTGTGTGTGTGTGTATGTGTGTGTGTGTGTGTGTGTGCGCGTGTGTGTGCGTGCGTGCGTGTGTGCATATGTGTGTGTGTGTGTGTGTGTGTGTGTGTGTGTGTGTGTGTGTGTGTGTGTGTGTGTGTGTGTGTGTGGAGTCTGAATGCCAACTAAGTGTGTAAATGTGCGCATATGCACACATTTGCATGTTTATACTGTGTAAACTTTGTGTGTGTGTGTGTGTGTGTGTGTGTGTGTGTGTGTGTGTGTGTGTGTGTGTGTGTGTGAGACTCTGTGTGTGTGTGTGTGTGTGTGTGTGTGTGTGTGTGTGTGTGTGTGTGTGTGTGTGTGTGCTACTACTAGACCATTTTATTAGCAGGACTTCTGAACCATCTGTAGCAACAAGCATTAATTTGAACCGAGGAACTCATTCACTAGCTTACCCACTCAATATCCACAAATTTAATTCTACTTCACTGAAAAACTAGACTTTTGTAGACAGGTGATGTTAAATTTGAATTGTGCAGAATGTATTGAAAAAGAGGGAGGAGTTATGCAAGTATTTTATAAAGCACCTGCGAGCAACAAATCGTGTTTTGAGCAGCAAGTAAAACTAGATCCTTTGTGAGCGTAACTTTTCTTTTTTTCTTTTTTTTTCACAACTAGACTCATAGTGATTTTAAAACTCAGAGCCATCACAGACATGTTTTTCTCAGATTCTGAAATGGTCAGTTGCAACTGAAGAGACCTGTCAGTAAACTTCACTTCTTGACAAAACTGTCCAGCACTGCTTGCCCAAAATATAATAATAATAATGAATACTTATATAGCGCCTATTCTCGGCTAGAGGCCAAGCTCTAGGCGCTTTACAATCAACACTCGTTTACACAACGGGCTGCCTACCTGGGTAGTGCCGACTGAAGAGCTGCCAGCTGGCGCTTCATTCAGTCGTTTCCCGTGTCATCCAGTCAGTATCGTTCAATATCGATCACTCATTTTCCTTACTTCCTTCATTCTTTCCATTTCTCACGCAGGGTGCATGCTATGTGTAACGTGTCATCCATACCAACGGCCAAACTGGCCTACTCTTCCGAAAGTTGGTGATGGATTTTACGTGTGTGCAAGATGTTATATGACTGATTGCTCATCACCGTTTTCTTGTTAAACTTGCTGCAGATGTTCTCAGCTGACCCTCCAACTGCCTTGAGAATGGGTAGGAAGGTTCATGCCTTCACCTGGTGTAACTGAACAGCTCATAGTCTGCGTTGTGTTCTCACTGTCTGCTGTGCCCACTCCCAGCATTGTCAGCATGTGTTCCCCCACCCAGAAAAATCTGCTTGTGGATTTATAGTTAATGATCAGAAATCTTTCAATCTGACTGTCTGCTAAAGCCCCTGTCAGCCTTGGTGTCAACAGATGATGCCTTGTTCGCAAGCCTGCCAATACCCATGTGACTTCACAGGACTGAAGAGAGGCGAGAAATAATTATTTCTTGTTATCAAAAACGTTGTGTCCTCAGAGAAATCCTATCCATGATACATACTTAGTATGCTAATACCCCACATGATATCATCGGATTGAAGAATGGCAAGAAATAACTATTTCTCGTTATCAAAAATGTTGTGTCCTCAGAGAAATCCTATCCATGATACATACTTAATACGCTAATACCCCACATGATATCATCGGATTGAAGAATGGCAAGAAATAACTATTTCTTGTTATCAAAAACGTTGTGTCCTCAGAGAAATCCTATCCATGATACATACTTAATACGCCAATACCACACATGATATCATCGGATTGAAGAATGGCAAGAAATAATTATTTCTTGTTATCAAAAACTTGTCCTCAGAAAAATCTTATCCATGATACATACTAAGTATGCTGATACCCCACATGATATCATCAGATTGAAGAATGGCAAGAAATAATTATTTCTTGTTATCAAAAACGTGTCCTCAGAAAAATCTTATCCATGATACATACTTAGTATGCTAATACCCCACATGATATCATCGGATTGAAGAGAGGCATGACATAATCTTGACTGTAATAAAAACTTTGTCTCCCCCCTCCCCCCAAATCAAATCCACGATAATATACACTATCAACTATTTGATCTCTGAGTATTACCATGAATCCTTTCACTTAGTTATTAATCTATTTATCTATCATCTGTAAGTACTGCACACTGTGGTCTCACAAGTCACAGCTTTTCAGATGTGGTGCAGTGTATGGACCAATCCGCCCGCAGTGATGCTTTGATACATCCGACACTACTCCCATTTCTGAAAACCTGCCATACATAATCATCAGCAAGCTCTTGTCACACTATTTTTTTTTGGGTTTTTTTTGCATGTTATTCTAACCAACCATCCAAAGCATTTTATTCCTTGTTTCCGATATGAGTAAACTGCTAAGTTCTGAAAGAGTGATCTTGACATGCATGACATGACGACCACTGAGCGCAGATAGCAATATGACAGCAAGGTGGAGATAAAAGTAACTTTTTTTTTTCTTGCCATCTCATCTGTACAGCCTATTCAGTGTACAGGCCTTTCAGTTTGAATGGCACAAGTCCCACGCATTTCATTCCGGATCGTTCATGACAGATACACTGAGGACTCTCCAGAGGACTCTCTGGTCACAGCCTTCACACTGTCAGTCCACCGAGAACAGTCAACATCATGTCATGCGAGAGGCAACCCACCGGAGGAAACACTGCACTGCAGCCAAGTCATTCTGGTGATGTTCAGTGGTGCCTGTCGCGATTCATCATGTGAAGGACATCGTAAACTGAGTTTTCTATCATCAACAATGAACAATAACTGCTTCATTGTGGAGTCTGTGTGAGTGAGCCTCCATTCTGAGTACACCATCGCATCCATCTCCCAACACTCCCCGTGAAATTGTGAACACCAAAGACTTGCAGATAGACTGAGAGGGAATCAAAAGTGGTGAGGCCACTGGGAGACTTACACACACACACACACACACACACACACACACACACACACACACACACACACACACACACACACACAAATCACCAGACTGAATGAGAATGATGACGGTGATGGTATATCTATCCTTTACAGTTTTATTATCATAGCCCAATGAACTACTAAGAGCCTTTTCAGAGCAGTCAAGCTTATTCAGGAAAGAAAAAACAAAACCCACCACATCCTGAACAGGTCAGATCATTAAAAAAAAGAAAAAAGAAAAAAAAAGTCAGTGATAATATGCAGCCTTTGAATATTTGACTAAGAGTCAGTGATAATACACAGCCTTTGGATATTTGCCCATGACTATATATGACAGGCTGTACACTCTATATTTCTTTTCCAGTTTTACGACACATTCTGGCATCAATCAGGCATGAGAGATACAACAGACACACATACACACTGGAAATCACTGATCCTCAGAGACAAATAGGACTGTGTGGTTCCAGTCCCTCCAAAGGACCCCACTAACTCTGAGAGGCAGCCACTTGGGCCGAAAAATCCTTCAAGCATATGCCTCTAAAATAGCTTGAACCTACAATTTCCCATCAATGCATACCACCACGTTACACTGCCTGGTCGATTAAAAAGAAAACGAAGGAAGAAAGAACAAAAAGCCCACCTTATACAAGACTGACAGGTTCAATATCCTGCAGCTATATACAGCCATCTCAGCAGAAGTCTGAGGCACTTTTCTCAAGACACTTTTCAACTTGCTATGATGGTTAGCTGTTTTTGCTTCTGTGCTCAGAAAAAAAAGAAGAAGAGAGCTCTGAGTTGGGCATGTCTGACAATACTGGGTTAAAGCTCACACCATCAATATCTTGATAGTAAAGAAGAGTATCAAACATACTGTTTTGAAAATTAAACAATATTACACCAAATTAGTCAACAACAACAAACAATCATATACAGTCATAACACTGTGTTCTCCATTGATATATATTCGTGGATGCACTTACACCAATTCAAAAACCATCGTTGAATGTTTTCATGACAGAAATTTGAATAGTAATTTCTTTATCATTTAAACCAAACAAACAAAGAGCGAGCTGATTTCTGCTTCCTCCATGCATCTTAATCAGCTGATTACTTCGCTGAGGGCCGGAACAGCTAAGTGGTAGAGCGCCAGATTCGCAATCTTGGTGATCCTGGGGTTGCGGTTCGAATCTCCACTGGGCCGTTTCAGTACAGGGGGATTTTTCCCTCAGTGTTAACATTGGTTCTAACTCCATTTCCCTCACAGTCCTTCGAATTAGACTATAAACCGAGGTTCCGTGTGTGAACACACGCATAACATCGTGCACACACGTAAAATCCCATCACCAACTTTCGGAAGAGAAGGCCAGTTTGGCCGTTGGTATGGATGACATGTTACACATAGCATGCATCTTCCCCAAAGTTGGCATATGGCTGCCTTATAACTCTCTTCAGTTCTTTCCCTTGAATTTTTGATCACCTGTGATTGACGGTCTTCTACCCGGAATTATGGTATTTAAAACAATATTTTTGTTATCTGAAGCAATATATCGCCTGAAAAAACGGAAATAGACATATTCATCACAAAAATTTTATTATTTTAGAAATGTTGCGAAGAATGTTGTGAAAAAAAGAACATTCGCCATGCAAAATGCAAAAATCTAAAAAAAAACGTTGAGGGTAAACGGTCATACACACAAAACTCCACTCCCTTTATTGGGTAGATGGGAAACCTTAGCCTGTCTAAACAGGGAGGGTCCGCAGGAGTATCAGCCTGAATACGCAGAAAGAAAGGGAAAAAAGCCGACTTCTTCTACTGATCACCTCTACTTTCATCTTGTTTTTAAACTGCTCCCGACAACATCTCAGCATGACACTGACAAAGACACACTCCTCTTGGACAGATAGATTAGTCACACAGCTAGTGAGCTACTTAGACAATGCAATTCAATCAAAGTATTTTTTTCTCTTCTATTAAGACACGCTCAAAACTTTCATTTGAACTTTTACCCTCTTTCTGGAGGCCCATTAGATTCATTCTTTTCAGCTTACTGGCTTAAAAAGAGCGCACACGCATAAGAGAGAGAGAGAGAGAGAGAGAGAGAGAGAGAGAGAGAGAGAGAGAGAGAGAGAGAGAGAGAGAGAGAGAGAGGTGTGGGTGGGAACGGAAGGGGGAGACAGAAAGCACCAACAAAATTAAGATATATAATATATAAATTCTAGTTCTACAAATACCGCAAAGACTTCAGAACAGCATTACCTATCTGATCGCTGGCTGTTCCAAACTTGTCAGCTTTTCTCCTCTGCTGAGGCAAAAGCTCTTGCTCTTTGGCTACCAACAGGTGGTACAGTTGGGAACAACACACTCTGTCTTGATTTCTGGTAACTCCGATCTCATTACAGACTCATTATGTCATGATGTTAAATGCCCAAACTTACTTCACTTTTGTTTTCAT
>CM031620.1:37299225-37346725 GCA_018398815.1 Conus ventricosus
GCACCCAAAAGATTTCTTTCATCTGACTGTATCCCAAACTCTATCTAATTGGAAGATTGCCTTGTTCAGACATCTTCATCTGCACGGAATTCAGGCGTTACCCTTGACTCAGCACGTGCTTTCCTTCCAGCAACATGTTCCACAGTCTGCTGTGTCTGCTGATGCCACAAAAACCCTTGTTGACTTCATTCTCTTAAGACTTGATTACTGTAATTCTCTCATTGCCGACTGTCCCCAGAATCTTCTCAGTCGTCTCCAGAAAGTACAAAACAACGCAGCTCGTTTGATTCTTTGACAACCCAGATCTTCTTAATTCACTCCCTTACTTTTTTCTCTTCACTGGCTGCCGGTCGAAAAACGAACAGACTACAAACTGTCCTTACTCTGCTTTAAATCTTTGAATGGCTTAGCTCCTTCCTACCTTTCTGATCTCCTTCACTCGATTTCAAACTAAAACCTATGGTGATCGCTCTTTTTCTTTTCAGGGTCAAGTTTCTTGGAATAAACTCCCAATATCTTTGCATAGTTCAAACTCTCCGTCTTCCTTCAAGGCATCTCTTAAAACCCTCTTCATCTATGAATAGCAGTTCTTTCTTCCCCTATATATATATATATATATATATATATATATATATATATATATATATATATATATATATATATATATATATATATATTATGTGTGTGTGTGTGTGTGTGTGTGTGTGTGTGTGTGTGTGTGTGTGTGTGTGTGTGTGTGTGTGCGCACACGCACGTGCGAGCATGTATGTAAATGCGCGCGTGTGCATGCGTGCGTGCTGTTGTGAGCGTTGTTTCAAGACAGCGTGAGTAGGATTTTGTGTGTGTGTGTGTGTGTGTGTGTGTGTGTGTGTGTGTGTGTGTGAGGGGGGGGGGGGGGGGGTGAGTATGTGGGGGGGTGTTAATACACATTTTTTTTTAGGTGCATGGTATTTATTGTAATATTTATCTTCTTATTGGCTTCATTTATGTTTTCTTTAATCCTTCCTGTATTTGTAAGCACTTATGGCTGATGTAAGATTACGCACCATAAATAATCATCATTATTATTATTATTATAACGTTTTAAGTCATTAATATGTTTTGAAAGTCTTGAAGGCTCTAATACGTTCACACCCAATTCACCTTAAATTTAGAGAACGTAATCTGAGATACTGCAACATACAACTGTATCACTGTATGTGTACTTTTTGAATCCCTTGCTCTATCTTCTTCCTCAGCTTTTTGATATATGGATACCAAATAGCATACTCCAGATGTGGCTTCACTAATCCCTTGAGCAAAGTCAGAAATGTATGTATCGCTGTTTGAGAAAGAATAAATCAATAATATCAAACATGTCACATGATTCAATTCTTTTCTTTTACTGCATTATGAATGATACTCAAACTTCAAATCTTCATCAAACATGACCATCTAACCCCTTCTCATGCATTTTTCAAGGTATCATTAATGTCTTCTCTCTGCATGGTATAGCATTTGCACTACAACTGCATGGGTTTTCTTTTCCTGTGTGCACAGATTTACATTTAGTAGCACTAAGCACAAGTTCCAGGTTTTGACCATTTAACCAGAGGATTAAAATTCTTTTTGCAGTTTAATCACATAATATGTTAACTGAGCTTAGGATTTTTTTGTTCCAGTCAACATGGGATACATATCCCCTGGCAGATTAAAATGAGGGGACAAAAATCAAAGGCATGGGACAACCTCAAGCCGGTACCTATGAGCTCTCGTGCAATTTAACCATTCAGTTTTAACCAATCATTAAGAGGGAGCACCATGAATTTGTCTTGAAGTTGCACTTTTCACCTAGCAGATGCTTTACCTATCGACTATCATGTCAAAAAGTTTGTGCATATGTGTGAATGTGTGTGTGTTAGTGTGCATGTGTATGTATGTGTGCACGTGTGTGTGCGCGCATGCTGTGCGTGCGTGCGTGCATGCGTGCGTGTGTGTATGCGTGTGTGTGAGTGCATGCATGCATGTTGTGCAATCAGGGTGTGTGAATGTGTGTGTGTGTCTGTGTGTCACTTTGTGTGGACGTGTGAGTATCATTGTATGTGTGTGCCACTCTCTCTCTCTCCATGTGTGTGTGTGTGTGTGTGTGTGTGTGTGTGTGTGTGTGTGTGTGTGTGTGTGTATGTGTGTGTGTGTGTGTGTGCGTGTGTGTGTGTGTATGTGTGTGTGTGTGTACACTTGCATGAGTGTTTGTGTGTGTCACTGCATTTGTTGTATGTGCTTTTCTATAATCCAAAATGTGCCGCTATAACAGTGTGTTCGTGTGTGTGTGTGTGTGTGTGTGTGTGTGTGTGTGTGTGTGTGTGTGTGTGTGTGTGTGTGTGTGTGTTAGAGAGAGAGAGAGAGAGAGAGAGAGAGAGAGAGAGAGAGAGAGAGAGAGAGAGAGAGGGGGTGGAGGTATGAATATCGCTTATTATGTAAAGGCAGATTTATTATCATGTTTAAAAAGTCTAAAGTTTGATTTACTTGAAGAGATCTTGTTCAAGCTTTTTGACAGGTCTAGTATTCTTCCAGTTTTTGCTACCCCTTCAGTGGCCTTTCTGCTTTTTGTCACTGCTGACTGCATGATACAATGAAAGCTGTGTCATCAGTATACTAAGCTGACATTTGTAGTAATGGAAAGGGAGGCTATTCAGTTCTTTCACGAGTTCTGGAGTAAAGTCTTGTTGTTTGCTTCGATTCTAAATGATCAATTGCTGATAACTCACATCACAAAATGAACGAGGGTGGTGTGTACAGGCATGATTTGTCGTCTTTGCTGTTCTACACAATCAAGTGAGAGAATGAGGAGGGCTGTTTCCCACCTCAGCACTGCAACCACATGCACATGATAACCTGGCGCACAAGTTTTACATAGGATGCGCCGATTCAGAATTTTACATGTAAATGTAGTTGAAGCATCAGCAATTTTAAGCCCCGTTTTACATACTCTTGTGTCATTCACAAACATTCTACAGAAACTGTTTACTGTTTTAGTGTCTTGAGGCAAAGCATTTTTCAAATTGTGAAAAGAACAGGGGCAAATATTCTTCCTGAGAAACCCCATGTATATAACATTGTCAGCATTCTCAGTCTCAGAGACTAGCACCTTGAACTCCGTCTGCCTGCCTTCTGTTTTCTACGAAACTTCTTATGTGAAGCAAACTAGTATACGACCTGTTACTTCACAGTACTGCAGTTTGACAATCAATCTTCAACCGGAAACTGAGTCAACATTTTTCTAAAATCAAGATGAATATTTTTGCACATCCACAGATTCCTTTAAAAAAAAAGATGACATACTGCAGCTATAGTTTTGTACTTAATTCTGTGACATCTCTTGGTGGTATGGCACCAGGATCTTGAGCATTACTTACATTTGATTTGCCTTGCTCAGCTTTTTCTCAAGTGCTTGACATAAGAGACTTCTTAGAGACAGAAGGCAGGCAGACTTTTACATCTGTCACTCTTTTGCTTTCCAACCAGACAGCAGGTTTTGCAGGTGATACATTTTCTGTACTCTTTCGTAAACACAAGAAGGAAGTGTTAGCTTTGTCTACAATGTTAGAGCAATGTCTCCATCAACTTTCATTTAAAAACATCATCTGTTTTAACTTTTGTCTTTGTAAGTATTTCCAAAACTTTTTTGTGTCAATTTACAATCTTTGGCTATTCTTTTTTTTTTTCATACTTCTCTTCCGCTGCCTAAATATTTCATTTCTTGCCTGATTGCGACAATAGTTTTTACTTTGGATGGTTGCTAAAAATTCATTTTGTCTTGTGACTCGTTTGTCCACGTTTCTCTGGGCGATTCGCTAACATTTATTTAAGATTCATTCTGAAAAGTAGTATTCATCGTCACTACCTTCAACAGTATCTTGTTTAACATGAAAGGTTTTGCCTGGTGTTGAATACAGCCTTCAACCTGACCACTCTCTTTTGAAATAAAAGTTCATAATTCTTTTTTCATTGCTTTTTTTTTCTTTAAGTCTTTATACTGCTCACATCTCAAAACATCATGATCACTTTAAGTGCACAACTGAGTTCAACTCCTTAAATACAGACTTTCATCATTTACAATACTTACATCAAAAATATTCGATTTCTGGCATTCTTCGTGATGGAAACTTCACCATTAGCATTAAGAATGTGACACTAAGAACATCTTGTAACATAATATATTGTGTAGGCCTAAATTTATTATCTCAAACACCTGCCTCACATGCCTTTCCAATCAAACTTATGGAAATTGAAATCCCCCATTACGCATACTTTATCAATAGTAACAATATCAATATGTGTAGTTAAGTAATTTAAATATCTTTTCCTCATTTTCCAAAGTTGCACTGGGGTTCTATATGTATTTATATGTATGTCCACTATATAGTTGAAATATGCCCATACATTCCCCTCAAGTTTTACTTTGTTAAAATTTACGCTTTCTTGTGCATTAAAAATCGAATCTAATCATAAAGTTTAACACCTCTTTCTGAGTCCACATTTGGATATATAGGCCTATACGATCGAGGTAAAATGTGCGCCCGTGCTCGTCCCATGTCGTGTCACCCGTAGGAATGCGGGCTTAATGTGTTATCTTCGGCCCTGACCTGCTCCGCACGTTCACTCTAATGCACGCACCCAGTCGCTTGAAAACCATCTGCCCAAACTGGCTGCTCCCTTCTTCGTTCTTGTCGCGCTCACTACCACCCTCACCACGCCCCTTTCTTCCCTCCCCTTTTAAAACTTGGCGCAGGCCCAACGCGCAAATGACGTGCTCGTGCTCTTAACTTTCGACTTTCCTTCCTTTTCAACAAAACAGAAGAACATTCTTTAAAACCCAACACACATGTTCAACACACAAAGTACTTCTCACCTTCTACATGAACAGAATGCGTTCATGGAATGTCTCTCAGCGCACGCAGGTTTTCCACACGTCACGAGCGCACGCGTAATGATGTGCATGCATGCGAAAATAGTTTACGCCCAACACTCACAGCACACGATCATAAAATTTGGAAAATGATTGTAAATTACTCACCGTGTACATGTAGCTGCTTGGTCTGTTTGCGTCTTGACATCTTAAAGTTGCCGGATTGCCGATCACGTTGATTGTGTTTGTAAACACACCGTCAAATAAGATAGAAATGTGCCCCAGCGTAGTTGTCCCCTCTCCATGGCTTCCATCTTGCACGGGAATTGTGGGAACGTTGCACGTGTGTGTGTGTGTGCGTGTGTGAGAGGAAGGTCTTGGCGAAACCGCGTGCCACAATATCGAGAGCGTTCAGTTTTCACCAAGCATAACCAAGGAGTCAGAAACTTGGTAGATCAAAATGGATGGACAGGGAGAGAATATGGGGTAAGATGATCAAATCACTCTTTTGTCGCTTTTTAGGTAAGCTTTCATTTTATTTGCTGGTGCCGTTTCCGGTCTAAACTTCGACTAGCCTATTGCATTTCGTCAGCTTCGTAACGTTGATAAAACTGGTGTTCGAACTTCGATGGAACGTGAGAATTTAGCTCTGGTACGCAGGCTGCTTTTGAGGTCAGACAGAAATGGGTATGCCAAGCCCACAGAAATGCAATACATACCCACCCACCCCTCCCCACCCACATACACCTCACCCCCTTCACCTGCTAACCACCACCACCCCCCCCCCCCAATCCCTGTGATCGTCATTGACCCATCACATAAATTTTTTTCCCTGTCTTATTCTTCTGTCATTAATTGCAAAGAATATCTGAATGAAATCTCCAGAAATTGTCAGCTGAATTAATCTGGTCAGTATCAAAGGGGGGGGGGGGGGGGGGGGGTGATTTATAAGGTATGGAAAGTGGGATAAGATGGTGGGTGTGGTTGCTGGGTGGATGACAGCTACTAAACTAGGAACTAGGACTTTACCAAAGTACAGAAGTAAATATTGAAACAGCTGGGTGAATACCCACAGCCATAGCCATATCTTGATTTATAAATTACATATAGTGAACTTAAAAGTGTACTCTGACAGTATTTGTACATTTAAAGAAGAGCTCCACTTCTCAAGTAGATGGGGGAAGAAAAAAAAAAACAACTAAAAAGCTTAATGACCTAGAGCAGACAAACAACTTATGGGGAAAATAATCTACATGGGAGAGGGTCAATTGAATGAGCCATTGCATCTTGGGAGAGAAGGGGAGAGAGGCCAAGAATGCTCAAATTGTCAGCAGTGGAAGCAATTTGAGGAAGGTCTCAAACTGGCAGAGTGAGTGAACAACAATGAAGATCTTGATAAGTCCGATAGATGCTGACTGCGCACATAAAGAACGAAAATTATTCAGGGCATTATGGCACGGGTAAAAAAGGACAAAGGGATGAGCAAGATCTCGTCAATAGAATCAGCAGAATCAAGCAAAAAATCAGAGTTGTTTGAAGAAACTTCAGGTAAGACGGTAGCTGAATTCTGATCCAGTCCTATCCCGGAGAACCTGGTCTTGGATCCTGAGGCAAAAGATACAACCATAGGGATGAGTGTGGGACTGTGAATGGTTCCAGGTATTTGTCCGACAAGGACAGGTCTCATGTTTGGCGCCTGTCATTATACCTCAGCCATTTCCTGGTCGAGATGCCAAGTTGGAGGGAGAGTGGCAGAAAGGTCGGCAGCATTTTTGATGAATGCTTACAAAGCTATGATGATTCGTATAATAAACTGTCATTGGTAGAGTATAGGCTGTGTTATTCAGACCTTTTTAACCGCACCATTGCCCACACCCACCCTCCTGTCCTGCTACGTGGAGATGCTCCACTCTCCCCTGCTTACATTGTTTTAGCCCAGGGTGAGTCAGTGATGGAGAAGTCCTTGCCTACTTCTGATCTGGCGGCTTTTGAGAAATGGTGACCAGGTCTTGTCAAATGGGATGAGGAATCTCTGGGCCATTCCATGGGACCCCTCACCTTATTCTCTGCTCCTTCCTCTTCTGGGTAGCCACCATTGCAACTGGAGATGCCGCCTTTTTGGTTCAAATATTTGGCAGCACCCTGGTGTGTTAGCCAGGGGTGCTGCTTCACCACCTCCAAGAAAGGACGCTCTGACAGGAATGGGGGCTGCAACTCTTGGCCTCTTTTTCCTCTGTGGGCCAAATGGTTGTCCTTTACCCGGACCACCCAGCCTACTGGCATCTGATTGTGTCCCCTTTTGACCGTCTCCTGGTCCCCAGCCCGGCTGCCTTCCTTATTACATGCAAGACCCACTGCACCTTCAAGACAATGTTAGATCAGGACTGCCTTCAGTTTTTTTTTGTTTTTTGTTTGCTGTCCCAACCTCTGCGCCACCTCAGAGGCAGTGTATCCACGCCGCTCATTCCGACACCCGGTCCATAGCCACAGCCCGGTCGGCCCCGCCGCAGCCCCGGCACCAGCAATCCACAGGGAGCAGTCAGTGTCAAGTCGTTAAGAGGCAACCCACCGGAGGAGACACTGCACTGCTGCCGAGTCACTTCTGTGGTGTTCAGTGGCGCCTGTTCTGATCTAACATACGCAGGACACCACCTACTAAGCCCCCTACTGACGACAATAATTGCTTAGTCGCGGAGCCGGCGTGAGTGAGCTCTCCCTCCGGAGGGCGCCACCACGTCCGTCCACCGACAGACCCCATGGACTCGCCGATACCGGTGACCCCGACGGAACCAAACCAAAGCCACAGACGTGGAAAGAGGACATCGAAATTGAGGTCA
This sequence comes from Conus ventricosus, assembly GCA_018398815.1. Lineage (NCBI taxonomy): Eukaryota > Metazoa > Mollusca > Gastropoda > Neogastropoda > Conidae > Conus > Conus ventricosus. Next base: position 37,306,951 of record CM031620.1, read on the forward strand.
CCATGAGAGCAGGGCATGAAGGGCCACAGAATTTGAGACATTTTTTTTAATGCTGATCAATGAGAATGAGGATGATTAAGATGATGCTACGGATTTCCATTTCGGTCTGAGACTACATGACAGGGCTGTACTCTATGCTTCCTTTTATAATATATCCCGGCGTCAGCCAGGCCCGAGAGATACAGGCACCTGCAGTGTTGGTCAGGAAATTTGAGCAACACTCTCAGAAACGCATCCATTAAGTGGATGAAACTCGACTGTGTGGTCCCAGTCTTCCCAGCTGAGTCCGCAGCAAACTCAACTGTGGGTAGGAGCTGGTCGGGGCAGAAAAACCCACATGACTTCTGATGGGATTCGAACCCACGACCTCCCAGCCGGGAGTCCGCGACGCTAACCACTTCGCCACGGCGGCACCTTCAGCTTTTATCAATAATGTAAGAAATGAAGAAGTGGACAATCATCGTGTGCTAGGCACGGTAATTGACAGCAATCATTCATTGACTGCTCACATCTTTATAAATCAAATGTTCTCCCTGTTCATACTGGAGAATCTTGTGAGGTTTTTTTCTTTGTGGTGATGCCATGATAAAGACAAGCAGCACTAACCCTACTTAGAACTACAAAAGTCTGTGGACATCTTAAATGGTGCAGTGTGAATCGTCAGTAACCTCAGTATGTCGCTAAACCATTGTCACTAAACCTCGGTATGTCACTAACCTCAGTATGTCTCTAAACCTCAGTAAGACTGAAAGCATGCTCATGACAACCCATTAAAGAGGGCAAAATACAGTGTAAGAATTGGAGAAGCAGACAATCATCATGTTCTACTTCTGGGCATGGTAATTGACAACAGTCTTTCAGAGACTGCTCACATCATAACATTATGCAAAACAGTATCCAGACAAATATATCAGCAAGGTAGGCAATAAGGCATTAAGCACTTTTTCCATGCCAAAAAAATATTCCTGAATGCATACATGCTCTCGAATCAACTACTGTTCAGCACTCTTTGACTCAGCGAGCACAGATTCATCTACGTCTGGTGGTCGTAAAGAAGAAACAGTTCTGTGCCGGCTGCACACCGGCCATTCGTATTTTACCCATTTATACCTTTTAAAGAGTGAAGAAGCTCCATGATGCATTCCATGTCATGTGCCACTCACAATGAAACATATTCTTTTAGAGTGTTGGGACTTGCACGATGTGAGACACAAACATTTTACAGCAGATTCCATGAAAACGTTGTTCAGAGACGTTCCGCCTGACGCAATCTTTGAGTTCTTGAAAGAGATTAACATTTTTCATCGGATCTGAGATTTTACATTGGAAAGATTTTTAACAAACTTTCGGATGGGTTTTTCAATGTATTTTAAAGAATTGTGTGAATGACTGACTTGTGAGTTTATTTTAACGTGGTGACAGCCCTGATGTGGCCCTTTGCGGTCGGCTGGGCTATAAGCAACATTATCTTATCTTATCTTAGCACAGATTCAATTAAACTTTTAATCGGCGTCAATAAATATGCCCTTAAACTTGGTTAAGGCAGTTCTCCTGAAATGCTTGAGCCTCACAGAAACGGATTATATTCAAATTGGAGTTGTTCTATTAGGCGATAGGTTTGCTGTCAATAAAGCAGTGGCCAATGTTCATGCAAAATTGAGTCTGGATTAGCCCCGCAAAACTATTCAGTTGAAATTTTGCATGAATTGTAGAAATTCTACAAAACTCCAGGTTTCCACATCAAGGATTGATGTATTTAAAACAAATCTGATACTCTGGTCCTCTTTTCTGAAACTCACTTGCACATAAGCTTAAATGCCACGGAAGTGATACTTTTTCTTTTTATCTCCCCACTCTCCCCTTTTTTGTTGTTCATTTTCGTGTGTTGTGGCTTTTGATTTATTTTTTTCTTTCTTTCTTTTCTATTTATTTCCTTTTTGATCATAGGACACATGCTTGAATCCCTCTTTTTCTCTCTCTCTTTCTTTCCCCGCCCTCAGCAGCATTACCTCCTATTCATTATCTGGAAAACCAGTCTTGCTTTGATGGATTGTGCACAAGTATATGCTGATGGTGAACTTGAACATGACTGCCTCATGAACTGCTGTTCATTCCTCCTCAGGCTGGGCTGATGATACTGTTCTGATGCTTCTTTTCTCCTCTTTCCATGTAGGAATATCATAGACTATATAGTCTTTTGTGTGTGTGTGTGTGATTGTGTGTGTGTGATTGTGTGTGTGTGTGTGTGTGTGTGTGTGTGTGTGTGTGTGTGTGCGCGTGCGCGCGTGTGAATGAGAGAAACGGAGACAGAGAGAAAGGGGGAGAGTTTTAATAAGTGTTAAATTTAATTGGCTTTAATGCTGATATACATGTATCATCACTGGTCTTGTTATGATCAGTTCTGTATTATGTAATTGTGTTCTATGTTAGGATCGTGGTCCCAGAAGGGACAAGGGTTAGATGAGAAAAAAAAATTAATAATGGAATAAAGATCATTCTCTCTCTCTCTCTCTCTCTCTCTCTCTCTCTCTCTCTCTCTCTCTCTCTCTCTCTCTCTCTCTCTCTCTCTCTTCTCTCTCACTCACACACACACACACACACACACACACACACACACACACACACACACACACACACACACACACACACACAGTACACTTACACAAAGAGAGAGAGAGAGGGGGGGATATATTTACACACCTGACACAGTGATTCACACAAAGAAAAGTGTGCATGCCCACTGATATGACCAGATGTGTCCCCCTTGGACATGGAAGACGATAAAATTTAAACAGCCCAGTTTTTGAGAGGAAGTGACCTGAATTCAGGTTGGACAAGTTTAGAAATAGATTTCTAGTTACACTATTTCTCCTATCAGTAGAGTTCTGACATGTTGGCGCGTGAGCACATGCCTGAGTGCCTGTACACACAGGGTAATTTTAGAGCTGAATGCGCAGGTGCTCTCTCTACAGTGATCTGCGGTGGGCAAAATTTAGAGACACTGCATGTTTCATCATGCGGCCAGAGTTTCGTGGTATTTCATCATTGAGGAAATGAAGGGATACGCTTCATTCACTTCGTATGTGTTCAGTCACTGGCACGGAGCCACCAGTTTCAGGTGGGACTCTGCTCTGTTGTGCAGGCTCACAACTGTTAAGTGAAAGGTAGGTGAGTGGATGTCTTACAGTTGCATCGTATATTATTTCTTTGGATGTCAGTGTCTAGAAAGTGAAGAGACTGTCATGTCACTGATCCAGGTGCAAACAAAACCACATGTTTTAGAAGCAGTGAAACTTTAGTTCAGGCTCACAGTGCTGAACAGTATGTGAGTGAATGGTGGCGTCAAAATATTACTGTGACAATCTGCATTGGCTGTGAGAAACTTTGCTGTGTCTTTTAAATGGTTGGCATCATGTATGGTACCATATCAAACTTTTGCACAATGTGTGCAGTTTGCTGCCCCTGTTTACCCAGTAATTTGTGGCTGCCACCATAAATAGGTGCTCTGCCCTCTGTCTGAATCTGTCGCAGACAGCACAGAGTTGCATCCTGTTTCATCCAATTCTACGGCCAGATTCCCTTGAACTTGAACTTGAACTTGAACTATACGATGTATGAGGTCTTCATTGAAGTCCTGTTCATCGATCCGTGTGGGTTATACGGCTCGTATACTAATAACTTTGCATGCGTGGTTTATTGGCAAGACGGGTTGTACTGGTCTGGTTTCTTCCTCCAGCAAGCATCCAGCCTACACTTAAACGCTTCTACTGAAGGTGCCAGGACCACTTCGTCTGGGAGACTGTTCCATGTTTTGGCGACTCTTTCACTGAAGAAATGTTTCCTGGTATCGCAGTGGGTATGGTGCATGGAAAGTTTCATCACATTTCCTCTTGTACCTACGTCCTTAGGAGTTTCCAGCTTAGGTTTTACGGTCTTGTAGATTCTATGGACGTACTTAAAGGTGTCAATCATATCCCCTCTGAGACGTCGGTGCTCCAGGCTGGGCAGGCCAAGTCGCTCTAGTCTTTCTGAATATGGCAGTTCTCTGATTGAGGAGATCAACTTTGTGGCTCGGCGCTGCACATCTTCTAATTCTTTGCAGAGTGTTTTATGTCGGGGGTGCCACACAGTTTGTCCATACTCGAGGATAGGCCTTGCTAATGTCTTGTATAGCTGGATGAAGAGCTTGCAGTCCAAGAACTCGAAGGTTCTGCGGATGACGCCAATTACGCTGTTTGCTCTTGAAGTGACGTTGGCAACGTGTTGCTTAAATTTGAGGTCATTATCCACATGAACACCGAGATCCACTTCCACCTCACTTTCTGCCAGGGGTATTTCTCTGCTGGTTCCGGTTTCAGCATCTGTGTATTTCATATGGTATGTTGCTTCTGATTTCCGTGTGCCAATTTTCATCACTTTACATTTCTGTGGGTGGAATCTCAGAAGCCAATCGTCCGACCATTTCTGAAGGCTATCTAGGTCCTGCTGGAGTGATGCAGTTGATTCTTGGTCACTGCTTGCAGCATATAACTTTGTGTCATCTGCAAATAATTTGACTTGGTTGTTTCTCCTCAGTGACAACAATCTTTCATGATTTTCTTTTGCTTCTTAGATGGCACCTTTGGTTGTTTTTTTGAAAACTCAACAAACATACTACGGTATTGCACACCAGCCTTTTCTGGGATTGCATTTTTCTTAAAACTGAAAAGGCAGAGGAGTCAAATTACCACTTTCCGCGGTCACTGAGGAGAAACAACCAAGTTTCGAAATATCGGTATATGACCAGGAGTTATATGTTAGTGAGTTTCCCTCCCTATTGGAGGATGTCTCCCCCTTGGAGAATAGAAGCTTGCTGAAGGCTCATTTTGAGAAGCATTTATTTTATTTATTTTTCCCCATTCACCCACTCAAGCACATACTGTTAGTTAGGCAGAATCATCTACCACTGCAGATATGAATGCGTCTCTCCCCCTATTTCTTAAATCTAAGACATAAGAGCAAGCTTTGTTTATAATTCAATATTTCTTGCAGTCATTGCAACACCAAGCTGCTCTGTAAGTTGCTGGAACGGTGCTCGGTACTTATCCTTGGAATTTATTAGTTTGTTGTATTTTAGTCCCTTGCGGATTCATTCCAAGAACTGGCCCTCAGCACTTGTGTCTTAGAGGATATCTTTTTATATTTTCTACTTTTCACAAGAAAATGTAGCTTGTTTTGCTCTTTCATGATTTTCTTTTGCTTCTTAGATGGCACCTTTGGTTGGTTTTTTGAAAACTCAATAAACATACTACGGTATTGCACACCAGCCTTTTCTGGGATTGCATTTTTCTTAAAACTGAAAAGGCAGAGGAGTCAAATTACCACTTTCCGCGGTCACTGAGGAGAAACAACCAAGTTTCGAAATATCGGTATATGACCAGGAGTTATATGTTAGTGAGTTTCCCTCCCTATTGGAGGATGTCTCCCCCTTGGAGAATAGAAGCTTGCTGAAGGCTCATTTTGAGAAGCATTTATTTTATTTATTTTTCCCCATTCACCCACTCAAGCACATACTGTTAGTTAGGCAGAATCATCTACCACTGCAGATATGAATGCGTCTCTCCCCCTATTTCTTCAATCTAAGACATAAGAGCAAGCTTTGTTTATAATTCAATATATATATATATATATATATATATTTATATATTGACCACAAAAGTTTGGGCCTCTCTACTCTTCACCAGCCAGAATCATGTCCTACAGCTGTCCGTGATGCCATATGTTGAACAGGTCGGAGGGTCAAGCAGCGTCCAAGAAGGCCTTGAAGAAGCAGCAGAAGGCCTCGGAGAAGGCAGCCAAGAAGGCAGCTCACATGCAGAACAACCAGCAGCAGGCCTCGGAGGCCGGTGGGGTGAGGAGTGTACATCCACTTCCACACGACTTTCTTCCCTCTCTGATTCTGTACATGTGAAGAGTGATCGATGGAAGAGGGAGAGGGGTGGCAAGGAGCAGATGTTGGGATGCATGGGCGCTGTGCCATGAAATGTTTTCAAGAGTGGCATTTTGTAACATTATTCATTATGATCTTCATAATCATTATGATACCTGTTAAAGTGCTACAAATGCAATGGTGACTGCATCGTGCCATTAGTATTTTCTGTTTGGTTGCTTGTCACTGATTGCATGTTAATGTGAGTTTCCTGGAGAAATCATTACTTAGTATTTTATTGCAAGTGCAGTCCACTTAGCATAGATGGTTATTTAGTTTAAAAAAGATGACTCTGTAGGTGTGTGTTGCTATCCACATTTTTGTTTCGCTTCAACTTTGCTCTGGAAGAAACTGTTTTCCACATTGTATATGTTTGCCTTTTAAATTGATGAAGATTAAGGTTGAAAACAGTTGTGCTGCACATAACTCTGTTTTCATATAGCTCGTTTATCTTCACAGACTGAAAAGGAGACTGATGTGTCAGAGGGTCGCTATGGCAATCTACCTCTCAACCAATCACAGGAAAAAATTGATCGCCGAATCTACAAGGTGTGTGAGCTGACCCTGCCCTTGCTGATCAGAAAGTCTGGGTCAGGGCACGTCTTCACACCAGTCGAGCTAAAGGTCAGAGGACTAAAGTGCCGGCTTGTAGACTGTGGTGAAGTTGAACTCTTTGAGTGTGTGTCCAGACGACAGCCAGGATTGGGTATCGTGTAGCTCTAGTGTCAGGATTCCTGTAGAGATACATTCCACCATCATTCATGCTGACCTGATGTCTGTCCCCACTGAAAAGACAATGGCAATTAAGGTTACAAAGTCTAGATTGATCCTGAAGGGGAAAAAAAAGTTAGTGATAATTTTGATTGGAGATTCCTCCCCACCTCGTTCAAAAAGCAGAGCAGCAACAAACCTTGTACAGTGCATGTTTCAGTATTTCCCCCCACTTCTAGTCTTAATCCCTTTACTAGCATCAGTGCTCTCAAACAGGAATTGGAGAACAGTGCTGGTCTCAAGAGAATCATCTGTCATTGAGCTAGCCCTAGAGGGAAAGAAGGAGTAAATAAGGAAAGAGGCTGATAGGTAGATTCTTCACAGAGCAGTTCACATCTTCAGAGGTGTAGTGTGTAAGACTCCAGCAGGTAGTACTCATGGCAACAGGGAAAAGACAGCAATTAAACACTTCTTTAAAATCAGCTGCAGCTTCATTTCTTTCGGCCTCAGATTTTTTAACCGTCATCCACAGTACCATTTGGGGGGGGGAAGAAGTCGTTTGTATTTTCAGATTTTTTAACCGTCATCCACAGTACCATTTGGGGGGGGGGGGGGGGGGGGGGGGGGGGGGGGGGGGGGGGAAGAAGTCGTTTGTATTTTCACCATAATTTCAGTGACCTAAGTTTAAATGCGTCGAGATCACATGCTGCAAACGCTGTAATACAGTTCTAGATCAGTGATCGTGGTCGGGAGGTCACAGGCTGAAATCCTAGCAGAGACATGTCAATAAGGAGTATGCCTTGGCTGGTTAACACTGCAGGGTGCAAGCTGGGAAGCCATGGTTCCAAGTCCTTCAGAGGCGAATATTCACCAGATGTCTCTGCCTCTGCCCTCTGTTGGCCAAAGTTGGGGACTGTTCTAGGCTCAAACGGGAAGGCTAGAACCACACAGTTTGAGTTTTTATCCACATAATGCCCAAGTCTGAGAGAATCTTCTGTTCCTCAGATTTCCTAATGAACACCGCATTTTTCTTTCTTTCGGGTTTGGTTGATGCTGTGATATTATAAAAGGTAGTACACAGTACATGTCCTTTGTGTTGAGCCACAAACTAGTGTATTCATTTAGTGTTGTATAAAATCAGCATCCAGCAATTTTTGTGTTCTTGTGGACATAGGTGTTTGCCGTGTTATGAGTAGGTGAGGAAGGTGTGCTCCTCCTGGAAATGGGCTGAAAATGTTCCATACTGAAATTGTAGAGAAGGCTTTCTTCCAACATCCACCTCCACCTTCTGTCGTATTAGTGGTGAAAGGAGCAGCCTTCTGTTACTAGTCATTTTCTCGGGACTATAAATAAAAACTCATGAATGGTTCAGATGTAATGTACCTTAAGTTTATAGTACTTGTGCTCTGAACGACTAAGTTAGAAATAGGATCACATTATATATGAACAACAAACACATTGACACAAGGTAATTGCAATTTCACACACAAATCCTTAGTTTGGTATATGAGTTTAAACGTAAAATCCGTTTGTAACACATCCGTCCAAACCTTAAAGACCTCCTCCCATCCACGTCGGGAGGTCGTAAAGAGGAAACGGTTCTGTGCGGCTGCACACCGGCCATTCGTATTTTACCCATGCTTACCTTTTAAAGAGTGAAGAAGCTCCGTGGTGCATTCCATGTCATGCGCCACTCACAATGAAACATGTTCTTTTAGAGTGTTGGGACTTGCACGATGTGAGACACAAACATTTTACAGCGGAGTCCATGAAGATCCTGTTCAGGGATGTCCCGCCTGATGTGATCTTGAGTTTTTGAGAGAGATTAACATTTTTCATCTGATTTGAGATTTTACGGAAGAAGGATTTTTAACAAAGTTTCTGGCGCGTTTCTAGACGATGTCATTTAACGAGATGTGTGAAAGGTTTTTTTTTTTTTTTTTTTTTTTTTTTTTTTTTTTTTTTTATTTTTTTTAAATGACTGGTGAGTTGATTTTAACGTGGTGACAGCCCTGATGTGGCCCTCTGCGGTCGGCTGGGCTATAAGCAACATTATCTTATCTTATCTTATCCGTTTGTAACATCAGTGAAATTCAGTCTGCCTTTGTTTGAGCTACCCTGTCCCCCATTTTATCCCATCCTAAAGAGGGAAAAGGTCTTGTTGATTTGAGGTAAAGTCCAGCAGGTACATGCTGACTTAGCTTATTTTTCATGTTGCCTTTGGAGAGGTGCACAGATCTCACTACTGTTTGTTGATGTCACCACTAAGCGTAGGCTAGCTGGATAGTCAGTTGACCACTTGGTAGCATGGATTCTTGTTCCTGGCCTGGGCTGATTGACACGGATGTAATAGGGTCCCAGGATCTGTGAAGATTAGAGAAATTGGTTTGTAATTATGTAAATAAGTGGCTTTCTATGTGAACTTCAAGAAAGTGTGAGGTCTCAGCTGGTATAAATGAGACTAAATGCATTAATGTATCGCCTGTAATTCTCTGTCCTTGTTTAAGTTATTTGAGTGGATTTTAGCAAGTGCTGCGAGACGGTAAGAAACTGCAAAACAAAGCAAGGGAAATAACTCTTCAAAATAGTCAGATATTCAGGTGGTATAATTATTGGGTACTGGAATATGTTTAATCTGCTACACATTCTACAAAGCATTAAGACAATCTTTAGTATTCATAAACCATTTTGACACATTTTACCAAGTATTTGTATTAAAGAAACCTAAGCAGCCTACACAAAACTGAGACTAATTTCTTTTATTAAAGGTCATACAAGAAATTGTTTATTTTTGTATTAATAATAATAATAATAATAATGAATACTTATATAGCGCCTATTCTCGGCTAGAGGCCAAGCTCTAAGCGCTTTACAATCCACACTCGTTTACACAACGGGCTGCCTACCTGGGTAGTGCCGACTGAAGAGCTGCCAGCTGGCGCTTCATTCAGTCGTTTCCCGTGTCATCCAGTCAGTATCATTCAATATCGATCACTCATTTTCCTTACTTCCTTCATTCTTTCCATTTCTCCGCAGGGTGCATGCTATGTGTAACGTGTCATCCATACCAACGGCCAAACTGGCCTACTCTTCCGAAAGTTGGTGATGGGATTTTTACGTGTGTGCAAGATGTTATGCATGCGTTCACACACGGAACCTCGGTTTATAGTCTCATTCGAAGGACTGTATGGGAAATGGAGTCAGAACCAATGTTAACTCTGAGGGAAAAATCCCCCTGTACCGAAACGCCCCGGCGGAGGTTCGAACCCGCAACCCCAGGATCACCAAGATTACGAGTCAGACGCTCTACCAACTGAGCTATTCCGGCTCCCAATTGCCAATAGAATTACAACCATACTACCTTGTATTATCCAAAATGATCAAACAGGTTTTATGGTGAACCACTATATTGGTGATAATGCAAGGCTTATTCATGATTTGATTCATTACTTGAATACTGAGCTGTTGATTTATTAGAATTTTGAAAAGGCGTTCGATTCCTTAAATTGGGAATTTATGTATAAAGCTGTGAAAGCCTTTGGACTCTGTGAAAATGTTTTTAAGATGGATTCAAACATTTAACTAAAACATAAAGTTGACAGGTAACAGAGTGGTGTGGCTGTGCAGCATGGATGTAGGCAAGCGGACCCAGCTCCCCAGGGCTCCCAATGACGCACGTATGTGCGTCCATGACGCACTGTGAGCGAAAAGGACGCACTAACAAAACATGTAGCGAGTCCTGCGGGACGCACTACAAAATCAGGCAAACCCCAAAACGTGCCGCGGTCAGTGATCAAAGCTGAGCACACCACAAGCTTCACGCGCGATTGCCTGCCGTCAAATTCAGGACAGCGTGTGCCCGCGAAAGTACAGTAAGCCGAGAAGCTGTGTAAACACTGATAGGCTTGCCTTGCTGCCCACGTCACTGAACGGTTACTCAGTCGACCGGCTGACTTATTCAGACTGTGGCGCCCACCGCCACTAATTAACCAATTCGATGACTCACAAGTTGTAACAATCGCGTGCACAAGCCTAGGCGAACGAAGCAGAAAGGAAGTTCACGGCTATCGCATCTCGCAAATATGTCGTTGCTTCAGTGGTTGGGCGCTCCTAAAAAACGCAAAGAAACATCTTCTGAAGATGCTACAGACAGTGAATCGTCGATTCCTAAAGAAATATCTACAGCAACACCACCTAACAAGAAATGTTTTTTTTAAAGAAATGTTTTCAGAGAGAGAGAGAGAGAGAGAGATTCATTTTTTTCTGAAATGTTCAGATTATCAAGCCCATAATTAAAAAAGCAAGAAATACTACATTTTCTGAATTGGTTAATTTTGTTCATGGGGCCTCTCTATACCCCCTCTGGGACCCTCTATAGCATCAGTGAAGGAGTCCCTGGGACCCCTGTCTGTCAGTACAAATGGTAGCCCTGTCCCCATATTTGTTTATTGCGTGTGCTGAGGTAATGGCCGTAATGATCCACAAAAACAAAGACATGAAAGGAATATGTATTAATGATGCAGACCATAACATTTCTTAGTTTGCTGGTGACACTCAGTCAGTGAACACTGGCGACCAGAAATCTTTCGAACAAAGTATGCACATAGTAGAAATGTTTGGAAAGAACTCTGGTTTGTACATTAATGTAGATAAAACTCAGTTTGGCTGGGTTTCATTAAAAAAATCGACTAAAAGGTACTTGCCACACTTAAAGGTAAATTGGAACCCAGACAGATGTAAGATGCTTGGCATATGGCTAACAAGCTATCTGAAGTATTGTTGGGCAATTAGTTACCTCAAATTTGAAGAGTTGGTTGCGATTACAGGGCGGGGGGTGGGTTGCTGATCTGAAGTCTTTGATTCTTTCAGAGCTAATACACCTCTGGATCCTATTGCTAATCTACCAGGTGATTTCGTGGCAGGTCTGCAGAAAGCTGGTGTTTAGATTTGTGTGGAATGGAAAATAAGACAGAATTAGTAGCCAAGACAACAATTAAAAATGTTAAAGATGGTGGTTTAAATGATCTCAAAGCGAAAACATGTTTAGTATCAACTACAATTACATGGATAAGAAAATTGTATCATTCTAAGCATAAGTTAAAACAATTTGAAAGGATTTGAAATTATACCTTTTAAAGAAAAATTAAATGGATATGTTCAGACTGTCGTACATTACCCAGGCAAGAACATTTTTCTCAGGATTGATTGTGTAATTTAAGGTGGCACATGTGTATCTTTCTTTGTTTCAGCTCAGCGTTTTTCTTTGTTTCCCTTGTTTCTATTTGTGCGCATGTGCATGCGAGTGGTTGTGTGTATGCGTGCATATGTGTGTGTGTGTGTGTGTGTGTGTGTGTGTGTTTGTTTGTTGATGGTGTATTAGTATGGTATTGTGGTATGTGGACAGAAGAAATACATACTTTTTGTGATAAGTATTGTGAGAAAAACAGGAACAAAACGCTGAGTAAACACTGCTAAAGTTCTGTTTTTCTTGGTTTACCTTCTTCCTTTGTTCTTTATCATAACTGTTTGTTTACCTGTTGACTTTGTTCTGGTTTTGAGAATGAGGGAGTTTGGTTTATGAGTATGACTTACAGAAGTGCTGTTATATGGCAGTGTCTTTGCGTATGTCTTCTTTATGCATACCTGTTGTTGTGAGGTAGCGACGAATGGAACTGTGTGAATGAAGTAACATCCTGGACACCTTTTGATGAAACTGAAAGCAAATATTCAGACATAAAATGACAGTGGTGGGACCCGTATGGCTTCAGAATTTTGATGTGAGAGACTCAGGACCCAGAAGATTCATCGTGTTGGGACTCGGAGTCTTAAGGACCCCTAACACTCATAGGGAGGCCTAAGCATATTTTTAAGACCCTGTAAGTGTAACACTCGAAAGGACCTTAAACATATTTTTAGGACCCATTAAGTGCATCGTCGTAGGGAGCTCTGAACATAGTTTTTACACGCCTTAAGTATAACACTTGTGAGGAGCCCTGAACATGGTTTTAGGACTGTGTAAGTGTAATATTGTAAGGAGCCTTGAACACAAGTTTAGGACTCCTTTAGTCTAAAACTTGTAGAGAGCCCCAAACATATATCCTTTCATATGTGGATATGCCCTACCTTTTTTGTTTTGAATCCTTTTTTGACTATCCTTTTTTTTTTTTTGCATGGTAATTAGATAGTCTTGAAATTCAAAGAGTATGGGTAATGAAGAATACTTGCAGTGGTTTTGTAAAATTTCTTTAAAGAAAAAAAAAATCCCACCAAAAATATGATATTCTTATTATGCAAAACATCTTTTATTAGTCATTACAACAATAGTGTGTATTTTGTGTGTAATCCATGTGTATTTTGTGTATGTTGGTAATTGATTGTGGAGTGCATTTTAGCGCTTGGTGTTTGTCAGGAAAGCAGTGTTTCTTCGTCCTTCGGCAGCAGAAGTGGAGTGTACAGGCACTGACGTCGGTGGGGGAGAAGATCAGCAAGCAGATGGTCAAGTTCATTGCAGGGTCAGTTGCAAAGCAAAACAGTATCGTATTTTTGATGTTTTTTTGAACATTTACGTTGAAATAATGTGAAAGATATTCATAAGTCTCCAAGATATAGTAAAAAGAAAACATCATCGCTCTGTCACTTTTCTTGCCTTTGATTATGTGATTATATGCTGAAGTGTTACACAAGAAATGTGCGTTTTCAAAGAAACAGGTATATTCATCTTTCTGCAGTTGCTGCAATAGTGCCTACAGGATGCGCATAGCCCCGCGCAGAAATGATGTAACAGTGAATCAGTCCAGTAAAGAAATGAATGTCATTCTGCTTAACTAAACTACTCTGTTATTAGGGGGGGGGGGGGGGGGGGGGGAGGGGGGGGGGGGGGGGAGGGGGGGGGGGGGCGGGGCTAAATCTCATTGAGCAGAGGCAGTAAGATGATAGGAGCAAGTTAGGCCAGTTTCAAGCAAGCAAAGAAGCGTGAGAAATTCTGTTGGTCTGCACACATCAGAAACTCTTCATGTCCGAAATGGAATGTAGTTTCAGTGAAAAGATATATGGTGGCAGTGGACAGGTTGATGAAAGGGTACCTGTTGAAAATGGATAGAGTTACTCCACTTTCTCAGCAGGTGAGATTGACACTTACAGAGGAACAGATCTGAAGAGCCGCAGACCACAGGGAAAGGACTGGTGCCAAACATAAAGAAGACGAATCATGCAGTGTACATTCCATTACTTTTAAAAGACATCTTAAAAGGAATTCTCTTACTAAAAGCAGTTTGTTTTAGGTGTACCAACCATCCAAATAAGTACCTTAACCTTGCTTAGTGTGAGTAACACCTTAGCCCAATCATACTTGGGGTGGGGGGGGGGGGGGGGGGGAGGGGGGATCCTTTAAGAGATAGGATCTCCAGTTACCTCTGCTCTACTTGGACTCTCAGAGTGATCTCCCTTAAAACACATGTCACTTCTAACTTGTGAACTGCCTGTAAGTTTCCATACTTTTCCTTGCAAAGAGCAGGAAGGTGGGTGGGAGTCCCAGTGATCTCCCTTAAAGCACATGTCACTTCTGACTTGTGAACTGCCTGAAAGTTTCCATACTTCTCCTTGCAAAGAGCTGGAAGGTGGGTGGGAGTCCTAGAGTTTGGACAAGTAAGTATGTCTAAAAAAAGCTTTTTGAGTGTGTGTGGAAAATACCTTTTTCACATGCTTACCTGTGCTAACAAGTGCCAGAATATGGAAAAGGACGATGGGGCGTTGAACATGCTGACCTTCATGGACAAAGACCAGTCCAAAGAACAAGTCCCCAAATGCTACCTATGCCAGCAGTGTGGTGGCTTTAAAAGAGGGCCACTAGTGTGCGAAGATTAAGTTATCTCCCTTTGTCAAGCATGAGCCTAAGCGATAAATGGTTTTAGTCCCAGCTCTCCCTGACAAAACATAGTCCACAAGTGATATGTATGTACACATACTTACTCTCCTTTCTGAAATCTTATTTTTTATTTCATTTTTTTTTCCTTACATTTTTCAGTATGTCCAATTAGAAAAGAAGGGAGACCAAAGTGTCATTTGCGAAGGTGTGTTGGTGTCTGAACGATCACCAGCTCTCTCAGACAGCCTGGAGCTGTCAGTTGTTCTGCCATCACTCTCAGACAGCCTGGAGCTGTCAGTTGTTCTGCCATCACTCTCAGACAGCCTGGAGCTGTCAGCTCCTCTGCCATCACTCTCAGACAGCCTGGAGCTGTCAGCTCCTCTGCCATCACTCTCAGACAGCCTGGAGCTGTCAGTTGTTCTGCCATCACTCTCGGACAGCCTGGAGCTGTCAGTTGTTCTGCCATCACTCTCAGACAGCCTGGAGCTGTCAGTTGTTTTGCCATCACTCTCAGACAGCCTGGAGCTGTCAACTCTTCTGCCATCACTCTCAGACAGCCTGGAGCTGTCAGCTCTTCTGCCATCACTCTCAGACAGCCTGGAGCTGTCAGCTCTTCTGCCATCACTCTCAGACAGCCTGGAGCTGTCAGTTGTTCTGCCATCACTCTCAGACAGCCTGGAGCTGTCAGCTCTTCTGCCATCACTCTCAGACAGCCTGGAGCTGTCAGCTCTTCTGCCATCACTCTCAGACAGCCTGGAGCTGTCAGCTCTTCTGCCATCACTCTCAGACAGCCTGGAGCTGTCAGCTCCTCTGCCATCACTCTCGGACAGCCTGGAGCTGTCAGCTCCTCTGCCATCACTCTCAGACAGCCTGGAGCTGTCAGCTCTTCTGCCATCACTCTCAGATATAACCTGACAAAGTGTATCCGAGATTTCCGTTGTGCTGCAAGTGCAGTGTCAGCAACTGCAATGTTCTGCTAGAATGCAGAACAGACATGAATTTCATGGGAGTGGGGAGGGGGCATGGAGGTGGGGGAGTAGTCTCTGGCCACAAGCATGAACCTCTCTGATCACTCTTCTGAGCCAGGAGTCAGTTTGTGGTCTGACTTCAGCGTTCCTCACGCTGCCATCAGAAAGGTGAGCAGTGAGGGCATGGCTCTGTCCTTTGCAAACAGACTTTTAGGGCTTCTCGGGCTGGAGTTTGTGGCTGAGAATGAAGGCGTAAGGAGTGAATGAGCTGTCACTGTTCTATAGCAAGAAGCTTTGGGTCCTGGAAAAACCATGGACCTCGCTGACCAAGCAAGCTGACACTAAAGAAAGCAGGAAGTGAGTCTTGAGCTTCAAGTTCTCCACAGAACATCAGGTGGAGAGCCGAGTAACTTGAAGCCATCTATTCCATTATCAAAAGACACTGCACTTGGGTAACCTGTGTGGTTGAGGTATTTGTAATGAGAAATGCGCCGCTAAGTCAGTGGGGAATAGATTGTTGCTTACATGAAAGGTTTCTCCCTAGAAGGTACCTTTCTTTTTTTGTGTGTGTTTTGTTTCACTCCGTTTTCTTTACTGGCACTTTTTATTGTGTGTTGTACACAGCTGAGCAATAAGATGACCTTGTTAGTAAGTACAAAAAAGAAAGCTGTCAAGACCTGTCGGTTCCATTGTGTTCATAGAAATGTTGGCGTATCCATTTTTTCGATGAATTGTGTGTGACTCGATGTTATCAGCTAGAGAATTAATAGCAGTGTCATTTTTCTGATGTGTTCAGTATCAGTTTGAAAATGTTTGAAAGAGCTGTTGGTTTCATATTGTGTCAGTGTAAAGGTAATTAATAGGGCTGTCATTTTCACGTGTTTTAAACTTTCACAGTCAAGCAAAGGTTATGCGTCAGTGAAAGTCATGACTGACAATGCCGGCAGACTTCACTTTGATGCATTGTGTCGTCAACAGCACTTTTGGTTGTCTTGTCAAACATGCAGTGTGGATTATACCTGTGCAGCGTAACCAAAGAGTCCATAGTGGACGTGGAGGGCATTGTGCGGACCGTGGGAAAGAAGGTGGAGTCCTGCACGCAGCAAGATGTGGAACTGCATGCTGAACAGGTGCGTTTCTGTGAGAGTTGAGTTTGGGTGCGTGAAGGGTTTGTTGTAACAGTTCTGGCGCTTTGCCAAAAGAAATGGGTGGGTATTTTTTCATGAACACCTGATCAAGCTTCAATGGAGATCAGTAAATGGCTGTTTTCATACTGTGGAGTGTTCAGAATCTTACAGTGTCGCTCTCTGGCTACCTCTGTTTTGACTGGAACACCATGTTAGCTCTCTGCCTACCTCTGTTTTGACTGGAACACCATGTTAGCTCTCTGGCTACCTCTGTTTTGACTGGAACACCATGTTAGCTCTCTGGCTACCTCTGTTTTGACTGGAACACCACGTTAGCTCTCTACCTACCTCTGTTTTGACTGGAACACCATGTTAGCTCTCTACCTACCTCTGTTTTGACTGGAACACCATGTTAGCTCTCTGGTTACCTCTGTTTTGACTGGAACACCATGTTAGCTCTCTGGCTACCTCTGTTTCGACTGGAACACCATGTTAGCTCTACCTACCTCTGTTTTGACTAGAACACCACGTTAGCTCTCTGGCTACCTCTGTTTTGACTGGAACACCATGTTAGCTCTCTGGCTACCTCTGTTTTGACTGGAACACCATGTTAGCTCTCTGGCTACCTCTGTTTTGACTGGAACACCATGTTAGTTCTCTGGCTACCTCTGTTTTGACTGGAACACCATGTTAGCTCTCTGGCTACCTCTGTTTTGACTGGAACACCATGTTAGCTCTCTGCCTACCTCTGTTTTGACTGGAACACCATGTTAGCTCTCTGGCTACCTCAGTTACGACTGGAACACCATGTTAGCTCTCTGGCTACCTCAGTTACGACTGGAACACCATGTTAGCTCTCTGCCTACCTCTGTTTTGACTGGAACACCATGTTAGCTCTCTGGCTACCTCAGTTACGACTGGAACACCATGTTAGCTCTCTACCTACCTCTGTTTTGACTGGAACACCATGTTATCTCTCTGGCTACCTCTGTTTTGACTGGAACACCATGTTAGCTCTCTGGCTACCTCTGTTTTGACTGGAACACCATGTTAGTTCTCTGGCTACCTCTGTTTTGACTGGAACACCATGTTAGCTCTCTGGCTACCTCTGTTTTGACTGGAACACCATGTTAGCTCTCTGGCTACCTCTGTTTTGACTGGAACACCATGTTAGCTCTCTGGCTACCTCTGTTTTGACTGGAACACCACGTTAGTTCTCTGGCTACCTCAGTTACGACTGGAACACCATGTTAGCTCTCTAGCTACCTCTGTTTTGACTGGAACACCATGTTAGCTCTCTGGCTACCTCTGTTTTGACTGGAACACCATGTTAGCTCTCTGGCTACCTCTGTTTTGACTGGAACACCATGTTAGCTCTCTGGCTACCTCTGTTTCGACTGGAACACCATGTTAGTTCTCTACCTACCTCAGTTACGACTGGAACACCATGTTAGCTCTCTACCTACCTCTGTTTTGACTGGAACACCATGTTAGCTCTACCTACCTCTGTTTTGACTGGAACACCATGTTAGTTCTCTGGCTACCTCAGTTACGACTGGAACACCATGTTAGCTCTCTGGCTACCTCAGTTACGACTGGAACACTATGTTAGCTCTCTACCTACCTCTGTTTTGACTGGGACACCATGTTAGCTCTCTGGCTACCTCTGTTTTGACTGGAACACCATGTTAGCTCTCTGGCTACCTCTGTTTTGACTGGAACACCATGTTAGCTCTCTGGCTACCTCTGTTTTGACTGGAACACCATGTTAGCTCTCTGGCTACCTCTGTTTTGACTGGAACACCATGTTAGCTCTCTGGCTACCTCTGTTTTGACTGGAACACCACGTTAGCTCTCTGGCTACCTCTGTTTCGACTGGAACACCATGTTAGCTCTCTACCTACCTCTGTTTTGACTGGAACACCATGTTAGCTCTCTGGCTACCTCTGTTTTGACTGGAACACCATGTTAGCTCTCTGGCTACCTCTGTTTCGACTGGAACACCGTGTTAGCTCTACCTACCTCTGTTTTGACTAGAACACCACGTTAGCTCTCTGGCTACCTCTGTTTTGACTGGAACACCATGTTAGCTCTCTGGCTACCTCTGTTTCGACTGGAACACCATGTTAGCTCTACCTACCTCTGTTTTGACTGGAAACCATGTTAGCTCTCTGGCTACCTCTGTTTTGACTGGAACACCACGTTAGCTCTCTGGCTACCTCTGTTTTGACTGGAACACCATGTTAGCTCTCTGGCTACCTCTGTTTTGACTGGAACACCATGTTAGCTCTCTGGCTACCTCTGTTTTGACTGGAACACCATGTTAGCTCTCTGCCTACCTCTGTTTTGACTGGAACACCATGTTAGCTCTCTGGCTACCTCTGTTTTGACTGGAACACCATGTTAGCTCTCTGCCTACCTCTGTTTTGACTGGAACACCATGTTAGCTCTCTGCCTACCTCTGTTTTGACTGGAACACCATGTTAGCTCTCTGGCTGCCTCAGTTACGACTGGAACACCATGTTAGCTCTCTGCCTACCTCTGTTTTGACTGGAACACCATGTTAGCTCTCTGGCTACCTCTGTTTTGACTGGAACACCATGTTAGCTCTCTGCCTACCTCTGTTTTGACTGGAACACCATGTTAGCTCTCTGGCTACCTCAGTTACGACTGGAACACCATGTTAGCTCTCTGCCTACCTCTGTTTTGACTGGAACACCATGTTAGCTCTCTGGCTACCTCAGTTACGACTGGAACACCATGTTAGCTCTCTACCTACCTCTGTTTTGACTGGAACACCATGTTAGCTCTCTGGCTACCTCTGTTTTGACTGGAACACCATGTTAGCTCTCTACCTACCTCTGTTTTGACTGGAACACCATGTTAGTTCTCTGGCTACCTCTGTTTTGACTGGAACACCATGTTAGCTCTCTGGCTACCTCTGTTTTGACTGGAACACCATGTTAGCTTCTCTGGCTACCTCTGTTTTGACTGGAACACCATGTTAGCTCTCTGGCTACCTCTGTTTTGACTGGAACACCACGTTAGTTCTCTGGCTACCTCAGTTACGACTGGAACACCATGTTAGCTCTCTGGCTACCTCTGTTTTGACTGGAACACCATGTTAGCTCTCTGGCTACCTCTGTTTTGACTGGAACACCATGTTAGCTCTCTGGCTACCTCTGTTTTGACTGGAACACCATGTTAGCTCTCTGGCTACCTCTGTTTCGACTGGAACACCATGTTAGTTCTCTACCTACCTCAGTTACGACTGGAACACCATGTTAGCTCTCTACCTACCTCTGTTTTGACTGGAACACCATGTTAGCTCTACCTACCTCTGTTTTGACTGGAACACCATGTTAGTTCTCTGGCTACCTCTGTTTTGACTGGAACACCACGTTAGCTCTCTGGCTACCTCTGTTTTGACTGGAACACCACGTTAGCTCTCTGGCTACCTCTGTTTTGACTGGAACACCACGTTAGCTCTCTGACTACCTCTGTTTTGACTGGAACACCATGTTAGCTCTCTGGCTACCTCTGTTTTGACTGGAACACCACGTTAGCTCTCTGGCTACCTCTGTTTTGACTGGAACACCACGTTAGCTCTCTGGCTACCTCTGTTTTGACTGGAACACCACGTTAGCTCTCTGGCTACCTCTGTTTTGACTGGAACACCATGTTAGCTCTACCTACCTCTGTTTTGACTGGAACACCACGTTAGCTCTCTGGCTACCTCTGTTTTGACTGGAACACCACGTTAGCTCTCTGGCTACCTCTGTTTTGACTGGAACACCATGTTAGCTCTCTGGCTACCTCTGTTTTGACTGGAACACCATGTTAGTTCTCTGGCTACCTCAGTTATGACTGGACCACCATGTTAGCTCTCTGGCTACCTCTGTTTCGACTGGAACACCATGTTAGTTTGTGGTCAAAGTCAACCAAAGTGATCTGCCCAGATGAAATCAAAAGTGCAAGCACATTTCTGAGGGATGGATAAAGAAAGAAGGCTGTTTCAAACGATCGTGGAATTTTCATCCAAAAATCTTGTTGAAAGAGTGTTTGAACGATGATAAGATATGCTCAGAATTTGCTATTTGCCTTCTGCAAATCAGGGAAAAAAGATGTTACTCAGGAGCTGAGTTGGTCTATAGGAAACAAAGGTTTAGGGACTGAAAAAAGACTGAAATTAGAATTTTGCCGATCTCTCTGTTTTCAGGGTAATTTGTTCTGCAACTTCTTGTTGATTCATGTATTCTGTTTACCTAAAGATCCTACTGCCAGAGAAGGAAAAATAATGACTAGCGTGACGTTTGTTCAAAGAGAATTGCAAATTTGCAGTGCTGCTGTCAATATAACCATTGCTTTCAATAGCTATCTGCTCATTTATCAACACACAAATGTTGACTATTGACAGGAAGTTCCATTTGATTCATCTTCAGCAACCAGCATAATGAAGTGTATGAACTGGAGTTGTATTACTTCAAACTAAACCCCACCCTACACTCCCTCCTCATTAATTGAAGTATGCGGAAAAGTACCCATCTGTGTCACTGTGGGTTGTATTCAGTGCGCAATGCAGTTGCAGGATTTCAAATTTCTCATGGTCAGTGTTCAGTGTCACAAAGCTCCCTAAGAACCCACAGTGGGACTGCTGAATTTATAATGCCATAGCCAGTGCACCTTTTCAGAAGCGTTTTGCTTAAAACTTATTTCGGAATGGTTGGAGAAGAGACTCTTGTTTTCCAAGTTTCTTGTGAAGACACCATTTTGAATGCTCCAGACTGTTGCAGATTGAATATCTGTGTCTGTGTTTATGTCTGTGTCATTATTTGTGCAAAGTTCTCTCTCTGTCTCTGTCTCTCTCTGTTTCTGTCTCAGTGTGCCTGTCTGTCTGTCTCTCTCGATTTTACATCAAGTATGCTGATGCAACTGGTGTTTTGAACATGGTCATAAACAGCAACTTTAAAGTATACAAGAAAAGCACTTCAACTGCAAAAGCTGTGAATGCTTTCGAGTTTGAATGGCACACGCATACACATAAACATTCACACATGCATGAACATCCTCATCCTTATTGTCATCAATCAGCTTAAAAACAGTGTCTAAAAATTCTGTGGCCCATCATGCCCTGCTTTCGTGGTGACCTGACTTTTGGTTTCCTCGCCACATCTATGTCCATGGTGAGGTTTGCTCCGGGGGGGGGGGGGGGGGGGGGGGGGGGGGGGGTCATCAGTATCGACAACTTCATGGGCACTGCTGTTGGATGGACGTGGCAGCAGCATTCAGAGAGAGCGCACGTACACTAGCTCTGTGACTACGCCACTGCTGTTGTCATTAGTTAAGGGGGCTTCATACATGGTGTCGTGTGCATGTTGCATCAAAACTGGCGCCACTGAACACACGGAAGTGACTCGGCAGCGGTGCAGTGACGCCTTTGGTGGGGGTTGCTTCACGACAGTTTGACACCGACTGCTCCCATTGGATCGCTTGTGCTGAGGCAGCAGTGGGACAAGCCAGAATGTGGCTGTGTGTGACAAGCTGGAATGAATGGCATGATGCCATTGCCTCTGAGATGACACCAAAGATGAGACAGGAAAAAAAAAGAATTAATCGTGTACCATGCAGTAGATAATTGTACAATTTTGAATGTGTGGTTATGTCCCCTAGGTGTTTGTGGTGAGTGAATTTCAGTCGTATATTCTGTAGTAGATAAATGTGGTTATGTCCCCTAGGTGTTTGTGGTGAGTGAATTTCAATCGTATATTCTGTAGTAGATAAATGTGGTTATGTCCCCTTGGTGTTTGTGGTGAGTGAAAATCAATCGTATATCCTTTAGTAGATAAATGTGGTTATGTCCCATAGGTGTTTGTGGTGAGCGCTGCAGCTCAGAGACTGCCTCTACAGATAGAGGACGCCAGCAGACCTGAAACGAGGGAGAGGTAAGACTGGTCACTGTGGGTTGTTGTTGCCTACCTCTAGGCTTCTTTAAACTTTTGGACAAAGTGATTCACTTATTAAGAGGTGTTAAATATAACAACATGCTTCAAACTTTGCTCATTTTGGAACATTTTTGGTTTGTCTGCATTTTTTTTTTTTTGAAACATCTTGGTCGAAAACATCTGTAATACTCAATATTTTTTTTCTGCAAAAAAAAAAGAAAGAAAATTCAATCTCCAGCCACAAACGTCACCTGTGATTTCTGTGTGACTTTCATTGATTCGGCATCACTTCGCATCACTATGATTAAGTGCATTTTCCTGAGTTGATTATTTGGAAAGCGGCATATTGGATTCCAATCTTGATGGGAGCACTCCAGTTTTTGAAACTACCCAAATACATGCCAGAGGAAAAAAAAGGGGGTTTATATGGTGTATGGGGAAGCTTTCTGCAGTGAACTTGAAAAGTTTTGCGGTGCACATGAAAGGGTGGTTTATATAAAGCTTACCAGATTATCAGATTACCCATATTTTGTTTTTGAGCATTATTTGTTTATTCTTGTCCCCATCTGTGTGAAGCATTCACAGTGGTAACAGGTTTTTGGAATGGTTTGGTTTTACAGGAGAAAAAGATACCCAGTAAACATTTAATTCTATTCAGATCTGATACTGGGAATTTACCACGTCTGTAAACTGTGTATGTCTGCCCACACATGGATTCTTATCAGTAAGTCTAATTCGAAATCACTGTTGTCCAGGTTCTACTAGACTTGTAAGAACAAATGAGTTATTTCTCTTGATGTGTACCACTGCATGATTAGATATATAGGTGTATACGCCAAGTTCTGGAGGAAAAAAAATTCTTTAGAAAGGTTGAATGTAAAATTGGCTTGTGTGTAGAAAAGTGGAGTGAGTAAAGTTGTTTTTCTGATAATAACATCGAGTCAGGTTTTTGCATTACTGTACAACGTGGGGAAATCCTTTAGAGTATCCATGGAAGGAACATTATGACATTTGTCACCTCAAACATAAGAACACTTTGGAACATTTGAAAATTAAAAGAACTGACCCATAAGATGGATAGACTCTCCTGGCACATTCTCACCTTTGTGTACTTAGATGAGAGGACAATGAAGAAAGAACAGGCAGAAGAAGCGCATGTCCTGTTATGCGGTGGAGAAGACGAACATGTACCTGGAGTATGGAGTAGGGGTTTTAGTGAGCATAATCCTAAGGAAGGCTGTAGTGAGACGTTCCCGAATTCCCTGCAGGATCATGACCTTCCACTTGCAGATAGCGCAGATACACACTCCCCATCACACTATGAGGATGACCAGGTTAATGAACTCCGCTCTCAGCTCCATGCGATCATCAGCGAGGATGACAAGAAACGCATCTTCATCATCATGGCGACCAGAATGCCAAAGCTTGCTATGGATGCCCAAGAAGACTGGAAGAATTTCTGTGGCCCCTACTGTAAGGTGACCACCTACGAATTGGCACCACGCTTACCAAAGTTTTTCCAATGATAATGACTCGGTCTATACCAGTGCTCCCATTTAGCATTGAGCATTCCAGCGATGGACTTGGCACTTCCCACAGTCAAGATCACTACCAGATAGATTGTATTTTTGTGAAAAACCAGGACAGGTCTGTGATCAGGGGGACTTTAACAAGGACACTTCCAGGTGTTGATAATGATATTAGCAATGACCACAACTTTGTCATGATGAACTTGCAGGTAAGTTTGAAGAAGAAGAAGCGAGTTAGAAATTGTCCTCTGAAATTCAGTCTTGACAAACTGAAAGATCCTGACAATTCCAGGAAGCCATTGGAGGACAGTTTGCCCCATTACTGTGACCGGAAAAAGACCTTGAAGCCCTCACAAACAATTTCAACACCTTGAAGCCCTCACAAACAATTTCAACTGACAGTTCACCCCATTCCTGTGGCCAGAAAAAGATCTTGAAGCCCTCACAATTTCAACTGACAGTTCACCCCATTCCTGTGGCCAGAAAAAGATCTTGAAGCCCTCACAGACAATTTCAACTGACAGTTCACCCCATTCCTGTGGCCAGAAAAAGATCTTGAAGCTCTCACAGACAATTTCAACTGACAGTTTGCCCCATTACTGTGGCCAGAAAAAGATCTTGAAGCCCTCACAAACAATTTCAACTGACAGTTTGCCCCATTACTGTGGCCAGAAAAAGATCTTGAAGCCCTCGCAAACAATGTCAACTGACAGTTGGCCCCATTACTGTGGCCGGAAAAAGACCTTGAAGCCCTCACAAACAATTTCAACTGACAGTTTGCCCCATTACTGTGGCCAGAAAAAGATCTTGAAGCCCTCACAAACAATGTCAACTGACAGTTTGCCCCATTACTGTGGCTGGAAAAGGACCTTGAAGCCCTCAAAAACAATTTCAACTGACAGTTGGCCCCATTACTGTGGCCGGAAAAAGACCTTGAAGCCCTCACAGACAATTTCAACTGACAGTTTGCCCCATTACTGCGGCCAGAAAAAGATCTTGAAGCCCTCACAAACAATTTCAACTGACAGTTGGCCCCATTACTGTGGCCGGAAAAAGACCTTGAAGCCCTCACAAACAATTTCAACTGACAGTTCACCCCATAACTATGGCCGGAAAAAGACCTTGAAGCTCTCACAAACAATGTCAACTTAGTGATGACTGAAACAGCAACAGAAGAAATGCTCTGATGATAATGATGGTAAGTTTCAAGAAAAAAAAGTGTGTTCACTAATTGCAGGATCTTGTGTAGGGGGTTTAAATAAAGCAAGAACATTAACTCTCTTCAGTTCTTTCCCTTGAATTTCGATCGCTGGTGATCAACGCTTTTCTTCCCGGAATTATGGTATTTAAAACTATTTTTGTTGTCTGAGGCAATATATCGCCTAACAAGCCAAAATAGACACATTCATCACAAAAATATTATTATTTTAGAAATAATGCACAGAATGTTAGGAAACAAAGAACATACAAAATGCAAAATTCTCAAAAGCTGTTGAGAGTTAAGGACTGTGTCCATTGTTGCAGGAGTATGTGTGAAGGTGTCGAATGACTCGAGACCATGAAGGTCTGTGTTCTCTGTTACAGGATCTTGCCACAGTCAGTCAGGATACCCGGCTGGAGAACCGCATCCTGGACCTCCGCACAGCCACCTCACAGAGTATTTTCCGTCTGGAAGCTCACGTGTGTCGACTTTTCCGAGACTATCTCACAAAGCAAAACTTTGTTGAAATCCACACTCCCAAAATTATTCCTGGTAAGGGAATAGGTCATTGGGAGTAGAATGAAGATGGTGATTATGAAAGGAATGTATGTATATATATGTCAGTATATAGATCCCTCTCAGTACAATTTGTATCCATACCCTTTTATATAGAAAAATATAGTGAAGAACCTAACCAAGCAAAGCAGAGTCAAGTCAGCACCATCCAGAACAAACAGCTGTCGTGCACAGGAAGAAGACATCATTTAAAGATGGACTGAATATTGCTCTGAACTCTAAAACCACACAGGAAGAAGACACCATTTAAAGATGGACTGTCGAGTGCTAAGACATCATTTAAAGATGGACTGAATATCGTTCTGAACTCTACAACCACACAAGAAGAAAACACCATTTAAAGATGGACTGACTATAACTCTGAACTCTACAACCACACAGGAAGAAGACATCATGGACTGACTATAACTCTGAACTCTATACTACCACACAGGAAGAAGACACCATTTAAAGATGGACTGACTATAACTGTGAACTCTACAACCACACAGGAAGAAAACACCATTTAAAGATGGACTGACTATAACTCTGAACTCTACAACCACACAGGAAGAAGACATCATTTAAAGATGGACTGACTATAACTCTGAACTCTACAACCACACAGGAAGAAGACATCATTTAAAGATGGACTGACTATAACTCTGAACACTATACTACCACACAGGAAGAAGACACCATTTAAAGATGGACTGACTATAACTCTGAACTCTTCAACCACACAGGAAGAAGACATCATTTAAAGATGGACTGAACACTGCTCTGAACTCTACAACCAGTACAGCACAGGAGATCCACATGTGCCAACAGCACAGGAGTCATCAGTGGCGGAGGACCTGCCAGTGCTCTGTGAAGAAGTCATAGCTATGTTGAAATCGCTGAAATTTTTTAAGGCTGCAGGCATCGACAACATCCCCGCAGAGCTCTTGAAACATGACGGAGATGCCTTGATTAATGTCCTACCTGCCATCAGCAGTAAAATCTGGCACACTGGGGAGTGGCCCAGGCCATGGACTCAATCACTAATTATTACCTTTCCCAAGAGAGGCAATATCCAACGCCGCCAGAACTAATGCACTGTAAGTTTGGTCAGCAGTGCTAGCAAAGTAATAGCGAAAATCATTAATGCACTTTAAGTTTGGTCCGCAATGCTGGCAAAGTAATAGTGAAAATTATATTAATGCACTGTAAGTTTGGTCAGCAGTGCTAGCAAAGTAATAGCGAAAATCATTAATGCACTGTAAGTTTGGTCAGAAATGCTAGCAAAATAATAGTGAAAATCATTAACTCTTTCATTCCTACTTTTCTATGAACCATTACTTCGTCTTGTTCCTAGATTCCTATAATACGAGTATTCCCTTCATTCCTGGATTTAGAGAGAGAGAAAAGAAGTGTAAATGAGAACTGCCTCGTATGCAGTAGCAAACTGGCGAGAATACAGCGGCGAGCACTTTCCCACGCTGTAGGGGCCGTCTGGCATCCATTCCATTCATAAACACTGCCGTGCAAGCGACCCAGTCATGACGTGTACCGATGATGCGACTTGCGCAAAGTTCAAAGCGCTTACCGCGAGAACCGATTTTCTGGGCTGCAGGAAGGAAAGGAGGAATTTTGTGCTGCCCGGTTTTCCAGGCTGCAGGAAGGAAGGGTAGGATTTCTGCTAACCGGGAAAACCAGGTTGTAGGGATGAAAGAGTTAATGCACTGTAAGTTTGGTCAGCAATGCTAGTAAAGTAACAGCGAAAATCATTCTGAATAGATAGCAGCGGCAAGCAGATACCACCATATCTTAAGAACAGGATGGATATTACCAAGGCACAAGTACCATTAAACAGACCTTTAACCTACTTACCTTGTGTGGAAAACATCTCCAACATTAGAGCGGGGCTCTTTGGGTGTACATGTTGATGTATTTCTGGAAGTGAGGTGATCGTGTGTGTGTGTTGTTACAGCTGCGTCGGAGGGTGGAGCCAATGTGTTCACTGTGTCCTACTTCAAGACCAACGCTTACCTGGCTCAGTCCCCGCAGCTGTACAAACAGATGGCCATCTGCTCCGAGTTTGACCGTGTCTTTACCGTGGGAGCTGGTGTGTTCTTTTTTCTGTTCTGTGTGTTGTGTGTGTGTGTGTGTGTGTGTGTGTGTGTGTGTGTGTGTGTGTGTGTGTGTGTGTCTATATGTGTTTGTGTATCTAAATGTGCTGGTGTGTTCAGGTATGGATATGTTATGTGTTCATATTTACAGAGCTGCCAACTGCTATGCTTTTGGCGTAATATGCTTCAGTGTTATTGACAGTTTGACGTTAATGGACTGTGTGATGAAACGCTACAACAAACACTACACAAAAACAAAAAACAAAAAAAACAACACTTTATGGACTTAATGGCCGCTTAAATGGAACTGAGACAAATAGATCTTAAGACTATAGACTGACTGTATAAAAATTGCCAAGTTTAGTATCAGGTGAAAGAAAAAACAAAACAGATAACAAAAAATTGGTTAAACGAACGTGATTTTGCTACCTTCTCAGTTGCTTTTGCTGTCAGCCTTTTTTTGTGCTGTAGGTCAAGTCAAAACCAACCAGTCATTTGTGAGATTTTGGTCCTTTTAGTTTTAGTCTGTGATTATTTCATGTGCGAAACAAAGTGTGACTGAAAGTGCTGTTGACTCTGAGTTGTGATGTCACCAATGAGTACTGCTCATGAATTCTGCATGCTGCACTTCGAACTGTCGCAATGCCATACTTTGTGATGTTGAGGCCCTGGCAACTCCATGCTTGTGTGTATGTGTGTAAAAGTAGTAGCACTTTTATTTTCTTTAAGAGGAACATGAAAGTAGATGAATCTGCATGCATGCATATTTGCATTTATGTTCTGTATTTATTGTCTCTCTGACTATCAGTGTACACATGTCACTGAGTTTAGGTGTAGTTTTAATTTTTTAATCCTAAACATTGAATGAGAACTTTTGGAGTAAGTCAAAGTTTGTGTACAATCTGCTGTTGCTGATGTCAGGAACAGAAGAATAGATACAAATGCTTGCTCAGCCATCCACTTTTTTTTTTTCAAACCACTGGTCCCACTAGTAGTTATTTTTCCCCAAGGTCTGTTATAACAGGCAGACCAATTTCTGTAAGTGTTTTGGGGGATGAATTTAATGGGCGGGCATATCCTGGTCTGTACCTGTCCACTGCATGGTAGTGTCTAATGTGTGGAGGAAAGGAAAGGATGGGTCGTGTCCTCACTGAATGGTGGGAATGTGTCCAGTGTTCAGAGCGGAAGACTCCAACACGCATCGTCACCTGACAGAGTTTGTGGGTCTGGATCTGGAGATGGCCTTCCACTTCCACTACCACGAGGTGGTCGATCTGATTGGCGACATGTTTGTGCACATCTTCAAGGGACTGCAGACTGAGTGAGTACTGTGGGCCAGTGTATTGTCTGACAGCAGTGTACCAGTGCACCACTGTGTTGTCCGACAGCAGTGTACCAGTGTACCACTGTGTTGTCCGACAACAGTGTACTTTTTGTAGACCTGTGCACCCCTATGATTTCTCCATGTTTTGTACATGTGTTTGTTGAAAATACAATGAATATGATAAACTGGGGGGGGGGGGGGGGGGGTCAGGAAAAAAACTAGAGACGGAAACTCTTGAGTGGTAATTGCACTTGTGGAGATTAATCATGGTAATGCCTTGGTGTGCTTTGACCTGTGAGCGACAACTGTCACCAACTGTTGCAAGTCAAATCCCACCTGGCTGTTTCAGTGTCTGTGGTGACCCGCAGATAGGTTGGAACAGAGTGAGGGCTGCAAGCCCTGAAATATTTAGTAAGAAGAAAGAAAGGAAAAAAGAAAAAGATGAAAAAAAAACAACCTCCTGTTGAGAGAACATGAATTTGTGCCAGAGTATGCTGTTGAATTAGGTGTGAAAGTAATTTGTTATGGGAGAAACTATATCTGCTGTAGTTATTGGAAGGTCAGGTATCCCTATATGTACCTTGATGTGTAGTGGCAGGTAACAAACACCCCCCCCCCCCGCCCAAAAAAAAAAAAAAAAAAAAACCCAACCAACATCCACATTTGGAAAATGTCTTGCCCTCCTCACCTCCTCCCCCCCCCCCCTCCCCCCATTCTTTTACAAAAGTTTGGAATATTTGCATACACACTTTGCAGAAAATACACACATTTTAGTTGACAAGTACACCAATAGCAGCTTAAGACGAACGGTCTGATTGTGTTGTCTGATAGGAGGTATACAGTTCAGTTCTGTTGGTAAAAAGAGTCCTCAAATCAGTCATCCTAGACACAGACCTGGCACAAGACAGTGTTGAACTGTTTGATCCTGCATTCAGCTCTGGACATTTAACGCCTCTCTGCATGCACACTCAGGCACACAAGACACAGAAACATGCTACACAAGCACACGTTACCAGCAGTGTTGGAAGTGGCTCACAACAGGGCATGTCGGTGCTCACAAACCATGGGATAAAGACTTTAATTCTATTGCAAAGGATCATTTGATGGAGAACCTAGTTGATAGCTCTTGCACGATGTGAGACATAACCACTTTACAGCAGACTCCATGAAAACTGTGTTCAGAGATCTCCCACCTGACGTGATCTTTGAGTTTCTGAAAGATATTAATATTTTTCATCTGATCTAAGATTTTACGCAAGAAAGATTTTTAACGAAGTTTCTGGTATGCTTTTAGAAGGTGTATTTTAAAGAGATGTGTGAAAAGTGGTTTTTGTTTTTGTTTTTTTGATGACTTGTTGAGTTGATTTTAACGTGGTGACAACCCTGATGTGGCTCTTTGCGGTTGGCTGGGCACTAAGCAACATTACCTTGCCTAACCTGATAGGTCTTCCTACCTCCTGAATGACGGCAGTTGGCCAGAATTCTCCAAAGGTCTGAAACATTGGGTAGTGATCTTTCTTTGATAACACCTGACATAGTTCCATCTTGTTCATGGGAAACTTATGACAATACAGTTGGAAGTGACAGCCTGCCGATGTTAATTACTATGCTAATTACTGTGTTTCATTACAACCTTCAAGATGGAAATGTACAATCAACACATGACAAAATACTGCTGCAAATGTACAGACTGGTTAAGAGGACACACTTACTGGTAGAGATTTGATATAAAAACAGTTTATGATGAGGTAAACATATCATTCTGTGAGTTTAAGAGGTGGTTCTTTTTGCAACATAGTTACCAGTTCCTGGATATATTAACATCAAATGAAATTGGGGGGTCGGGGGGGGGGGGGGGGGGGGGGGGGGGTCCTGATGATATGGTGTTTTTCCATGCTGAGTGGGTGTTTGGCATTTGTTTGGACAGGTGAGTATATGGTAAAAACTACTTTTAGTTGTAAAATACCTTTTTCTTTTTTTATTTAATTGTTAGATCTTGCTTTTACGTAAAGCAGATCTAGTTTTACAGAACTTCCTCATTCCTGACCTCCGTATAGACATATCGGAATAGTAGTTCAAATATACTAATCTGTTTCAACCTCTTTTGCTTCTGATCAGGGTAATTTTTTTTCTGTAAGTTGTCTATACGTTTGTTTGTTTTTTTAATATAGTTGAGTTTGCAGCTTTTTTTTTTTTTTGTATTGTCTTTGCACACTCAGCTTGACCAGACCACACATCTGCATTCCTTATAATGACATTTTTCTCCAGAATCTTGTTTCTTGTGTTATGATGCGGTTGTTGATTTCAACAAGATTACAGCCCTTAAATGACCTTTTTGATTGGCTGGGCTACAGGCCACCTGAATGGGATTGGCTGGATTGACATGGTTGTTATAGCACAACCAGACCTTTTTCCCCATAAGATTTCACCATATTTTGTACACATGTTTGGTGAAAATATGAAGAAAGTGACGAACTAAAAAGAAATACATGGAGAAAAATTCAGGAGACAAAGTTCTTGATTGGTAATTGCGCTTGCAGAGTCTAACCATGGCGGAGGATTTCACCGAAGAGCGACAACTCTTGCTAACTTCCGCACGAGAAATAAACGTTGGGCAGTATTTGTTGCTTCAAACATAAAAAAAATGCAACGAAAAGAGCATGGGCTCATGCTAAAATAATATGCTGATGAATCAGATTTAAAGTAATTTATATTAGAAAGAATCTATTTCACTATAGTTTATGCACGATCAGGTGGTGACAACCGGGAAAATGGTTCTCCAGTGTGATGGGAGGTAACCCACCCACCCCTCCCGCCCCACCTCCATCTCCCCCTCCCGCTTTTACAGAAATTTGGAATTTTGTATGCACTGTAGAAAATGTGTGTTGATCTTTGTTGAAAAGTATACCAGTAGCAGTTTTGGGGTGAGCAGGTCTGATAGTTACTAGTAATGTGGTATTCCACTGCTGTGATACAAACAATGCATGTTTGCGGCAGCGTGGTTTAAACTTTCTTGTTAGAGTACTCCTGTGTTGTAAAAAATGCTCTTATTTTAGATTTGGAATACTGTAAGTCAAATTTTGGGGTAAACAAGTCTGCACAACATGTAATAAAGCCCATTGCAAAGAGTACACATCTATTTCATGACAAGATTCAGTGTCATCTCTTGTTTTCCCCCTCTTTATCTCTGTGTCCCTCACTATGTCTTGGAGGGTTTTCTAAATGTTACTTCCTTCATGTTATTGTTTCCAGGTGTGCAGAAGAGATTGTGTTGGTCAACAAACAGTTTGCTTCAGAACCTTTCAAATTCTTGGAGCCAAGGTGAGCTGTTAGATGTAAATGTCATTGGTTTTGTGGTTGACTTGTGTACGATGACACTCATCCACTGATGCTGTTTAGATTGGGTATCTGGAGGCTGGATCAGGATGGTACGTTTCAGAAAACAGGAATGAAAGTGGGCCAAAGGATACAGATAAGCAATGGGCAGACTTGCCAGCTGGTCCAGTTTGAACTTAGGATGCTATATGCATCAAAATACAGCACTGCTCTAATCGCCATGAAAGTGCTTCACTAAGATTGCAGAAGTATGTGCACTCGCTCATACTAACAGGCGTGTGCAAGCATGTACGCATGAACGCACACACACACTCTCTGTCTTTCTCTCTCTTTCTCCTCCCTCTTTGAGTAGGTCTCAGACACACTAACCTGGAGTAAAACAATATGTGTACATTAAAATGTACACATATTCATATCGATTTTCTCTCTTTCACTCTCTCTCTCCCCTCTGTTTCCCTCTCTCTCTCTGTTCATGCAGCAGCACACACATGCTTGCGCGCGCGTGCACACACACACACACACACACACACACACACACACACACACACACACACACACACTTAATTTATTCTTTTTTGTGAGGGCAGGATGAAAAAAAAGCTGTAAAGCTTATTTTTTAACCTTGGTGAAGATAATATTGACTTGACAGACACCACCCACACCCACACACACACACATTCTCACACACACGCACACACGCCACACACACACACACACACACACACACACACACACCACACACACACCACACACACACACACCATACACACACACGCACACACACACACACGCACACACACACACACTGACTGACTGACTGACTGAAACCAAGTTATTGTCAGATTAACCCATGGTTGTACTGACAACACACACACACACACACACACACACACACACACACACAACACACACCACACACTGACTGAAACCAGTTTATTGTCAGGTTAACCCATGGTTGTACTGACAACACACACACACACACACACACACACACACACACACACACACACACACACACACACACACACACACACACACAGAGTCTTGCTTTGCATGTCTTATTAGGACTTTGTTGCACATCTTTCAAGGATGGCAAAGTGGAGGTTTTTAAGTTGTAAGGTTCCTGGAGATGGGGGCAGTGCTCAGAAATCAGAACTGTCGCATCGTTTTGAAGACTGCTCCTGAATCTGAATAGTGGAGAAAAAAGAAGAATCCTTATGAACTTGGGTAGATGGGGTAGGGAGAGGCATGGTGGGGGTGTTGGAGGATAGCAATGGGATTTCAAACAAGATCGCGGGTTGGCAGCTTTGTCTAGCTTTCATCAACCATTTATGATGACAGTAATGTCAAGGTTGAGAGTTTGAGTAAATTGATTTTCTACCCACAGGCTAGCCCAGAGAGAGATTTAGTTGCATGTGTGAGAGTCTGCTTTGAATACCAGATGTGTTGACGGCTGCCGATTGTGGTGTGAAACTGATGATGGTGTGTGCAGTCTACGCATCGACTATGTGGAGGCGGTAAGGCTGTTGAGGGAAGCTGGGGTAGAGATGGATGACGAGGAAGACCTGAGCACACCCAATGAGAAACTGCTGGGTCGTCTGATTAAGGCCAAGGTATGTGTGCATGACGCGTTATGTTTGTGATGTTCTCTTCTCTGTTTGACCATACCACAAGCTTTTGGGGTGTTTTTTTTTTTTTTTCCTTTTTAATGAAAATTTAGGTGGCTGCCAGGTTATTGCCTTAGACCACCAAACTTTTGAAACTGGGGTACTGTTTTCACATAAATAGGCCAAACTTCTGCAGGGCCAAGATTGAGTGGTAGATGTTGTTTGCTGTATGTGTGTGCATGCGTGAGTGCAAACATGCGTGTTCCGATGTTTATGACAGACGTTTGTGGTCAGTAGCTTTCTGAAAACCTGGACTGGACTGGTGACACGGATGCTAACTGCTCACTCCTTCGTCATCTAACATACTGCCGTTGAAGCGTTTCTCAACACATTTGAACTGACTCCTCATCATTCTTCTGGTTCCAGGGCTGATGCACTGTTCTCAACTATGCTCAGTGGACAGTCCTGTGTTACTGTCACTCACTGACACACTGCACATGAGCTGCAAAGTATTTAGAGCTTTCGGCTGGACTAAACGAAGCACTTTACACATGATAACCACTGTAGCAGACACCACCACACACTGCATCTTATTGCTGAGGTCTTCCCAAACAATATGGGAGCAACGTTCAGGGGTACTCTCCACGTCAGATCAGTGGCTATTTGAAAATGGCAGACGGGAAGATTAGTTGTTAAAAAGTTCATAGCAGAATCAACCTCAGTGTGTTCAGAACGTAAATTGAGATACATGTTCATTTTGTCATTCCTAGAAAATTGTTTATTTGTGTGGTGAGAAAAGTGTTGGTCACATTTTCTGCACATGTTAACAAGTATCTGTGTTGCAAAATTTAAGTGATCAAGCTCATGCATAAGACGTTTGTGTGAGAACATGTGGCAGTGTGTATACGTTTGACTGTGTAGTTTATTTTAAGTGCTTTATTGTTTTTGTTTCAGTATGACACAGACTTCTTTATTCTGGACAAATATCCCCTGAAAGTCAGACCCTTTTACACCATGCCTGATCCCAACAGCAAGGTAGGGGTGGGTGTGTGTGTGTGTGTGTGTGTGTGTGTGTGTGCGTGCGTGCGTGCGTGCGTGCGTGCGTGCGTGCGTGCGTGCGTGCGTGCGTGCGTGCGCGCGCGCGCGCGTGCGTGTGTGTGTGCGCACATGCAAGAGAGCATGTGTGCTTGCGTGTGCACGTGCATTCATGAGTGTGCATCTGTTTTAGTGTGTTATTGTGCATTCATGCATGTAGTTTACTGTCTTCGGAATTCTAACAAAACCATCCCGGAAAACTTTGGAGAAAAAGCGTGAGAAAAGTAACTTAGTGGTCTAAAAGAAAAAAAATCTCAAATGCCTAATGACTTTTATTTTTTACAAAGAGAAAAAAAGGTTGATATTAAAATAATGATGATGATTCGTCTTCACTGAAGCAGTAGGTATGTATGTCAAGATTGTTTAAACCTCAAGGACACTCTGTGGTTAATATCTGGGATCAGATCTAAACTTGAAAAGTGTGTATGTTCTGAAAGGTCATACAATCAGTCTTGAAATGGAAAAAAACAACAACAAAAACACACAAGCTGAAAAGGAGATCCAAATCCTGTTCATCATTATTACTGGATTTAGAAAAGGAAAAGAAACCGAATCTGAAACAGTGCCATGGCAAGGAGAATGTAGTTTTCATTTGCATATAGAGACCGAAGGAAAATCAGTGATGAAGTCACTGTGTTCTTGTTTACTCTGTCAACAGAAATGGTCCAACTCCTACGACATGTTCATGAGAGGAGAGGAGATACTGTCAGGGGCTCAGCGAATCCATGACCCTGACTTTCTGGCGCAAAGAGCGCAGCATCATGGGTGTGGTGAGTATCGCTGAACCAGTTGGCTAGGAGCTGCTGCTGCTAGGCAAGGGTCTCAACTGAGTTGTCAGAGGTACACCAGGAACTGTATAACAGTAGTTTACAGTGATGTCCCATATCTTGACTCAGGAGTAGTAGTAATCTAAAGCAATTACACTTCTTGCTTATTATAAATGAAAGGCTGTGCTTCCAACCAGGGAGGTACAGATGCGGCTGTCAATCACCAGACAGTGGAGTGCATATGGGCATAATATACCCCTCTCTAAGTGCAGATGCTGCTGTCAATCACCAGACAGTAGTATGCGTATGGGCATAATCTTCCCCTCGCTAAGTACAGATGCTGCTGTCAATCACCAGACAGTAGTATGCGTATGGGCATAATCTTCCCCTCGCTAAGTGCAGATGCTGAGCTCAATCACCAGACAGTAGTATGCGTATGGGCATAATTTTCCCCTCTCTAAGTACAGATGCTGCTGTCAATCACCAGACAGTGGTGTGCATATGGGCAGAATCTTCCCCTCTCTAAGTGCAGATGCTGCTGTCAATCACCAGACAGTGGTGTGCATATGGGCATAATCTTCCCCTCTCTAAGTACAGATGCTGCTGTCAATCACCAGACAGTGGTGTGCATATGGGCAGAATCTTCCCCTCTCTAAGTACAGATGCTGCTGTCAATCACCAGACAGTGGTGTGCATATGGGCATAATCTTCCCCTCTCTAAGTACAGATGCTGCTGTCAATCACCAGACAGTGGTGTGCATATGGGCAGAATCTTCCCCTCTCTAAGTACAGATGCTGCTGTCAATCACCAGACAGTTGTATGCATATGGGCAGAATCTTCCCCTCTCTAAGTACAGATGCTGCTGT
Organism: Conus ventricosus; assembly: GCA_018398815.1. Lineage (NCBI taxonomy): Eukaryota > Metazoa > Mollusca > Gastropoda > Neogastropoda > Conidae > Conus > Conus ventricosus. The sequence continues at coordinate 37,343,923 of CM031620.1, forward strand.
CAATCACCAGACAGTTGTATGCATATGGGCAGAATCTTCCCCTCTCTAAGTGCAGATGCTGCTGTCAATCACCAGACAGTTGTATGCATATGGGCAGAATCTTCCCCTCGCTAAGTGCAGATGCTGAGCTCAATCACCAGACAGTTGTATGCATATGGGCAGAATCTTCCCCTCGCTAAGTGCAGATGCTGAGCTTAATCACCAGACAGTGGTATGCATATGGGCAGAATTTTCCCCTCTCTAAGTGCAGATGCTGCTGTCAATCACCAGACAGTTGTATGCATATGGGCAGAATCTTCCCCTCTCTAAGTGCAGATGCTGCTGTCAATCACCAGACAGTTGTATGCATATGGGCAGAATCTTCCCCTCTCTAAGTGCAGATGCTGCTGTCAATCACCAGACAGTTGTATGCATATGGGCAGAATCTTCACCTCTCTAAGTGCAGATGCTGCTGTCAATCACCAGACAGTTGTATGCATATGGGCAGAATCTTCCCCTCTCTAAGTGCAGATGCTGCTGTCAATCACCAGACAGTTGTATGCATATGGGCAGAATCTTCCCCTCTCTAAGTGCAGATGCTGCTGTCAATCACCAGACAGTGGTATGCATATGGGCATAATTTTCCCCTCTCTAAGTGCAGATGCTGCTGTCAATCACCAGTCAGTTGTATGCATATGGGCAGAATCTTCCCCTCGCTAAGTGCAGATGCTGAGCTCGATCACCAGACAGTGGTATGCATTTTGCACAAGTAAGATGTATCATTCTCACCATGGGCTGAATGATAACACCATTCCTAACCTTTTGAAGTGAAGAAGTGTAAGGAGAAGCGCTCGGTGTGCAACAGGTCGCTGAGGTTCACCTGAAGCCCTGGCAGTTTCCTTTCTCCTGTGAGCTCGGTCTGTCTCTGATCACAGCTAGTTCGTGTGGTCAGATCTCTGTGGTTTCAAGCCATTCTCATAACCTGTGATTATTTTGTCATGTATGATCAGACCCATAATGTGTCCAGGTGTCCTGAAGTTAGTGCATGACATAGCCCCATTTGTACCCGATGTGACACCATGAGCGTAAATATCAGTTGACCAGTATATGATGTAGTTTGGAAATGCAAAGAAAGCAGTTGGCATCACATGAGAAAAAGAGAAATGATGTTTTACAGATCTAGAGAAGACCAAAGGATACACCAACTGATTATAATAATGTTTTGACAGAGCTGGAGGTGAAGGATACATCAATGAATTGTAAAAGTGGTGTTTTGACAGATCTGGAGAAGATCAAGGGGTAAATCAAATGATTGTAATGATGTATTCTGACAGATCAGGAGAGGATCTAGGATGTATTAGGAGACTGTAACAGTGAGTTTGACAGACATGATAAAGGTATACATCAGTTGATGCTAATGATGCGTTTTGACAGTTCAGAATGATCTAGAATACATCGATTGATTGTGATGATTTTTTTGACAGATCATCAGATCTAGGATACATCAATTGATTGTAAGAATGTATTTTTGCAGATCTGGAGATGATCAAGCATACATCAGTTGATTGTAATGATGTGTTTTGACAGATCTGGAGGAGTTCATGGGACACATGAATTGAATGTAATGATGCATTTTGATAGATCTGGAGAAGATAAGGGATACATCAACTGATTGTAATGATGCATTTTGAGAGATCTGGATAAGATAAGGGATAAATCAATTGTAATGATGCGTTTTGACATCAGGAGAGGATAAAGGATACATCAGTTGATTGTAATGGTGTGTTTTGACAGATCTGGACAAGATAAGGGATTCATCAATTGATTGTGGTAATGTGTTTGACAGACTTGGAGAAGATCAAGGGCTACATCGACGCTTTTCGCTATGGAGCACCCCCCCATGCAGGAGGCGGCATTGGTAAGGGACATTCTGTCGATCCTCTTTGCCCTGCTTTGCCTCCGCTGTTGCTCTTTCCTCACTGACTGCTTCTGTAAGAGGCTCGCAAAGCAAGGCACCTGCAGACGGAAATCTAAACAATTCAGGCAAGATACACAACACTCAGGACAACGAAAATGAAGAACGAGCAGTCACTTGTCTTTTCAAATTCAGCGCAAATTTGACAAAGATAAGTGAATACTTGTTTTTCATTTTCGTTGTCCTGAGTCTTGTTTATCTTGTCTGAAGGAGGCCTCAGAGGTGGAAAAGCGTTGTGTTTTATCTTGTGATTTGTTTGTCCGAGTTGTTTGGCAGAGTTACTGTAAACACTTTTCAAGATTTTCTTCTATAAGAGTAGTTTGCTTGGACCTGCTGTGTGCATTCATTTCAGTTTTCAAAAATTGATTATTAAAGAAGTGTACTGTGAGAACAAATGGGAATCGGGTGTCTGAAAATTGGTCATGTATGTCTGTCACACCACGTATACACAGTCACACACTCTGAATGCTTGTTCACATGTGTTGAACACTGATTGTGTGTGTGTGTGTGTGTGTGTGTGTGTGACTTTAGAACAAATGTGAATGTGCATGCACCTGTGTTTCTGTGGTGTTTGTCTGTTTACAAAGGTGTGCTGAAGGTTTGCAGAGTGCGTATATATGTGTCTAGATTGAGAATGAATGTCTTTGTATGTGTGTGCGTGCATGCATGTGTTTTTGTTTTTTACATGGTAAGTGCGCAAGCTGTTGAATGTGAATGTCTAGGTTTAGTGTGTGTTCTTGTGGTTATGCTCATACAAGGAACATATCTAGTTTTGAAGTGAGTTTGCACTTGTGTGTATACACATATATTGTTCATTCATTCTCTCCAGACCTGGATATACCTATTCAT
>CM031620.1:37349225-37376725 GCA_018398815.1 Conus ventricosus
TAGCTAGTCCTTTGTGCTGTCGAGTTAATGGCACTTCAAGGTCTAGCCAGTCCTTTGTGCTGCCTAGTTAATGTTACTTCGAGGTCTAGCCAGTCCTTTGTGCTGCCTAGTTAATGTTACGTCAGGGTCTAGCTAGTCCTTTGTGCTGTCGAGTTAATGGCACTTCAAGGTCTAGCCAGTCCTTTGTGCTGTCAAGTTAATGTTACCTCAGGGTCTAGCCAGTCCTTTGTGCTGCCCAGTTAATGGCACTTCAAGGTCTAGCCAGTCCTTTGTGCTGCCTAGTTAATAGCACTTCAAGGTCTAGCCAGTCCTTTGTGCTGCCTAGTTAATGGCACTTCAGGGTCTAGCCAGTCCTTTGTGCTGCCTAGTTAATGGCACTTCAAGGTCTAGCCAGTCCTTTGTGCTGCCTAGTTAATGGCACTTCAAGGTCTAGCCAGTCCTTTGTGCTGCCGAGTTAATGGCACTTCAAGGTCTAGTCAGTCCTTTGTGCTGCCTAGTTAATGGCACGTCAAGGTCTAGCCAGTCCTTTGTGCTGCCTAGTTAATGCTACGTCAGGGTCTAGCCAGTCCTTTGTGCTGCCTAGTTAATGGCACGTCAAGGTCTAGCCAGTCCTTTGTGCTGCCTAGTTAATGGCACTTCAAGGTCTAACCAGTCCTTTGTGCTGCCTAGTTAATGCTACGTCAGGGTCTAGCCAGTCCTTTGTGCTGCCTAGTTAATGCTACTTCAAGGTCTAGCCAGTCCTTTGTGCTGCCTAGTTAATGCTACGTCAGGGTCTAGCCAGTCCTTTGTGCTGCCTAGTTAATGCTACATCAGGGTCTAGCCAGTCCTTTGTGCTGCCTAGTTAATGCTACGTCAGGGTCTAGCCAGTCCTTTGTGCTGCCTAGTTAATGGCAATTCAAGGTCTAGCCAGTCCTTTGTGCTGAGTTAATGCTACGTCAGGGTCTAGCCAGTCCTTTGTGCTGCCTAGTTAATGCTACATCAGGGTCTAGCCAGTCCTTTGTGCTGCCTAGTTAATGCTACATCAGGGTCTAGCCAGTCCTTTGTGCTGCCTAGTTAATGCTACGTCAGGGTCTAGCCAGTCCTTTGTGCTGCCTAGTTAATGGCACTTCAAGGTCTAGCCAGTCCTTTGTGCTGTCGAGTTAATGGCACTTCCATGTTTAGCCCCCAACAAGTGGAGCTAGCTCTCCCATTGTAAAGGATGGTGTGGAACAACGATGTCTCAAAGCATTCACATTCTGAGGCTTATCTGAAAATGCCCAACTGGAAAAACTCTATTGACTCAGTACATGCTACGTTTCACTGTTTGCAAAAGTCCTCAGCAGTAGACCAGACCATTTTAAGAGTTTACCTGAAGGGGGAAGGATGAGGGGTTGGAAGGGAATGGAGGTATTAACACCAAGACCAGTTGTAATTCTGTTTGTAAGTCAAGAAATGTCCATTGATGGAATGGGGAGAGGTAAAGGGTGTAAGCAATACTATGTAATGTGTGGAGATGTTGGCATGAACCTGAGCTGTTTGTGTTTTACTTGTGCACTCTGTTTTAATTGTGGATGATCTTTGCCCTTTCTGTACCATTTCATGATTTATGCTGTGGGTATTTCATCTGGAGTGCAGCTGTGACTGTTTGATATTGTTGAGATGAAATGTTCATCGTGATGAATTGCGCACTGTAAGTAACAGAGTTGTATGGTTTCATTGGGATGCGTGGGAACCTGAAAGTGTTCCAACATCAATTAAACTGTGTGTTCCATACAATTTTGTATGTGTTTGTTTTTATTGTGAAGATCGTTTTGCTACAGACAAGGCATGGGATGGACTTTTGTATAATTCTGCCATTCATATAAGAAAAGATATGTACAAGTTTCTGTCTTTACTCAAATTAAAGAATCCTGAGATCCTTCAAGAGCCAAGCCCATGATGCACAACTTGGAAGACTTGTTTGCAGCATGGCAAATGTTGGGTGTGCTTCTTTCTTTATTTCTTCTTCTTTTTTTCTCCCTTGTTCATGTAAAATTAATGACGAATAAATGTTCCTTGAGCAGATATTGAGCGCTGCATCAAAAGTGTGAAGAATAGCAGAATGTGGATAGTGTGCTTAGCCTGTGTCATCAGGTCCTTGTTTTGTAAATGAAGGGGAGATTGTCCCATGTCTTAGTATTGTATCATGAACAGAGAAGCCACCTGTTGGCAACAAACTTGTTTCATTTAATAGACATTTACCATAGGACAGTGGGGAGTAAGGTTACAGTCTTGAAGGTTTTTTTTTTCTCTCTCCCTCCTTCCCTCTCCCTCTCTCTCTCTCTCTCTCTCTCTCTCTCACACACACACACACACACACACACACACACACACACACACACACACACACACACACACACACGTACAGTGTTTATGTGTGCATGTGCATGTGTGTGTTTCCAAATTCATGATGTTAAAGTAATATTTGATTACAAAGAAATCTGAGAGAAGAAACTGTGTAATGAAGACCTACGCAGGAAGGAGGAAACTATTAATGTCGATATAGCCGCAGTTATTGATGCCCCAAAGCTGGATGATGATGAACAAGAACATTTGGAAGGTTGTATTACTTATGCTGGTTGCCCATACTCCTTTGATAGATATGAAAAATAACAAAAGCCAAGAAAGGAAAGGGATTTACTTGTGAATTTCGTAACCTTACCTTTTCTTTTATATTTGATTTTTTAAAGATTCGATTGTTTAACTCTGGCTTTTCATAAAGACATCTGTTGGTTATACAGAGTTCTGGGGATAATCTCACCAATTCTACAACAATATAACACTTTTGTTTTTAAGGAAACTGCCATCCAGTTTGTTTTTAAGGAAGCTGGCGTCCAATTTGTTTTTGAGGAAGCTGCCGTCCAATTTGTTTTTGAGGAAGCTGGTGTCCAATCACTGTTGTCGTAAACAATGAACTCAAGACATTGAATGTGGACATCACCACCGTGCAGGGAACAGGGCTGGCTGACACAGGCACACTGAAGGAGAGGGACTACACCTTCTGGCAGCAAGCAAAGAGCTCTGATGCCCCAAGAGAGTGTGGAGTAGGTTTTGCATTAAAGAACAGCATGCTGAGTATGATAGAACCAAGCAGTAGTGCTCAGAGTGCCTCCTGACTCGGCCTCAACACCACCTAAGGCCTTGTCGCCCTTGTCAGCGTATATGCCCCGACTCTGTCTGCCACTCCGGATGCCAAGGATGAGTTCTATGAAAATCTTGCATCTACCATAAGGAACATCCCCAGCACAGAACAACTTGTTCTCCTGGGTGACTTCAATGCCAGAGTGGGTGCAGGCAACGACTCGTGGCCCTCTTGCCTTGGTTCCTTTAGAGCGGAGAAAATGAATGAGAACAGACAGCGACTGCTCAAGTTTTGCACCTGTCACGAACTGTGCATCGCTAACACCTAGACGAAGCCTTGGCACAAAGTCTCCTGGAGACGCCCGCGCTCAAAACACTGGCACCAGCTGAATCTGATCCTGGTAAGACGCGCGATGTCAGAAACCTTCTCCACATTCGCTCTTACCACAGCGCAGACTGCGACAGACCATTCGCTGGTATGTTGCAGCATCAGGCTGCAATCAAAGAGGTTCCACTGCTCAAAAAAACATGGGAGCTTTCGTACTGATGTCAGTGAGTAAGATGTCTCGGCCAGATCTTGTGGAACAGTTTGCAGAGGCCCTCGACAGAGAATATGATGCATTGCAGCCTGGAGACACTGCCACAGAGAGATGAAAAACTTCATGAAACACCATGCACTGCACTGACCTGGCTACCATTGGAAAACTTCGAAGTCTCACGACTGTTCTGAGGCCAAATCGGTAGAGATGACTCCCAGATGTTGTCACTACTAATGGAATTCTAAACTAGGAATACGAAATATTGCTGTCCCAGAATCAATAATGTCAAAATGTTGCTTTATAAATACTAATACAATGGCAATGTTATTCATAAAAACTGAACTCTTGACAATGGCAGCGTTACTTCATATAAACTGAGCTCATTACCACGACTATGCTATTCATGAAAAAAAAAAATCTGAGCCATTTACTTTTGCTGTTGTATTTGCTGTCTGAAATGAAATATCGCTGCCCCAGAATCAATAATGTCAAAATGTTACTTTGTGAAACTGAGCTCATCACAATGTTACTTTATCAAAACTGACCTCTTGACAATGACAGTGTTACTTTATATAAACTGAGTTCAGTACTACTGGGTTACTCATTAAATAAAAGGGTCTTGACAATGATAATGTTACGTCATATAAAAATCAAGCTCATGACAATAACAATGTTAGTTCATGAAAACTGAGCTCTTGACGATGGACACTCCCTGTGCACAATAATCGTTCACTGCGCATTATGCAGCACTTCTCTCTTTTCCCCCTCTCTCAATCTTCATCCTGTTACTCTTTCCCTTTTTACTCTGCCCCCACCCCCATCCCTTCACCTCGTACTCTACCCTCCACCTGTGCACCGTGATCGCCGCTGCAATGTCAGAAAGATGATTTACATCATTACAGTTTCTGCTGGGCTTTCTTTCCTCAGCAATACGCGATCCTTTTTACCTGTGTTATGCCTCATATTTGTTTCACACATAAAGGGTGTTGCATAAAAAAAATAAAAATTAAAAAGGGACATAAATGATATCTTACAGCTAATCACCATTTCCATTGAAAAGATGGAGCTATTGAAAGGTAATGGAAGGTAATGTTGCTTACAGCCCAGCCGACTAACTACGTATATATGCCATGAACATAGTGTGTCTATGCGCAACATACCTGGTGGTTTCCAGGCCTTGTAGCACTACCACAAACAGATCTAGAACATTTTAAATGGAACTTGCTTCTGTTTCATTAAAAGGTTGACAAATGTTCCTGATTTTCAGGTCAGCCTCCATCAGACTTCGTTGTCTTCAAAACTGAATCTTCATCTTCATTATCAAATATAGTTGGAAGCACTCTTCTCGTTTGAAAAGTTAATTAATTAAAAAAAAATTGCTACTTCTTTGACAGCAATTTCCAGTGAAGGGGAAGGGGGCTTTTTCGGTAAACTCGTAAGATCGGGTTTACGGTCAGGGTTAAGCTTAGATCACCCCACCTCCGTTTCCATTAAAGAGAGAGAGTGGTGTGTGTGTGAGAGAGAGAGAGAGAATGTGTGTGTAATGATAGGGGGTAAGTGGACGTTCACTTTCCTTTTTCAATGTCTTGATCAAACCCATAGAAGGGAGCAAAATTTAGAAAGAGAGGGTTAGGTACCGCCAAGGACACAGACAAGCACAGCACAGGACAAGACGCAATGCATTTCGACTTCTTGACCCAAAGAGGTCGAAATGCATTGCGTCTTGTCCTGTGCTTTCTTTGTCTGTGTCCTTGGCGGTAATTAACCCCCTCTCTTTCTAAATTTTGATACCAAGAGGTCGAAATGCATTGCGTCTTGTCCTGTGCTGTGTTTGTCTGTGTCCTTGGCGGTAACTAACTCATTCTCCTATATTTTGATCCATTTTCCGCCCTCAGTCATTCCGTTTTGAAACCATAGAAGGGAGGTAATGTCCAGCTAGGGGAGTGAAGGGCGGCGATTTTGACTAACCACAAGTGGATACAAGGCTAGCCTTGAATGACTCAAGGCTGAAATCCAGCAACCGCAGGGGGAGGGCGGTGGGGTAGGAGAGAGGGTAGAAGATGGGGAGTACTGTGAGGCTGTCATGGCCGGATTCTCTGTAGCTCAGTGTGTCATCCCGTAGACTGCCTTTCCATTAAAGAAGTGTTTGCTGCTAACGGAGCAGATGGGGAAACGTTGCATTTTTTTTTCTTCTTCTTCTTCTTCTTCTTCCTAAAATGCTGGTTCACTCAAAAACGAGTAGGTCACCAGCGCGCATGTTAAAAAGTAAAATAAAATAGTGCGACTCGGACTGTTGGCCCCTGGAGCAAATTTGGCAACAAGGGGTCGCACTCGATATTCAAGAAGTTAAACGCAATGGCCAAATTCAGGCCCAGGTAACAGTAAAATATCTGGCGAAGTTAAAATAGAAAATCGTCAATATGCAGATCTCAAAACTGTCGTATCAATTTGTTTTTTAAATGAGACTGCATTTGTGGCAATCTTGATGGCACCCGGCAGTGAGTTCCACAGCCGTACAGAACTAGGATAAAATGAATGTTAGTGGCTGTCAATATTTGATGCAGGTATGGTATAACATTGACCGCCACTCTTCTTCTTCTTCTTCTTCCTAAAATACTGGTTCACTCAAAAACGAGTAGGTCACCAGCGCGCATGTTAAAAAGTAAAATAAAATAATATAAAACATAAAACAGTGCAACTCAAGACTGTTGGCCCCTGGAGCAAATTTGGCAACAAGGGGTCGCACTCGATTCAAGAAGTTAAAAGCAATGGCCAAATTCAGGCCCAGGTAAAAGTAAAATATCTGGGGAAGTAAAAATAGAAAATCGTCAATATGCAGATCTCAAAACTGTCGAATCAACTTGTCCCCTAAATGAGACTGCACTTGTGGCAATCTTGATGGCACCCGGCAGCGAGTTCCACAGCCGTACAGAACTGGGATAAAAAGAATGTAAGTGGCTGTCAATATTTGATGCAGGTATGGTATAACATTGACCGCCACTCCTGGTGCTACTTTTATTCAATACTAGTTGTTCCATTGGAATATCGATTACTTTAGCTCTGCCTTTGAAGAAGATGTTAAGTTTGATAAAAGCTCTTCTCTCTTCTAAGGGTTTCCATTCTAATTTCCTCATGTTCTTCCTAGTATTCCCCTTTTCTCTGATGTGGTTCCCTGTTACAAACCGTGCTGCTCTCTTCTGAATCTTTTCGAGGTTATCAATGTCCTTTAGATGGTAAGGATCCCAAACTGAGCAACCATATTCCAGTACTGGTCTAACCAGTGTTTTGTAGCAGTCGTCTTTAACCTTTTGGGGGCAGTCATTAATATTCCTGTATAAGAAAGCTAAGATCATGTTATTTGCTTTCTTACATACTAAATTGTAATGTTCTTTCCATTTGAGACGACTATCTATAATCACGCCTAAATATTTTGCAGCATTAGTTTCTTTAAGAATAGTATTATGAATAGAATAATCTGATCTAATTGGTGAGCGTTTGTTACATATACGCAACACTTGGCACTTTTGGGGATGAAATTCCATTTTCCAAGTACTTTCCCACTCTTGTAAAGCGTTTAGATCTTCTTGTAGAATGCGTGTATCATTCTTGCTTCTGATTGTTCTATATACTAAACTGTCATCTGCAAAAAGCCTTATAGTAGTTCCAGGAGAGAGATTTCTACTTATGTCATTTATATAAATTAAGAAAAACAAGGGCCCTAGAACAGTTCCCTGTGGTACTCCTGGTGCTACTTTTATTCAATACTAGTTGTTCCACTGGAATATCAATTACTTTAGCTCTGCCTTTGAAGAAGATGTTAAGTTTGATAAAAGCTCTTCTCTCTTCTAAGGGTTTCCATTCTAATTTCCTCATGTTCTTCCTAGTATTCCCCTTTTCTCTGATGTGGTTCCCTGTTACAAACCGTGCTGCTCTCTTCTGAATCTTTTCGAGGTTATCAATGTCCTTTAGATGGTAAGGATCCCAAACTGAGCAACCATATTCCAGTACTGTTTTCTTCCTGTCTGTGGAACTCGCAGACGGATACAAACTATTTCAAATCCGTCCAAACCTGAAAGAGTTTATCATGCTTCAGGGGCAGCTGTAAAGAAGAAACAGTCTTGTGCCTTTCGCATACCGGCCACTCCTTTTACACCCATTCTTATCTTTTAAAAAGGTGAAGAAGCTCCGTGGTGCATTCCATGTCATGTACCACTGACAGTAAACCATGTTCTTTTAGAGTGTTGGGACTTGTGTGATGCGAGACTATGACTTGACAGCAGACTCCATCAAAACCCTGTTCAGAGATGTGTGATCTTTGAATTTCTGAAAGAGATTAACATTTTTCGTCTAATTTAAGCTTGTATGACGAATGAAAGATTTGTAGCAAAATTTCCGGCATGTTTTTTAGAAGGTGTAATGTAACGAGGTGTGTGGATGAGTTTCCTTCTTTCTCTCTCTTTTTTTTTTTTTTTAAATGCCTTATAAGTTGACTTCTACGTGGTGACAGCCTTGATATGGCCCTCGGCAGTCGGCTGGACTATAAGCACCCTCTCTCTCTCTCTCTCTCTCTCTCTCTCTCTCTCTCTCTCTCTCTCTCTCTCTCTCTCTCTCTCTCTCTCTCTCTCTCTCTCTCTTTCTTTCTTCTTCTTCTTCTTCTTCTAAATACTTTTGATACAAGGCAGTAGCGATGGGACTGCGTGTCCTCTATCCAGCCGTGAAAGTAGTTCATGCTAAACATGGGTAAGGCTTTTTCACGTCGTGATGTGTGTAACGGTGCCTGACCTGCCATCACATCACACGCTGAGCCACCGCCAGCGTGAATGTTGTCATGTGCAAACGTGACTCGGCATGACCCTCAACAATTCTCCTCACAATGTCTCGGTCAATAATGGGTAGGCCCAGGTTTGAATAATTTCGCAAGACTTAAGGTTCTGTTACTTTTCAAACGAGAAAAGCCACCCCCCCCCCCCCCAAATATGCTTAATGAAGATGAAGATTCAGTTTTAAAGATAACGAAGTCCGACGTAGGCTGACTTGAAAATCAGAAATATTTGTCTACTTCTTAATACAACAGAAAAAAAAACCGTTCAAGATCTGTTCATGATCTCGTCTTGATGATGGAAATAGGAATCACCCGCTCTGGCCTATCTGACCGAGGTTTGCAGAGCGCAGGATACGAAGAGCTGTAGAGGGTGAGAGTGTGGGAACCACTGGAACAAATGCAAAGGGAGGATGCACAGGTGCTTTGTATTATTATTCTTCAAAGCGTTACGGACATTGTTCAACTTCTTCAGCAAGTAGAGAAATGTTGCGTTTGATCAGAACATCAGATTTTTGTTTGCTTTTGTTTGTTTTTAGCAACAAATGAACAGAACTAAAATGACGATTTGTTGAGATTTTTGCCCAGACTCTGAACATAGCTTTCTGACTCCGAGTGCTCAGACACTGCTCAGTGACATCATCAGGTCACACTTTTGAGTTACTGACTGCAGTATTCAGACATTGCTCAGTGACATTAACCATAGCTCAGTGAAGTCAGTACATCACAATGCTGAGTTAATTATGGCAATCATCCTACATTGCTCAGCAACGTCAGCAGATCACAATGATGAGATAATGACTGTAGTCATCAGACACTGCTAGGTGACGTCAGTAGATCACATTAGTGAATAATGACTGCAGTTAGCAGACATTGCTCAGCAATGTCAGCAGATCACACCGGTGAATAATGACTGCAGTCATGAGACACTGCTCGGTGACATCAGCAAATCACAACGGTGAATAATGACTGTAGTCATCAGAAGTTGCTAGGTGGTGTCACCAGATCCAGTGACGGTGTTAATGACTGCAGTCATCACACATTGCTTGGTGGTGTCACCAGATCCAGTGACGGTGTTAATGACTGCTGTCATCACACATTGCTTGGTGGTGTCACCAGATCCAGTGACGGTGTTAATGACTGCTGTCATCACACATTGCTTGGTGGTGTCACCAGATCCAGTGACGGTGTCAATGACTGCAGTCATCACACATTGCTAGGTGGTGTCACCAGATCCAATGACGGTGTTAATGACTGCAGTCATCACACATTGCTTGGTGGTGTCACCAGATCCAGTGACGGTGTTAATGACTGCTGTCATCACACATTGCTTGGTGGTGTCACCAGATCCAGTGACGGTGTTAATGACTGCTGTCATCACACATTGCTTGGTGGTGTCACCAGATCCAATGACGGTGTTAATGACTGCTGTCATCAGACATACTTCAGTGATACCATCGAGTCACAAGACTGGGTTAAAGACTGCAGTTATCAGACATTACCTACTGACATTACCAAGTCACAATGTTGTGTAATGACCGTGGTCATCAAACATTGCTCGATAACGTCATAAGGCCAGACTGCTGACTTAAAAAACGCAGCCATCAGCCATTGCTCAGTGACGTCATCAGGTCACGGTGCTGAGTTGAAGATAGCAGTCTTCAGTCATTACTAGTTGACGTCATCAGGTCACGATGCTGAGTTGAATATAGCAGTCATCAGTCATTACTTGTTGACGTCATCAGGTCACGATGATGAGTTGAAGACTGCAGTCATCACCCATTGCTCAGTGACGTCATCAGGTCACAATGCTGAGTTAAAGACCGCAGTTATCAGCCATTGCTCAGTGACGTCATTAGGTCACGATGCTAAATTGAAAACTGCAGTTATCAAACATGGCTCAGTGACGTCATCAGGTCACGATGCTGAGTTGAAAACTGCAGTCATTAAACAAGGTGCTGTGACGTCACCAGACCACCAGTACTGAGTTAAAAAAAAAGACTGCAGTCAACAGTCACTGCTCAGTGACGTCATCAGATCGCAATGCTGAGTCAAAGACTGCAGTCCTCAGACATTGCTTTGTGATGTCAGCAGATCACAATCGTGAGTGAAGTACTGCAGTCCTCGGACATTCCTCAATGACTTCAACAGCTCACAGTGATGAGTTAATCAACGACTGCAGTATTCTCAGTGACATCAGCAGATCACAATCGTGAGTAAAATACTGCAGCCCTCAGACATTCCTCAATGACTTCAACAGCTCACAGTGATGAGTTAATCAACGACTGCAGTATTCTCAGTGACATCAGCAGATCACAATCGTGAGTAAAATACTGCAGCCCTCAGACATTCCTCAATGACTTCAACAGCTCACAGTGATGAGTTGATCAACGACTGTAGTATTCTCAGTGACATCAGCAGATCACAATCGTGAGTAAAATACTGCAGCCCTCAGACATTCCTCAATGACTTCAACAGCTCACAGTGATGAGTTAATCAACGACTGCAGTGTTCTCAGTGAGATCAGCAAATCACAATCGTGAGTAAAATACTGCAGCCCTCAGACATTCCTCAATGACTTCAACAGCTCACAGTGATGAGTTAATCAACGACTGCAGTATTCTCAGTGAGATGAGCAGATCATAATGCTGAGTTACCGACTGCGGTCCTCAGTCAGTATGATTATGGTTCAAGCCACAATGAATCCCCCCCCCCTCCCCCACTTCAATCCATATAGATTTACAATGTGTATTTCTGGCATTCAGTTTCTCGTTGGTGACACTGCATTTGCATTGAAGAATTGAATTGTTATGCGGTTGTTAACTTCACGCACCCTGTAGGCAACAACAGTATGTAAGGTTGGACCAGCCGGGGCAATTACAAAGAATGACAAATGTTTCCCCTCTCATATGAATTGAACTACTGCACGTTCATACATGCATTTTCCACACACCATATGGCGCAAGTGTGCATGTGCATGTGTGTACGCGCGCGCGTGTGTGTCCGTGTGTGCGCGCGTGTTTGCCTCAAAGATTATGCTCCACGTATCAGACACTAATGCATGGTACTGACATCATGACAGCGCCAACACTGCTCTAGGCGGGGTGAGTTTGCAAAGTGAGACGACTGCAGGCGGAAATCTGAACACATCTTACACAGTGTTTGAAATAACTCCGCCAAGCAACGTGGACAAACGAATCACATGACAAAGCACGTCGCGTTTCGACCTATTAGGTCTTCTTCAGGCAAGATAAACAACACTCACGACAACGAAAACGAAGAACGAGCAATCACTTATCTTGTCAAATTCGGCGTAAGATGGACGTTGAATGACGTGAATCTTGCGCCGAATTCGACAAGATCAGCGATTGCTCCTACAACGTCCATCTTGCGCCGAATTCGACAAGATCAGCGATTGCTCCTACAACGTCCATCTTGCGCCGAATTCGACAAGATCAGCGATTGCTCCTACAACGTCCATCTTGCGCCGAATTCGACAAGATCAGCGATTGCTCCTACAACGTCCATCTTGCGCCGAATTCGACAAGATCAGCGATTGCTCCTACAACGTCCATCTTGCGCCGAATTCGACAAGATCAGCGATTGCTCCTACAACGTCCATCTTGCGCCGAATTCGACAAGATCAGCGATTGCTCCTACAACGTCCATCTTGCGCCGAATTCGACAAGATCAGCGATTGCTCCTACAACGTCCATCTTGCGCCGAATTCGACAAGATCAGCGATTGCTCCTACAACGTCCATCTTGCGCCGAATTCGACAAGATCAGCGATTGCTCCTACAACGTCCATCTTGCGCCGAATTCGACAAGATCAGCGATTGCTCCTACAACGTCCATCTTGCGCCGAATTCGACAAGATCAGCGATTGCTCCTACAACGTCCATCTTGCGCCGAATTCGACAAGATCAGCGATTGCTCCTACAACGTCCATCTTGCGCCGAATTCGACAAGAAAAGTGATTGCTCGTTCTTCATTTTCGTTGTCCTGAGTGTTTTTGTTCGTCTTGACTGAAGAAGACCTAATAGGTCGAAACGCGACGTGCTTTGTCATGTGATTCGTTTGTCCACGTTGCTTGGCGGAGTTATTTCAAACACTGTGTAAGATGTGTTCAGATTTCCGCCTGCAGTCGTCTCACTTTGCAAACTCACCCCGCCTAGAGCAGTGTTGGTGCTGTCATGATGTCAGCACCATGCATTAGTGTCTGATCTTTGAGGCAAACACGCGCGCACACGGACACATGCGCGTGCGCGCGTGTACTCACGTACATGTACATGCACACTTGGTGTGTGGAAAATACATGTGTTTGTAGGCTAGGCGTGGTGTCATAAGGTAAGACAGCGCTTTGAGCGTGGTGGGCAGGTTACAGGAGTGGTGACTGATGAGAGAGAGGCCATTACTTTCTGCTGGTGGGTTTGAAGAGGACTGTCTTCACCTGTGTTCCACTTGAAATGTGTGAGAGAGTCAGAGAGACGGAGGGAGAGAAAGGCAGGGGAGGAACGGAAAAGGAATGAATGAATGATTTATTCAGATTAGGCCATAGCCCATACTGAAGGGGTGACACCCGTAATACATGAATAAAGACGAATTCTCACAAAAAGAAATGGAAAAAAGCAATTACACATACATACTATGCAAAACTATTATCAATACATCGCTCGTAGTCGCTTTTGTGCTTCGTATATATACCTAGCAAGATCAAAGAGGACACACTCATTTCTTGTTGCTAATAGTAAGCTGACTCTAAAACTACAAGGATCAAAATGATACTTTGACTTAATAAATTTTACTCAAAGGTCATTGAGAGCAGGACAGCAAAATAAAAAATGTATTTAATCTTCCTTGGCCTAGTAAGATTAACCGACATATCAGTCCATTTTCATTCAAAGCACTGTATCTAAACCGATGGCAAGCTATGTCAGAGATACCAAATTTAAGCTTTGTCAATGCACTCTAGTATACTTGTCCATTTTCATTTTAATGTATGGCTCAGTCATATACGTTGTTTTAAACAGTCTGTATTGTGCAAATCTGTCACTGTTGTTGATATGGTCATGCCAGTCTTGCCATCTGCAATTAATCATTCTTTGTTTAAAACATTTAAAAAATCCCGATATATTTTCAACGCCCTGGTTGTCCCAAACATATGCAAAGCCATATGAATTTAAGCACTGACGAACAGTGGTAGTCCATGTCTTCTTACCATTATAATCCAAATTTCGTAACGTCCTATACGCTTTAAATGCGGAACGGAAAAGGAGAGGAAGAGAGAGAGAGAGAGAGGAGAGAGAGAGAGAGAGAGGATAGGGAGGGAGGTGTGTGTGTGTGTGTGTGTATGGGGCGGGGGGGGGGGGGGGGGGGGGGGGGGGGGGGCTAAGGACTGACAACATGGATATTGAGATGGTAGGCGACAACGTGACACAGCATAAACCACATGACAGACAGACTAGGACCCAGACTGATATCAGGTACTTGTCACCTAGCGGCTGAAGAACTGCTGGAAGGCATAGTCAGCTGGATGGGTGGCGCAGTTTGCCTCACTCCCGTATCAGTGGAGAGTGCACTGTTGTGCATAACTGATACGGTCTTGCTCTCTCCCTCTCTCTCTCTCTCTCTCTCTCTCTCTCTCTCTCTCTCTCTCTCGCACACACACACACACACACACACACACACACACACACACACACACACACACACACACACACACACGAACACAGTGAGACAGAGACAGACAGACACAAACAGAGAGAGAGAGGGGAGAGAGAGAGAGAGAGAGAGAGAGAGAGAGAGAGAGAGAGAGAGAGAGAGAGAGAGAGAGACGTGTCTTTCTGTGGAACAGATAGCCCGGTGTAGCCTGTACTGAGTGCACACACACCAACCTGTAGCAACCAGGGAGCGGTCCGAATCTCCCGTCGCCGCCCAATTTGTCCAAATAATGCGATTTGTAGTAATTCTTTTTCTTTCTTTCATTTTTTCTTCTTTTTTTTCTTTTTTTTTTGGGGGGGGGGGGGGAATGCAGGAACGACATGCGTTGATCACTGTCCATTACTGTCTCCCATACTATATCTCTGCCCCTCAATGTCTCTGTCTAGATGATGATGATGATGATGATGATGACAGAAGACAAATGGCTCTTTAATACATCTCTTTCTCTATCTCTTCTTTGTGTCTTTCCGACCTCTCCCTCCCCCTTTTCTACCTCTACTCTCTCTATCCAGATATCAAACAGCTCCCAGAGGAAGACAGAACTCTATCTTCAGGATCTACCAGCACACTTTCGAAAACGGCTGCCTCAGAAAACTGGACACACAGATACCCGAAAGCTCTATTAAATCCAGGAAAAGATAATCATCAACTAAGTGGCTGCTGCTTACTAAATATGCAAAATGTAATAGGAATTTAAGCTCATGGAACGCGCCACAGCAAGAAAACCCGCCAGAGACCATGAAAGTAGACAAATCCTCCATCTCAATCAAGGAGACTACACACACACACACACACACACACACACACACACACACACACACACACACACACACAACACTAATGATTATAAAGCACATAGGTAAACGCAGCCGCTTTTGCCTATGAAGGATTTCGAAAAAAAAACACGTGAAGAAACACTGGCAGTTGTAGCAGACCTGGACGATACATAAGACAAAGTCCAGTTTTCGCTTCTCATGGAGGTACTCCTTGACCAAGGAGTCGGCAGGATACTTACATGATCGATTGCAGCAGTACTTCACGGGCGTGTCATTTTACGATTTGGAGACTGGACGTCTGAACCTCATAAACTCTCCATGGGATTACCTCTGCGTTCTGCTCTTTCCCCTATTTTGCACAATGTTTACACTACAAGCCTTGCAGACCTCAACAGAAACGATATTGCTCGACCGTTGACGATAGCAGATGACGGTCTGATCTACAAAGCAACAAAGAATGCTCAATTAACGACCAAGTACGGTAACTCTTGCTCTCTTGATGAAATAAATACATGTCCATAGCTCCTAACGAATTCTGCTTAAGACACCGAATCGCGTAGCAGAAATGACAGCCCAGAGCATACAGAGCAACCAAGCAGACATCCTTTGAAGTTATAGGCGTCTTTTTATTTCATCATGGAAGTAAGGGTTACCCTGTTTGGTCGTTAATTACTGTTTATTCTTCCTTGCCTCGTTTAAAATTTCCTTTCAAACAGTGCTCAAGAAAGAACGAAAGCGATTCATCAGCAGTTGAACAACACTGCTCAGTGGTGTCAAGAAGATGGATCGTCCATCAAGCCTACAAAATCCAGACGTTGAGAAGCAGAGCGACAGATACAAAATAAATTCAGAGATAAACGAAGGGATACAAACACAGAGCTGGAAAGAGATACACACACACACACACACACACACACACACACACACACACACACACACACACACGCCATTAACCAGCATTACCTTTTTCATGCCTTTCCCCTCCTAACCGAGCTGCAACAACTGTAACCCGCAACATTCTGAGCAACTCAAAACAACTTTCAAAACGGAATGACTGAGGGCAGAAAATGAAGCAAAATTTGGAAAGAGAGGGGGTTAGTTACCGCCAAGGACACAGACAAACAGAGTACAGTCTAGTCCTGTACTCTGTTTGTCTGTGTCCTTGGCGGTAACTAACCCCGCTCTCTTCAAACTCAAAACAACTCAAACAAACATGTGTACAGGCAGGATGAAAAACAACGTACATAACAGATGGTGCTATGCTATTGCTGTGTACTTTCCCGGAGAAGAAGAGATTGAATCTTAGACAAAGAAGATGTTACACAACAACATAGAATGCACATCCTCTCTCTCTCTCTCTCTCTCTCTCTCTCTCTCTCTCTCTCTCTGCTGAAAGCCAATAGTGACACTAGTGAGGATTGACAACATAGGCTGATAATTTTGGCATCTTTTGAGCCTTGTCATAAAATTATACATCTCATGTACTTTTTTTAATGTTCAAAAAGTCAGGTGCTGTCATTTGGCGTTCCAATGCTGATTTGGACAAATCAACAGTTTAGACAGATCGGGCTGTGACAACATGTCCATGGTAGGCTGCTTGCTGGCGCGTCAGACTGCGCGTGTTTCTAGGTTGTATGACATCATGCACTGCGCACTTCTGGGCTGCCTGGCTCTGTGTGTGTGTGTGTGTGTGTGTGTGTGTGTGCGTCAGTGGTATTTCGTGCACATGGCGACGAGGCTGCCCGATGCTATCAGCTGACAGTCTGCGCTTTCTATGGCTATTGGCTATTGGAGGTAATAAGACAGCCGCTTTGTTTCGTTTCCTCTAACTATACATTGAATCTGCACCCTTTTTCTGCAGTTGACTTTGGCGATTTGCTCTGGCTCTGTGGAACTGTAATGGTAACAGCATATCAGAAAAGTCACTTTTGTTTAAAATTCCGCTGATTAGATGATGAATTTTTCTCAACAATGACTGTGAAACAGTTGGCCACAGTATGTAACTTGCTATCGTAGGTGGTGGAAAGTTTTGCCCGTTGTCACGTTGTCCATCGATGTGACTAAGTGAGGGTACAACGGTTTTTTTTGTTCTTTTTGACTTTATCAATGATGAAATGATATCAAGGCGGCCATCATTTTTATAAATGTGTTTGTGTTTGGTACTTGATGACGAACAGGGAGAATACCGTGTGTGAATCTTATTTGCCTGAAATAAACTAACAAGACCCGTTGCAAAGTGAGACGACTGCAGGCGGAAATCTAAACAAATCTTAAATAAATGGTACCGAACCGCCTCAAAAAAAAAGATCCAACGTCTATCTTGCGCTGAAGTGATTGAAGATAAGTGATTGCTCGTTCATTTTCGTTATCCTAATTGTTTTGTAACTTGCCTGAAGAAGACCTAAGAGGTCGAAACGCGTCGTGTTTGTCTTATGATTTGTTTGTCCACGGTTTTTTTTTTTTTTTTTTTTTTGCGGTTCGTTAACATTTATTTAAGATTTGTTTAACAAGACCCCGAAAAGAGTAGTTTTACTGTGTATTTAAAAGACGTCAGTAAATACATTTCTTTTACTCTTTTTTTAAACAAAAGAAGCAAACTGATTATTTCTGTTTGTTTAATTGTCTGCTACTATAATCCTGCAGATGTATGAAGACATGGAGATCTTTATGGCCAGCGCATTAGGTGTCAGGATAGACTTGTAAAGCGGTCACTATGGGCACGATTCACATTGTATCAACAATTCTTTACCTTTGATGAAATGCAAAAAGTATTTGAAAACACTGATAATTGGTCTGCTGATTGTATTAAAACAAGCGATTTGGTAATATACATCAGCTGTCAGTTAACAATTTTGGTGGTCTGATGCAAGAGAATGCCTTGCATAATGGGTTATAACACTGGTGTATTTTTTTTTTAATCTGAGGTGGGGTGGGGTGAAGATTATCACCCATTTGGTGCACGCTGTTCTCCATATAATCATTGGTGTTATTGTTATCTATGTAGTCACTGGTATTATCATTCTCCATGTAGACATTGGTGTTAATGCTCTCCATGCAGTCATTAGTATCATTGTTCTCTGTGTAGCAACTCATGGGATAGTTCTCCATGTAGTCACTGCTCTCCATGTAGCCATTGGTGTTAGTGTGCTTCATGTAGCCATTGGTGTTAGTGTTCTCCATGTAGCCATTGGTGTTAGTGTTCTCCATGTAGTCACTGCTCTCCATGTAGCCATTGGTGTTAGTGTGCTTCATGTAGCCATTGGTGTTAGTGTTCTCCATGTAGCCATTGGTGTTAGTGTTCTCCATGTAGTCACTGCTCTCCATGTAGCCATTGGTGTTAGTGTGCTTCATGCAGCCATTGGTGTTAGTGTTCTCCATGTAGCCATTGGTGTTAGTGTGCTTCATGTAGCCATTGGTGTTAGTGTTCTCCATGTAGCCATTGGTGTTAGTGTTCTCCATGTAGTCATTCGTGTTAGTGTTCTCCATGTAGTCATTGGTGTTAGTGTTCTCCATGTAGTCATTGGTGTTAGTGTTCTCCATGTAGCCATTGGTGTTAGTGTTCTCCATGTAGTCATTGGTGTTAGTGTTCTCCATGTAGCCATTGGTGTTAGTGTTCTCCATGTAGCCATTGGTGTTAGTGTTCTCCATGTAGCCATTGGTGTTAGTGTTCTCCATGAAGCCATTGGTGTTAGTGTTCTCCATGTAGCCATTGGTGTTAGTGTTCTCCATGTAGTCACTGCTCTCCATGTAGCCATTGGTGTTAGTGTTCTCCATGTAGTCATTGGTGTTAGTGTTCTCCATGTAGTCATTGGTGTTAGTGTTCTCCATGTAGCCATTGGTGTTAGTGTTCTCCATGTAGCCATTGGTGTTAGTGTTCTCCATGTAGTCATTGGTGTTAGTGTTCTCCATGTAGTAATTGGTGTTAGTGTTCTCCGTGTAGCCATTGGTGTTAGTGTGCTTCATGTAGTCATTGGTGTTAGTGTTCTCCATGTAGTCATTGGTGTTAGTGTTCTCCATGTAGCCATTGGTGTTAGTGTTCTCCATGTAGTCATTGGTGTTAGTGTTCTCCATGTAGCCATTGGTGTTAGTGTGCTTCATGTAATCATTGGTGTTAGTGTTCTCCATGAAGCCATTGGTGTTAGTGTTCTCCATGTAGCCATTGGTGTTAGTGTTCTCCATGTAGCCATTGGTGTTAGTGTGCTTCATGTAGTCATTGGTGTTAGTGTTCTCCATGAAGCCATTGGTGTTCACGTTCTTCGTGTAGTCATTGTTCTCCATGTAGTCACTGGTATCATTGTTCTCCATGTAGTCATTGGTGTCATTGTTCTCCATGTAGTCATTGGTGTTCTTGTTCTCCATGTAGTCATTGGTGTCATTGTTCTCCATGTAGTCATTGGTGTTATTGATCTCCATGTAGTCATTGGTATCATTGTTCTCCATGTAGTCATTGGTGTTCTTGTTCTCCATGTAGTCATTGGTGTCATTGTTCTCCATGTAGTCATTGGTGTTATTGATCTCCATGTAGTCATTGGTGCCATTGTTCTCCATGTAGTTATTGGAGTTTTCAGGGCTGACAGCAACACCAGTAAAAAATATTTTCAAGACTAATTGTAACAACAGGGAACATTGTTTTCAGGGCTCACAATAACACTAATGAACAACATTTTCAGGGCTCACACTAAACTAGCGAACAATTATTCGGGGCGCACACTGACATCAGAGAACAATGTTTCAGGCTTCATAGAAACACTAGTGAACAATGTTGTCAGATGTCACAGTAATGATAGTGAACAATGTTTACAGATCTCACAGTAATAACAGTGAACAATGTTTTCAGGTCTCACAGAAAATAGTAGTGAACAATGTTTTCAGGTTTCACAGAAATAGTCGTGAACAATGTTTCCGGGTTTCACAGAAACAGTTGTCAAATACTTTCAGGTTTCACACAAACAGTAGTGAACAATGTTTTCGGGTCTCACAGTAACAGCAGTGAACAATGTTTTCAGGTCTCACAGTAACAGCAGTGAACAATGTTTTCAGGTCTCACAGTAACAGTAGTGAACAATGTTTTCAGGTCTCACAATAACAGTCGTGAACAATGTTTTCAGGTCTCACAGTAACAGTAGTGAACAATGTTTTCAGGTCTCACAATAACAGTCGTGAACAATGTTTTCAGGTCTCACAATAACAGCAGTGAACACTGTTTTCGGGTCTCACAATAACAGTCGTGAACAATGTTTTCAGGGCTCATAGTAGCACCAGTGAACAACAATGTTTTAGGGCTCACAGTAACAATAGAGAATGATATTGTTCTAAGTAACAACATCAGTGTTTCAGGGCCCAGGTAACCTGACTTACCAGCGGTGACGCTGATCTCCAATCAGTGGACAACCTGCCCTGACATTCAATCAGTGGACAACCTGCCCTGACATTCAGAGAACAACCTGCCCTGACATCCAAACAGCCTGGCCTCTACAATACACCACGACACCATGGACAACGTCAGCTCTGACACACTGACTGGCTTCGACGCCTTCTGTGGAGAAGTGTTCTTTGTAAGTTGATTTTCGTTATCACTTTATTTTCTTCGTACAAAACTTGTCTCATATATATATACTGACTTCCATAAAAAACGCGAAAACAAAACAAGCTGAAGGTTGGGGGTGAATTTTATTGGTCACAATTGTACAGAGTGGAAGCGAGAATTCAACGTGATTTGATTCATTACACCGGTAATGTGTGAAAATGTCATCAGCAATGTCTTTTGTGTGGAAAATCCAAGGTCACGTGACAAACCAGCTTGAAGTCCTAATACCGTGTGTGGCCACCATTTGCGTTGACAACTGCTTGACACTTGCGGCTCATTGAGTGGACCAGGTGGTTGATGCGTCCCCTTGGCACACCAGCCCACACATGGACGATGGCCTGGTGAAGTTGAGCTGCTGTTGTTGGTCGTGGACGCAGGAGGTCCAACCGTCTGCCAAGTTCATCCCAAAAATGTTCTATTGGGTTTAAATCGGGACTGAGGGCTGGCCAGGGCAGCACATTGACGTTGTTATGCTGAAGAAATTGCTGGGTGGCCCTGGCGGTGTGTGGTCTTGCATTGTCCTGTTGGAATGTCCAGTTTGGGTGTTGCGCAAAAAAAGGATCGACATGGGGTCTGAGCACCTGGTTGATGTAGCGCTGTGCATTGGCACCCTGTCCGTGACCAGGACCAATGTTCTGAAAGATGACTGGTCCTATGGCGTGGTTAATGCCAATTGCACCCCATATCATAACGTTCGGGCCTCCCCAGGGGTTCCGCTCTACCACACAGGAGTCAGCATAGCGTTCACCAGGTCGACGCCATATTCTGACACGACCGTCAGCCAAGTCAATACAAAAACGGCTCTCATCTGAGAACAGTATGCGTCCCCACTGCTGCCTGCGCCAGTTGATTCGGGCTTGTGCCCACTGCAGCCTGTCCTGCCGGTGTCTTGGTGTCAGTACCGGACCTCTGTGAGGACGCCTACATGCCAGCCCGTTCTGCTGAAGATGCCGCCGCATAGCGTTGAGGCCGATTCGTTGCTGGAGATTCCCAGGCACCTGTCGAGCAGTGTTAGCGGCTGTTTGCCGCCTGTCCCGCAGATGGGTTCGAACAAGATGGCGATCCTCTCTTTGTGTGGTGACCCAAGGATGGCCTGGCCGGGGACGATCATCAGTGGTACCAGTGACTCGCATGCGGTGCTGCAGACGATAGATGGTTGAGACGTGGACGTTAAAGATGTTGGCGACCTGCCTGGCATCCACACCAGCCTCCAGATGGCCTAGGGCACGATTGCGTTCCTCTGCTCGTAGTCTTGGCATCTCTGTAGCGCTCAGACGGCAAGTCGTTACCTGAACCTTGTAGCGCGGCTTTATAAAGGCTGCATACCTGCGTACTTGTCCCTGGTTAACTTTGCTCTGCATGGTGTGCACGTGCCTCACATGCAGCAATCAGTTTGCCATTTTTGTTGACCCTCCAATGCCGGGAATGATGCGTTGCTCACACAATTTTTTCACTGCACGTGAGTCTTGGACCCAAACAACTTGCCACAATGGTTCAATATTGTATATTCACCCCTTTTCACCCGAAAAATAGCCTTTCAAATTTTCGCGTTTTTTATGGAAGTCAGTATATATAAAGCTGAACAATTAAGCAGTGCGGGACAACAAGTGCAGGCTAACAATTCTTATGTCATTATAGCAATGACTTGGCAAAGATTTGAACTTTCAGAAGAAAAAAGAAATTGAAGATGATGAAAATGATGGGAAATACATTATAAATACTGAGAAACCCTTCACTAGCTGCCTGAGGGAATCATCGTAAACCCTCTCAAAGGCAGATCTATTCGTATTTCCTGCTCTTCGGCCTTTTGTTCGCTGGATCGGACCCATCAGGGACGCACGGCTGATTGTGGTTGTGCTCCTGGTGTTAAATAGAGACACAGTCTATAATTCTGCGGTGTTCTCACCACCAAGGGCTGAAAAAAGAATCCAACAGCACCCCCAAAGCAGCCAGTGAAGGCTAGTAAACGGAATAAAACGAAAATGTGGAGAGGAAAAAAGTTGCTGAAAAACTAAAAGCATTATGCAAACAGTGTAAAATGTAGGGGACAATCTTTGAGCCTATGCTTGAGGATCCATTCAAGGATGCAAGGGAGATCAAAAGAGATGGAACAGTGAGTGGTCAGCTCTGCTGTTCAATAACTCAAGCATTGTCAGTGGCTAAGAATTGTGCAGAACAACCTTTATACTTGGATCTCCTAAGAGATGCAATCTCCCACCGATTGACCAAACAATATAAAGCTGAACAATTCAGCAGTGGGGGAAAACAAGTGCAGGCTAACAATTCTTCTGTCTTTATAGCAATGACTTGGCTATACACACACACTCACACACAAAACACACACACACACACACACACATACACACACACACACACACACACACACACACACACACACACACACACACACAACATCATATATATCATATCATATCTATGTTAATGAAAGGAAAAGTTACGTTTAATTATTTCCACTAGAATGGCTGCTTTAATCATTTTCACTGTCTGACAGGGGCCGGAATAGCTCAGTTGGTAGAGCGCCGGACTCGTGATCCTGGGGTTGCGGGTTTGAATTTCGGTACTGGGGGATTTTTCTCTCGGAGTTAACAATGGTTCTGACTCCATTCCCCACACAGTCCTTCGAATGAGACTATACACCGAGGTTCCGAGTGTGAACGCACGCACAACATCTTGCACACACGTAAAATCCCATCACCAACTTTCGGAAGAGAAGGCCAGTTTGGCCGTTGGTATGGATGACACGTTACACATGGCATGCACCTTCCCCGAAGATGGAATATGGCTGCCTTAATGGCGGGATAAAAAAAAAACTGTCATACATACAAAACTCCACTGCCTGTCTATACAGGGAGTGTCCGCAGGAATATCAGCCTGCGTACGCAGAAAGACAAAAGAAAGTACTGTCTGACATCTAGCACACAATAATTGTGAAAGCCTGATTGTAAATTCTCTCTCTCCTTCTCTCTCTCACACACTTAAAAACACAACAACTACATATTCATTTTGAGTGACGAAAAAGCAGGTCATTACTTTCTTTTTCTTCTACATGGCTTCGAGTCTCATCATTAACATTTACGTATCCGTTACGATTCACGTTTCTATGCATTATATACTTTTTCGGCGCTGCAAGTATTAATGTACACCCCCTTGACATAAAGGCCATTGTCAATTAAAAAATAAAAGTACCTGAAGCGTCTCCCCTCTCTCTCTCCCTCTCTCTCTCTCTCTCTCTCTCCTCTCTCCACACACACACACACACACACACACACACACCCCACACACACACACACACACACACACACACACACACACACACACACACACACACACACACACACACAGAGAAGTTCACCGAGGAAGACACATCTTTTACGGAATTATAAAACACACACACACACACACACACACACACACACACACACACACACACACACACACACTGAGATAAGAGATAACCGAGGAATACACATCTTTTACGGAATTATAATTCATACATTTTGAAGAGCGGCTTTCACATGAACAATCGCATATTCCCAAGAGTATTAATTCCTTTTTTTCCTATCAACAAAAGGGCAAAAGCTCTAATGAGCAGCACATTGACCCGTGAGTCAACACCGTTCCTGAGCAGTAAACAGAAGTCTAACCGACTCTCTATAATTCTATTCTAAGAATCAGGTGATTGCTTAAAAAGGAACAGCCGGCAGTGGCCCTGAGTGTGGCAATGTCCTTAAACATAGTCTACTTTTAAAGCAAATACACTGTTACCGTTGCTGAAAAACGTCAGTTGTTATACAACCAAGCACGATGTTCTTTGCCGGCAGTAACAAGAGATATTATGGAACAAAACGTCACAAGTCTCCTTTTTGGGTGGGGAAAAAAAGAAAAAGAAAAAAGAGAAAGAAAAAAAAAAGGAAGAAGAAAGAAAACTACAATGCGACGTGCGATTAGGCTTTCTATGTCGGAAGAAAGAAAACTACAATGCGACGTGCGATTAGGCTTTCTATGTCGGAAGAAAGAAAACTACAATGCGACGTGCGATTAGGCTTTCTATGTCGGAAGAAAGAAAACTACAATGCGACGTGCGATCAGGCTTTCTATGTCGGAAGAAAGAAAACTACAATGCGACGTGTGATCAGGCTTTCTATGTCGGAAGAAAGAAAACTACAATGCGACGTGCGATTAGGCTTTCTATGTCGGAAGAAAGAAAACTACAATGCGACGTGCGATTAGGCTTTCTATGTCGGAAGAAAGAAAACTACAATGCGACGTGCGATTAGGCTTTCTATGCGGAAGAAAAAAATACAATGGAGTGCGATTGCTTTCTGTCGAAAAAGAAAACTCAATGCGAGTGCGATAGGCTTTTATTCGGAAGAAGAAAATACAATGCGAGTGCGATTAGGCTCTAGCGGAAGAAGAAACTACAATCGACTGCGATTAGGCTTTCTAGTCGGAAGAAAGAAAATACAAGCGACGTGCGATTGGCTTATGTGGAAGAAGAAAACTACAATGGAGTCGATAGGTCTATGTTCGAAAAGAAACTACAATGGACGTGCGTTAGGCTTTCTATGTCGAAAAAGATTAATACAATGCAAGTGCGATAGTTTCTTATGTCGAGAAGAACTACAATGCGACGTGGATTAGGTTTTATGTCGAACAAAGAAACTACAATCAAGTGCGATTAGCTTTTATGTCGGAAGAAAGAAAAACTACAATGGATGCGATTAGGCTCTATGCGAAAGAAAAAAATACAATGCGACGTGCGATTAGCTTTATGTCGGAAGAAAGAAAACTACAATGCGACGTGCGATAGGCTTTCTATGTCGGAAGAAAGAAAACTACAATGCGACATGCGATTAGGCTTTCTATGTCGGAAGAAAGAAAACTACAATGCGACGTGCGATTAGGCTTTCTATGTCGGAAGAAAGAAAACTACAATGCGACGTGCGATTAGGCTTTCTATGTCGGAAGAAAGAAAACTACAATGCGACGTGCGATTAGGCTTTCTATGTCGGAAGAAAGAAAACTACAATGCGACGTGCGATTCAGGCTTTCTATGTCGGAAGAAAGAAAACTACAATGCGACATGCGATTAGGCTTTCTATGTCGGAAGAAAGAAAACTACAATGCGACGTGCGATTAGGCTTTCTATGTCGGAAGAAAGAAAACTACAATGCGACGTGCGATTAGGCTTTCTATGTCGCAGACTGATTACTTGAGTAAAAAAAAAAAAAAAAAACCAAGTAGGGTAACTCTTGTTCCCCATGATGAAATAAACACACGCCGTTCGTAGTTATGGGCGTATGCTTATTTCATCATGGAGCAAGAGTTACCCCCCCTTTTTTTTTTTTTTATAAATGTTTTTAACTGTTTACTGTTCTCTGCATCATTTTAGATTTCCCTATTACTTGAGAAAAGTTTTGGGCCATGGTTGGAAACAAAGCTGGCCAGTTTACTCAGTTTCTGAATCTGTCATATTGTGCGATGTGTCTCAAAAAAACGAAACAAAAACAAACTCAGCTCATTTTATTTGCGTCTTTCTAGTTCAAATACTGGCATGTCTATTTCTCCAATTGATATATTCGTAACTAACAATCCACTAACATTATCTTACAATTAGTATGACTGAAAATAAAATAAAACTGTGCTGATTTGTGAATCAAAACAGTTTCAGGTGGTAAAGGAGATCAGTAAGGTAAGCCAGTAAAGGTGTCATCGATTGATCGGTCATTGCACAGCATGGTTAAAATGATACAGGGCTACATTACAGTAATACTCAAATCGCATACCACTGCCCCCACCACATCCAGCCGTGCCAGATCCAGATCGGCCTTCTCTCTTCCTATCTGCACCCACCCTTTGCCTCAGAATCATAACTGTTTCTTTGTTCCCTAATATTATTCGATTGTCAATCACCGTAGACATAAACAATAATCAAAAGATAGATGTGTGTGTGTGTGTGTGTGTGTGTGTGTGTGTGTGTGTGTGTGTGTGTGTTGCAGAACGGGTCAGAGTTGGTGCACAGTTCATGGCCCCAGTTCTCCCAGTGTTTCATGGACACAGTGTTGGTGTGGACGCCCTGTGCTGTCTTCTGGCTCATGACTTCCTGCTGCCTCTACACTGCACACACCCGCTCCTCCAGGACGGACCCCCTGCCCTTCTCCATGCTAAATGGCAGCAAGCTGGTGAGTTGATTAATGCTAGCAAGCTGACGAGTTGATTAATGCTAGCAAGCTGGTGCGTTGATCAGTGCCAGCTGGTGAGTTGATCAATGCCAGCACGCTGGTGAGTTGATCAATGTCAGCACGCTGGTGAGTTGATCAATGCCAGCTGGTGAGTTGATCAGTGCCAGCTGGTGAGTTGATCAATGCCAGCACGCTGGTGAGTTGATCAATGCCAGCTGGTGAGTTGATCAATGCCAGCTGGTGAGTTGATCAGTGCCAGCTGGTGAGTTGATCAATGCCAGCACGCTGGTGAGTTGATCAATGCCAGCTGGTGAGTTGATCAGTGCCAGCTGGTGAGTTGATCAATGCCAGGACACTGGTGAGTTGATCAATGCCAGCACGCTGGTGAGTTGATCAATGCCAGCAGGCTGGTGAGTTGATCAATGCCAGCAGGCTGGTGAGTTGATCAGTGCCAGCTGGTGAGTTGATCAATGCCAGCACACCGGCGAGTTGATCAATGTCAGCAGGCTGGTGAGTTGATCAATGCCAGCTGGTGAGTTGATCAGTGCCAGCTGGTGAGTTGATCAATGCCAGCACGCTGGTGAGTTGATCAATGCCAGCACGCTGGTGAGTTGATCAATGTCAGCAAGCTGGTGAGTTGATCAATGTCAGCAAGCTGGTGAGTTGATCAATGCCAGCAAGCTGATGAGTTGATCTATGCCAGCTGGTGAGTTGATTAATGCCAGCACGCTGGTCAGTTGATCAATGTCAGCAG
>CM031620.1:37381725-37409225 GCA_018398815.1 Conus ventricosus
ATCGTTTGCGTCGGTAAATGACGAAAACCCAGCGTTTGAAGGGCTTCATACCCCCGGTTTTCGTTTTGTCTTCTGGTTCCCAAAAAACGGGTTTTTAAACATCACCCGGGCCTACACGTCTTCATGCCCGGGTACGGGGGCCGGGAGTAAAATGTCTGTATCCAGGTTTTTTATTTCATTTTTTGTTGTATAGCGGCCAAAACGTCGGGGGAATTTTGGAATTAGACCCCTTTGGGAATGCTCCCTTAATGTCTTCAGTTAACAGTTAAACCCCGAACAGGTACGCATGTGTTGAAAAGCGTAACCCAGGAGAACTTTTTAACATCTCCCGGAACTGGCGTTTTGCGAGAATATAGGCAAAGGGGTTTTGGGAAAATTGCAAAAATCAGAAAAGGGTTGAAATGGGTGAATTTATAAACGGGTTTTGGGGGGAGTGGGGGACCAGGTGATGTGCAGAAAGTTTTGAGGATTGCGTTTTGAAGGTTCATTAGGAGAAAAAGAAAACTCCATGGGGATGTTTCCCTTTTGGTTGCCCCAAAGTGTTAAAAACTTTTTTGAAAGCTGTACGAAAAAACTGTACCGGGTTTGGGAGGGGGTTCACGGGGTGGGGAAAATAAAACCATGTCACAGGTATTTATGTTGACAGGTGTATGAGGAAAACGTTTGGGTTTCGGGGTTGGTTGGGGGGCACATTAGGGCTTTTGGGGGCCCTTTGGGGTTGGGGCCCTCTATTTTTTCGCTAGGGGGACACTGACCGCGAGAAAGGGTTTCACGTTTTGGGGAAGAGGGGCGTGGGTTTTGAAGGGGAATTTCTTTGAAAGAACCCCCAAAGAAAAACCCGGAACGCTCCACACAAAAACCCAGCACACACACACAAAACAAAACCACACACACAAAACACACACACAAACCCCAAAACACCACACACACCCACGCCGACGCACGCACAAAGGGTGAAAAAGGGGGAGAAAAAAAGAGAAAAGAGAAGGGAAAAGAGGAGGAGAGACAAGATTTTTTTGACCGGGACAGACAGACAGGGGGACACAGACAGAGACAGAGAGAAAATCATTGTAAGTAAAATTCGTCATAGCCCTTACAAACCCTACAAAATACCATAAACTACTAAACAGGTACACCAAAAAATCTTTTTGCGGACAGAGAGAGAGGAGAGAGAGAGGGGAAAGGGGAGAGAGAGAGATATCAAACCGCGTAAATTCGGGAATGAAAAGGCTTTCCGTGCGTGGTATATGTGGTTTTTGGTGTGTGTGTGTGGGGTGGTGTGTGTGTTTTGTGTGTGTGTGGGTGTGTGTGTTGGTGCGTCCCGTGCGTGCATATTGAAGTGGGGGTATGTTGTGCAAGTCAGCGCGCCGGGTGGGGTTTTGGGGTGTTTTGTGTGTGTTGGGGTTTTTGGTGTGTGTGTGTGTGTGTGTGTGTGGGGTGTGCAAAAAACCCTTTCCCAAAAAACCCAGGTGTCCTTTAAAACAAAGTGCCCCTTTGCCTGGCTGCCCCGGGTGGTAGCACGGGTGACGTGGGCAAAATGGACAGGCAAGGAAACTAAAGGTGGGTGGGCCACCGGGGCCGCTTTTAAATTCCCCAAGGGCTTGGGAGGGACGGGAAAGGCCTTTTCTGAGGTCAAATCGGACCCCAGTGCTGACGGGCCTGAACATTTCGGGTGTTATGTGTTTTGTGTGTGTGTGTGTTTGTGTGTGTTGTTGGGTTGTGTGTGGGGGTGCTTTATAAAAATTTCCCAACATCACTGCCCCCTGAAGACCCATCAGCTGATCAATAGCAAACCACATCATCTCCCTCTAGGAAGTCACCAATTGGGTAAATTTGGGCCAACAGTCTCTCCCTCCATAAAGTCATAAAAGGTTTTAACATGAGGGGGATAAGATGGTGCTGTGAGAATTCCTGTAATGGGAGACCGGGGCAATGCTCTTTTTGCGTTTCCCTTTTCTTCCTTTTTTTTTCCTCGGCATCGCCCAATTTCCGAGAGATACGACCTGTAGTGTCTAAAAATTAAAGCAGCCTGTTTGGAGACACGTATAAAAAGGAAAATTGGACGGGACTGGGGTTTTCCAAGTTTTTCCCGGGTTTCCCACCCATAGCAAACTCGACTTGGGCCGGGGGCCTATTTGGGGTTGGAAAAAACCCACAAAAAAAAGGGCTTATTTTCAGAACCCAAGCCCCCCCGCCCCCAAATTCGCACGCTTACAACTGCGCCAAAGGGGCTGACGGGCATTGTGTCTGAAAAATTTGACAGAAAAAATCTTTGACAGAAAAAAAATGCTGAAATACTTGATACAAATAAAAGGGGGTTTTTGTTTTATGCTACATTTTAAATTTGGGAAAACAATCATGTATTATTCTTTGGAAGGGAAAAGGAAAACAAAACTCCCCTTCTTCTGTTAATGACACTCCCTCTCCTTTTTCTTTCTTGCTTGACGTTAAAATTTTGGGCAAATAGCGAATTAATGCCCTTTCCCTCGCCCTTTTTTTTTAAATTTTTTTTCCTGGTGTAAAAAAGTAAATTTTATCTTCATAACATTCCAATGATTGTTTTAAAGCATTTTTGGTCCTCATTTAAAATAAATTTAGGGTTTGGGATACGCGGGTGTTGTGTGTTTTTAGGTGTGTGTGGCGGTCCCGTGCGTCCCGTGCGGGGTGCGGGGCGGGGCTTTGCGGGGCGCGCGTGGGGTGCGTGCTGCGTGCGTGGCCGCGCGCGCGCGCCCCCGCGGTGTGTGGGTTTTGGTTGTGTGTGTGTGTTTGTGTGTGTGTGTGTGTCCCGGCGTGCGAAGACGGGCCCTTTCGGGGCCCTAAAAGGGGGGATCTGAAAGGCATCAGAATGTGGGATCTGAACCCCGGGGATCAGAGCAACACAGTGGTGCCTGTTTTTTTAAAAGAGGCTCTGGGCAGAGGAGGTGAAACCTGCGGGCCAAAAGGGGTTAGTGTAGTTTTCTACACAGGATGTTTTTTCCGCTGGGGTTTTCCCCTCTTCTTTGAACGCCCATGGGCCCCTCTCCCCTTTGTTATTGTTCTAAAGAAAACTGTCTTTTCTGTATGTCTGTCCGTCTCTTCCCCCCTCCTTCCCTCCCTCCCCCCCCCTCCCCCCTCCCTCACATTTGTTTGACAAATGTATGAAATAAAAGGGGGACGTTTGAAAAGAACGGGCCCTTTGGCCAAAAAATTTAAACTTGTGTTAAAAAGATAATCAATCAATCAACCCCCCCCTTCTCTTTCCCTTCTCTCCCCAAATTTACTTTTCTCTAGTTATGGGGTTTAATTTTCCCAAATTTCTCGATGTTGCCACCCAGACTCTAAGTCAGCGAAATGTAAATGGGAATGAGATCTCCTTTCCCCGGGACGGCTTAAGTTGGGGTTCTGACAAAATTCATCTACTTCATTTTTCTTTTAAGGGCGCCCTTGTCATGTGACTAGCCTCACTTTAAGGAAAGTGACGCTCCATCAAAATGATTTGTGATAGGGAAATCATTTCCCCCCCGTGCCACAAAAAAGGGAAAGAATTTTCATGGGCTTGATATTGTACGGGCTTTCCCCAAAAAATTGTGGGTATATTTCTTTCAAAAAAACGAATGTGGTCTTTGGGGTGAAAGTGCCCATGAGTAGAGTTTAAAAAGGGCGGTAAGGAAAGGGGTGCTGGTCATGTGTTTTGAAACGGGAAAAGCACTCACTGGGAAAAAAGGGGGAAAGATCATTTTTTAACCCACAGATGGCCTAGAGATCAAAACCTGTTCAGGACGGTGGTTTCCTCTTTGCTGACCAGCCAATTACCGGGTGAGCGATAGTTTAACTTGGGGAAAGCCGGGGGAAAAACTTAAAAAAAAGGGAAAAAGGGAAAGAATTCTTAGGTTAAATTTGGGGGAAGAGGTTACTTAAACAAACCCTTTTTCTGTTTCAGCCCTTCACCCTTCCCCTTTTTTTAAACCCTTTCCCCCTTTCCCCCTTCACCTTTCCCCCCGTGAGGGGGTTTGAAGGGGCCATGGTGTGAGGAACACATGGTGTTCAGCCCCCAGGGTCCCAAAACTCCAGGGAGAGGGTTAAAGGCTCGTCGTTTTTAAGAGAAAAAGAACTCCAGGAAAAAAGCGAAAACTGAAACTCCGGGACGGAAAGATTTCGGGGGGGCAGAAATTTGTCTCAGAGGAGGACAGGGAATTGGGGAAAGCGGAGAATTTTATTGGGGCGGGCCCGGGTCCTCAGTAAATTACGGGGTTATTTTATTTCCTGGCCCGGATTTTTTTGGAAAAGGGAAGGAAAGGGCCCCGGCTTTTAGAAGCGGAACTAGATTATTTTATCCTCGTGTGGGGAGAGATTACATGTGGAAAAACCTTTTTTTTTCTCTCAGTGTAAAGGAGATACATGGGGAAATTGTTTTGTCTCCCGACGTGGGGAAAGGAAAAACATGTGTGCAGTTTTTATTTGTCTTTTCAGTGTGGAGAAGTTTCAGGGGTTAAAAATTTTTTAAAAGTGGTTTATGTTTTAGAAAAATTTTTTTTCCCTAAAGGGAAAGGGGGGAGAAAAAAAACATTGGGTTTAGTGCCCCTTTTTGGTTTTTTTTGGAAAGTTTGCGTTGGGGTTTTGGATTTAAAATGCGTCTGAATGGGGGTATGCAAGAGTGACAGTTTGACGGGGTGCCCCCACTCCATTTTCCCCGGGCGTAGCTGCCTTTTTTGTTTCCCCGGGGAAAAAAAAAAAAAAAAAAAAAAAAAAGATTTCTTTTTGGGCCCCGGGGGTTTTTTAAAAAAAAAAAAAGATTTTTTTTTGGGAACCCCTAAAGGGTTTTTTGAGGAAAAAAAAAAAAAAGGGATTTCTATTTGTCCCTAAAGGGGTTTTTGGGGAAAAAAAAAAAAAAAGGTTTTTTTTTGGGTGCCCCTAAAGGGGTTTGGGGGAAGGGGAAAAGGAAAGATTTCTATTTTTTCCCTCAAGGGTTTGGGGGGAAGGAAAAAAAAAAAAAATTATGATTATTAAATTGTGTATAATATTTGATTTGTTGTTGTTTTTTGCTATTTCTAAATGTTTTTGGGGTTTTTGACATTTTTTTGGGGTTGCTCTACCCCCTTAAAGGTTTTTTTTTTTTTGGGTTGGGGATTTTTTTTTGGCCCTTTCCCCACCTCGGGACCGATGGCCTCAACCTTCTCTTGCTCAAACCGGCAGAAAGGGGGGCGGGGCCCCTTTTGGGGAATCCTGCCCTTTCCCCCTGATTTTGTAATTTGTCCCCTTTCCCAGGATGTTTACCCCCAACCTCTTCCGGGTTTTTAGCGGGGGGACATGGCGTTGGGGAGTCAATATTTTCCCCTTCTCATAAATATCATTTTTTTGGGTTTTTTCCTTTTGTTTCATTTTGATTTTTCCCCCTTGCCCCCCCAGAGTGGGGGGATAAAATTCTCCCCCTCACGCTAATAGTTGGGTGGGGATTTGATTCCCGCTCGGGCCCAAATAAACTTTTTATCTTTTGATCATTTTTTTTTTTTGGTGTGGTGCGAATTTTTTTTGATTTTTGGGTAAATTCATTTTTTGTTTGGGATTGTTTATTTATTTTTTTATTATTACTGTAGTTTGGTGTATTTGTGCATGATTTTTTTTTTCCCGTTCCAGTTTCAGGGGAGACAGTGACCCCTGGGGGGGGGCTTCTGGGGCTTCTTTTGTTTTTCTTGATTTCCACAAATTCCGGCCCTTTATCCTTTCCCTTTCCCTTTTAAAACCCCTTTTTTTAAAAACCCTTTCTTAAAAAACCTTCTCCCAATGGGCTCCAAATCGGTTTTTTTCAACATTTTTCATCTTTTGGGTATTTTCCCGCTATTTTGGGTTTTTTCCCCTTTTTTTAATTGTTTGTGATTCCATTTGTTTTTTAAATTTATATTATTTTTTGTATAAGGGGGAAAACTTTGGTTTTGTCAATTAAATTTGAAATTAATAAGAAAAAAAGACTGACAAAAGAACTTTTAGAACAAAAACTTTAAAGAATTTTTTTCAAAAATTTTTATTGTGTTTTTTTTCCTTTCTTAAGGGGAAAACAGTTTTGCTTTAAAAAAACTTCATTTTTTTTTAAAAAATTTCCAAATTGATAGCAGTTGAAATTTTTTTTAAAAAAAATCCCCTTCCGGGGATTCATATCTACCCTTTTATAAGGGGGTTTTTCTGTTTAAAACCGGGAAAAATTGAAATTCTTTTTTTGGGTTATACAAAAAAATTACTTTTTTTTGGGTGAAACTAACTTTATCATATTTCCCCCTTTTTTTTAATTCAAAATTTGAGATTTTTTGGGTGTTTTTATCTACGATTCATTTTGGATTTTTGGGTTTTTTTTATTTTAAACAAGCGGAAAGTTTGGGGGTTTTGAGGGAGAGAAACTTACTAACTATTTTGAAACAATCATAAAAAGGGCAGACGGGAAATAAACAGGGGGAACCCTGAAGAAAATAATTAGAGGGGGAAGAAATAGACAACAGGGAAGGGCTGAAAAAAAAAGACTACAGAGGGAAGGAAGAAAATAGACTAAAAGGGGGGAACTAAAAAATAGACTACGGGAATTTAAAAATCAGGGGAAAAAAAAGGACTACAAGGGAATCTAAAAATTAAAGAAAAAGAAAAAAGGGGGGAAGCGAAATTAAAGGAAAAAAAATTTACAGGGGGAAGCTGGGGCTGAAAAACGTAAATTTTTAATTTTTGAGGAAATTTTAACCCTAGAAAAAGGATGCAAAATTAAAATTTTTTACGGGAATCAAGAGAACCTCCCCCTTTCCCACCAGTGGGTTCCGCGGGCCGCGCCTAAACCCAAAAAAGCGGCATATTTTAAAAAAGGTTCCCCCTTTTGGGGAAAAAAACGGATGACATAGATAGTTTTTTTTTTTCCGGGTTTTTAAAGTCCACGCAACGTCTTGTGGTTTTGGGCCCCCGGAAAAGTGGAAATTGTATATTGCGTCGTTTTTTAAGGGTAACGCTTTGACACTGTCCCCCTCACTGGGAGCGAAACAAAAAATTTAAATTTTGGGTCTTGAAAAAAAGAACTCCTCAAAAAATGTTCAATTTCGCTGATCGTTTTCCCAAAGTTTCCGTTCTGTTCGCCCTAAAAGGGGAAAACGTTCCGCGTTTTCGAATTTCCCTATGAGTCAATTTTTTGGATCGATGGATTATTTAACTAAAACGAAAAAAAACTTTTCAATTTACTGCGAGATTTCTTCCCCTTTTGGGGGAAAAACTTTTCCCGAGCGTGACAAAGATTTGGCCCCCTTTTCCCTTTAAAAAGGCAATTTGAAAAAAGGGGGAAAAAGTTCAGATGGCTGATTTTATTGTGTCCCCCACCCCGTTTAAAGGGGGTGGCTAGGAAAGGAGAATTTTCCATCTTTGAGTCTCATGCGTCATGTACTATCCCATTTAGGGAAAAGGGGAATTTTTCAGGAAAGGAAAACGGGGTCATTTTTGAGTCCTCAAATTACCTATCCTAGGAACGCCCCAGGGAAACTTTCCGCGGTTTTGAGTGACTTTCGTCAATCCATACTCACCCCCCGGACAACCCCTTACCCTTTTCAAACAAACGTTCCGAGGGCGTGGGGCAAAAAGCCACCACGTAGACCTTTTGGGCCCGTTCGTGGGCCAAAAAGAAGTTCACAAAATCAGTCAGGGCCCACAGCCAAAAAAAGCGCGTTTCTTTTTATGGCAAGTTCCATCGAAACAGAATTTCCCTTTCAGACCCGGGGGATTTTTAAAAACCCCCATTTGTCCCACTGATTGTGAAGAAGGGGCCCTTGGGTTTTTACACCATCAATCTGTTGATGGGCTGGGGTTAGGGGAAAAAGGAGCCATCAAGGGGTTGGGAGGGTTCGGTTTTTCGAACACTGGGGCCCACGGTGGGGTACGGAAATTTTCCCTGCTTCAAGGCCAGTATCTCCAAAAACTGTCCAAAAGTGAAAGGGCGTTTGGGGGCAAGATTGAAACGTTTCCTTGGGGAAAATTTCAGTCGAACACCGAAATACTCCGGGGTTTCCCCCAACCCCTGTTCATTAAAACCCCTCGGGGATTGACCCTTTGGGGAATTTGCCAAGGGGTCGCTAAGTACATGGGGGTGCTGGAGGATCGTTTTTTCCCTTTTCTTGTATACCAGTTTGGGGCATCATAGAGCGGAAAGGTACAAAACCGCTAAAAAAACCTTTAAAAAAAGGATGAAACTTTCCCTTACCCCCCGATGATTTAAAAGGGAAAAAAAAGCAGGGGAAAAAAGAGGGCGCGACGACAAAACCCTTTTGCTGTAAACAGACCCGTCCTGACTACAAAAAGGGGCAAACCAACGTACATATGGACCTAAAATTTTTACAGGTGGTACCCGGACAGGACAAAAAAACAGGTTGGGGGTTCCAAAAACCCCTTAGAGAGGGCAGTGCGCAAAGGGGCCCTGACATTGTTCGCTGGGCCGTTGGGGTCAAAAGAAAAATTTTAAAGGGGAGTTCTTTATTCTTTTTTTTGGCCGGGGGTAAAAAAGGGGAAAATTTCGAAATACTGCCGCTCATGTACATCTTTCCAAAAAACAAACCAGAAAGGGGTCGGTTTCCCCCTGTGCAAACCCTTTTCACAAAATGCCTCTCATTCCCC
Source organism: Conus ventricosus (assembly GCA_018398815.1). NCBI lineage: Eukaryota > Metazoa > Mollusca > Gastropoda > Neogastropoda > Conidae > Conus > Conus ventricosus. The sequence continues at coordinate 37,390,330 of CM031620.1, forward strand.
TTCCAATTTTTGGAAGGAGCTATTGGGTCTTGTTGGCCGTACCCCCTGTCTTTTCGGAAAAAGCTATAAACTTACTTGGTGGATTCCCGGGGACGGGAAAACCCGAAGCGATTCCAATGAAGAAAATTTTTAACCCGATCGGGCGCTGAAGGGTTTTACTTGCGATTTTTTTCCAGGGGTGGGGCTTCCCGACGAAATTTTTCCCCGGGTTGTGGAAGCAATTCATTTCCCATCTCATGGGGAGAAAATTTTCAGACTGTTGTCAATCTCTTCCCTTTTAACCACGCCATATCATCCCCAATCGATGGCCTGGGTTTAACGTTTTAAAGGGGAAAGTTAAAGTCCTTTTTTAGAAAAGGTTTTCAAGGCAAGAGCCCCCGGATTGGGGTCGTTTTTTACCGGGTTTGCTTTTTGGGATCGGAAATGCCGAACGAAACGCTGGGATTTTCCCATTTGAGCTTTTTTTTCGGACACTCACCAAGGGGGCCTTTGGTTTTATTGATGACACAAAAGGGCGGAAAAAGGGCGGGGCATTTCCTACGTAAAATGTTTTTCCAAAAACTTTATGAACGCATAAACCTTTTAAGGATGAAGTGACTTGCTAAAAAGCGCTGATAGGGAAAAAAATGTGTACAAAAGGGCTTTGCAGACAGAAAAGCAAAAGGGAAAGTTCCTTTTTGTGTAGGGGGTAAAGTCCTTGTATTCCTTTATGATGAACAAAAAACAAGCTTTGTGTTATGTGGAAAAAAGGGCCCCTTTTTAGGTGGTTTGAAAAACTTTCCCGCAGGGAAATTAAAGATCAAATTTTCAAAAACTGAGAAGGTATTTAAAGTGAACAGTTGGGAAAAAGTTTTGTTTAAAAGACAAATGTTCCATCAAACCCGTCAGGGTTTAGTGGATAGGTTTTCCCGTGTCCGAAAATGATGTCAAAAATGACAGACATTATCAGTGATAATTTGTACCCAAATTTTTAAAGTACAGGGAAAATCAAAGGTTTTGAAAAAAGCAAATGTAGGGGTGTTTTAACCAATACCAGGCAAAGTGTTGTACCCCTTCCTACCTTTTCTGTTTAAAAGGGGAAACCTATGATGAAAGTGATTTTGCCCAAAGATTTTTCCTTTAATAAACAGAACAGCTCAAAGAAATTTTTAAAAACTTTCAGATGTGTTGCAGATACCCCAGGTACAGTTACTTGGGATTGAACCCCCTAGTTTCTTACTTTCTGAAATACCCTGCGGACCAACCATAAAAAACCCCCCCGTTTTTCAAAAAAAGGTGGTTGAGAAGAAAAACAATTAATGCGGGTTTAAAGGTTAAAAGAACCTTCTAAATTCCCCTCAGCTACCATTTTTATTGGGGGGACAAACCTATGGTTTATGCTTTTGCATCGATTTTCAGAAAAGTAATAAGATTCCCCTGTGTTTGATGCCGAGCCTACCCAGACATTGAAGAACTTCGTGTCAGCTCTCAGAGGGAAAATAATTTTTTGAAATAGACTTGACTAAAAGGGGACTGGGAGATTCCCAAAGGCTGAAAATGACAGGGGAAAAAACAGCGTTTTAAAAACCTTTTTGGTCTTTTCCCGTGGGCAAAAAGGGCCCTTTGGTTTTCAAAAAAGCCCCCGCTTCCCTTTTTCCAGAAAGGACCCCTGAAACTCCCCGAATTGGTGCAGTTTAGTTTTTTTTATGACTTTTGTTGGCTGCAAAGTCATGGAGTGACCCCCTTTCTTAAATTACAGCTGTTTTTTTTCAGGGGCTCCCAAAATTTTGGTTGACTGCAAGACCATCAAAAATTCGTTTCCGGTTTTTTTAAACTCTCGAATTTTTTTGGGGCCATATTTCATGGGGAAAAAAGATGCCAAAGGGGGGAAGAAAGTGGGAAAAAAATTTTTTTTCCTTAAAACAAACCCACTACAAAAAAACCCGATCAGGCAAATATCGATTTTTTGTCTTACTATAGACCCATATGTTTCCCCACTTTGGGGTCCCTGACCCCCTTTTGGGCGAATGAAAAAAGGGGCGAAGAACAAAAGTATTTGTGGTCTGGTGAGTGCCAGAAGGGTTTGGAGGGTGTTTTAGAACACCCCAACTAAATTTCCCGTTTTTAATTGTTTTCCCTCCCTACAGAAAGGGCTTTATTTTAAGAAATGTTTCCAGTTCCCAAAAGGGAAAAAGGGGCGGTACTGTTCAGGAAAAAAGGCTTTGTTTCATCCAGTGCAAAAAAAACGCCAGTAAGAATTCTCCAAAAAACAAAAAGGAGAAAAAACTCCACTATTTAGAGAAGGCTTGGGTATTGTAAAGGGAATTTAAATTCGCCAGGGTTTTGGGCTGGGAAAAAATTTTTAGTTACAGAAATGACCATAGGGCCCCTGACGTTCCTTGAAATTTGCAAAGACTAAGAACGCAGGGTTTTTAAAAATGGGCTTTTGGATTGCAGGAATTCCAGTTTACTGTTTTAACCAGTGCCTGGAACCAAAATTCAGGCAATTTTTTGTCACTGCGTGAAAAATTATGGGCAAAGGGAAAATGTCTTCCCAAAGGGAAAGGGCTAAACCTGTTTTTTTTTCTTTCTAAAAAGATTACGGGGTGATCACTTTTGACCCGGGGCATTGAAACAAATGACGATTTTAAAACAATTTGGGATTTATGCTTTTTTGCTTGTTTAAGTGACTAATTTTTGTTTTGCAAGCAAAAATACTTTATGTTTATGTAAAAATATTTATTCTTTGGTAAACAAAGGTAAAATAAAATAATATTTTTGTCTAATTTGCTTTTTAAGATGAATCCCCAATTTTATGTGGTTTTAGCAAAATTTAAAACCCTTTTGAAATGTATAAATTTAAAATGTTTTGGGTTGGCAATGAGGGCAAAACCAATTTTTTTCTTTGGGCACTGTCAACAATGGAAAGCAGGGGACTTTTTTAAAAGGACTATAACCTACATGTGGGAAAAAGGGAAATATGTTTAAACTTTTTTTATTTTTGGGTTTCATGTCTATTGAGAAACCCTTTTCACTTGGAAATATTCTATTTTCATGAGGGTTTTGAAAAAAAATGATGGTGAGACCAAAAATCAAGGGGAAAAAGTTTTCACATCTTAAAGTATGAACACAAATTTTTGCTTTGAAATTTTTGATTTTCCCCAAATTTTTTTAATCCTTTTAATTTTGAAAGTATCTTTGGGGAATATGGTGATCAAATTTTGAAAAATTTTTTTTTTTAAAAAAAAATTGAAAGTTTGAAATATGCTATTTATGGTGGGTCAGGTGATTGATTCTTTTACGTTGAATTATTTAAATTTTGGGGAACCATGTGCATGGTTACACATTTTTTAGATTTTAGGCTTTAAGATTTTTAAGTGAAGTTGGGATATCCTTTTAAAAAAAATTTTTGGGAAATTTTTTCTCCCCCGGATGGGGGGGGGTCATGTGGCGTAGCCTCACCAACAAGGGTGTGACCTCCCTTTACATTATTTGTGAATGGGAAACATTTTCCCCCTGCCACAACTAAAGGAAGAAAATTCATTGGGTTTTATATTTTAGGGGCGGGCCCCCAAAAAAATTGTGAGTATGACCCATTCAAAAACGAATGTGGTTCCCCTTTGGTTTAAAGTGACCACTGAGTGAGGTTTAAAAAAGGGCCCGGAAGGAAAGGTGCGGTCATGTGTTTTGAACCCCTGAGGGAAAGCACTCACTAGGAGAAGGGGGGAAAGAGTCCCGTTTTAAACCCCCCGTGGCCTAGAGACTCGAACCTGTTCAGGACGGGGGTCCCTTGGGTGGGGCCCTTATTACCAGGGGAGCGATAGATTCTTGGGGGAAAGCTACAGGGGGAAAAAATTAAAGAAAAGAGAAAAAAGAATTCATATGTTGAATTGGGAAGCAGGTTACTTACACGAACCTTTTTCGTGTTTCAGCCCTTTAAACCCCTTCCCCCCTTTTACCCTTCGCCTTCCCCTTCACCTTTTACCCCCTGAGGGGGTTGAAGATGCCATGGTGTGAGGAACACAAATGGTAGTTCACCCCACAGGGGCCAACTCCGGGGGAGGATTGAAGCCCTCGTTTTTTCAAGAGACAGAAGAACTTCCCCCGGGAAAAGAAGTCGAGAAATGTATCTCCAGGACAGGAGAGTTTGAGGGGGAGTATATTGTCTCAGAGAGAAGACAGGGGAAATTTAGGAAAACGGAGAACTTTTACTTAGGGAGGCAGGCCTCGTGATTAGGGGGTTATGTATTCTCCTGGTCCCCGGGTTTTTTTTTGGTAAAAAATTTTGAAAAGGGCCAAAACTTTTTTAGAAGCGGAAAATAGATTATTTTATTTTCTCAGTGTAGGAGAAAATTTTTTGTGGAAACCTTGTTTTTTTTCTTCATGTAAAGAAATACATGGGGAAAATTTGATTTTTCTCCCGACGTGAGGGGAAAATACATGTGGAGATTTATTTTCCCCCCAAGTGTGGAGAGAGGGTACAGAGGTTTTAAAAACGGTTTTCAAATGGGTGATGGGATTTTTAAATTGTTTTCCGAAGGAGGGGGGGGGAAGGGAAAAAAATTGGTAGTTTCCCTTTTTGGTTGTTTGGAAAGATTGGTGTGGGGTATGGGTAAATGCTGTCATAATGCGGGGATGCAAAAAGTGGGCCCGTGTGACCGACCATTAAAAAAACAAAGAGCGTACAGCTTTGTAAACGCCCCAAAAAGGAGACAGCCTTTTTTTCACACATAAAAAAGGGACAGTTTTTTTTACGCACGTAAAAGGAGACACCCTTTTTAAACCCCATTTTAAAGAGGAACAGCCCTCGAACAATTTAAAAAGGAAGAAAAGAGCCCCCTTTTGCCCCCCGTAAAGGGAGACAAACTTTTTAAAACACTAAAGAGGGGAGAGCCTTTTAGCAAAGCTAAAAAAGAGGACCTTTTTAACACATGTAAAGAGGGAAAAAAAAGGGCCTTTTTTAAACACAAAAAGGGAAAAGAACCTTTACACATGCTGGGGGGGCCTGGATAAATCCCTGAAACCATTGGCCTGGGGAAAAACCCCCCGGCTTTGGGGATCTTTTACGGTGCTGCAATGGGGTCAGATGGGGGTTAAACGAAGTGGTTCCCCTGACTCTCTAAACCCCCTGCATGCTAGATGTATTTAAACAACTCTTTTTTAGGTCCAAAAAGCTGAAAGGGGAACTATGTTTTGGGTGGGGGTGTAAGTTGTCAGCTGGGGCTGAACTGAAGATTTTTATTTTGTCTATAAAAAAAAAATCTGGGCTTTCCCGTTTGGGCTTATTCTGTTTTCTTTTAAAATTCCCCTTTTTCTGGGCCCCGGAAAACCCTTTGTCTCCTTTGTGGGCGATCGATCAGAAAACGCGGTTTTTTTTTTTCTTGGACAGTTTTTGAGTACGGATTTTATCCATTCTTGTCATCAATGTTTTTTTGTGCCCCATTTTCTCAAAGAGACCTTTGTCAGTGCCATGATACCGCGACGCCCCCCCCCCCCCCCGCCTTCTCCTTCCCTTTCTTCCCCGCTCTTTCTGCCCATCTCACGTGTTGTCAATTCTGCCAGCATATTGTCCATAATAGTCTCCCTTAGTTGTACAAGCTAGTTTCCTCTACTTCATGAGTATTGGAGAATCCACGTTCGCTGCTGCTGTCGACAGCATAGTTCCATTATACTGGAGTCTGGTCATAGCTCATAACTGTAAGATGCCTTCGGTTACAGTTCGTTACAATTGCTCCTGCTTCTAATCCATAGTTGTCTTGATCTTGTTACCTTTTCTAGCTGTCTGAAAGGGCTGTTGTATGGAGGGCATTTTCCATCCTTGTTTTGACCTTAGTTATTACATTGCTTGAAAATCCTTTTTTTTCGATCTGGCCGTTATCAATTTCTGCCTAAGATTTCCATTCAATGATGTGTAATGGTAAATTGCTTCTGAATCCACCAATCTTACCATTTTTAGTCCTCTGTTGCAAGTATGGCGAATGTCTTCAAAAGCACATGTGAATGTCTTCAATGATTCATTCAATGAACGTTTGTATTGACACGTGGCTACTCCATACCTTGCTGCCCGTTCACGTCCAGCGTTTTCATGGTGATAATCAATTCTACATACAAGTGTAAATGATTTAAATTTTTTTTATTTTTTTTTAGATAAAGTGATATTGCATGGTGACTTTGATTTCGTATGCAGATGTTCCAGATTAATCACGTATACTTCAAGAGCTGAGCATTTTGACAACTGAAGTATTTTTGTATGATGAATACTGCCTTTGTCTCGCTTTCGGTGTGGTTGTTGTAGAATTAAAAGACTGTGTTGTGATGAATTATATGGATAGACGATTTTTTATCAAAGCACTGTAAAAGGATTAATGGTGCGAAAGATAAAAGGAAGATTAAGAAATATTTCCCTCACTTTAGTGAAGAAATAACATTTGGATATTCTGCATTTATCAGTTGACGACACGCATTGTAAACAGTGTAGATACGCCCCGGCATCACGGTAATGTCTTCTTTTGTTGCTGGCATCGTGATGACCATAAGTTGGTAAGTTTCCTGTCAGCTGTTGATACTGGGATTGCGATAGATATGTGGCAGCCTTTAAAAAAAGACAAAAGTCATCTTCCTTAAAACAAGAAGAAAAGTGCCAAAGAATATGATGAATACCACTGTCTGTAACAAATAGACACTAGGTTTGTAAATCGTTAAGAGTACAGCAATTAGAGGAAAGACATGCGGAGAAGATAACCTATCACCTATCACCTATCCAGGAGTCTTGAAGACCGTTGGGGCGCCACAGAAGGCTTCGCAACGAACTTCCTCCACTCCTCCTGATTCTCAGATGCTCTTGGGCAGTGGCTGAGTGTGAGGCCAGTCCATTCACCGATGTTGTCCTCTCATCTATCTCTTTCTCTGTCTTCCTCTTTTGCCTCCTGCACTGTTCCTTGCAGGATGGTTTGGGCAACTCCTGTTGATCTTGATTCATGGCCATTCCATCTCATTTTCCTTCTCTACACTGTCAACAACAGGTCTTCGTGTAGTCCAATGGCTCGCCTTACCCTGGTCTGGACCTCCTAGTTGGCAACGTGGTCTTTGTGTGAGCAGAGAGGATAGAATCAGCGAAGTGTGTGTGTTTGTACTGGCAGTGTGGTGAGACAGGGTCCTACAGTGCGGTACAGACACAGCTCTGGCAACAACGGCTCCAGACGGCCACGTGCGGAGGTGGATGAGAGGACCTGGCTGCAGGAACCCCGAACCCACGGCAGCCCCAGCTACACGGACTTCTTTGACGTCTCTCACATCAAGGAGTACAGCTTCAGGGCCAAGCCCTCCCTGTTCCGCGTGCTGTGGAGACAGTTCCGTGGCGAGATGTTTCGCTGTGTTGTGCTCAAGTTGGTCTCTGATGCTGGCATCATGTTGGGGCCTGTCATCCTGGGGTGAGTTCTATATACATGTGTGTGTGTGTGTGTGTGTGTGTGTGTGTGTGTGTGTGTGTATGATGTGTGATATGTGTTGTGTGTGTGTGTGTGTGTGTGTGTGTGTGTGTGTGTGTGTGTGTGGTGTGTGAGCGAGCGCGCGCGCGTGCGTGAACACGTGCACATTCACGCTTTCTTACCTGCTTATGCATTGGCTTTATAACGAGTGTTTGTGACTAATATTTTTGCCATTTACAGGTATTTCTTATTAAAAGAAAAAGTATTGTATCTCGATACCTACATGAATCCTGTTTTGAAAGTCTTCATGATTTTGAGTACATTCTGGTTAATTTTCAAGTAAACATGTTTGGTTGTGGTTAACAAGACCCTATCTTTATAATCTACTGCACTGCACAGCGCCACCAATGTGTTATATCATTAGGGCTATTGTGTTGGGTCGCATACTGTTGCGCTATGACGATACTAAGCATAGCAATGTATTGTTTGAATTATTGCATTTTACTATGTGTTTTTCTTATCGTATTATGTTGTAGGCCAGTGTGATGTTGGTTGCGTCTCATCTCAAACGAAAAAAAAAATTGGTCCTTAATGTTTAATATTCCAGACCACTGTCTGTAAATTAACGGATAGTCACTCATCCAGTCACACTGCGAAGCTTTAGTGTCAATCACATGCTCGATTTAAGAACTTATACACCGCTGTCCAAACGGTACCTTAATGCTGTTTAATCCTATGTAAGCTGGCTGTAGATATTAGTTCAGCGGAACGGTGCGCAAGAGCAGTGCACGCTTCTGCCGTTGTTCATTTAAAGTGGGTGGCAGGTGCCTTGAAGCAGAGAGGATGAACGTATTCGTTGCGATCATGACCAGGTCTTCCCTACAGAACTTTTCCACGCATCGTTTTCCACCCTGGCTGACTTTAATTCCGGTTAATACAACGGCTGACATAAATCTATAGTCTGTTGGCAAAAGAGAAGTTTTTTACGGACTTGCATACAGAAGAAAGTGGTTCCCCCGTAGACTGCAGTTCACTTTAGCTGGGCCCACAAAGCCCAGCATGACGGTCTGCACCCCACCATCCAATCCAATTCAGCAAGCTCCAGGACTTTGGACTCTATTCATGGAGACACCTGTTGTAAGGTTGAGTCTGCTTCCTCTTGCTTCATTTCGCTCTGACAAGCCTTGGAGGAAACTCAAGGTAAGAACGTGACAGATTTTCAAGTGGGACTGATAAAGACTCAGTGTAGAGAAGAACTGGCTATTCTGTCCAGGACCATGAGAAAAAGATTGTGAATCTTCCACAATTTAATGCTGGCAAGATTACATCCCACACAGAAACTCACCTTGCCCCTCCAAGTGCTGCAACAACAGACGTTAACAGAGTAGGACAGATATTCATGGGTAACAAACGATTGACTGCTTCCCGGTACACGACAGACCCTCCTCCAACTCAAGTGAAGCGTAAGTTAAGGCACCACAGCCTCCAGAAACGCCCAACTCGCAACAAGAACAAAAGGAGAAAGAAGAAAAGTGAAATGTGACTTTGTCGATAATACAAATGGCTTCTTCCCAACACCTGATCAACTGAAAATGTTTGACCCTCTTGTGCTCACAGACCGTGTACTAATGAACAGATTTCTGTCTGTCGCCTCCCTGATTGCTTTGCCCCTACCCACGAATCCCCCGTTGATGTTTCAGACCAGGTTGTAGGCACTCTTAATTCAGTGGGCCGAACGACTTGGACGCATAGATTTCATGAAATGAAGAAACGAGACGAAACCTTGTATGAGGCACAGGATGAAAAAAATACCATGGTTTAAACATCCGTCTAGATGTGCACCGTGGCATGATCCATCCTTAAAAGTTTTATATTTGGCTGTACCCAAGATTTTCTTGATTTTAAACAAAGAAGAAAAATTGAAGATAATCCTACAGCTGAACAAAGAGACGCTCTTAAATCACTCCAATTCCTCCCTGTGCCCCCCCCCCCCCCCCCCCCCCGGTCTAGCGGCCTGTTATGCAGACAAGTCAGGGGTTTCTGTGATAACTGATCTCAAACAAGATGATGGTCAAGTTTTAGATGAACTTCATAGTTCCCAGTATTAAGCCGTTCTACCAGCAGGACCCCACTTCAATCATTAACACTGTCAAGGGCTGGAGTGAAACATGAGCAAACAAGGGACAGACCGATGAGGATGTTGTAAACTTTGTCAGTGACATGGTATCTTCCCATCCTGGATATTGTAAACCACGAACAAAAACCCACAAAGATAGTCCCTTTCCCATTAGACCATTGCTCTCAGGTTTTGGAACACCTGTGCAGCCCATGTCTAAATTTGTTCAGCATAGTATTGAGCATCTTACACGATATATATATATATCATCGATTTTTTGCTGCGCCTTAAAAACGATTGAGTGGCAAATGAACTGCATACATGTTTGACATCTACAGTCATCTTCAGCCCTTCGTCCCGTTATCTACGGAAAGTACGAGGCAAGCCTTCCGCTATCCATGTAAAGTGCTAGACAAACCTACCGCTATCCATGTAAAGTGCTAGACAAGCCTACCGCTATCCATGTAAAGTACGAGGCAAGCCTACCGCTATCCATGTAAAGTACGAGGCAAGCCTACCGCTATCCATGTAAAGTACGAGGCAAGCCTACCGCTATCCATTTAAAGTACGAGGCAAGCCTACCGCTATCCATGTAAAGTGCTAGACAAACCTACCGCTATCCATGTAAAGTGCTAGACAGTACGAGGCAAGCCTACCGCTATCCATGTTAAAGTACGAGGCAAGCCTACCGCTATCCATGTAAAGTACGAGGCAAGCCTACCGCTATCCATGTAAAGTGCTAGACAAACCTACCGCTATCCATGTAAAGTGCTAGACAAGCCTACCGCTATCCATGTAAAGTACGAGGCAAGTCTACCGCTATCCATGTAAAGTACGAGGCAAGCCTACCGCTATCAATGTAAAGTACGAGGCAAGCCTACCGCTATCCATGTAAAGTGCTAGACAAACCTACCGCTATCCATGTAAAGTGCTAGACAAGCCTACCGCTATCCATGTAAAGTACGAGGCAAGCCTACCGCTATCCATGTAAAGTACGAGGCAAGCCTACCGCTATCCATGTAAAGTACGAGGCAAGCCTACCGCTATCCATCTAAAGTGCTAGACAAACCTACCGCTATCCATGTGAAGTACTAGACAAGTCCATATTACCTATGCAGATAATTAGGAAATGTTTGGAATAAAATAATGAAGCCTAAATGGTTCAGTGCATGTTGACCTGACGATGACTGTATGTGACAGGGAGCTGATCAGTATGACTCAGTACATGTTGACCTGACGATGATTGACAGGGAGCTGATCAGTATGACTCAGTACATGTTGACCTGACTATGACTGACAGGGAGCTGATCAGTATGACTCAGTACATGTTGACCTGACGATGACTGTATGTGACAGGGAGCTGATCAGTATGACTCAGTACATGTTGACCTGACGATGACTGACAGGGAGCTGATCAGTATGACTCAGTACATGTTGACCTGACAATGACTATGTGACAGGGAGCTGATCAGTATGACTCAGTACATGTAGAGACCTGACGATGACTGTATGTGACAGGGAGCTCATCGGTCTGCTGGGATCGGGTCTGTCGGGAAGGGAGTGGCTGGGGTACGTGCTGGCTCTGGCTCTCATGGCATGCGGAGTCATCAAATCCTTCTTCTTTGCTGCTGCCATGTATCGTTCCTGGCTGATCGGCATGCACTTCAAGGCAGTGCTTGTGGCTGCTATTTACAACAAGGTACGTTTCTCTGGTCCGTGAGAAAATCGCCTGTTGCCTCTCTAACAACATCAATGTATCAGAGAATGGTTTCTGTTTGTTTACCATCCACATTTTTTTAAACCACATTGTGTGATAAGAAACATTAGAAAGTTAAAGATGGGTTGTCCATCAACGATAAAAAATCCGTTTTGTGTTATACAACATCCTTCAGAATAGCCTACATCATCAACTTTGCTCATCAAGAGGTCAAGTATAATTAAGAGAGTACTTATATAGCGCCTGTCCCCGGCCAGAGACCAAGCTCTACGCGCTTTACAAGCCGTGGTCTCGTGTACACAACGGGCTGCTTACCTGGGTAGACTGAGGAGCTGCCTGTTGGCGCTTCATTCCGTCGTTTCCCGTGTCATTCAGTCAATATCGTTCATTCAATTTAACAACTACTTCATTTTTTCGATTTTTCACGCAGAGTGCATGCTATCTGTAACGTGTCATCCATACCAACTTCTCTTCCGAAAATTGGTGATGGGATTTTACGTGTGTGCAAGATGTTATGCGTGCGTTCACACAGGGAACCTCGATTTATAGTCTCATTCCAAGGACTAATAGTATAATGGACGATGCGGACCATGTGTACTGAATGAAAATACTTCGAAGCTAAAAATAGCAGATACATATTGCTTACCAACGTTTTGACAGATTGAAACTGCTTTCTATCTTTTCAGTAAAAAGGCAGACATGTGTTGACAACTGAACACAGTCAAACTGTCACATGGCCTATTTGTTACTGTTTTAGATTTTTTCAGCTCTTTCTGTTCATTGGATAGAGAAAAAAAAAGAAAAACATATTTCCTTTCAACGTACCATGTATTCTCTATAATTTGGTACATGTTCTGTCTCTTGGCCTATCATTTGTTTTAAGAACACTGTCAAATCAAACTTGATCCGATTTTTTTTTTACAGGAATGGGTATTTAGCACGCATGTGACAGTTGTTTTAAAACCATTTCTAAGGAATCCACAGTTTCAAATTACTAACAGTCAATGATGCACGACCCTTTCACTCAGACTTATTGGCTGTAACATGGCCGCACAGACACAGCCGTGGTTAGTCTGAGGTTGGTACTGCCAGTAGGTTTACGTTTTCTTCACATTATCGTTATGCTGTTAGCAACACCCACATCTTATTTTGGGGAGACATGGATTATACTGAGAGGTTGTATGTAAACAAAATGATTGCAAATAGGTGACAAGCTCAATCTATCATTGATTTTGACTTGGTAAAACATTTTGCACAAAAGAAACTCTGCAGGTCGATGGAGCACCGTGCACATGTGCAGAAGTCATCTTAAAGGGCACCCAGAATCATACATTACGAACAGTAGTGTCTAGAGTAATGATTCCGGATCTCAAAGATAAGAAGAGAAGCATTGTCGCCATTCCCCCAGAGGTAAAGGGACAGACACCTTGATCATCTACTGTTTTCAAGAAGCTACACAGGCACCATGACCAGGGCTCATTCTGCCTGGCGTTTTTAAGCAGTCGCCTGGTGCCCAGAACTAAATGCTCGACGGGCATCATTGAGCATCTGAATCATTTCATTTACTTTTCAGCCATGCAGTCGGGTGGGTCTCTTGGCTTGCGCATTCTAATTTTGACTTCATGCCTTTCGTGAGAAGCACTGTGCGTCGGGGGCACCTGTGTTTGGCTGCGTAAGGAAATAAAAGGTGCCTCTTTTCATTTCACGCTGACCTAGAAAATCCTACAAATGTTTGAGGAGCTTCTGCAGCAAAGTCTGTTTTGCTGCGGTTAAGCGCACTGCAGAACACTAAAGGTCAGCTCAGATGATTTCTACATTTCAGTCTTAAGGGGTCGACTGTTTCATGAATCATGTTTTTCAAAGACGCTTTGCGAACCGTGGCAGGCAAAATGTGCGTCGGCTGGAGCCCTGACTTACACCATCAGTCTTTCTTTTTCCTTTTTTTTTGTTTTTTTTTTGGTTCCTCTTTCCCTCCAACTTATGTCGGTCTCTTTCTCTGTGGTTTCCACGTTGAACATATATGTCGCATGTATACATGCATGTATAGGGATCCATGGAGCGTGTGTGTTTCTGTGACAGGCCATGTGCATCAGCAATGAGGGCAAAAAGCAGTTTGGCCAGGGCGACATTGTCAACCTGATGTCCGTGGATGCTCAGCGCGTGCAGGAGTTTATGACACGCGTGTTCTTCAGCATCACCACGCCAGTCCTCATCATCACCGCCCTCATCCTCATCTATCTCTACGTGGGACCTGCCGCGTTCGCCGGGTTCGTCATCCTGGTTTTTCTGATCCCGTTCAACGCCTACATGGCAGGGAGGCAGAGGAAATTCCAGGAACAGAACTTGAGGTTCAAGGACATCCGGGTCAAGCTGGTCAACGAGATCTTGAACGGGATCAAAGTGAGATTTCGTTTAATTTTGTTAACATGGATTTAGCCATTTGTGCGGAGTCTTGAACAGTTCCTTTTTACCATCTTGGATCTATCGATGTGTTTTGATTGATGCACATTGAGCTTCCCAAAGTAAGCATGCTTCTATGTGTGTGTCCAAGTATCCCAACTATTTCGCACTAACCTATAACATTTTCAGTTTGGGGTCCCCGTCCCCCCCCCCCCCCCCCCCCCCCCCGCTCTCACCCCGGCTTCTATTCTCCCCCTCCCAGTTAGCCCCTCCTCCATTTAGCATAATGACTCTTGAGTCCGGAGGCTGAAAGGTCAGGATGAGTTGCTTATTTCTGGGGTGGTGACTAGTTGAACTGCTTGAGACGACCATGACGCTATTTCCTGCACGCAATCCACTTTGTGTGCCGAGTGATACTCTGACAGACAACTAACAAAACAACTTTCAGAATCACTAGTCATTGATGAGTGCACCTGCACGTGAGAGTCAGTAATTAAGACTCTGACTTCTCTGGCCCCTTTTATCCCGCATGACTCTAACAAAGCCAAGTCGCTGGGAGTTTCTTCCAACATCACGACTACTGTTTATAGCTTAGTTTTGGACGTATTTGATGCAATATACATTTTGTTAATTATAGTTTCCTCCAAACCTTCTGTACCATTTTTGGATGTCCCCTCCTGGAAGCGTTTGTAATGTCCTTGTGCGATGATGGGAACACAGATGTGCTGTTGGTGACATATTCGCCTTTGACTTAGTAAATCTTCTCAATTATTTATTTCAACGTTGTTCAGTATTATTTGCGATATGATTTTGACGCATCTCTTGACAATTTCTCTGTGACGAAACATTGATGAATTTGTCTTACACACTGGATTTGATGAATTTATCTTATCCATTGGATTTGATAGATAGAAGGTTGGAAAGCATTTTGATTGCTATATCCAGAAGGATGTGTAAAAAAAGTTACTTATTGGAACAATAGGAAGGTTGATGGGAAACAACACTTGAAATGCAGATGGCAGAGACGGGAGGAGGAGGAGACCAATTTTTCTGGACACAGCTGAGTAAGTTCACAACATTTGAGGTGTAGCTTGTTGAGGGGGTCCACATTTTTTCACATGTCCCAACTTCCTTATCTACCCACCCTCAGCTGACTGGTCTTCTTACATCCTCACAATCCATACACAGTTTGCCGTCACATCATATTGCTACTAATAGTCTCATCGATATCTGCATCATTTCCCAAGGTTTGTGAAACGCCTTCCATTCAATTAGAGCTTGACTTGCAGAGAGAATGCAAATCACAGACGACGCAAGGGTCATCTTGAGATGGTGACAAGTTAAACCACATTTTTTTTTCTCAGCGAGTATTCAGTACCAGCAGAAGCGTTATCATAATGTGGCAAAAGCCTGCCTGTGTAGGTTCACCACGTGGACTATACATTAAAGAAATTGAATCGATGGTGTTGATGTCCTTGTTGATGTCAGCTGACCACACACACACACACACACACACACACGCACACGCACGCACGCACGCACGCACGCACGCACGCACGCACGCACGCACGCACGTACGCACGCACGCACGCACGCACGCACGCACGCACGCACGCACGCACGCACACACACACACACACACACACAGATGCGCGCGGCGCACTCACACTCTACACCTTCACATAAAATGCACAGTTTTGCTTTGTCCTCGTTTGCCAGTTGACTACATACAGACTATGCCTCACGGAAACTGCACAGACAGTGTTCATACGTACTCATGTCAGCTGACTACTTACAGACTATGCCTCACAGAAACTGCACAATGTTCACATGCACTCGTGTATCAGCTGCCCACATACAGACAAAGCCGCACATAAACTGCACAGTGTTATGCTCTCCGAGGTTTAAAATGTTTCTGCCTTTAGACGGTATGCTATTGGGTGGCTATTTTTAAACAGGCGTACAATTGGTTTGATAAACTGTTAGATTTATAACTCTCTCTCTCTCTCTCTCTCTCTCTCTCTCTCTCTCTCTCTCTCTCTCTCTCTCTCTCTGTGATTCAGGTGTTGAAAATGTACGCCTGGGAACCATCCTTTGAGAAAAAGTGTCCGAGGTACGTTTCCAGGAGATAGCCTACCTGCTGAAGATCGCCATTCTGTACCTGTGTACTGGACTCTGCTGGAACATCGCCCCCTTCCTGGTCAGTTCTGTTTGGAGAATTCCTGTTTTGTTATATGATTTGTGTTACTGCTTCTTGTGAGATTATTGAGTATCGATCTTCTTCCTGGATTGAGTATGAATAGTTTAAGTCCGATATACCTATACTTGCATACGCATACGCATACACGCACATCATACACACACACACACACACACACACACACACACACACACACACACACACACACACACACACACACACATATATATATATATATATGCGCTCGCCCACACACACATGGTCCCGTACCCACACATCCATACACACACATGTGTACATTCACTACATACACATACAATGATAAAAATGGCACAACGAATGTTAAGTAGGTACTCAAGGTCTGACCAGCGCGTTGGGCTAATGCGTAGGTCAGACACCTGCTAAGTCATAGCCACGAGACCCTCTTCTTACGTTCTCTCATCTCAGTTATTAATTCATTTATCCATCAGCTTTAAATCATGCGCAGTGTGGTCTCAAAACTTAGCGGATGTGGTGTTGCGTACATGGACTAGTCCGCACGTAGTGACGCCTCCTTGATGTGCACGCGCGCGCGCGCGCGCGCGCGCGCGCGCGTGTGTGTGTGTGTGTGTGTGTGTGTGTGTGTGTGTGTGTGTGTGTGTGTGTGTGTGTGTGCGTGCGTGCGTGTGTGTGTGTGTGTGTGTTTGTGTGTGTGTGTGTATGTGCGGCGTGTGTGCGTGCGTTCAAGCTTCCACGTGTGTGTATTCGTTTAGATGGTGTTATGCTGTTACATGATTTTCGTCACATTGGCAACATACTTGGTCATATTCCTATTCTACTTCGTCTCGGCATTTTAGAGGTGAAATACAATGCAAAATCAATACAGTAAGAAACGGGGGGAAAAAGTTTAAAAAATCATTATGATGTAGGGCATACGGAAGGAAACAAGTTCTACTTCTATTTCTCACCTGTATTAATCTGTTGATGTCTGTTAAAACAAACAAACAAAAAAAACCCTTTTTTGGATAATGCCGCTGATTTGTAAAGATTCACTTAAAGCAACGCTGTTTAACATTAGCGTGAGAAACATCACAGCGGAAGCGCAGGAAAGTGGCAGCTGCTTTGATAAAGCATTGTATTGGAATCGGTCTTCACAACTATCGATACGCTTAATTTATGGCAGAAAGGCTGCAGGTTTGACATGTGGGTCCACTATTCGCACAATCAGTGCCATAATGTTGTTTGTATCTTTCCATGTTTATGCTCTTTACCTTCTTTCTTCCGTCGACTCCTCCCTCTCTGCTTGTCAGGTTACATGGTCTATCCATCTGTTTATTTTTCAACGTCCCATGGAATTTTTCTTGACTTAATTACTGGAAGCTTTCAAAGCACAGTTGTTTACTTTAGTGCTCGAAAGATGCAAATCATTTTGGCTGTTTCGGTGTTTTTTGGTATGCCTTTTGATGCGTATGTTACTTGCAGAGATAGAGAGAGAGAGAGAGAGAGAGAGAGAGAGAGAGAGAGAGAGAGAGAGAGAGAGAGAGAGAGAGAGCATTGTTATACAAATTAGAATAATTATGTTGGGCTGTATAACGTATGAAGAAAAACACTTATTCATAGAGTGGGCCTTGAGCAGTCAGCATGTATTGCAGTAAAATCCATCAATGTGTGCTGTGTGCAGGTGACGTTGGCGACGTTCGCAATCTTTGTGTTGTTCTCATCCATTGTGTGTTGTGTGCAGGTAACGTTGGCAACGTTCGCCACCTTCGCGTTGTCTCATGTATTGTGTGTTGTGTGCAGGTAACGTTGGCAACGTTCACCACCTTGGTATTGCCTCATCCATTTTGTGTCGTGTGCAGGTAACGTTGTCAACGTTCGCCACCTTCGCGTTGTCTCATGTATTGTGTGTTGTGTGCAGGTGACGTTGGCAACGTTCGCCACCTTCGTATTGTCTCAGCCAGGCAGATTCCTGGATCCCGGCAAGGCTTTCGTCACCCTGTCACTGTTCAACATTCTCCGCTCCCCCATGGATATACTATCAACCATGATCTCCTTTTCAGTGCAGGTCAAATGTGAATCCCCGTCTCTGTTCTTAACATTCAGCTCACCAAGATGCTTTTCCCTGCCCGGACCCCCCCCCCCTCCTCGTCCTTTTGCTCTTCCTTCTTCTCCTATCTCGCGACCACTGGTTGGTAAAATGCAGTGATAAATACTATCGTAGGTAGTAAGCAGGGGTAGTGACGTTTGAATGTCCGTAATGGTAGGGGTTTCAGTGGAAAATAGAGGTGTTTGGTGGTACCCGTCTTTGGTCTCTCAGGTGTACCATGCAAACCTTTACGTTTCAGAGACATGCATTATGAGATCGTTAACATGCGCAGGAGATGGATCAAATCCGATTCTACCATTTACCTATCAGATGTTGTCGGCTCTGACATTCAATCTTTAAGACGAAAGCCGATGTTCTGACCTCTGGGGTTATTGTACTTAGTCCTAGGCTGACCATGCAGTCCTCTGTGTGGGGTAGGTTTACACTCTGTCTCCATGCTATCCCTCTTCTTTAAAATGCCTCGCTCTGTTCTGACCATAAAGTTCTTTGTGTGGGGCAGGTTTACACTCTGTCTCCATGCTATCCCTCTTCTTTAAAATGCCTCGCTCTGTTCTGACCATAAAGTTCTTTGTGTGGGGCAGGTTTACACTCTGTCTCCATGCTATCCCTCTTCTTTAAAATGCCTCGCTCTGTTCTGACCATAAAGTTCTTTGTGTGGGGCAGGTTTACACTCTATCTCCATGCTATCCCTCTTCTTCCTACAATCTCTCCTCTTCAAAAGCCTTGTCACGTAATGATAATGTAACTTCTCTGCGTGTAACTGTCTAGATGTCTGCCTAACTACTCACTCCTTTGAAATAATCCTCACACCTAACCTTTCTCTGTCTAGGGCGGAGAACTGTCTATTTCTTCATTATCAAGTACTTTGTCTCTTAAGCTACCCGGAAGATGCCATTGGTTCCTCATACAATTCCATCTTAAAAAATCCTATTTACCATGATGATCTTTTGTGTCAAAGAGATGATGATCTC
>CM031620.1:37414225-37431725 GCA_018398815.1 Conus ventricosus
TCTGGAGGAGGGCAAGAGGATGATATTGGTGGTGTTAATACTGATGACGACGAGGACAGGATACATGTGGAGGAAGAAGAACACAATCTGATTGCAGATGTGGTGATTAATGATGATCGTGGCAGAGATGATGACGGTTTACGCCGAATACATTTGGTGATAGAGGAGGGTAAATGGGTGGCGGTGGTGGTGAGATGGTAATATGTCTGATGATGATGATGATGATGATGATGATGATGATGATGATGATGATAACAGGATAGACGTGGAGATAGAGGAGGGTAAACTGGTGGCAGTGATGATGATGATGATGATGATGATGATGATGATGATGATGATGACAGGATAGACGTGAAGATAGAGGAGGGTAAACTGGTGGCAGTGGTAATGGTGATAATGATGATGATGACAACGACAATGATGATGATGACGATGATGATGATGATGATGATGATGATGATGATGATGATGATGATGATGATGATGATGATGACAGGATAGATGTGGAAATAGAGGAGGGTAAACTGGTGGCAGTGGTAATGGTGATGATGATGAAGATGATGATGATGATGATGATGATGATGATGATAACGATAATGATGATGGTGATGATGATGACGACGACGATGCTGCTGCTGCTGCTGCTGATGATGATGATGACGACGATGCTGCTGCTGCTGCTGCTGATGATGATGACAGGATAGACGTAGAGATAGAGGAGGGAAAACTGGTGGCAGTGGTGGGACAGGTGGGGGCTGGCAAATCCTCCTTCATCAGCAGTCTGCTGGGTCAGATGGACAAACAGTCAGGACGGGTCACCATCAAGGTACACACATACCCCACATCCTTTTGCCTGTATGTCTGTCTCCGCTTGTAACCCCACACCTTTTACTAACAGGTCTGTGTGCATCTATAGCTCCACACCTTTTACTGTACGTTTGACTACAGTGATAACCCCACGCATTGTACTTATACGTCTTGTGTACGCCTCTAACTCAACACCTGTTAACCTATATATCTATGTGCCATATAGCCTTTAACCTCTTTAACCTGAATGTTTATGCGCACCTTTAACCCCGTGGTCTTTGAACTGCATGTCTATGTGCACCTTCACCCCACATCTTTTAACTTGTATGTTTACGTGCGCCCATAACCCCACAACTGTTAACCTGAATATTCATAAGCACCTTTGATCTCACATATTTTATTCTGTACATCTATGTGAACTTTCTCCACATCCTTTAACCTTTACATGTGTGTGCTGCTGTAGATGACCTCACACCCTTTAACCTTTGTATACCCATTGGTACCTGTAACCCCACATCCTTTGACCTTTATATCTATATGCACCTCCAAACCTACACCAGCAGCCCCACACCTTTTTGCCTTGTAAGCATATGTGCACCTATAACCGCACTTCGACCTATGACTTACGAGCTTCTAAAAATTCCACACCCTGGAGTCTGTGTATTATTAATGTACACGAATAACTCCACACACTTTGAATCTGTATATCTACCTGTGTGTACCTGTATCCCCACACCATTTAGACAAGACGTCTACATGTATCTTTAATCCTACACTCTTCAACATCCATAATATGTGCATTTATAATCTCACATCCTTTTAAACCTTTGCATAATGGTTCATCTACTGCCCTACAGGTTTTTGACTCGCATGTGTAAACAAGTGAATCTATGTACTTCTGTAGTTTTGATCGCGCGCGCGTGTGTGTGTGTGTGTGTGTGTGTGTGTGTGTGTGTGTGTGTGTGTGTGTGTGTGTGTGTGTGTGTGTCCGTCCGTGATTAACTTTTAACATGGGTATTTTCTCAGCAAGTACAAGCAATTAAACTATTCAAACTTAGTAGGATGATGGATACATTTGCAGCCATGAAGATGTCATCAATATTTTCTATAACGCAAAATTGTCTTCTTAAATTGAAATTTCTTCTCTTACAATTCTTGTTTTTTAAACTGATAAAAGGTATGCTAAATTATATACTATCAGGGTTACAACTGGTGTGGGGGGGGGGGGGGGGGGGGGGGGGTGCTGGAGGGGGCAAGGAAGAGTCCCCAGTCTTGAAACTAAATGGGGTCCTGGAATTCGGATCATTATCATTCCATCCATTCCACCAGTCCTGAAATTTTGATCGTGTCCAGGGTTCTGTGTCTCTATATGTCCATTGTCCTGTGTCTCTGTATGTCCATTGTCCTGTGTCTCTGTATGTCCAGGGCTCTCCCTCTATATGTCCAGGGCTCTGTGTCTCTGTATGTCCAGGGCTCTGTGTCTCTATATGTCCAGGGCTCTGTGTCTGTATGTGCAGGGCTCTTTGGCCTACGTAGCTCAGCAGGCGTGGATTCAGAACGCCACAGTGAGGGACAACATCCTGTTCAGCAGGGCGTACCGTCAGGACAGGTACCGCACGGTGCTCGCAGCCTGCCAGCTGGAACGAGATCTCCAAATTCTGGCAGCTGGAGACATGACGGAGATAGGAGAGAAGGTGACGTCTATGTAATACCGGACAGACAGACATAAGTGCGTGACGTCATGGTGACAGACATATGTGTGCGTGACGTCATGGTGACAGACATAAGTGCGTGACGTCATGGTGATCGCTAAAATTGTTGCGATGTGGTAAATTGTAACCTTATGAAAAATAATTTGTGAGATTTAAAAGGGAACATAATATCGACACGATTGTGGTCATATTTATTTCACAGATGAATAATAAAACAAGAGAGAATAAAGTGCGTAAAAGCTTTGCTTATAGATTAAAACAGAATCAATCATTAACGTGTATCTTAGGAGAGATATTGTCTCAAAAAAAGGGGAAACGGTTTGTCAAAACTAACAAGACGAATAAGACTGGAATTATACAAACGTTAAAAATAGAAATATTGTGGTTACGTTTTGAAATACATATTACACAGACAAAATTACCCCCCCCCCAAAAAAAAAAAAAAAAAAAAAAAAAACCACCGAAAAAAAAGAAAGAAAAAAACAAACAAACAAAAAAACAACAACAATCAAACAAACAAAAACAACAACTAAAACCAAACAAACAAAACTGTTAAAGTGGCGTAATGGTGACGGCAGAAATGAGCGGTGACGTCAAATTGGTATTATGATTACTGGAATAAGACGGAGACCGCTACCATTAATGTTAACGTTGATGATGGCGTAACAAATAAACAGAGATTGGGAAGGGATACGAATCATGAGGCACCACGCTATACACACGTTTATAAACAGTTTTAATTCTGCATCATTGTCAGTGTTTCACAAGAGGGTGTGTGATTTGATCTACAAACTGTCTCAAGTGATGCATTCTTCTGGAATGGAAGAGGAGATTCTGTTGAAACAGAATCTCAAGTGTTATTGTTATTCATAAACTGTCTTAGACTGTCATTTATGTCAAGAAATTCTGCCTGATACTGAGTATTACATTGTATTCACAGCAGTTTTTGGTTATGTTTTTGCGTTTTCCGTAATGTATAAGGTTTTTGGGCTCGGAATAAGGAAAAAAGTACTTTTCAATATGAAAAATTGTAAAATGAGGAAAATTGGGTTGACACCTATGGAATAATGAAGGGAAGAATGTACCAGTATTATGAAAAGAATAACTATGAGTACGAGAACAGCAGAAAACTCTGTATTGTCATCGTTAAGAACAAAGACCGTTGGGAAGAAAACGACGTGTTGAAAAATACATGGCGGCTGAAAAGAAAGCATCCTGTCTTCGGAGGGATGATTTTTCAGACATTATAATGATAATACCAATGACAGGGAGATGAGAGTCACGACAGTGACCTTGGAAGGGTTGTAATGATGCGCAAGGAGTACTTCTGCAAGTCATAAAGATGATCATGATATTGAATGATCATTATTGTTGCAACATTAATTAGAATTATGACGTGTCACAAAGTTTGAATGTGTGTTGGCGTTGAACTTTTGTAATGGTGAACTTAATAACAATTTCAAAGCCATATAATGAAACATGGCACCTGCATTTTTTTTCTGTGAAAATTCAATTGATGCGCGCTCACTAAAGTTCTGATTAACCCATGAAAAAAATTTATGATGAGTGTCCTTTTAATTGATTTTTTTTTTTAAACTGCAGCAGTGTCACAGTCCATTTGTGTGAGTTAGAACCAGACCCCAGTCCTCACAGACCCACGGAGACTGTCGTCCTCTCTGTGCTTTGCAGGGAATCAACCTGAGCGGCGGTCAGAAGCAGCGCGTGAGCCTGGCACGTGCAGTGTACAGTGACAGTGACGTGTATCTCCTGGATGACCCCCTCTCTGCCGTGGACAGTCACGTGGGCAAGGCGCTCTTCAGTGACGTCATCGGGCCTAAAGGGTTGCTTCAGAAGAAGGTCAGGGCCGATGTAAACTGACCTTGACTTTCAAAGAAATACCGTGCGTATTGGCTCTGCCTGCCTTTGAAAATGATACCCTATATGTTAATCTACTTTGGCTGTTTACAAAGAAAGGGTATATAGTAATATACAAGTGATTAAACTGGCTATACAGACCGCCATACTACCACCATTTCCTTTCATGACAAAGAAGGGTGCATTGTTCTTGTGGCATGATTGAAGATAGAGGTGATTTTAACCAATTGTGAAGAACATAATAGCTGTGCTCTCTCTCTCTCTCTCTCTCTCTCTCTCTCTCTCTCTCTCTCTCTCTCTCTCTCTCTCTGTATGTCTGTCTCTGTCTCATCTGTTGATAATAAAATTACAGTATAACCGTCTGTAGTACAGAAAATCTCGTCGGAAGCAGTTGAATACGTCCCATAAACTGTACTGAAAGCCCTTAGCAACATCATGCTAATAATGCATCTGATTTGCATACAAGTGATCACGCTCTGATTTACCTGTCTTTTCTTTATGACGTCAGACGCGTGTACTGGTAACACACGGGGTGCACTGGCTCCCCCTGGTGGATGAAATCATCGTGCTGAGCAACGGCAGGATTTCCGCCAGAGGTTCCTACACACAGCTGATGATGACCGACGGCCCTTTTGCCCAGTTCCTCAAAACTCACCTCACTGAAAACAACAGCGATGAGGGGGAGGAGGAGGACGAGGACGAAGATCCAGAGAGTGAGTTGGCTGGCTTAATGAATACATAACGCTTTTCACGTCACAAAAATCACATATATTTATTCATCACCTAGTGTGGTGCAAATATTAATCTCCGAACTTTACTGAGTAATTTAATCCGTCTACCGTTTTAGTTGCGGTACAGACATTAGTCCCAGAACTTCACTGATTAATTCAATCTGTCTATTGTGTTAGTTGTGGTGCATACATTTGTCTCAAAACTTTACTGATTAATTTCAAAATGGAGTGACTGATGGCGGCGATTTACTGATTAATTCAGTCTACTGTTTTCATTGTGGTACAAGTGATCTCAGAACTGTATGATTTTCGATATAAACTGAAAAACGGAACTCAGATGATGAGGACGTTGAACGATTCGTGTCCAGTATTGGCGATGAAGCAGAAAATCCTGGACCAGGTGGAATCACTGACGTCCGATGGTGGGGCCACGTCTGGGGATGACATCAGAGGACGGCACAGAAGACGACGTCGCAAAAGGTACGCTGTATCTTACCCACCGGTTTTTATCTTGAGGAGGGAAACCTACGTCTGGTAAGGGGAGGGGCGAGACGAGAGTGGGAACAGGCTGGAATCTTGCTGACCTGTTCGTCCACACGTGTCTTCAGTAGTATGTCTGTTGGGATTTAAATCGAAAAAACCCTGAGACCAGATCAGTTTAAATTTCACTTTCGTCAGAAAGATGTCATTGCGTGCGGACTAGTCATATACTACATCACAACAGCTACATTTTGAGGTCACACTGCGCTGGATTTAAAAAGAAAGCTCTCTCCAGTTGGAAAAAAACCCATAGACCGCCCCTCGAGAACAGGAGATGCTAACCATTCTACTACCATGGAGTAATATTTCTGACTCCAGAGAGCACGTTCATAGGAAATGTATGATCAAAACTAAACACCCAAATCTTAGATGAGCACAGACTGCACTGACATCGGATTCAGGGCTTGACAAAGCTTTCAGCTACGAACACATGTAATAATGACCTTCGCAATCATTTTACATTTCCTTCCGAGTTCTTCCCTGCAAATGAAATATCTTCAAGTGAGATTGTTTATAGCCCAGCCCATTACACAGGACATATTTGCAGAAATGTCGTCTTCCATTGCATTGTATTGTGAAGTGCATCGTATCGTATCGTAATGTATTGTCATATACGGTATTGTATTGTATTCTTTTCTATTGCGCTGTATTGTATTGTATGACTTTATCGTCACGACAAATTTGTATCTGTGAATTTGAGACTGTTCTGCCAGAAGAAAAAGTGTCATGGTATGCTGTCACCCACTCAGATCCATCGTCAGATGCTACCAACACTATGAAGTCAGCATAAACACAACGCCAAATGCCACCGGCATGCCAGCTGTGCGCGATGCAGAATTACACCAGGATGCTTATTTCTTGATAAATGGTTATATTCCAAAATTTTAACATATAACATTCAATCCAAATTAAACACACACACACACGCACGCACGCACGCACGCACACACAGCATCTTTAGCAGGTAGGCTATCTCCTTGAAACGCACCTCTGACACCTTTTTTCTAAAGGACGGTTCCCAGGCGTACATTTTCAACACCTGAACCAGGGGGACACACACACACACACACACACACACACACACACACACACACACACACACACACACACACACACACACACACTTGTCGAAAATCAAACAATTTATCATGGCAACTGCATTTCGGTTCCAAGTTTCGGTTGAATGACTTCAAGGACAGGAACACTTAAAGTCCGCACATATGCATACACACGCGCACGCACACGCACACACACACACACACACACACACACACACACACACACACACACACACACACACACACTGTGTGTATGCTTTCACAGACACCCACGAGCGTATGTCACGGAACAGAGCAGAAACATTTTGAGACTCAGACAGTTCGCCGTTGACCTAGAGATACCGTAAGTGTCCTGGTTCCAGCTAAGTCTAAGACCGGCTGTGACAGCCGAAAATCATGTATACAAACACTCTTTTTGATCCTTCGTGTCTACAGGAACATCAGCGACAGTGTCAACGAGCAGGAGGCACAGAAGATGAAGGAAAAGATGGCGGAGGGAAAGCTGACAACCGTGGAGAAGATGGAAACAGGAAAGGTCTTCCTTCGTCACCAACACTATCATCCTCACATTCATCATCAGTAGCAGCAATAGAAGCCACACTTGCAGGCTCTGTTTTTTTTTTTTTCGCCTTCTTCCGTCTTACTTTGTTTTTTTCCCCCAATCCTTTCTCTTCTTTCCTTTGTACTGTTTCTATCCTTTCTTTGTCTTTTGGCTCTGCTGAATATATTAATTTGACTTTCTTCTTGGTACTATTTTGCTTTTTGTCTTCTCTTTCCTCTTCGAACACTCGAGTGTGCTATTTTTTCGACTTACTCTTGGCACTACCAAGGAGTGTGCTGTTATTTCTATGAAACTCATGGTACTGCTGGGTGAGCTGCTTTCCCTAACTTCTTGTCAGATATGGTCGTATACTACCTTTTCCTTTCTACTTGGTACTAACGGTTGCGTTGTTTTCTCCTTCCCTCTTTGTGCTCTTCTCTCTCTCTCTCTCTCTCTCTCTCTCTCTCTCTCTCTCTCCTTTTCTCTCTCTCTCTCTCTCTCTCTCTCTCTCTCTCTCTCTGTTTTCGTTGTAATGATTGATGCGCACCCATGGTTCTAATTGTC
The DNA here is from genome assembly GCA_018398815.1 of Conus ventricosus. NCBI lineage: Eukaryota > Metazoa > Mollusca > Gastropoda > Neogastropoda > Conidae > Conus > Conus ventricosus. The sequence continues at coordinate 37,422,054 of CM031620.1, forward strand.
GTGTATTGTTTCCCTTTCCTCTTGGTACTAATGGTCGTATTACCTTTCCCTTTCTTTTTAGTACTGTTGGTTGGGTTTCTCTTCCCTTTCCTCTTGATGCGAATGGTTGTGATCCTTTTTTCCCTTTTCGCTTTGTACTGACGGTCATGTCATTTCCCATGTTCTCTTGTTACTGTTGGTCGTATTACATTTCCCTTTCCTCTTTGTACATATGTTCGCTGTCAGTTTTTCACTTTCCTCTTGATGACGCTTGTGGTCATGTTACTTTTCCTTTTCAGCTTGATACTTGTGTTCGTGTCATTTTCCACTTTCTTCTTGATACCACTGATCGTGTTACTTTTCCCGTTCTTCTTGGCACTGTTGGTCGACTTACTTTTTCCCTTTTCCTTTTGGCACCAGTGCTTGTATACCTGTTCCCTTTCTGTTGTTACTGATCGTCTTTCCTTTTGGTACTAACGATCGGGTTACTTTTCCTTTTCGTTTTTGGTGCTAATGGGGATGTTACTTCTCCTGGTCCTTTTTGCATGAACGATCGAGTTATCTTTTCTTTTCTTTTTGGTGTTGATGATGCGTTTCCTTCTTTTCCTTTTGGTTATACAATCGAGTTACTGTTTCTGTTTTTGTTTTGTACTTATGAGCATTTGACTTTTCCATTTGCCTTATATGAATAGGTATTGCTGGTTCTCTGTTTCCTTATTGTACGAACATCAGTGCTGCTTTTCCATTTCCGTTTGGAAATAAGCGTGTTTATTTCCACTTGCACATCGGTATCAACGTTCGTCTTTTTTCCCACTTCTTTCTGATATTAATGATCCTGTAACCCTAGTGATTCTTGCTGGTACCAATAATCATGTTGGTTTTCGTTTTCTCTTCATCACTAACAGCTATGTCACTTTTGCGTTTCCTTTTCGTAATAATGGTTGTTTTCCCTTTGCATGTCCTTTGGGTAGTTACGCTCGTCACCTTTTCCCTTTCCGTTTGGTAGTAATTGTCATGTTGCTTTTCCCTTTCCATTTGGTAGGAATTGTCATGTGACTTTTCCCTTTCCTTTTGGTAGTAATTGTCATGTTACTTTTCCCTTTCCATTTGGTAGGAATTGTCATGTGACTTTTCCCTTTCCTTTTGGTAGTAATTGTCATGTTACTTTTCCCTTTCCATTTGGTAGGAATTGTCATGTGACTTTTCCCTTTCCTTTTGGTAGTAATTGTCATGTTACTTTTCCCTTTCCATTTGGTAGGAATTGTCATGTGACTTTTCCCTTTCCTTTTGGTAGTAATTGTCATGTTACTTTTCCCTTTCCTTTTGGTAGTAATTGTCATGTGACTTTTCCCTTTCCTTTTGGTAGTAATTGTCATGTGACTTTTCCCTTTCCTTTTGGTAGTAATTGTCATGTTACTTTTCCTTTCCTTTTGGTAGTAATGGTCATGTGACTTTTCCCTTTCCTTTTGGTAGTAATGGTCATGTGACTTTTCCCTTTCCTTTTGGTAGTAATGGTCATGTGACTTTTCCCTTTCCTTTTGGTAGTAATGGTCATGTGACTTTTCCCTTTCCTTTTGGTAGTAATTGTCATGTGACTTTTCCCTTTCCTTTTGGTAGTAATTGTCATGTGACTTTTCCCTTTCCTTTTGGTAGTAATGGTCATGTGACTTTTCCCTTTCCCTTTAGTAGTAAATGTCATGTGACTTTTCCCTTTCCTTTTGGTACCAATGATCGTGTTACCGTTTCTTCCTTTTAGGATTTGCGACTGTGTTTTATTCATTTATCTTATTTTTCTTTTAGACTTTTTAGTTAAGATGATAGTGTTACTTTGCCCTTTTCTTTTGATACCAGCGATCGTGTTAACTAGAAAGGTGAAATGAATGTTTGTGTGTGTGTGTGTGTGTGTGTGTGTGTGTGTGTGTGTGTGTGTGTGTGTGTGTGTGTGTGTGTGTGCGCGCGCGCGTGTATGTGTCTTGTGTGTGTGTGTGTGTGTGTGTGTGTGGTATGTGTGTGTGTGTGTGTGTGTGTGTGTGTGTGTGTGTGTGTGTGTGTGTATAGATTCTGTATAGGAATAGAAGGAGGAAAACGTGTAATTTGAGCAAGCTTCCGTGTGGTGGCTTGCGGCAGTTACTGATTTGTATTGCAATTGTGAATGTTCGTGTGGGGGAAAATGACAAAAGCACCTGATCTGTGACAAGAAAGAATTCTCTTTTATTGTCAATGAATTTCTTTAAATTGACTGATGACCATCTCCTTTTTTTGATTTGTTAAATCGAATTAGGTTAGCTTTGGACTTTTTTTTCCAGTTGTGGTTGCTGTCTGACAATAGCTGAAATGCCCAATGTTACTGTGGATCGAAAGAATGCAGGAATGAAGAAAAAAGTCGTTTGTTTGACATTAATTTAATCCACATGATGTATCCGACTGACAAGCAGAGCACATTTTAGTCATCGTGTAGATGCCTGTTTTATATTTTGGTGATGTTAAACTGCCTATAGCTGACTAAAAGCAGAAACGAAAAAAACAAAGAGCAGAGGTGAAGGGACGGGGGGTGGACGTAGACTGGGCTACTGTGGTGACGAAATAGAAACGGTTGCTATCACGAACTTCTTTCCCCTAGTTGTGTTGTAGGGATATAACACTCTCTCTCTCCTGTTCCTCAAAGCACTATCATCGATGTATTATTACCACTGGACGTGAAGCAGAAACACAGCTCTTTCTTCTTCCTGCATTGTATAACTGTAACATTTCTTTCCCGACCCTTGGCAAAAGAAACGTGACAGTCTCTTCATCTTCCTCAGCATGTAGAAGAAAAATCAAAACCGTCTCATTCTTGAACATGTCATCATCTCCGTTACATACAGCTTCTCTCTCTCTCTCTCTCTCTCTCTCTCTCTCTCTCTCTCTCTCTCTCTCTCTCTCTCTCTCTCTCTCTCTCTCTTCTCCGTTGTAATGATCGATGCAACACTGTTTCTGTTTTTCACGTGTAGCCAGCCTTGTCATGAATCCTTCCAGCACGTACAGAATAAAAATACCCCCCCCCCCCCACACACACACACACACTTTCCCAGCCTTTTTTGTGGTCGTTGAAACACTCTTTCCCGCCTCTCAGCATCGCTGACTGGGTGTGCCCTGCAGGTGTCGTGGAGAGTGTACTGGATGTACCTGAAGGCGGCAGGCCCCCTGCCCTTCACCGTGGCCTTGACCTGCTTCGGGGGGTACCAGGCTGCCAGCGTCTGGGCCAACTTCTGGCTCAGCGAATGGACGGACGACCCCTTGCTCAACAACCAATCGCTGTGGGGATCAGAGGTCATCATTGACACCAACCACGACTATCTGATGTATTATGGGCTGATTGGGGTGCTTCAGTGTGAGTGATGTTTTTTTTTGTCTGTGTCATCAGCGCGTCTGTCTGTCTTTTTGCCTACCTCTTTGCGTTTTGAACCTGCTGTCAACCTCTCACTGTATCTTCCATAGAAAATGTGATGCCAGATTAAAAAAAAACTATAAGGGTAGACACAAACATGCAATATTAAGTGTACAGCAAAATACTTCAGCTGAGGACAGCTTTTGTTGTTGTTGGTGCTGATGTTCCTGTTTTGGGTAAACAATGTAAGCCTATGGACGTTGAACTGGTACCTTTTAAAGGGTAAAAAAGCCAAACTAATATTGCATTTAAAATTCCAGCCGCTATATCCATCCTATATATATATATATATATATATATATATATATATATATATATATATATATTATATATATATAGTATAGATAGAGAGAGAGAGAGAGAGAGAGAGAGAGAGAGAGAGAGAGGGAGGGACAGAGACACTACGCGCACCCAACTCTTAAGCATTTTGCTGCAAACAAAATCAAGAATGATATTTTTTTCCGATATCTGATACCACTAAAACACCACCCACATACCGGAATTAAAAAAGTACATAGGATTAAAAGAGCCATAAATTGCATCAATACTTTACCAGAGTATATCATGTTTACAGGTTTTTTTTAACCTCCATTCCGACCGGTTTAAACGAAATCACTAAATTTGTGGGAATGCTTGATAAAACGCACCCCCCCCCCCATCCCCCCTCAGTCAAGTTAATAATGCTACACTCTGCACCCTAGAGTAGAAGGGATATTGGTGAAGATTGCTGTTTAAATTGCCATGCACCCCTTCCTTTTTAACATATATAAACCAAACATTACAGTACAGACCAAGCATAGGTACATGATTTGATTTTAAAAAAAATCCTGTTATTGAAAGGAAGCAAAAGTTACTTACCTCCCTTTTGTCGTCTCACACATTCGTGATCGATGCTTCAAAAGAAATCACTCACTGGTCGAGGCAAGCTTCACAATATTGTTCCTAACACTTCCGCTTTCATTAGTTGTTCAAGTGAATTGTCATTTTACTAATTTCACCATCAAATCAGTTTCTATTTCTAAGATACTTGCCACTATGGTTTAGATTAATGAGATGTGAATCGAAGCATACACATTGTCTCATGTTGCTTTTACTTACTTTCGTGTAAGACACCTGTTAAATGCTAGACGAACACCCCTAAAAAGAACTTGAACTCGTCGTGTAAGGTTTCGGTCTTCTGTAAACAGTTTTCCCCAGATGCCTGAAGCCGGTGTCTTTAGCCAGTTTCTTGCGAAACGTTTGTGTGCAAGATTTCCTTCACGTTTTTTGCCTTACCGTGTTTGGTGTAACTGAGTTTAACTGCCATGTCGTTCTGTTTTCCAAGTGATAACTAAAGCCATTGACCAAGTGTGTAGTTGAAGAACAATTTTTATTCCAGTTTTCATTTGTGATTACTTAACAGTATTAGTGTGTGAAGAGTGAAATTTTGCAGAGGTCAAGTAGATCTGTAAAAAGTTTCTGTAATAAATCCGCTAAACATGAAAAATCAAATCACAAGACAAAACACGACGCGTTTAAAATGAAGAACAACGAGCAATCACTTATCTGACGAGATAAACGATTGCTCGTTCTTCATTTTCGTTGTCCTGAGTGATGTTTCTCTTGCCTGAAGAAGACCTAAGAGGTCGAAACCCGTCGTGTTTTGTCTTGTGATTGGTCTGTTCATGTTTGGCACACTTACTGCATAAACTTCGTAAGATATGTTTAGATTTCCGCCTGCAGTCTCCTCTCTTTGCAATTAACTGGAGGCCAGGTGACCGTGCAGTTAGAATGCATGTCCTAACTTACATGTACGTGTCCAGTTTTCCTGCTGCTGGTCTACAACTACTTCTACTGGACACGCATGGTGTATGCCGGACAAAAGGTGCATGACGCCCTCCTCTGTCGACTGTTCCGTGCTCCCATGGCTTTCTTTGACACCACTCCCATGGGCCGTGTCATGAACAGGGTCTCCAGGGACATAGAAGTGGTGAGTTTCGATGCCTAATAGGAGCAAAGAGTGAAAAATCAGAATCAGAACAGGGTTTTTTTTTTCAAATTAAAATATTCTGACTGCTGATGACTTGATTCGCTGCGTAAGGTTTCATTGTTATGTGAGAAACGGTTTTTTGATAACTGAAGACAGAATTTGTAGGTGGGATTCTCGTACATGGGTTGTGTGCAAGTTGTCCCTTTTCTGATCTTCGCTATAGCATGTTTTGTATGAGCGAGTTTGCTTTTCAAGAGACGAAATATTTCCTCCAGCAGAAACAACAGAACCACACACACACACACACACACACACACACACACACACACACACACACACACACACACTCTCTCTCTCTCTCTCTCTCTCTCTCTCTCTCTCTCTCACACACACACACACACACACACACACACACACACACACACACACACACACACACACAGAGACACACACACACACACACACACACACACACACACACACACACACACACACACACACACACACACACGCACACACACAGAGCAGTCAGTGTGAGTGAGAGTGAAAGGGATGAGGACGTTAGCTCAGACCTTCCAAAAGATGTGATTCCATCATAATTATGTGGATCAGACAGGAAATTGCCTCTCATGTTACTGCCGAAGAAGAGACGAAGACATCCATGATTTCAAACCCCCTGCAATTTCAAATCTACGGTACCGTATTCTAGCTTTTCCAGCGACAAACATGTCGCAACATCAGCGATTTCAGCAGCTGCAGTACCTAAACCCACACGTCTATATTCTACACAAGGACAAAATACTGCCTTAGAAACAGCGCTGAAGATGAACGCTGTTGACGTGTGTGACGTGTCGGTCTGTTTCAGGTGGACAGTCTCTTACCACTGATCTTTCGTGACTTCCTGACTATGTCTGTACTGTTGATAGCCACCCTCATCACCATTCTCATCCAGACTCCCATCTTTGGCACCGTGCTTCTGCCCGTCATGGTCATCTTCTACGTCATCCAGGTCCGCGGTCATTGCTACTGTTGTTGTCTTGAAGACTGCTCTCATTTTCTATCCTGTTAGGGTGTACAGGCCATACTGAACAGTTCGGAAAGAGAAACACTTGAAGTATATAGTTTAACCACTATATTATAGAGTAAACCTTGAGTTATAAAATGAAACTTTATCACGGCTCATGTCGTCGTCCAGTTTATCACACATAAAGCGGAGATACAGCGGGACGTCCAGTAAAGCCCGATTCGTCCCGAAGTCCGATTTATCCTTTATATACTGTTTCGTCTAACTACCGGATTAGTGATTGTCTGTCTGTCTTCCACCCTCAACGTCTCTGCCTTTTGTCTGTGATATTGTTATTAGACCCTACCATTTGTTATCATTATTGTAATAGTATTGTTATGATATCGTTACAGAGTTGGTTGTTGTTGGTTGTTTTATTTAAAGTCTTTTCATCGTGTAATGGTTTCAAATATCCTGGGTAAAAGAATCTGCTGTTCTGAGGACGATTGTTCAGGACAACAGAGCCCCAGAGTGCAAAAAGAAAGAGGCTTTTCACCGAAGGACTTGGTTCCTACAGTTAGGATGCAGAACAGACAATTGTTAGTTGACCGAACTAGGCCAGCGAGGAGGTGCAGTGATGCAAAATGCATCAGAGAAATGTTTAGGACCAGTTCCAAATGTTACTGATCAGAAATACATAGAGGGAAGCCTATGGGCCTATTGCCAAACAAAAAGGAATAGAGTTCTGTGAAAATGAACTGTGAATGGGGAACAGGCGGGTAATTGCCGGACTAATTTCATGTTGACCTTTTCTTTCTTGCAGCGGTTCTACATTCCCAGTTCCCGGCAAATAAAGCGCATGGAGTCCGTGACCAGGTCCCCCATCTTCGCCCACTTCAGCGAGTCACTGAGCGGGGTGGCCACCATCAGAGCCTACGGCGCCACTCCCAGGTTGGACTGCACTATATGCTACACGCCACTACACCGTACATCATGCCATATACGAATCAGTTCTGTGACTGATACATTTTTTCAACTGTCGCTACTTCCATGCCCTGAGAATGTTATCACGGCACTCTTATGTCCATCGTTTCAGCTCCTCCATGCAGTATGTCACATGTTCAGCCCCGTGTGAAGTGATAGATCCACTGAAGATGTCGTGTTCTGCATCACTGAGGGACTTCCGCTCAGCCACATGCTTTTCCTGTATGGAATTGCCCGCGCTTGCTGCGGTATTTGAGTCAATGTCAAGTACGGATTTGAAATGGTCAAACAAGTTCTCTATTGTTATCGTGTTGCTCATTTTTGTTTTCTGGGATGGATTTTTAAAAAATGTGTTTCAAAAATACGTTTGATCGGAAAGTGCCGCCGTTAATGAACGTGGAAGCTTTTGTTTATATTTCCTAGTTTTTTTTTCCTTTTTTGTTGTTGTAAAAAATTTAGTCTGATCGCATTCTGATATAAACTATACTGTCTTATTTGTCGAAGTTTTTTTCTGCACTTTCTTTTGGTCATCTCAGTATTAAGTTTTGTTTCAGCGCAGGCCGAATTGTATCAAGATTAGCACCTATAAGTGTTAAAGTACACCGAGTTGTCAGATAAACAACAGTTAAAAGATCTTATTGCACTATCAATGTTCGTGATTAGTAAGAATGCGGCTTCATTTATTCTGCTTTGTATTTAAGAAAATTGCCTCTAATTACGAACAATATTTTCTTGCTATCGGTTTCATTTTAAACGATATATGATTTTTTTTTGTTCCAGTTGATCATATACCTTACAGTTAAACTGTGTTCACACAATCAATTCTACAAGCGAGTGATTAGCTTCAAATCTTTCTTTACGAAATATTGAATAAAACATATCTTAGCATGTTAGGAAACAATCAATTATATTATTGCCTTGATCAGAGAAGTATGTGTAGCTAACATTACGGTGGCCTTTCCATAACCCATTTAGTATAAACAGATTCATTATTAAACACTTTCAACAAGTAACTTACCATATAAATTAAGTACGTTGCCTTTGGAAATCCTTGCAGCAATTTACATATTCTTTTCATGTAAAGAATATAACATAATGATTTACTGATACAAGGAGTTAAATCAAATTAAAGTGATAAAAGTTTTGGTGTCATGGCTATCATGGTGATCGAAACAATTTTTTTTTCTAATTTCATCAGATTCTTTTCACGCCTCAATAGCTTCCCCTATCTTCCATCTTAATTCTACTGATTGGTGCTAGGAATACAACATGCCCACAATACATATATTACAATTCATTTTCGGTTCTTCAAACACAAGAAAGTAACCGATCACACTGCTTCCGTGAGGTGGAATGAAAGTGAAAACACCTTCTGAATCTCTTGTAGAACAGCCATATAGTGTTACTAATCCATGCATGAAACAAATACAAAGGTAGTTTACCAAACACTTTTTTTACGATTTCATTTTGGAAGATCTATTAAATCCTCTTCAAGAAAAAGGTACACCCGAAGGTGCGAGTGAGACCCAGAGAGGTGCTCTCCTCAACTGCTGGACCAACCATCTGGCAGCAATCCTGCACCACGCTTGGAAGCCTGCGCTTTTCACATAGGGTGCAGGCATGCAGAGGACATTCCATAAGGATTCAAGGGACATAATTGCTTCCTGGAAGATGCCATTGTGTAATGGCCACTGGACGTGATATGATAGTACCTCCATCGGGGCGTGGCCATGGTTGTACCAGCCCACAATTTCATCAGCAAAAGACAGCACAGTCACGCAACTGGCGTGCGCATCGTGCAGCCTCACTCATCGCTGTTCCGTTGACGGGCGAAAACAGCAGAACTCCAGGCACGGCCAAGCTTTTGCCGCATGAGGTCTTACATGCCCTCTGGAGAGGGTCCCGGGGTGCAGTCTTCCCTGCTGTCAGCAGGACTTTCCCTGTGGTCAGTGGGTCTCTCCATGACTGGGTCTTTTACCAGAGTTGGAAAAAAAAGACAAGAAAAGGACATACCCGAAAGTGCAAATGGGACCTAGAGAAGTACTGCCCTCAACTGTCGAACCAAACAGCTGCGAGCAATCCTACACAACCCTTGCAAGCCTGCGCTGTATTCACATAGGGTGCAGGCACGCACAGGACATTCCATTAGGACGTCAGGAGACGTGATTTCTCCTCGGCAGATGCAATGCGATCGAAACACCTAGTATTCATGGCAACACACTCACACCGTTGTGACAGTTTACATCCAAATGTGTACTAGTCTCTATCATCGCACCACTGTCAGCTACGACTTGCACATCTCCACCGATG
>CM031620.1:37441725-37449225 GCA_018398815.1 Conus ventricosus
AGGAGGGACAGAACCTGAGGTCAGTGAGGGACAGAACCTGAGGTCAGTGAGGGACGGAACTTGAGGTCAGTGAGGGACAGAGTCTGAGGTCAGTGAGGGACAGAACCTGAGGTCAGAGAGGGGAGGAGGGACAGAACCTGAGGTCAGTGAGGACAGAGTCTGAGGTCAGTGAGGGACAGAACCTGAGGTCAGTGAGGGACAGAACCTGAGGACAGTGAGGGGAGGAGGGACAGAACCTGAGGTCAGTGAGGGGAGGAGGACAGAACCTGAGGTCAGTGAGGGAGAGGGACAGAACCTGAGGTCAGTGAGGGACAGAACCTGAGGTTAGTGAGGGACAGAACCTGAGGTCAGTGATGGACAGAACCTGAGGTCAGTGAGGGGAAGAGTGACAGAACCTGAGGTCAGTGAGGGACAGAACCTGAGGTCAGTGAGGGACAGAACCTGAGGTCAGTGAGGGGAGGAGGGACAGAACCTGAGGTCAGTGAGGGACAGAACCTGAGGTCAGTGAGGGACAGAACCTGAGGTCAGTGAGGAGAGGAGGGACAGAACCTAAGGTCAGTGAGGGGAGGAGGGACAGAACCTGAGGTCAGTGAGGGACAGAACCTGAGGTCAGTGAGGGACAGAACCTGAGGTCAGTGAGGGAGAGAGGGACAGAACCTGAGGTCATGAGGGACAGAACCTGGGGTCAGTGAGGGACAGAACCTGAGGTCAGTGAGGGGAGGAGGGACAGAACCTGAGGTCAGTGAGGGACAGAGTCTGAGGTCAGTGAGGAACAGAACCTGAGGTCAGTGAGGGGAGGAGGGACAGAACCTGATGTCAGTGGAGGACAGAACCTGAGGTCAGTGAGGGGAGGAGGGACAGAACCTGAGGTCAGTGAGGGACAGAACCTGAGGTCAGTGAGGGGAGGAGGGACAGAACCTGAGGTCAGTGAGGGACAGAACCTGAGGTCAGTGAGGGACAGAACCTGAGGTCAGTGAGGGACAGCACCTGAGGTCAGTGAGGGACAGAACCTGAGGTCAGTGAGGGGAGGAGGGACGGAACGTGAGGTCAGTGAGGGACAGAACCTGATGTCAGTGTGGGGAAAGGGACGGAACCTGAGGTCAGTGAGGGACAGAGTCTGAGGTCAGTGAGGGGAGGAGGGACAGAACCTGAGGTCAGTGAGGGACAGAACCTGAGGTCAGTGAGGGGAAGAGGGACAGAACATGAGGTCAGTGAGGGACAGAACCTAAGGTCAGTTAGGGACAGAACCTGAGGACAGTGAGGGACAGAACCTGAGGTCAGTGAGGGCAGGAGGACAGAACCCCAGGTCAGTGAGGGACAGAACCTGAGGTCAGTGAGGGGAGGAGGGACTAAACCTGAGGTCAGTGAGGGACAGAACCTGAGGTCAGTGAGGGAGGAGGGACAGAACCTGAGGTCAGTGAGGGGAAGAGGGACAGAACCTGAGGTCAGTGTGGGGAGGAGGGACAGAACCTGGGGTCAGTGAGGGACAGAGCCTGAGGTCAGTGAGGGACAGAACCTGAGGTCAGTGAGGGACAGAACCTGAGGTCAGTGAGGGACAGAACCTGAGGTCAGTGAGGGGAGGAGGGACAGAACCTGAGGTAAGTGTGGGACAGAACCTGAGGTCAGTGAGGGAGGAGGGACAGAACCTGAGGTCAGTGTGGAACAGAACCTGAGGTCAGTGAGGGACAGAACCTCAGGTCAGTGAGGGACAGAACTTGAGGTCAGTGAGGGACAGAACCTGAGGTCAGTGAGGGGAGGAGGGACAGAACCTGAGGTCAGTGTGAAACAGAACCTGAGGTCAGTGAGGGACAGAACCTGAGGTCAGTGAGGGACAGAACCTGAGGTCAGTGAGGGGAGGAGGGACAGAACCTGAGGTCAATGAGGGACAGAACCTGAGGTCAATGAGGGACAGAACCTGAGGTCAGTGAGAGACATAACCTGAGGTCATTGAGAGACAGAACCTGAGGTCAGTGAGGGACAGAACCTGAGGTCAGTGAGGGACAGAACCTGAGGTCAGTGAGGGACATAACCTGAGGTCAGTGAGGGGAGGAGGGACAGAACCTGAGGTCAGTGAGGGACAGAACCTGAGGTCAGTGAGGGACAGAACCTGAGGTCAGTGAGGGGAAGAGGGACAGAACCTGAGGTCAGTGAGGGACAGAACCTGAGGTCAGTGAGGGACAGAACCTGAGGTCAGTGAGGGGAGAGGGACAGAACCTGAGGTCAGTCAGGGACAGAACCTGAGGTCAGTGAGGGACAGAACCTGAGGTCAGTGAGGGACAGAACCTGAGGTCATTGAGAGACAGAACCTGAGGTCAGTAAGGGACAGAACCTGAGATCAGTGAGGGACAGAACCTGAGGTCAGTGAGGGACAGAACGTGAGGTCAGTGAGGGGAGGAGGGACAGAACCTGAGGTCAGTGAGGGACAGAACCTGAGGTCAGTGAGGGACAGAACCTGAGGTCAGTGAGGGGAAGAGGGACAGAACCTGAGGTCAGTTAAGGACAGAACCTGATGTCAGTGAGGGGAAGACGGACAGAACCTGAGGTCAGTGAGGGACAGAACCTGAGGTCAGTGAGGGGAGGAGGGACAGAACCTGAGGTCAGTGAGGGACCGAACCTGAGGTCAGTGAGGGGAAGAGGGACAGAACCTGAGGTCAGTGAGGGAGAGAACCTGATGTCAGTGAGGGACAGATCCTGAGGTCAGTGAGCGGAGGAGGGACAGAACCTGAGGTCAGTGAGGGACAGAACCTGAGGTCAGTGAGGGGAAGAGGGACAGAACCTGAAGTCAGTAAGGGACAGATCCTGAGGTCAGTGAGGGAGAGAACCTGAGGTCAGTGAGGGGAGGAGGGACAGAACCTGAGGTCAGTGAGGGACAGAACCTGAGGTCAGTGAGGGAAAGAGGACAGAACCTGAGGTCAGTGAGGGACAGAACCTGAGGTCAGTGAGGGGAAGAGGGATAGAACCTGAGGTCATTGAGGGGAGGAGGGACAGAACCTGAGGTCAGTGAGGGACAGAACCTGAGGTCAGTGAGGGGAGGAGGGACAGAACCTGAGGTCATGAGGGACAGAACCTGAGGTCAGTGAGGGACAGAACCTGAGGTCAGTGAGGGGAGAGGGACAGAACCTGAGGTCAATGAGGGACAGAACCTGAGGTCAGTGAGGGACAGAACCTGAGGTCAGTGAGGGGAAGAGGGACAGAACCTGAGGTCAGTGAGGGGAGGAGGGACATAACCTGACGTCAGTGAGGGTAGGAGGGACAGAACCTAAGGTCAGTGAGGGACAGAACCTGAGGTCAATGAGGGGAGGAGGACAGAACCTGAGGTCAGTGAGCGACAGAACCTGAGGTCAGTGAGGGACAGAACCTGAGGTCAGTGAGGGGAGGAGGGACAGAACCTGAGGTCAGTGAGGGACAGAACCTGAGGTCAGTGAGGGACAGAACCTGAGGTCAGTGAGGGACAGAACCTGAGGTCAGTGAGGGACAGAACCTGAGGTCAGTGAGGGGAGGAGGGACAGAACCTGAGGTCAGTGAGGGACAGAACCTGAGGTCAGTGAGGGACAGAACCTGAGGTCAGTGAGGGGAGGAGGGACAGAACCTGAGGTCAATGAGGGACAGAACCTGAGGTCAGTGAGGGAGGAGGGACAGAACCTGAGGTCAGTGAGGGGAGGAGGAACAGAACCTGAGGTCAGTGAGGGACAGAACCTGAGGTCAGTGAGGGACAGAACCTGAGGTCAGTGAGGGGAGGAGCGACAGAACCTGAGGTCAGTGAGGGACAGAACCTGAGGTCAGTTCGGGACAGAACCTGAGGTCAGTGAGGGGAAGAGGGACAGAACCTGAGGTCAGTGAGGGAGGAGGGACAGAACCTGAGGTCAGTGAGGGGAGGAGGGACAGAACCTGAGGTCAGTGAGGGACAGAACCTGAGGTCAGTGAGGGACAGAACCTGAGGTCAGTGAGGGACAGAACCTGAGGTCAGTGAGGGGAGGAGGGACAGAACCTGAGGTCAGTGAGGGACAGAACCTGAGGTCAGTGAGGGATGAGGGACAGAACCTGAGGTCAGTGAGGGACAGAACCTGAGGTCAGTGAGGGACAGAACCTGAGGTCAGTGAGGTGGAGGAGGGACAGAACCTAAGGTCAGTGAGGGAGGAGGGACAGAACCTGAGGTCAGTGAGTGGAGGAGGGACAGAACCTGAGGTCAGTGAGGGACAGAACCTGAGGTCAGTGAGGGACAGAACCTGAGGTAAGTGAGGGACAGAACCTGAGGTCAGTGAGGGGAGGAGGGACAGAACCTGAGGTCAGTGAGGGACAGAACCTGGGGTCAGTGAGGGACAGAACCTGAGGTCAGTGAGGGGAGGAGGGACAGAACCTGAGGTCAGTGAGGTACAGAGTCTGAGGTCAGTGAGGGACAGAACCTGAGGTCAGTGAGGGGAGGAGGGACAGAACCTGAGGTCAGTGAGGGACAGAACCTGATGTCAGTGAGGGGAGGAGGGACAGAACCTGAGTCAGTGAGGGACAGAACCTGAGGTCAGTGAGGGGAGGAGGGACAGAACCTGAGGTCAGTGAGGGACAGAACCTGAGGTCAGTGAGGGACAGAACCTGAGGTCAGTGAGGGACAGCACCTGAGGTCAGTGAGGGACAGAACCTGAGGTCAGTGAGGGAGGAGGGACGGAACGTGAGGTCAGTGAGGGACAGAACCTGATGTCAGTGTGGGGAGAAGGGACAGAATCTGAGGTCAGTGAGGGACAGAGTATGAGGTCAGTGAGGGGAGGAGGGACAGAACCTGAGGTCAGTGAGGGACAGAACCTGAGGGCAGTGAGGGGAAGAGGGACAGAACCTGAGGTCAGTGAGGGACAGAACCTGAGGTCAGTGAGGGACAGAACCTAAGGTCAGTGAGGGGAGGAGGGACAGAACCTGAGGTCAGTGAGGGACAGAACCTGAGGTCAGTGAGGGGCGGAGGGACAGAACACCAGGTCAGTGAGGGACAGAACCTGAGGTCAGTGAGGGACAGAACCTGAGGTCAGTGAGGGGAAGAGGGACAGAACCTGAGGTCAGTGAGGGACAGAACCTGAGGTCAGTGAGGGGAAGAGGGACAGAACCTGAGGTCAGTGAGGGCAGAACCTGAGGTCAGTGAGGGAGAGAACCTGAGGTCAGTGAGGGACAGAACCTGAGGTCAGTGAGGGGAGGAAGGACAGAACCTGAGGTCAGTGAGGGACAGAACCTGAGGTCAGTGAGGGGAAGTGGGACAGAACCTGAGGTCAGTGAGGGAGAGAACCTGATGTCAGTGAGGGACAGATCCTGAGGTCATTGAGCGTAGGAGGGACAGAACCTGAGGTAAGTGAGGGGAAGAGGGACAGAACCTGAGGTCAGTAAGGGACAGATCCTGAGGGTCAGTGAGGGACAGAACCTGAGGTCAGTGAGGGGAGGAGGGACAGAACAGGAGGTCAGTGAGGGACAGAACCTGAGGTCAGTGAGGGGAAGAGGGACAGAACCTGAGGTCAGTGAGGGACAGAACCTGAGGTCAGTGAGGGGAAGTGGGATAGAACCTGAGGTCCTTGAGGGGAGGAGGGACAGAACCTGAGGTCAGTGAGGGACAGAACCTGAGGTCAGTGAGGGGAGGATGGACAGAACCTGAGGTCAGTGAGGGGAGGAGGGACAGAACCTGAGGTCAGTGAGGGACAGAACCTGAGGTCAGTGAGGGACAGAACCTGAGGTCAGTGAGGGGAGGAGGGGCAGGACCTGAGGTCAGTGAGGGACAGAACCTGAGGTCAGTGAGGGACAGAACCTGAGGTCAGTGAGGGGAAGAGGGACAGAACCTGAGGTCAGTGAGGGGAGGAGGGACATAACCTGAGGTCAGTGAGGGTAGAAGGGACAGAACCTAAGGTCAGTGAGGGACAGAACCTAAGGTCAGTGAGGGAGGAGGGACAGAACCTAAGGTAAGTGAGGGACAGAACCTATGGTCAGTGAGGGACAGAACCTAAGGTCAGTGAGGGACAGAACCTGAGGTCAGTGAGGGACAGGACCTGAGGTCAGTGAGGGACAGAACCTGAGGTCAGTGAGGGAAGAGGGATAGAACCTGAGGTCAGTGAGGGGAGGAGGGACAGAACCTGAGGTTAGTGAGGGACAGAACCTAAGGTCAGTGAGGGGGAGGAGGACAGAACCTGAGGTCAGTGAGGGACAGAACCTGAGGTCAGTGAGGGACAGAACAGGAGGTCAGTGAGGGACAGAACCTGAGGTCAGTGAGGGGAGGAGGGACAGAAACCTGAGGTCAGTGAGGGACAGAACCTGAGGTCAGTGAGGGCCAGAACCTGAGGTCAGTGAGGGGAGGAGGGACAGAACCTGAGGTCAATGATGGACAGAACCTGAGGTCAGTGAGGGGAGGAGGGACAGAACCTGAGGTTAGTGAGGGGAGGAGGGACAGAACCTGAGGTCAGTGAGGGACAGAACCTGAGGTCAGTGAGGGACAGAACCTAGAGTCAGTGAGGGGAAGAGGGACAGAACCTGAGGTCAGTGAGGGGAGGAGGGACAGAACCTGAGGTCAGTGAGGGGAGGAGGGACAGAACCTGAGGTCAGTGAGGGACAGAACCTGAGGTCAGTGAGGGACAGAACCTGAGGTCAGTGAGGGGAGGAGGGACAGAACCTGAGGTCAGTGAGGGACAGAACCTGAGGTCAGTGAGGTGAGGAGGGACAGAACCTGAGGTCAGTGAGGGACAGAACCTGAGGTCAGTGAGGGAGGAGAGAACAGAACCTGAGGTCAGTGAGGGGAGGAGGGACAGAACCTGAGGTCAGTGAGGGACAGAACCTGAGGTCAGTGAGGGACAGAACCTGAGGTCAGTGAGGGACAGAACCTGAGGTCAGTGAGGGACAAAACATGAGGTCAGTGAGGGACAGAACCTGAGGTCAGTGAGGGGAGGAGGGACAGACCTGACCTCGTGTTTTGAGGAGGGACAGAACTGACTTCCTGTGGTCAATGCGGCAGGAAGGACGGACCCTCCGGTCGGCAGGGGAGGAGATATCTGAGCGCTTTTAACAGGTACTACAGTATGTGGAGGTAGTATAGATCATACTGGTATCAAAGTGTGAAAGTAAGATGTCACAGCGTGGACAGGAAATATTACAGCATTGAAAACAGAAGTCAAAGTGTGAGAAGGTAACACAATAATATGGAAAGCAGATTTCGCGGCGTGGGCAGGACGTATTATGGTTGGGGAAAGCAAATGTCACCGAGGAGGCAGGATGTCTTATAATAGAGAACAGTAGATGTCACGTTGAGGCTAAGAGGTATTGTCGTATAGAGAGCAGATGTCGCGGCGTGAGCAGGAGGTACCATAGTGAATCGAAGCGCTGGCATAGTGGAGAAAGGCGGGAAAATGGTACGGGTAAGACTTATCATGAGCATAAGGAAGGCTGAGAGAGAGAGAGAGAGAGAGAGAGAGAGAGAGAGAAAAACAAACGAACGACTGAAAAATTTTTTTATCAGTATAGGGCATGGCCCCTTCTGATGGGGGTACG
>CM031620.1:37454225-37494225 GCA_018398815.1 Conus ventricosus
TGCCCTATCATCGACTCAGACATTTAGCCTCTCTGCCCTATCATCGACTCAGACATTTAACCTCTCTGCCCTATCATCGACTCAGACATTTAACCTCTCTGCCCTATCATCGACTCAGACATTTAGCCTCTCTGCCCTATCATCGACTCAGACATTTAACCTCTCTGCCCTATCATCGACTCAGACATTTAACCTCTCTGCCCTATCATCGACTCCGATACTTTGCCTCTCTGCCCTATCATCGACTCAGACATTTAACCTCTCTGCCCTATCATCGACTCCGACATTTAGCCTCTCTGCCCTATCATCGACTCAGACATTAAACCTCTCTGCCCTATCATCGACTCCGATACTTTGCCTCTCTGCCCTATCATCGACTCAGACATTAAGCCTCTCTGTCCTATCATCGACACAGATACTTAGCCCCTCTGCCCTATCTTAAATCAAACTTGCAAACTTTTCTTTTTCGATCTGACTAATGTACACAAATATGTGACAGTGTTGTTTTCGTGGTTATTATGTCTGTTTAGATGCCTGTGCTTATTCATCAAACAATAACTGTTTTTGTTTGAGATGGATGGAGAGGGAGAGGGAGGCTGGGCGGTGGTTTGCGTCGATATAGAGTAAGCTTGTGACTTGCCGAATGCGTTTTTGTGTGTTGCCCGCTGTTTTAACTGTTTTGACTCGTAGTTTGGAATCTGTTCTTGTTTCTTGTTAACGTTTTTGTGTGTTGCCCGCTGTTTTAACTGATTTGACTCGTAGTTTGGTAGCTGTTCTTGTTTCTTGTTAACGTTTTTGTGTATTGCCCGCTGTTTTAACTGATTTGACTCGTAGTTTGGTATCTGTTCTTGTTTCTTGTTAACGTCTAGGGCGATTAATTGATTAGGTACATAATGATAATGATGATGATAATAATTAGACTGCATATGATGATAACAACAACTATGATAATAGTGATAATGAGAGTAATTATAACAAAACTTTGCGATTTGTCATTTGCCTTGGCGGCGTTTGGTGGAAGCTGAAGATGAAACCAATGTGCACGGACAAAATACCCCTGATAAGTACTATTCTGAGCAAGCCTTTGAACACCTTTGTTGAGGTGCCGTGTATACAGTGATATTGCATTTTACTCATGGGTGAACGTTTTATACTGTAACTTGTTGGTTGTCATATCCGTGTCATTGTGGCAACTGTTTTAAGAGATATTGTTGTTGATAGTTGACAGTACATCCGAGTCGGCGTGGCAGCTACTATTGAAAAAACAACAAACAACTCTTTGAAAATGGGTGGTTACACGTCCTGCCGTGATGGCAATTATGGTGAAATTTTGTCAACGCTTATTAGATTGGAAATTGTATTGGGAATGGTGGTCGTTGACAATGGTGTCCAGGGATATTTTTATGATGAGGTCCCTGTTTTCTTCATGTAGCTGTGTTGTTGATTAAAGAGGGTTTTATGTCAAACTCTTCCTCATGAATATGTAACACATTATTTAAGATAAGAGATTTGAATAGATAACTTATTAGAATATTTATTTGAAATCAGATGTAATATTTTTGCGTTCTGTGAACGTTTCTTTTAGGAAACAGTGTGTAATTTTTGGCCGGCAGAGTTGAAGCATTAAATTAGTGGAAAATTGTTGAATTGATAAAGGATTCTAAAATTCAAAGTGTACTATCTTTTGTGTTGCAGAGTGTTGTTAATGGAATGGGAGATCTGGTCGAGCTTGTCTTTCTGTGTCAGAGAAGGCGACATCTACACACTCAAATAAACAACACGTGAAAAGATATATAGACTATATATAAAAAAATGTGTGTGTGTGTGTGTGTGTGTGTGTGTGTGTGTGTGTGTGTGTGTGTGTGTGATGTTCATTATAATCACAGTTTCATTTCTTCTCTGTTTTTCCATGTTTGTTTTTTCTTTCTTTCTTTTCTTAGTTTGTGTTCTCCTATTTTTTGTCCAAGTTTTTCTGTCCCAAGTTTTCTTTCGTTCGTTTTTCTGTATTTGTTCTTAGAGTTCCAATTTTCATCTGCTCACCTATAGTTCTCTTTGTTTATGGTTATCTTTACTAATGTTCCACGAACAGTTATACATGTGTGACGAGTGCGGGTGGCAGGTTATGGTCTTCTGGGGGAAGGACTCAAGATTGTTTTTTTCTATTGAAATTACTGAGTAGATTTTATATCAAATTCACCTCCACCCTCTGCCTTACTAATGGTGGAAGGAACAACTTTTCAGTTTCAGTCCTGGAAGGAAATTTTCAATTTTTGTCGGGACTGTTAAAAAATGCTGAAGAATAGCTCAGGTGTAACTCATTCTAGACTTTTGCACTTAAAAGTGCTTGTGCTTCGAGTGAAAGACGAGCTGAAATAGGTTCAAGCATGCAGCCATGTACGAACAATAAACTGACACAAATCGATTGCAGTTTCAAACACAAAACTTTTGTATGCGAGATTGAAGTATTCAAAGGCGTCATTAAGTCACTCTGGCCTCGCTAGGGCTGGCCTCTTGCCACTTCATCTCATCCTAGAGGAGGAAAGATGATGCTGAATTGAGTTGGAGTCCATTGGATCCACAAAGACATAGCCGCTGGCCTTTGCCACTTCATCTCACCCTAGAGGAGGAAAGATGGATCCACAAAGACATTGCCGCTGGCCTTTGCCACTTCATCTCACCCTAGAGGAGGAAAGATGGATCCACAAAGACATAGCCGCTGACCTTTGCCACTTCATCTCATTCTAGAGGAGGAACGATGGACCCACAAAGACATAGCCGCTGGCCTTTGCCACTTCATCTCACCCTAGAGGAGGAAAGATGGATCCACAAACACATAGCCGCTGGCCTTTGCCACTTCATCTCATCCTAGAGGAGGAAAGATGGATCCACAAAGACATAGCCGCTGGCCTTTGCCACTTCATCTCACCATAGAGGAGGAAAGATGGATCCACAAACACATAGCCGCTGACCTTTGCCACTTCATCTCACCCTAGAGGAGGAAAGATGGATCCACAAAGACATAGCCGCTGGCCTTTGCCACTTCATCTCATTCTAGAGGAGGAAAGATGGATCCACAAACACACAGCCGCTGACCTTTGCCACTTCATCTCACCATAGAGGAGGAAAGATGGATCCACAAAGACATAGCCGCTGACCTTTGCCACTTCATCTCATCCTAAGAGGAGGAAAGATGACGCTGAGTTGAGTTGGAGTCCCCGATGTCAAGGTGGAGAGGTGCCCAGATCTCCCTCCAGTGTGTGTTGATGTCACCGCTACCTGTGGGCCTGCTGCTTTGTCGACTGTCCACGTGGCCACGTCTTAGCATGAATTGTTTCTTCCTGTGATGAGCCAGCTGCCATGGAAGATAGCGTCCCAGGGTCTATGACGGTTACAGAACCTAGTTTGTACACGTGTGGTGAGGTTTCCTGCTTGATGAGTCCTCACACGCGCCCTCTGAACTTTCAGGAAAACGTGAGGTCTCAGTTGGCAAAAGCGAGAGTAACATTTGTGTATCACCTTTAACTTTCTGTCTCCGCTTTAGTTCTTCACTCAGAGTTTGAGTGGATTTTAACAAGTGGTGCGATGCATTAAGACACTGCTTTACAGTTGAAGGGAAATAACTCTTCAAAGTAATAAAATGCTTTGGGAATACAACTAGGTACTGGAATACACTTGATCAAAGCACACATGTTAACTAGTGTCACCTACTATATAGCATATATACAATCAACAGTCTTCATAAATCATCCAACACATTTCACCAGTTATTGGCATGACGTTATACTGTAAAATATAACGCATAAGTACAAGTAATGCATAATCGCAGAACTTAGGAACTAGATTCAGCGTATATTCAGCCTGGGACAATCAGTGACACTCGACACAGGATCTCAAAGGAGGAATGATAACCGTTCCCTTCTTTGGCATACACCTGCGTTGAATCTTACACACTGAAAATGACTTGTGTTCAGTCTTATGGCGTGTGGTTGATCAGTGAATTGGAGGGGTTTGATCTCTCTCTTCAGTGGGTTAAGCTACCCATCATGTTTCTGATGTCAGTCTCATTGACGGCTTGTCAGAAGAACATGACTTCCAGTGAAAATTGTTATGGAAGAGGGGTGGGGGTGGGGGGTTGAGTCATCTGGTATGAAGATGGAGATTTCTCAACACCAGCAGTGTGGCATAACACAATTTGGATCAAAGATGACAGTCTCTTAAATCTTGGTGGATTTCAACCTCAGCCGTAATACGTGAAGTTACAGAGTCCACCATATTCACGACAAGCATGAACTCATGAAATACATGAGGGAGTGTTGTTATCTTTTGTAGTGGCATAGGTGGGCAGAGGAAACACTTGTTTCCCATCCCTGAGTGTCTCCGCATTGTCTGAGAAGAAGGAGAGGAAAAGGAGAGATTGCGACGACCTGCACCATTGTTACGTCAACATTCTCCACAACATTTTCGTGGGAGTCGCGTCTTACCGTTGTGTTGGCATGCAACAAATTCAGTGTCTGATGGAGGATAGGGAATAAGAGGGGAAATGGGCTGAAGGGGTGAAGCTATGTGTCGTAAAATGACGAAAACCGAATGTGCTAAGGACTGTGTGTGTGTGTGTGTGTGTGTGTGTGTGTGTGTGTGTGTGTGTGTGTGTGAGAGAGAGAGAGAGAGAGAGAGAGAGAGAGAGAGAGAGAGGTGGATGGTGGTGGCTGTCAATGTCAAGACACGTGTGTCTGGTTTCGTTGTCTGTGTTACTGTCCACGGACGGTTTGTCAGTGGTCATTGATGCGCAATGTAGTTACACCTTTGTTTGGCTTTCTCCGTCTGTGTCACTGTTACGCCAGTTTTTGTTTTCCCCCCATTCTCCTAGTTTTCCACATTTTTTTTCTTGATGGGGTCGTCATCCTTCTATTTTCCCAACGCCCTTCTTCATTTTCTTTTCAACAACACTCACTCATCATGCAAGTCTGTATATTCAGCTACTAACATACAATCGCACGTGTATTTTGATATACTGGATTTTGTTACAGTTATAGACAGTTTGCTTGTGTGCTTGATGTTTCATAGTTAGCTACATTTGTTTGGGTGTCTGTATATTCCCATCCATGGACATTGGGTTGGTGTTCACCGGTGCTCCATAAATAGTGATGCGTATTTTGGTTTCTATATTCTTGCACTCGTGTCCTCTGTTTCTCTTCTCTCGTGTCATCTACACGCACATACTCATGCTCAAGCACATGCACACACGCACGCATGTGCACACACACACAGAAACACAAAACCAAGTGCATATACATGCGCACATACACACACACACAAATGCGCATGCACCCAACACACACACACACACACACACACACACACACACACACACACACACACACACACACACACTTACTCTCCCACCTACCCGCGCACGTGCACACACACACACACACACACACACACACACACACACACACACACACACATACACACACACAGCATTTACGCACGCATGCAAGAGCACCAGGGAGGAAACCACTGTTGTGTTGAGGATGACAAAGGAGATGAAATTCAAATGGTAGTTGCCACGACTGTGTCAGACAGCATTCAGAGTCTGTGGTTCTCTAGACTTCCACATCTCTGGACACCAACCGAGTCAACGTGGAAACAAAGCACCGAGCAGATCATGGGCCCACTCCATCAATCAATGCTGTCTGTCTGAATCTGACAGGAATCGTGGAACAGAGAGATGTGTCCAAAGGCACTGAACGTCTGCCAATGATGAAGGCACGGACAGAGACAATGAAGTGTGAGTAGTTTGAAGGGAGGAGGAGAGTTGGGGGTGGGTGAGGGGTGGGTGGGGGTGGGGAACAGTCAAGCAGACATGGAGAAAGTGGAAGGCAAGAGAGATCCCTGGCTGGTTTCGGTTTTTACCGTCAATAGGTAAACAGTCTTGAAGAAATGTTAAATGCTCACCCTGAGCAGGTGGCCAGGAGTTAAAAATATAAAATTAGCACAAATCATACAGCATGCTGTCAGGTGATCACAACCGTCCGAATGGAGAACTGTTCAGCACTAATGTGTTGATTACATGTCATAGTGAGATTACTCATTCTAAACAGTGGTCAGATCAGTAGGTTTTTAAGTATCTCTTTTTCTGTATGATTACCACTTCAGAAACGTACCTATTTTCCCGACGATGAAAACGCATCTGTATCATTTAAGATAAAGACGCAGACCAGATTAGTTCTCGTTTTTCCTCTGTACTGAACAAGGTACAATTTTCCTGCTGTTCGTGGCGACTGTTGCATCTCAGGAGGAAATGATATCTCCAATACTATGCCACTCACCATACAAGAACCCCTTACACCTGAATACTATCTCCAATACTATGCCACTCATCAGACAAGATCCTGTTACACCTGTCTTAAAGTATTACGTAATATGTCTTTCAGGCCAAATGTTCTCAACCCAAATGTGGCTAAGACAAATTGTAAACTGTCCCTCACAACCGAAGAAATATTGTCTTAAAGGGGAAGGACATTAAATTTTATCCTTACTTACCATTTGTTGATTCCAGTTTTGTATATATGACGTTGTGAATGTGTTTTTCAGTTCTGGGATGAATCTTTTTGTCATTACCCACTCCTTAGCACATCCAGATTATTCCCAAGCCATGCTCTGATACAGATTTCCTGATCTGATGTACCCAGTTGTGTTTTCCAGCCTCCTCTGCCAATGCCTGCCTGCACAAACTTCACATCAGTCCTTCGAATGAGACTGTAAACCGAGGTTCCGTGTGTGAACGCACGCATAACATCTTGCACACACGTAAAATCCCATCACCAACTTTCGGAAGAGTAGGCCAGTTTGGCCGTTGGTATGGATGACACGTTACACATAGCATGCACCCTGCGTGAGAAATGGAAAGAATGAAGGAAGTAAGGAAAATGAGTGTTCGATATTGAATGACATGGACTGGATGACACGGGAAACGACTGAATGAAGCGCCAGCTGGCAGCTCTTCAGTCGGCACTACCCAGGTAGGCAGCCCGTCGTGTAAACGAGTGTTGGTTGTAAAGCGCTTAGAGCTTGGCCTCTAGCCGAGAATAGGCGCTATATAAGTATTCATTATTATTATTATTACATCAGTTACGCAAAAAAAAACCCAAACCCACACACACAAACGAAAGCAAACAAAAAAGGCACCTGTTGTTCCCACTGTGACACGCTTACATGCCAACACTGTTGCTCGGCATCAAGTTGCCTGGCACAGATGCAGACACAAAAGGGAACGTAGAACAAAAGAGGAAAGGAGACAGAAAGTGTTTTGTATTGTGCATCAGTGCTAGGCAGCATTAATTCGAGTGATGGGCATGTGTTACACCATCATCAACAACTGTGCACGTTTTCCCGCCCCGTTTCACATTCTTTCATCAGTAATAAAGTAAAGATGGGGAAGAAATGAAAGAAAGAATGAAAGAAAGAAAGAAAAAAATGAAAAGAAACGCAAAAAGCAAACCGACAAAGTTGGGTGTTTTTTTTTTTTTTTTTTTTTTTTTTTTTGCTGTCCCAACCTCTGCGCCACCTCAGAGGCAGTGCACCCACGCCGCTCATTCCGACACCCCGTCCACAGCCACAGCCCAAAGCAACAAAGTTTATTTCATGCAAAGTACGAAACGGTAAAGTGATGGCTCGACTTTCCGACAAATATGTTTTCCTCAAACGTCAAAAAAAGAAAAAAAAATGGACACAAAAATGCACAAAAGAATGCTCTACAGAAGTCTTTACGTACTTGAAGTGAGAGGGATAGGCAGACAGACAGATACGGATACAGAGAGAGATAGAAACAGAAACAAAGAAAGAAAGATAGGAAGTCAGACATAGAGACAGACTCACAAGAGAGAGAGAGAGAGAGAGAGAGAGAGAGAGAGAGAGAGAGAGAGAGAGAGAGAGATCCCATGCTCTAGACTTACATAAGTCAACCTTTCATTGGTTGGCCTTTGATTGGGCAACGCCTTGACGGCGACACTTTCTGCTGTAAGAATATAATTTCTTGGATTAATAGTATTACTAATTGCATGGATTTGGCAGTAAGACTCAACTATCAGGAAAATTTGAATTTCAAGTGTTTTGTGGAAATGTAAGAATTTCGTGGGATAACAGGTAGACACTCACTTGGTCTTGAACCCATCATTGATTTCTGCTCACATTCTACTGCAGTTTACTTCAGTTACTTCAGGAAAATGTTCAAGCTGTCACATT
Organism: Conus ventricosus; assembly: GCA_018398815.1. Taxonomy (NCBI): domain Eukaryota; kingdom Metazoa; phylum Mollusca; class Gastropoda; order Neogastropoda; family Conidae; genus Conus; species Conus ventricosus. The sequence continues at coordinate 37,462,473 of CM031620.1, forward strand.
CTTGCCACTGCTGGCACACTGTGAGTGTATGCTGGCCTGTGGGTGTATGTGCGTGATGAACTGCATAGTGTTGATGTCAGGTACAGCAAGGTGTTGATGCAACCACCTCCCGGAGCTGGCACAGTAAGTTTGTTTTACACAGCGCTAAAATACTCACAACATTACGTTAGGGACGTGGCACAACATCGCTTAAGGGCTGACCACTCCACAAGTGTTTACATGGTGATTACATGGAGTCATGCAGGCAACACTGTTCCTATAAAAAAGCCACTGCCCAATTGCTGCTGCTCTTTTGGAACAGCTGCTACTGCTGTAATGGGACAACTACGAGTGTTCCTATGTGGCAACTGCTCTAGGGTCATTTATCTTCCCTCCGTGCGTTGGAGACAGGGAAACAGAGCGACCAACGCGGCTCTGTACCTGCTTCCAGTTAGCAGGTAGATGTACAAGTTGATGCTGTTGTTGGTCAGCCACAGAACATTGCCCACCGCCTCCACCAGGTAGTTGACCGCCGCCTGCTGCACGTTCTGTATGGCCACGTGACCCCCAGTGCGCTGCAGGATGAAGAAGACGCTGAGGGGCGTGGTGAGCACGAGAAAGGCCACGGACACGCACAGGACGGACAGGGTCATGCTGGACGTTTTCTGCTCCCGCACGTGCAGCTGGTGTGGGTTAGCCGCCGTCAGTTTCTCCCGGGCTTCCTTCATGGACTGCCTGACCCTCCTCACCAACACCACGTTGGCCGCTATGATCAGCAGGAAGGGCAGGAAAGAGCTGAAGACGATGTCCACCGACGGCCACACGTCCTCAAAAAACAGGCGGTACTCTCCAGACACGTACAGACAGAGACGTTCCCCTGTGGGCGTCAGCCGCAGCTCTCGTCCGTAGAGTATGTGACCGTTGAGCAACAGGGCCAGCACCGCTATAGTGGCCAGCAGCCACCGTCCCGTAGTCACTGTGTGCAAGGTAGCGGTCCGGTGAGGCCATAGAATGCACAACGCTCGCTGCATCGTCATGGCAACCAGAATCCAAGATGAGGTAACCCCCGTCACGAAAGTAAGCAAGTACACCAGCTTACAGGACACGTCGTGGAAATCGGCCGTACTGGTGTGGAAGGTGAAGGCATGAAGAAGGTGAGCCCAGACACGAGCAGCATGATGGAGTCTGACACAGCCAGACCAGAGATCAACACGGACAGACCAGAGCCGCCACCTCCTCTATCCAGACGGTACTGCAGCACCAGGATCAGGCTGTTCCCGATGATGCCGACAATGAGGATGACGATGACAACGACTCTGTACAATACCACAGCAGCCTTGAAGAAAGGGTGGTTGGCCACGAGAGAGAAGTTGAATTCTAGGCCGGCATAGCCCCAGAGTGAGTTCTGGGTGCTGTCTGGATCCAGGGAGGCATTGTAGACAGTTGAGGTATCCATGCCCAGAGACCTGCCTATGACCGCTCTGTCACTTCACACGGTCACTGAGCTATTTATTATTTCTTTCTCAGCGAACTTCAAGTCTACTTGACAAACACTTCTTGTTGGCTGTATAATGTGATCTGTAAAATGTAACCATCATCATCATCATCATCATCATCATCATCATCATCATCTGTGTGTGTGTGTGTGTGTGTGTGTGTGTGTGTGTGTGTGTGTGTGTGTGTGTGTGTGTGTGTGTGCGGTGTGTGTGTGTGTGTGTGTGTGTGCGTGTGTGTGTGTGTGTGTGTGTGAAAGAGAGAGAGAGAGAGAGAGAGAGAGAGAGAGAGAGAGAGAGAGAGAGAGAGAGAGAGAGAGAGAGAGAGAGAGTCGAGGCCAAAGTGTGTTTGTGTCTGGACATCTGGAGATACTGAATTCAATCATTTTGAAATTTCTTAAACCTCTATAACACATCCTCTAAATCACTATGATACATTCTCTAAATCACTACAACACATTCTAAATCGTTATAACACATTCTCATAGTCACTACGATGGATTCTCCCTTCGTATCCGACGGACAAGCAGACAGGCAGATCATCTGCTGATGTGGGTCCTGATGTGGGAATGAAGACCGACTCCTGAGGCATGAAGTCGTCCACAGATGCTGCATGGAATGGAGTCCTGCAAGGATGGGTCCCGTTTTCTCTGATTCTTCTTGATTCTTCTATTCCTGGGTGGCAGCTGTTCTGTTGCACTCGAATGTTTTTGTGCCTTGGGTACACTGTGGCTTCCGCTGTGTTCAGTCAAGAGCGACATCTTCCGAGGAATCAGTATTGATGTTGATGCTTTTGAGGTTGGCCTTCAGGATGTCTTTGTATTTCTTGAAAGGCCTTCCCTTGGTCACGTTGTCCTTGCTTCAGTTGTCCATAGAGCAGCACCTTTGGAATTCTGCTGTCCTCCTTACGAACAACGTGTCCTGGCCATCGTAGCTGGCTTTGATGAGTGTACACTCAGTGCTGGGTAAGCCACACTTCTTCTGGACCTGTCGGTGGATAGACGGGTCGACTGAATGGAGGCAGCAGTGAGGAATACAGATATGAAAAACGTCACATCATCATACAGTACAAGTGTTGAATTACAACAAGATTCCCCTGATTTCAAATGGAAGGGCTTCGAGTGGAAGCAAACGCACATGCTGACTGGGCCACCCTCTCCTCTTAGTCCAAGATGTGCAGTAGTCTACTCGCGTCACCGCCCCAGTCGCTACACACAGCATGGGCTCACTTTGTTAGTCACTGAAGAGTGCCGGTCAGTCTCTCGCGTCAGTCTCACACAGTCCCGGGTTGGCTCAGTTGTTTTGTATCATCTGCGCCTCTGTCATCATAGGCGCCGTGTTACTTGGTGGGCTCTTCCATTCTTACTGCTCTCCTACTTATTAGGATGGCCACGCTGTATTAAGGTTGTTGATCATCTGTTCTGCATGCATCCGTTTTTATAACTATATGTGCTGCTACTTATAGTACGGATAACGTATGTATTCATAGCCTGTTTAGCTATTTCAGGTGTGGGCTGTCTAAGCCTCACTTAGTGTGGGCTATCAGCTATTTTCCACTTTCTTTACATTATATGTTTTCCACTGCAAGTAATAATATTCAGTACTATTAAAGAGCTGGATATGAAAACTGAACTCTCAGCCCATTATGGATGTGAATTTTGTGTTAGACTTACACTTAGTCAGTACAAAGCCATATGGGATAAGAGAGGCTTTAACGGTAATATCAGCTTACTGGTTAAACTATCTGATATTTCATTTCATATTTACTATGCTGTAAATATACTGTTCCTTCATCAGTTTGCTCACTGTTTTGTAAGCCATGTTACTTAGAATATTTCATATCGTGTCGTTACAGGCACTGCTTTCTCTTAATGTTAAAAAAATGCAAGTAACTGACTGGGCGCCGCCTATACATTCCTAGCCTGAGAAGGATCCACTCCAACCTCTGTTCCTACCTTTACCAACCCTTACCACCTTTGGTCTGTTACACCTGGCGCTGCAACCAGGATTTCCACAGGAGCAAGGGGAGACCAAGACAGCCCTAGGCAAGTTGAGCAGACGGTGTAGCAGCCCGTCCATCACCTCGTCACCATGGTTACACCCAGCCTCTTCATGCCCCGACTCTGCAAATTCACAGGAAGTGAGAGCAGCAGGGAAGTGGATGACTTCATCTAGGAGGCCATGCTTGCCCTACACCTGCAGCCCCTGGATAACGGAGCAGCCTCTTTCTGACTGATCGCCACCCTAGATGGCCAGGCTCGCCAGGTGATCGGGCTGCCAGCAACAGAGGTGGACTCCCCGGCCAAGATCTTCACCATCTTGCAGGAGATCTGGGGAGAACAATGGGATGTCATCACCCTGGCCACAGCACTTTTCACCAGGCAGCAGGGCCAGGAAAAGACCATCAGAAAGGATGCCTCCCATCTCCAGTTCCTCTGGATGAAAGTCAACCATGGTAGAGATGGACTGTTGTCATCAACCATACTCTGAGATGCCATCACTTGTGGTCTATGACCAGCTGCATTCAGCAGAGACGTCTGTTTTGTCTGGGACCATTCTACCACCACCTTCAAAGTGGCAAAGAAGGAAGCCCGAAGGTCGATGCGGGAGGATGGCAATGCCAAAGTTAGATGCAAGAGGATAGCAATGCCAAAGTTAGATGCAAGAGGATAGCAATGCCGATGACCACCCTGGACCACAAGGTTGACACTTCATGGTCTCTCCCATTAAAAGGCAGCTGGCGGCATTCACAGCTGAAGTCACCAGCTTGAGGCAAGAATTGCAGCAGCCTCAACCAGCAGACCAGCTTCCGCATCCAGCAGAGCTGCAACTGTTTGGCAGACTCATGACGTTTAGACCCTGGCCCAGGCAGACTCAAAGGAAGACTTCAGCTGCAAAAACAGGGGCAACCCTCAGTCTTGTGTTACTGTCAACAACCAGAAGGCTGACCAGTTAAGGCAGCAGAGCGGCATTCAGGCAGCAGACCAAGTCCATCTTGCCCCAGCTGTCACTGGGAGCTAAAAGCCCTCGCACAGCAGTATGGATGACTCGTCTGCCAACAGATGGTGTTGCAGAGGTGGGTGGTGCACCAAAACCTTGGGGCGTGTGAGCAGGCTGCACCTTCCCAGTTCATTCCACCACAAGGTTCTGTCATCACTCCACTGGGTCACCAGGGGCTACCGGCACATTGCAGAAGCACTTTGACCCCTGCGCTGCTGGCCTGGTATGTGCCAGAATCTGGAGCAGCACCTGGCTGATTGCCAACCCTGCAGCAAGGTCCACCAAATTGCCAGCACCTCCATACCATCAAACCATGCTTCAGAGCCCAGGCCATCGCAGGTGCCCTGGCCCACAGACAACAGGTCCAGCCCCAGTGCACAACTTTCCTGTCCAACAGTAGAGCTGACTCCCAGCCGTTAGCCACACCACTGCCCCAGTCGCTACACACAGCATGGGCTCACTTTGTTAGTCACTGAAGAGTGCCGGTCAGTCTCTCGCGTCAGTCTCACACAGTCCCGGGTAGTCTCGGTTGTTTTGTATCATCTGCGCCTCTGTCATCATAGGCGCCGTGTTACTTGTTGGTCTCTTCCATTCTTATTTTTCTTCCAGTGCCTAGGATGGCCATGTTGTATGAAGTTATTTTTTTCATCTTATGTGAACATATCCATTTTATAACTATTTGCGCTCTTACTTGCAGTACTGATAGTATATACACTAATAGCCTCACTTATCGATTTCAAGTGTGGGCTATCATAGCGGACGCTTAGCAACTTCAAGTGTGGACTTTCAGCTGTTTTCTACTTTCTATGCAGTAACAGTTTTACACTAAAACTAATGTTATATAGTAGCTGTTACGAACAGTAGTACTGAAGAACTGGTGATGAAAACAACTCTCAGCCCATTATGGATTTGAATTTTGTGTTAGACTTCCGCTTAGTCAGCACAAAGCCACATGGGATAAGAGTGGCTTTAATGGTAACATCAGTTTACTGGTTAAACTATCTGATGCTTCATATCTCCTTTCACCTGTTTGCTAACTGTTTTGTTAGCCGTGTTACTGAAAATATTAGGGAAATAACCACAACCTCCATCCCCACCCTTACCAACCCTTACCACCTTCAGTCTATCGCACACACACACACACACACACACACACACACACACACACACACACACACACACACACACACACACACACACACGCGCGCGCGCGCGCGCGCGCGCGTGCGAGTGATGAGATAAGAACAGCTTTAATTGGAAAAGAAGTCGCGCTGTATGACATGGACATCGCAGCCTTTAGTGGCACCCGGCTTGCAGGACGTCGTGAACTTTGTGAAAGTGGCGCTAGCTATACCTTCATTTTTTGAGCGGAAGAGGAAGTGAAGAGCGACGGGAGGCTGGTGCCCGCTTTGCAGAGAAAACCGCTCTCGCTGGCGAGGTGTTGGCTGACCACCATGAAACGCCCACTTTCATTTGGAAAGAAGCACTTGACAATTATCAGCGCCTACGCGCCAGCCATGACCAGCCCAGATGATGTAAAAGGACAAATTCTACGAGGATCTTTACTCTATCGTTGCTGCTGTTCCGAAAGCAGACAAGCTCGCCATACTTGGTGATTTCAATGCAAGTGTCGATTCTGAAAGCGACTCCTGGGAAGATGTCATCGGCAAACACGGGATAGGCCACTGCAGCACCAATAGTCTCTTGCTACTCCAGACCTGTGCTGAGCATGAATCGCTGATCACCAACACAGTCTTCCGCCACACTACACGTGGCAAAACGCCATAGATGCATCCCCGCTCCAAGCGTTGGCATCTCATTGACTCCGTCATTGTCAGGAAGAGGGATAGACAGGATGTAAGAGTCAGCAAACCCATGTGCGATGCCAAATGCTAGACTGACCACCGTCTCATTGTCAGTAAGTTTAACATCCGGGTCCAACTCAGGGGATGCCCACAAGGCAAGAAGGCTCCAAGACAGCTTACTGTCATCAAGTTGAAAAACACCAGGACCAAGCAGTTGTTTGTAGACACTCTGGAAGAATGCTAGAAATCCGCCTCTCTGGACAACCAGAATGTGGAAGCCAACTGGTCGATCTTCAGGTAGCTGTTTTACAACACTGCTACAGAGATCCTGGGACCAGCAGCCAAGAAACACGCGGACTGGTTTGATGAGAATTGCAATGACATCCAGCAGCTACTGGATGAGAAACGTCTTCAGCACAAAGCTTACCTCAGCGACACCAAGTCCACCTCCAAAACAGGTGCGTTCAACAACATACGCAGAACAGTTCGAGAGAAACTGCAAAAGATGCAGGACACGTGGCTGAGCAACATAGCTGACGATATCAAGGATATGCTGATGAGCATAATATGAAGAACGTTTATGATGAGCTGAACGGAATTTATGGACCTGCATCATCAGGATCATCCCCTTTTGCTCAGCGCTGATGGAAACTTATTGATTACTGACATGGACAAAATCTTGGAACGCTGGGCAGTCCCTTCGACAGCGCACTAAACAATCTGTCAATGACAAACCCATCGACCGGCTCCCTCAAGTGCCCACCAACAAACAAATGGATGAACCACCAAACCTCTTGGAGACCCAGAAAGCGATATGTTAGCTGTCCAGTGGCTAAGTTCCTAGCTGAGACTCTATACCAGCTGACGTCTACAAAGAAGGTGGCACAGCTCTGACTGAAAAGCTTCATGATTTATTTCTTCTGATGCGGCAGCAGGAGACGATCCTTCGGGAATTGAAAGATGCATCCATAATCAATTTGTACAAGCGGAAAGGGAACATCCAGGCGTGTGACAACGACCAAGGCATATCCCTCCTCTCTAAAGCAGGTACGATTCTTACCAGAATTCTGCTGAACCACCTTATAACACACATTGAGTAATAGCTTTTGCCAGAGAGCCAGTGCGGCTTCAGAAAAAAAGAGGAACCATTGATATGGTATTTGCTGCTAGACAGCTCTAAGAAAAATGTCAGGAACAAAACGCTGACCTGTTCTCCACCCATATCGACCTGACCAAGGCCTTTGATGCCGTCAATAGAAAGGGCCTGAGTGAGATCATGGCCAAATGAAGTAAAGCAAGGCTGTGTTTTGGCACCCACTCTTTTCAGCATCATGTTCTCTGCGATGCTGACTGATGCCTTCAGAGAAGGATACGTAGGCATCAACATCATTCAGAAGGTTCAGAAGAGATGGAAAGCTGTTTAACCCCAAATGGCTCAGAAAAAATCTGAAGTTATGACAGACATCATCAAGGACTTTCTGTTTGCTGATGACTGCGCTCTCAATACTGGCTCAGAAACTGACATGCAGTCCAGCATCAACAAGTTTTTTCGCAACCTGCGCCAACTTCAGTGTCGCCATAAATACAAAGAAGACGGAAGCTCTGCATTAACCTGCGCCAGGCAGACCCTACGATGAGCATCACATCATAGTCAATGATGTGAGACTCGATGCAGTGAGTAAATTCACCTACCTTGGCAGCACACAGTCCCAGAGCGTCACTATCGACGATGAAGTGAGCATTAGAATTGCGAAAACAAGTGCAAGTTTTGTTAGTCTACACACCAATGTTTGGAATAGAAGAGGCATCTGTCTGGAGACCAGGCTGAAGGTGTACAGAGCAGTTGTTCTCCCAACACTCCTTTGCGCATGTGAAACACGGACAGTATACCAATGGCATGCCAAGAAGCTGAATCACTTCCACACAACCTGCCTCAGAAGACTGCTAAACATAATCCCAGACACAGAGGTGCTCGACCAAGCAGACCTGCCAAGCATTTACACCATCCTGATGCCGTCTCAGGTTCGATGGGCAGGTCATGCAGCTCGCATACCAGACCACCGGTTACCCAAGACACTCGTCTATGTCGAGCTGCAACAAGGAAAGCGTTCCCATACAGGTGAGAAGAAACGCTTCAAAGACACTCTCAAAACATCCTTGAAAGCGTTTAACATCAACCCTGACACGTGAGAACAAACTGCTATGGATCGAGCTAGATTGCACTGCTCTGTCCACAAAAGGCGTCAATTTGTGTGAAGAAAGGAGGACAGCTGCAGCGGAATAAACGAGACAAGCAAGGAAAGCTCGCGCCAGCAATCAAGGGCAGGTCTCCCACATTGCCTTCCAAGCTGTCACCGCACATTCCATGCATGCATCGGCTTGATCAGCTACCTACGTATCCACAAATCTTCTTACCTCCCCCCCCCCCCCCCCCCGCCCCCCTCAACCCCAAGATGACTGAGATGGTTCTCGTTGATTCTACGGACGAAGAACACTCAGTGTAAAGCAGACAGAATCACCACCGCGCTGCGTGGGGCTGGCAGACTGACCACCATAAACTGACGCTGATAAACTCCTTACTGTACAGTGTAAAGCAGACAGAATCACCACCGCGCTGCGTGGGGCTGGCAGACTGACCACCATAAACTGACGCTGATAAACTCCTTACTGTACAGTGTAAAGCAGGTGCACTCACCACCGTAGATTGTGAAGATGACAGACTCACCACTGTGCGTTGTGAAGATGACAGACTCACCACTGTGCGTTGTGAAGATGACAGACTCACCACTGTGCGTTGTGAAGCCGATAAGCTCACCGCTGAACTGTGTAAAACAGACAGAATCACTACTTTAAAGGGTTAAAGGTCTGCTTTCGAAATTGGCAAAGGGGGAGGGGGAGGGGTATATAAACTGTTTGACAAATGTTATGAATGAACGTTTGCTCTGTGTCCAGTGAGCCATAACAATGCATCAAGGTGTGCATTTTCACCTGTAATCAAGCATACAGACAGTAATCAGCCAAAGCTTGGCACTGCTTCTAAGTTTCCTTGAATACGACGTCAGTTGTATGATCAAACTAGTAGGCTGCTTAATGTGAGTCAGATCAATCACTCAATGAAACTCTCCACTGGGTCTTGCAGTGGTTGTTAAGAACACAGATCCACTTCAGAAACCCTGCACTGAGTCCAGGACATTTCGATGAGGAAAAAGACGTTTCAGGTCAAAGTTGACAATCTCAGATAAAAGGCAAGCGCCATTGATCTCTTTTCAGTCTATATCAAACCTCTGTGCTCAGAATACCCTTGGTGACACGTTGAACAGCGACCATGTTCCTATTCTTAGTTAGAGATTTATTGATTTTGTTCACAGAAGAATGCATGCAGCCCCACAAGTGACGTTACAGTTTTCTGCACGTGGTGCGGAGTGTGACAAAGTGAGCGAAGGTGTTTTTTTGTTGTTGTTTTTTTTCTTCAAATTCATTGACTCTAAACGGCAGATTCTTTCGCGAAATGAATCAAAGACAGTAGTTTCACGAACGTTTTCAACAAATTATCGCCCATTTCGAGAGGAGATCTTTAAGTAAAAAGAACAATCCCCACAGAGTGTGAAGTAGACTCTCCAATGTACAATAAGAAGCAGACTCGTTCATGGTTGTACAATCTGAAGCGTACATAGTCACCGTCGTATACATTGTAAAGCAGACAGACTCATCACTGTACAGTGTGAAGCTCAAATGCTGACAGCTTTACAGTGTGCACCTGATAGTCTGGCCGCTGTGAATTGTGAAGCAGACTCTTTGCCGTACATTGTTAAACAGACAGACACTGTGTTTAGCAGCAAGAACTATCATTGTACAGTATCGAAACAGATTGACCACTGTACAGTGTGAAGCAGAAAGACTTACCACTGTACAGTGTAAAGCAGGCAGACTCATATTGTACAGGAAGAAGCGGACTCACCTCTGTATCATGTCAAGGAGACAGACTCACCTCTGTATCATGTCAAGGAGACAGACTCACCTCTGTATCATGTCAAGGAGACAGACTCACCTCTGTATCATGTCAAGGAGACAGACTCACCTCTGTATCATATCAAGGAGACAGATTCACCTCTGTATCATATCAAGGAGACAGACTCACCTCTGTATCATATCAAGGAGACAGATTCACCTCTGTATCATATCAAGGAGACAGACTCACCTCTGTATCATGTCAAGGAGACAGATTCACCTCTGTATCATGTCAAGTAGACAGACTCACCTCTGTATCATGTCAAGGAGACAGACTCACCTCTGTATCATGTCAAGGAGACAGATTCACCTCTGTATCATGTCAAGGAGACAGATTCACCTCTGTATCATGTCAAGAAGACAGACTCACCTCTGTATCATGTCAAGGAGACAGACTCACCTCTGTATCATGTCAAGGAGACAGATTCACCTCTGTATCATGTCGAGGAGACAGATTCACCTCTGTATCATGTCAAGGAGACAGATTCACCTCTGTATCATGTCAAGGAGACAGACTCACCTCTGTATCATGTCAAGGAGACAAACTCACCTCTGTATCATGTCAAGGAGACAAACTCACCTCTGTATCATGTCAAGGAGACAGACTCACCTCTGTATCATATCAAGGAGACAGACTCACCTCTGTATCATGTCAAGGAGACAGACTCACCTCTGTATCATGTCAAGGAGACAGATTCACCTCTGTATCATGTCAAGGAGACAGATTCACCTCTGTATCATGTCAAGGAGACAGACTCACCTCTGTATCATGTCAAGGAGACAGATTCACCTCTGTATCATGTCAAGGAAACAGATTCACCTCTGTATCATGTCAAGGAGACAAATTCACCCTTACACAGCGTGACGCAGACAGACTGATCACTGTGCTGTTTAAAGCAGATACAATTATCACTTTCAGTGTGAAGCTGATGGACATCACTCTCAGTCTGAAGCCGATAGACTTATCACTTTCAGTGTGAAGCCGATAGACTTATCACTTTCAGTGTGAAGCCGATAGACTTATCACTTTCAGTGTGAAGCAGATAGACTTATCACTTTCAGTGTGAAGCTGACATACATCACTTTCAGTCTGAAGCCAATAGACTTATCATTTCAGTGTGAAGCCGATAGACTTATCACTTTCAGTGTGAAGCAGATAGACTTATCACGTTCAGTGTGAAGCCGATAGACTTATCACTTTCAGTATGAAGCTGATAGACTTATCACTTTCAGTGTGAAGCCGATAGACTTATCACTTTCAGTGTGAAGCAGATAGACTTATCACGTTCAGTGTGAAGCCGATAGACTTATCACTTTCAGCGCGAAGCAGACATACATCACTTTCAGTGTGAAGCAGATAGACTTATCACTTTCAGTGTGAAGCAGATAGACTTACCACGTTCAGTGTGAAGCCGATGGACTTATCACTTTCAGTGTGAAGCCGATAGACTTATCACTTTCAGTGTGAAGCTGACATACATCACTTTCAGTGTGAAGCAGATAGACTTATCACTTTCAGTGTGAAGCAGACACTTATCACGTTCAGTGTGAAGCCAATAGACTTATCACTTTCAGTGTGAAGCTAACATACATCACTTTCAGTGTGAAGCCGATAGACTTATCACTTTCAGTGTGAAGCCGATAGACTTATCACTTTCAGTGTAAAGAAGATAGACTTATCACTTTCAGTTTGAAGCCGATAGACTTATCACTTTCAGTGTGAAGCCGATAGACGTATCACTTTCAGTGTGAAGCCGATAGACTTATCATTTTCAGTGTAAAGCTGATAGACTTATCACTTTCAGTGTGAAGCCGATACACTTATCACTTTCAGCATGAAGCTGATAGACTTATCACTTTCAGTGTGAAGCCGATAGACTTATCACTTTCAGTATGAAGGAGATAGACTTATCACGTTCAGTGTGAAGCCGATAGACTTATCACTTTTAGCGTAAAGCAGATAGACTTGTCACTTTCAGTGTGAAGCAGATAGACTTATCACTTTCAGTGTGAAGCTGACATACATCACTTTCAGTGTGAAGCCGATAGACTTATCACTTTCAGTGTGAAGCAGATAGACTTATCACTTTCAGTGTGAAGCCGATAGACTTATCACTTTCAGTGTGAAGCTGACATACATCACTTTCAGTGTGAAGCAGATAGACTTATCACTTTCAGTGTGAAGCCGATAAACTTATCACTTTCAGTGTAAAGCAGATAAACTTATCACTTTCAGTGTAAAGCAGATAGACTTATCACTTTCAGTGTAAAGCAGATAGACTTATCACTTTCAGTTTGAAGCTGATAGACTTATCACTTTCAGTGTGAAGCTGATAGACTTATCACTTTCAGTGTGAAGCCGATAGACTTATCACTTTCAGTGTGAAGCTGACACTTATCACTTTCAGTGTGAAGCAGATAGACTTATCACTTTCAGTGTGAAGCTGATAGACTTATCACTTTCAGTGTGAAGCAGATAGACTCATCACTTTCAGTGTGAAGCTGACACTTATCACTTTCAGTGTGAAGCAGATAGACTTATCACTTTCAGTGTGAAGCTGACACTTATCACTTTCAGTGTGAAGCAGATAGACTTATCACTTTCAGTGTGAAGCAGATAGACTTATCACTTTCAGTGTGAAGCTGACACTTATCACTTTCAGTGTGAAGCAGATAGACTTATCACTGTCAGTGTGATAGACTTATCACTTTCAGTGTGAAGCTGATAGACTTATCACTGTCAGTGTGATAGACTTATCACTTTCAGTGTGAAGCTGATAGACTTATCACTGTCAGTGTGAAGCTGACTCTTATCACTTTCAGTCTGAAGCAGATAGACTTATCACTTTCAGTCTTAAGCTGATAGACTGATCGATGCAATGAAAAATCAACAACAAAAGTACAGTGAACTGCAGACAGACTTACCACTGTCGAGTGTGAAACAGGCAAGCTTAACACTGTACAGTGCGAAGCAGAGAGAGAGAGAGAGAGAGAGAGAGAGAGAGAGAGAGAGAGAAGAGAGAGAGAGAGAGAGAGAGAGAGAGAGAGAGAGAGAGAGAGAGAGAGAGAGAGAGAGAGAGAGCAAGTAACGCTAACACTGGTCTCATCTAACTTCAAAATTGTGGTAGAAGAGCAACTGTTTCGCAACTCGGCGCTGAGTTGGAAATCTTAATCTGCACTTTATTGCACATAGACTGCACTTCCCCAGTGTGCGTGGGCAAGAGCAAGAATGGGTCTAGCTCTGGCCCACGTACTCTGGAAGAGTGCAATGTATGTGAAATAAAAGTGCAATAAAAACTTCCAACTCAACAAGAGCTGTCGATATCAACAGCTTCTCATGTTCAACTTCACAAGTAACCAGTATTGTAAGGAAAAAGAAGCATTTACCACTGTGTTTGTTTGTTTGTTTGGCTCGTTGTTTGCTTTTACTCAAGGGTTTGAAGTTGCAGTTATGTTTGTACAAGCGAGAGAAGCGTTGGCTCTGGGATGTAGATGTGGCGGTTTCTGAGACGACCCTACTAATTTGACTCGTGTCCCCGTCTTCAGTATCAAATATTCTCAGGTCTAGTTGCATGCGAAAGAGCTTCCCTTGGAATGACCGGGCTGAAAGGACGTCTGTATGACGCTTCATTTCGTACAGACTTTGTACATTCAGTTCGGTCAAACCCTCATTACTAAAATGCTTGATTCGTCGTCCTGTTTCAATGGCTGTGTCTTCTTGAAAATCTCTGATTTTATTTTTCTGTTTACAAGACGCACCATGACCGGTAAGGTGCCACAACATTAGTCTCTCAGCGGTTTCTCGACCGAGTCTCCAAGTAAAATGATGATTTTTATATTTTCCTATCGAGTATATAGTTGCAGCTAGTGGCGGATCAGGCGGACATGCTGAACGGCTGGCAGACAACCAGGAGGGCAGGATCAACGGTGGGAGCAGTCCCCGATCCCACAGCCCTCAACGGCAGCCACAGCTGACGGGCGGTGCCATCCTGCAAGACAAGCATGCTGCCACCGACCTCAGTCACAGGACAACCAGCAGATCGAGGAAGGGTCCACCCCTCCACACTGTCATTCAGAACAGAGACGGGGTACTAGAGATGCGCAGCGTCGCCACATCATGTGGCGCGGTAAGAGGCCGTTTTCTATAAACGTTCCAACACAGTGTCAGAGCCAGTCAGTAACACTCTGCCAGAGGCGCCTCTGGACACGGCTGGCGAGTCTCTGGGGATGAGATGAGATGGGATGAGAATGATATGGACCTAAATGGTTCCAAAGAGGAGTAAAGGGGGCCATCTACATCGCGGCCACGTCTCCTTCCCTCAACCGAGACGGGGGCGACACAACCTACCAGCAGCCTACACTTCCCTTGTTCAGTCGCGTGACTCGAGTTCATCTCGAGATCACGTGCACCGAACCCAACTCACTCAGCGAGACATTCGGCGCTGACGAAGGCCTCTGGATGGAGGCCGAAAGCTTCGCTTCGGCAAACTATTCCTGTGCGAAAAGGTAAAAGACTGTGTTTAATAAGTGATATGGAAGTTTTGGACGATCGCCTTTCCTTCTCTTCTTCATCCCAGAATTGGCAGTAAGTAAAAGGACAGCTGCTTTATTTATAAAAAAAAAAATTAATGGAGTGGGGGGGGGGGGGGTCTAGTGGAAAAAGTTCTCTGTATCTTGTAAGATATTTAAAAGTGTTACGCGGAGGCCTGAGTAGGAATGCGAGCATGCGTGTGTGTGTGTGTGTGTGTGTGTGTGTGTGTGTGTGTGTGTGTGTGTGTGTGTGTGTGTTGTGTGTGTTTGTGTGTGTGTGTGTGTGTGTGTGTGTGTGTGTGTGTGTGTGTGTGTGTGTGTGTGTGTGTGCGTGCGTGCGTGCGTGTACCAGTGCCGTGTATTAGAATCTGAAAAGATATTGAAAGTAGGTTAATTATTAGATTCAGTGTAGTACTATTACCGTCACCGACTCGACAACGATGCAGATTCATTACGCTAACTTTGCAGAGACGATGGAGAAAGTGAAGTGCGTTTTGTGTTGTGTTTTCTTGTCCTTTAAAATATAAGAGGTCCATATATACTATTGAGGTATGACAAAACCCAAATCAGTTCAGATGAGCAATTCTTTTGGTAGGTACTTATGAACAGTCACGACTTTGTCGTTTTATCTGCAATGTTAATATTGGGGTCTTTTATATCAGGATAGTTGCTGAATGTGTGTCGGTGTCATGGTGCCTTTGTGATTGTTCCTGCGTGCACCCCTTCATGGGGGGCAATGGCTTAAACATGAATAGATTGTTTCTTGAGTCCGGACTCTCTCTGTCCGTCTGTCTGTCTGTCTGTCTGTCTGTCTGTCTGTCTGTCTGACTGTCTCTCTCTCTCTCTCTCTCTCTCTCTCTCTCTCTCTCTCTCTCTCTCTCTCTCTCTCTCTCTCTCTCTCTCTCTCTCTCTCTCTCTCTGCATAGACGGGGAATTAAGCTGATTCTTCCCGACAAGTCTCTATCAACCACAGGCAAATTCGCAAAACTAATGATGTTACCACTGCAGAGCCAACTGACCTATAATAAGGCAGTACTAATGTTTAAAGTCCATGCAAACATGGCGCCAACATATCTTGTTGAGTTTATCCAAATGGCAACAACGCGATATGATTCAAATAATTACATTTTACCACGTGTCCGCATTGATTTGTTCAAATCTAGTTTTGCATTTCTTGGTCCATCTGTGTGGAACTCGCTTCCTCAGTCTGCCAAAACATGTCAATCACTGCCGTCCTTCAAATCAGCAGTACTTAAACATTTACTTGAACAATAAATCTAACCTTTTGATCATAGTCTCAACGCCCTACTTTTATGCTTGCCTCTAGAGAACGTAGATATACCAATCCTGGGCCACTTCCGCCCTCACCCAGTTCGGGCGAAAGTAACCCAGGATTGGTATATCTACGTTCTCTGACAAGTAAGACTTCAAACTACACACACACACATGCACAAACACACAAAAAT
This sequence comes from Conus ventricosus, assembly GCA_018398815.1. NCBI lineage: Eukaryota > Metazoa > Mollusca > Gastropoda > Neogastropoda > Conidae > Conus > Conus ventricosus. Next base: position 37,478,754 of record CM031620.1, read on the forward strand.
GCACCCACTCACAAACACAAACACACACTTACACACACACACACACACACACACACACACATACACAGACACACTGACACACAGACACACAAACGCACAGAAACACAGACGCACATACATGCATTCAATTATGTATACATGCATACACGAACACACACACACACACACACACACACAAGCACGTATGCGCGGCTAGGTAGAACACAGCGCAGGCCGAGCGGCTCGTTTTGCACCTGTGGGGCTTCCTATGTTGTGGCCAAAAAATCAATAAACCATGCCTCGCGAGCTTACTGCGTTTTGTCTCTTACCTGGCCAAGTGCGCTGCGGGCAACTTGCCCATTATTGCGTTAGCAAATGTTCGCGAATATCTTAGACTGCTACGTGGCACTCCACGTCAACACTACTACGCCGGCAAAGAGCCGGCCATTTTAGCCATGGCTTCTAATGGAGACGGACGTGCTTTGTTTACAGAGGAACAACTTCTTGTTATGGAGGATCATATGCAATCTACAAGCTTATGATGGAGTATATAAACAAAAGAAAATTAGGTGAGCGCTGTTTTTTTACCTTGTAAGCCAAAGAGCAGTATTGCGTTTTTGGAAGGTGGGGAGAAAGAAAAACGAGAACTAACCATTAACGAACTACACAGCTACCTTGAAAGCTTGTTGGTTCCACAAAGAGATTTAGAAAAAGATTTGGGCAATATTACTGAAAGAGATGTTGATGCTTTGATAATCTTTCGACTGTTGACGAAATGATTCCATTTTTACAAAGTGGTGCTTTTTTACTAAAACTTGGCGAAAGAAAAACTATCCATCATGCTCTGATTATGGGTCACTGCCTTGAAAGGCGCAAACAATGTTTCAAAGATCAAAACCAACTGAGACATGGCGGTGAGGAGGGTGTGGTATAAACTTTTTTTGTGCAAGAAGGAAAGTATAATGAAACTCTTTGTTGTGGGAGGCAATCTGCGGTGAAGTTAGCCTTGCTGACTGCTACTATAAATAGCCGTTCATGCTGTGAACGCCTTATTTTCGTAGCAAGAGGTCTGCGGTGAAGTTAGCCTGCTGACTGCTACTATAAATAGCCGTTCATGCTGTGAACGCCTTATTTTCGTAGCAAGAGGGCTGCGGTAAATCCACCTTGCTATAAATAGCCGTTCATGCTGTGAACGCCTTATTTTAGTAGCAAGAGGGCTGCGGTAAAATCCGTTTTGCTATAAATAACCGTTCATGCTGTGAACGCCTATTTATAGTAGCAAGAGGGCTACGGTAAAATCCGCCTTGCTATAAATAGCCGTTCATGCTGTGAACGCCTTATTTTAGTAGCAAGAGGGCTGCAGTACTGCCTGTACTTGCTATGTGCGGACACTAAGGGAGGTAACTCCTGCTTACCCCCACCCCACGCATGCACACCCCACACCCCACCCCACGCATGCACACCCCCCACCCACACCCCCACCCACGCATGCACACCCCCCACCCCCACCCCACACCCCCCCCCCGCATGCACTCAAGTTATCCACACAAGTTGCCCTATAAGTCATCCTCAAGTCACCCTAAGTCACTTCTAAGTTCTTACTCAAGTTGTCCTGAAGTCATCCTCAAGTCATCCACAAGTTTTTACCCAAGTTATCCTCAAGTTATTCTCAGTCACTTCTAAGTTCTTATTCAAGTCATCCTCAAGTCATCCCCAAGTTTTTACCCAAGTTATCCTCAAGTTATTCTCAAGTCACTTCTAAGTTCTTACCCAAGTTAACCTAAGATCATAACTAAGTCATCCTCTAAGTACAACCAAGTTCGTATTCAAGTTCTTATAATTATCAAAAAAATACAATCTATGTTTTTATCTTAAATAGCAGATGTCTCATATAGTACACACACGCCTCAAAAAACGCGTCATCGTTGAGGATGTCTTGCTCAGCGTTCTCTGCATAGATCTTAAGGAAGGTTTTACATCCGAAGCAACCGCATTGATTACAATTTGGGTCTATGGAAATGTCTTTTATAGACTCCATGTCTTTATTTATTGACTTTATCATTTTATAATACGCCATGATCTATTTTTATAAAAAATTAAAATTAAGTTCTTAAAATATTATTGCATTATAAATGGATCAAAATGATGCTTGTTATTGGCGGTTTTGGCGTGCTGTTGTGTTCGGCTTCTGTATTTAGCGGTGGAGATTGTTTGGGCTCTTGTTTTTGCCAGCGTTGTTTATATAATTTTATAACCGTAATAACTGCCCCCAACAGCAGCAATGGCGCCAAAAATGGCAACAGTTTTAAGTTCAATATTCCATGAAGACTTTGGGGCCCTTGTATCACATGGAGTTTTTATAGCGGGCATTGAATCAACTTGTTCTGGCGTTGGCGGTGTCATGTTTTCATGATGAGTGTATATTCTGCAACATTAATTTTTTTTGTCTGTTCCACTCTGCTAATTTTTTTCCTGCTTCAACACGCCCAGGATTTTTAACGGTCTCCACCTGATTCAGCGTTTTCTGCTGATTTTTTGGCTTGGTTACTTTCTCCACCTGATTCAGTGTTTTCTGATTCTGCTGATTTTCCAGCTCGGTCATTTTGAAGGGAAATAAAATCTATATGATTAAAAGTTATTAATCCCATGATTACTGGCGATAACAATGTTCCAAATCTATAGTATAGATCACATCCTAGAGACTCTAATGACTTTGTTAAAACTGGATCCTGCGTTAAATCATACATAAAATCCTGTTCAGAATCAATGGGAGCAAATCTACTGACTAGTTTAGTGTACAAACTAAGAACCGTTTGCCCCACACTTTTCACCATTCTAGACCCTAGCTGCGCTTCATACCTGTTATGATACTTTAAAATGTCTTGCGGCGACATCTGTTGAATCTGTTCAATGCTGAATTCAGTTTCCGAGGAACTGTTTTGTTTTTCCACATGCTGCCAAAGAATACAGCCTCTCCTTTTTGGGCATAATAGCTTGGTCATCAACTTGGTCATTCATAAGTTCAGGAAGGTTTAGGCTGCCTTGTAGCTGTAGGAGATCATCACTGTTCATGTTTTTTAATAATTATAATTATTTTATTTTATAAAAATGAGCACCGAAAAAACTGTTACCAACCTTGTATACCATTCTGCTGTTATTGGAGGCCTAAGTGTAGGATACTCAATGCTTGGTAAAAAGCCTGTTAAGAATTAAACCAGCAGATCTTGGCAAACTAGACTTGAGGATTCAGCAAAGCTGATTGCTATCATTGCAGCTTCGGTTGCTACGAAAGATTTTCTAGTTCAGCAAGAATAATTCCAGACAATATAAATATGTAAGAAAAAAAATACATTTATAAAAAATGGCTTCACTCGCAATAATGATAGCGGCGCTGTGGTGAATGCGCTTGCTTTTAGCGGAAGTAATTTCGCATTTAGTAAACTGGGGAATGACGGCGAGAGAAAAAGACATAACAAAGCTATGGAGGAACTAGCAGCTGCACAAGACGCCTATGAAAAGGCAGAGACTTGAGCAGTTAGATTTTATTAATGACACACTGAAAAGACAGGGGCATGCAGCTTACACATTTAAAAATGTTGATCAAGCAATAAAACAATATTATCTAGTAACAGGCAAACCAATCGAGACATTGCCCCCACCAAAATTCAGTGACTTTTATCAACCATCAGAAAAACAAAAGATGCAAGAAATCGGGTTTATTGTCGTTGGTATGACCGTTGTGTATTTTGTTGCACATAATATTGGCTGAGTAAAAAATGAACAAAATTTATTATTCGCCAAAAGGATATTGGAAGGGAATCACGGCAATCAAAAAGCTAAGCCAAGCAGCGGGAGTTAGTGAACAAACAGCAAAAGAATGGTTATCTAAACAAGCGATTTGGCAAATTTATTTACCTGCGCCCAAACGAATACAGAGACCACACTTTGTCAATACAACTCCGAACGACACCCATCAAATGGACCTTCTATATTACCCTCTGATACGATTAGACGAAAAAGATTTAAGTACGCACTCACAGTCATTGACATAGCTTCAAGATACAAAGATGCGGAACCATTAACACAAAAGAGTGCTTCTGCTGTTGCTGTTGCCATACAACTGATATACCAACGAGGCCCTTTAACTTATCCTCGCATGATTCAAGTCGATGATGGAAAAGAATTTAAAGGCCAAGTGAATCAATTATTGTTAAAACACAGAGTTACTATTAGAAGAGGCATTCCGGGAGTTCACAGATCACAGGCTTTAGTTGAAAACTTTAACAAACAGTTAGCTGAAAGACTTTTCTCCTACCAGTATCACAGAGAGCTTATTGACAATTCTCGCAACACAGAATGGTTAGAAGACTGCCCTCAGTTTTGCGCGCAATGAAAATGAAGAATTTAAAGGTCTAAAACTAGTACAAGCAATCAAAAGAAAAACAATAAATGTTGCTGAAGACTCCAGTACACCCACAAACTATTACCGTTTGGTTTAAAAGTAAGGTACCTTTATTTACCGGGGGAAGCAGAAGGGGACCTCGCATCAGGCAACAGATCCAGTTTTGGAGTGTTGATCCATATGAAATAAAAAGAATTGTAAAGATGAATCCGCCCCGTGTATTATTTACGAGAAACTGACCACAACAAAACAACCAGCTCCCCAAAGATCTTTGTGAAAGAAGAACTGCAGATAATTTCCGCCAGACACAGTTCCGCTTTAATTAATTTACGGTTCTCCAGTGCCCAATTGCATATGAAAACTCTGGATTAACAAACACCCGCTTTGTGTTTGTTCTATCTAATGACTTCTTTGTTACAACTGTTGTTTGATCTCATGTAGATTAGATCGTAGTTTTACGTTGTCATGATGAAAAGTCTTATTACCAAACAATGCTTCTTTGTAGTTGTCATGTGATATGTTTGACTGCACAACGCTGCGGGATATTCCTTTGCTTTCTTAATGATTTCTCCCTGGCTCGAAATACTGTACATTTTTGACCTTAAACCAAAAAAACTCCTTATCACCTTTCCAGATTTAATTCATCCTTCATCTTTCCTAAAACCTTCTTGTTAGTAAATTGAATGCAAAGGCGAATCTTTAGGTAATCAGATGTATCATACCATCCTGCATGCCCTTTTTCTACTTCCATTTCCATGTCTTTATAGATGTCTTCAGTAGGATATCTATAACAAAACTATCTGTATCTGTGTAAAGTACTCTGGACTCGGGATACGAGGGCTTAAAGTAGTCATAAGAAAATTCTAACATCAAAAGCTTTGATAATTCTAAAACAGTAAACCCAATAAATACAGGTTTGTCTAATTTGACTTTTTTTTTTTTTTCATCATTATGCCAAAAAGCTGATCATGAAATCTTCTAAAGTCCTGATAATTAGGTTTGAAGTCAGCTTAATTGCTTCGTTCTCTCTGGGGGACTAATCTGACATCTTTACGCTTGTGCGGATTTCCATAGTCTTTCCAAAACAGCTGTTGTTCATCACTTGAAAAAGTCTTTTCTGAAGCATCTGGGATTTATTTTCTGGGGTCAGTTTTTCTTCATGATGTAGGGTTTCATGAACTGTTCTTGATCAAAGCAATTATGCGATGAACAGCTTTTAACTTCAACCGTGTCTTAAATAAAATTGTAGAAGTCTGTAATGACAGACATAATTTTTTTTGCCCGAAGATTGGGCACAAGTTTAGGTGGCTCTTTTGGATCCATCTTTACTTTCTGCTGCTAAGGGAAATATCATTAGGGCAGGTCATGGAGTTCCTGGGGATATTCTAAGTCAACTTCTAGAATGAAACCACGCTTTTGATCAGGCGTTTAAACTGCCCACCATTTTAAATGCCTTTTGAATATTTTTCGGATCCCCGGGCCTGTGTACATTTTAAAGTTGCGTAAGGGAAGTGATTGCGCCATTCCCATCCATACAGATTGTTTGCATCTAAATACATGAGATAGTTAACCTTTTACTTGGATCATAGTTGTCCAAGTATTTGTTGTTTGCTTTACAGTAATGGTGCGATCCCATACTAATTCCTCCACGCAACCCGTTTTCAATCATCTGAATCATTGGCAAATCTGACAATAAATCAATCTGTACTCCATTAAACTTTAAGAAAGCGTCCCAGCTCAATCCCGGCGCAGAAATGTAATGCGCGGATCCAGGCTATAATGTTTCATGAGGTCTTTCTATAATTTTCAAAGACGTCCGCCAAAAAACATACATCTGCCATTAAATAGGAGTCATGATAGTCTCCCATCGTTTTAAAATCTAACTTTTGCCAAGCATCTTGAGCATGCTGGTAATGGGAGTCGCTAATGTCCTTTCCTTAAGACTAGAAAAGAACGCGCCTTTAGGGAAGTGTATCTTCGTCAAACCTTTCCCAACTGTTCATGAAATTCATAAGGGTAAACACCCTTTCAAACCCAAGCTTTGGGGTCAAATATTCTTCCGTTATTGGCAGACTTAAGGACATGGCCAGTGACTCTAATGCCCCCCATCATGTGCTGCATAGAGTCGTAGAAAGACATTTTATTTAAAGTTGAAACACATGTACTTTTCTGATGACTGTGCAATGCATGCTACCCTGAAGGCATCGTCCACGCTTCATTATAATGAGAGTCGTAACCTCGCAAGTTATGAAAGAAGATGGGCAGCTTCCATGTTTTTGGTTCAAATTTTAGTTGAAGATTGCATTTGTTGTGCGCAGCTCCTCTGAATTTTCCCGCTAATGTGATCATGGTCTCTTCCCTGTGGGTTTACACTTTTGGGGCGTTAGCTCTAAACCACAAATCCAACAATGTGTGGCTGAGTCATACTGTTGTTGGTCTTCAGGCGTCATTATGATTTCAGATAAGTTTAGATTTATTAGAACGGGCGTTACGCACTTGCTGCATGCGTTTTAAGAATGTTTCTGCAGCATCTGGTCCTCTATATAATTCTGGTTCTGAATAAAACGCCATCCGACCTAACAATAATGAAGGCAAATGAAAAAATCTGATGATTACTCATTAAGACTGTTTTTCGAAGTGTTTTGTGGTGCGGGCCCCCTTCATAAGGAACAATAAGCGACTCGAAGTCTGCGTAAACTACGTATGGACTTGTTTGCAGCCGTTTCCATTTCTTAAAACTAACTTTAGTCCAGGGGGGGGCGTAATTAGTTCTGTTTTTACAGTCTACAGAACTTTTAAAATGTTTCTTATGTTCGCTCGCGGCTTGCACAGAGGGCATCTTGTTAAACATTTTCTGCAGAATTCTTGTTTGTGCCCATCTTTTGAAGTATGCTGCATTAGTTTACTCATTGTTCGTATCAATGTGTAATGTGGCAGCCCCGCTGGTGAAAACATTAGTAGTAAGTCAACATGATTTTTGTCTGGCTCCCCAATCGTTGGACTGTTCTTGGACACTTTAATCGGCTGTAGATTTGTTTCCTCTCCATGTGTAGATATTGACAGTTATTGGTTTTTTTTTGTTCTTCAAACTGATCAATTTGGTCTACACTAACAGGAAAGGATATTCCTTTGAAGTTAAGATCTTTGGTGTATTGCCGATAGTTAGACACTCTCTCTGCGTGGTGCGGACATGATGCAGCCTTGCAAGAACGCACCACATGAACATTTGTCGTCTGAATTTTTTATGTTTACAAACTGCTCTCTTTAAAGCCAACTCTCGAGTAGCGGAATGTAAGCTTGCCAACAATCGTCCCATACTTAGCCTGTTTTAATCTAATTTTCTAAGACTTCGCCCTCTGACCAACCAGAGCCTCTCTTTTTTAGCTTCTTCAGCGGCAGCGTAAAAACTGTGAAGCAGTTCGTCTGCCCAACCGGGGTGTTAAGTATTTATGAGAAAGAATAGTCTGCTGTTTAGTTGAGACCCAGACTTCTAGATTTTCTTCATTTATTGTTACATAGTCGTTTTAAAAACAGTAACATTACTTTAACTGGCGGTCTATTGTTAGTTTGCCGGGAACTTGAGAAATAGCATGAACAACACTTGCCTGTACGTTTGTTGGGTCAATGACTTCTAAATCAATATCATTCAGTGCTCTTGATAAACGCTCTCTCCAAGCATTCCTTCAAACAATTCGTCTTGTCCTTCATATATCTTAGCCATGCTGTCTTTCTTTTCTAAGCCAAAATATTTATTTAAATTAAAAAAAAATACTTAATCAAAACCCAAATATAAACAGTCTTTTTGCGCTTGGACTCATAAACTAAAGTATAAACACCCTTTGGCGTTGTAATGTGAGTGTTTAGAACAGAGTTTAATGTCTCGTTTACTTTTTTTAAGCATTCCTTTTTTATCTGCTGGGGGTCTGGCTGTTGAAAAAAACTTGCCCTTTTGCCTTTCTTTAAAGATCAAACTTTGTCTTTGTAGTCATAAAAATCGGCCTGTAAACGATTAAATTCTTCACCCGTGATGTTTGAGTCGCTAGTGCTTTATTTTTTATCAGCCTGAAGGAACTAAGTTTAGCTTTTATTAGTTGAACCATAGCTGTGTGCTTTTGGATTTTTAGTTTTTATTTTTTTGCTAGCAGCACCTACGGCTAATGAACACAGGCCGAGGGCTAAAGACAAACCGCCTAGAGGTAAAGCTGCGGGTGCGCCTATGCCCGTTGCTAAGAGCCCAAACTCGTTCCTGCTGATAAGCGCTTATGGGCGATCTCCAGTATTAACATATGTAACAGCATTAAAGGCAGCAGAATACCTTCTTTTGGGTTTTTGCGTATTTTGAAAGGTCTTGCTCAGTACTTGCTGCATTTGTGTAATGTTGGTTAATCTGAAGGTTTTTATTTTGGGGGTTTCTACTATCTCTTCTTTTGGCGGCGCTGTGGCACGTTTGGAAAAACCCTAAACAGACATGCTTTTTATAAAATAAAAAAAATTTAGTATTGTATATCTTTTAATCTGTTAGCTTCAATATTCAGCTGCGCATCATATAAAAAACAAATGTACATTAAGCGGTTTCAGCTTCTTCTTCTTTATAAATTTGAATGTTTATTACGTCTCCACAGCTCTCCCGCTTCCATGCAACTGATTATCCTCCGTTGACCTTGGTCAATCCATAAACCGTATTTGTTTTTTAAATAATCATCAAGTCTTACACTGTGAAGGTGTAGATCTTTACCCACAAGGTCAACTTTTGGGGATTTCTACACCTCCCGCCTCCAAACAATTTTCTTATTTTCATCAAAATGCTGATAAGGTTTAAGCCGCTAGCATAGATTTGGTTAGGACTGCCCTCAATCGAACATTGTACTTTCGTTATTTTTGGATTAAAAAACTTTCACTTCCTTTTTTTGAAGGGTTCTTCATCTTCACACAGCAATAATCCCTTTTTAGCGATCTTGGGCTGAGACGCTAAAAACTAAAATTCCATATGGTGTCTGCCCTGCTTCTAGGTATTGTGTATGATGAATCACTCTTTCGTATATATTGCTAATTTTGACTGATATTGTTGTTCAATCAGCCTTGCTAAATTAGGGTTCTAACAACGTTCAAACCAAACGTGATGTCAGAAATGCTGTACTTTGCTTCGTGTCTGTTGATTAATAAACGTTTGTATTCGTTATAAAGTTAGTTCATATGACAGTCTGTTTTTTAATGCTCCTTGAAAGTATGGCGCATGCGCTTTTAACAACTCAAATCTAAGGGAAGGGAAAAAAGCGATTTCCCAAACTGCAAAATTTACACCACATACTTTTTGCCAGTCTTTATATCTGCGGCACCTAAAATTTTGTTTTATGCTTCTTCATTTCTATTCCTTGAAACGCAGATCAGCCCTTTCTTTCCCGGTTAGCTTTAATCAGAATGGGTTTTAAAAATATGTCCTGCATTGTGTAAGAAAATTTCTTGCCCTCAATTTTATAGAAATTTTCTTACCAATTGCCCGCCCAAATTCTGGACAACTGTCCGTTTGTGTCTGTTGTTGAATCAAGTACTATTTTGAAGTAAAGCGCAAGCCTGGCACAATCACTTCATCTGCTCTAGCCCGGGAATTTGACAGAAAGAATTTGATCTGCATCAATAGTAAATGGTTTATTTGGAACAGTAATATTCCGTTTTTTCCCTTCACGCCAAAGGTTTTTTCAGTCTCATGCGGGTCAAGAATCAGCTATGCATGAAAATTTTTTTTTATAAAAAAAATAAAAAATTATTATTAAAGAAACATGGCAGGCATTGAGATGAAGATTATGATGTTTTTGAGGGGAGACGACTGAGTGTTCCCTTGGGAGCGGCATCGCTCGGGGTCTCTTTGGGCATGATGAATTAGCAGAATCGGGAGTACATTCCAACAAGTCGGTATAAATTAACAGAAAGTAAGGCCAGATCATTATACCAAAGTTTAGGCCAAGAACCTCCCGAATTATAGACCTAATGATTTGAATTTAAAAGATGACCATTTTGTTTGTGAGGAGCGACCAAAGGGACAACTTGTTCACTTACAACTAAAAAGACCCATCAAAGTTTTTACCCGGGGGTTCAATTAGAAATAGACCAGTGTGAAAGATCAAATCGCCTTGGCCTTGTTAGGCCAAAATTAAGGGCGGAGGCAGTTTCTAAACTTCAAACACACTGCAGAACTCCCAACAGATAACCAAATGCAAAACATGGAACTTAAAGAATTAAATAAATCAGCAGGCGAATTAAAAAAAAAATAGAAGCAGAAACCAGTTTTTCAGAGAAACAGCGTTAAAGACTATACACGACTCACCGCTACCCATGCGAGAACTAAAGGCCCTTTATCATGCTTTAAGAACCATCAGAGGCGAATTTAAAAAACAATTTAGCAAAACTAGGTGAACTAATGGGCATATAAAAAGAGAAAAAGAAAAAAATCGTTTAGGCTGATGACGCCAACTTAGGCCTGATATTAAAGAAAGAATAGCCCAAAGACTAAAAGATCTTGAACAAGAAAGATCGGGAAGACTAGAAGTGACGACTACTAACCGGGACCAAATTTTCGAACTCAAGTGAATAGAATAAGAGAAACTTCCGAAAAATTTTTTTATGAAGACACAACGCTAGCAGACGAATCGAACGCTGTTTAGAGAGCAAGGCGTCACATTAGCAAGCGTTATAAACGGCCTTAGGATTTGCAATAAGTACACTGGTATTGGCTATTACAGGCGGCGGTGGTGGTGGGTCAGTGCCTCCACCGCCATCGCCTCCAATCTCGCCTGATAAATCATGGGTTTAAAAAAACACTTGATCATCTTGCGAGTTTATTAAAAATTAGCTGGTAAAGCTATAGACTCTTTACCAGGTATATTAGGGAGTAAATTTTTAGCTGGCTTTTGTCTACTGCAAGCAAAGTAGTTTTGGGTTTATGGGCCCAGCACTTTTGGACATTAGTTCTCTTAATAGTTGGGGTTTAAAATTTAGTAAGATAAAGACCAAGTAATCCAGGCCAGTTAATCCAAGAACAAGCGCTGTCTTTTCATATTCATGGTCATCGCGAACAGAGTCCCCGAGCTTTGCTGAGTCTTCAATGCTTTGGGGGTTGGGCTTCGGGGATTAATGACTTAATCTTGGGGGTTTTTGTTTACTGCTTTGTAATATTTCTGGCTCAGAATTTATGTCGTTTTTCCCAACCTTCTGTTCATTGCCTGCTATAAGAATTTCATTATTATAGTTTATTATTGTACCTATCTGGAGTCTGAGGTCGAAGGCAGCATGTATAAACCAGTGCCAACAGCAAGTCTACTTTCGATCTTGCGTATTGTAAAACATGTTGGTACCTTGAATACTTGAGGTAAATCAACTGTAGAATTAATGGCGTTCCCCTAAATTTTCTAAGTATTGTTTTTTGTGCGTCAAAGCCAGTAGAAGGATCAGTTTATGCTTGATCTTGCCTGTGCTTGCGACCCTAGCAACACCAAAGTAAGTACGAATAGAGTCGTTATTTTGTTCTATTCCCGCCCTAGTTAGGCCCTTTGAAGTGTCTAAGATAAAGGGTTTTCCATGCTGTTTTATGCTCTTGCTCTATGGACAGGGCTGAACAATTTTAAAGGAGAACGCCAGTCAAGTTATACTTTCTGTGCGTGCCCTGAAAAAAAATGACGCCTAGGCCATGATCAAGATCCAACTTTTGTCTAAAGTCTGTCTTTATGTTAATATTGAATTCGTTACAGATCCTTTCAAAAGCCTTCATGTCTATTCTGTTGCTAAATGGATTAAACGATTGTCATTCGGGAATGGTGCTTGCAGTTCAGTCAAATACGTCTAAAGGGTAATAGAAATGAAATCTGTACACTGACCTCACCAAAGGATCATGGTGATTTAAATGTCGGCATACGACACTCCACACCCAGTTGATGCACAGACACAGCAAAGTTAACTGGTTCTGATAAAACTGCATCGGATGACTAAACCACGCTTTCTGGATGTGCTCGTTTTCAATAGGGGGTTAAATAGCTCTTCAATGGAAGTACTCACCTTTTTATAAAAGAGGCAGTCTGGGTCACAGCAATGTCAAGAGTATCAGTTGCTATATTTTTTAAGATTGTAGTGCGGCCAACAGAATATTTTGCATCAGTATATTTGAATGCACTCATTTTTTTAATTTGTTTTAAAAATGTTGTAACAATAACAAATCAAGACCCCCCTTCGTTTTTAGAACATGCTATTGATAACAATTGCGGGGCCCAAAACGGTCCCCGCTCCCTGAAATATTTTTCAAAGTCGAAGGGTTTATATAAGCGAAACCAAGGGAAAAATAAGATTACAAAAGTTGTGGGGGTCAAAGCTAACCAGTTAACAATACCTGATGGTTATTACGGGTTTTGCTCACTAAAGAAGCATGAGTAAATTCAGCATTACTCTCAAACTTAACAATGCAAATCTAAAAACAATATTAACATTCGAACCTGAAAATGCAGATTACTTATTTGATAAAGAGCTAGCTAAAATGTTAGGCTTTAAAGTTTACACTCAGGTCACTAAAAGATTTGTTGTTTTCGCCAAACAAAACTACTTTTAAGGGAAATCCGCTCGATCTTGCATTTCATTCATTACTTTATGTTCATTTGGATGAGCTGAGCACTGATGAAAACTTATATGATGGAAGGCCCTCAAATGTTTTAAGAGCTTTACCGGCGGGAAAGCTGCATATTGCGATTATGAAATTATACAATTCCCTAATTTTCAGTTTAAAAGATTAGTTTGTGGGAGGGTTTTTGGGTCATTTAATATAAAAATTGCAGACAAAGCAGGGAAAGTTGTGGGAAATGCAATAACCTACACATTGTTTGGAAATAAAATAATAAACTGTACTAAAAATGTCGCGTGGGCAGAAGAACCAGGAGTTACATTAGCGCCTGTAGGGTGTATAACTTTTGAATTAAAAGACCTTGCAGATGTTGCGGACTTTGAACAAAACGGTGAGATAGGCGCTTTGTATGGTTTGAGTACACTAAAGATGGTGATTATAAACGCAAAGAGGTTGGCGACAACAAAAAGTTTCCTAAACTAGAACAACTGCGCAATCTTGAGGCAAATAATGTTGGCCAGTAGGGAAAATAAAATAGTTCGAAAGCCTGACCTCAAATGGCACTTAGAACCATATTTAGATGGGAATAAAATTGAATTCATAAGCCCTTTACATTTTTTGGCCGTCAAAAAAGTTTCAGAAAAGCATTTAACTCTGGCCCTTTACATGTAAGTCTTATGCCCGATGACAATAGTCGGAAAGAGATTGAAATAAAGCCGTTTTGGGAAAAAACAGTACATCCTCCACAGAAGAGAAGCGGTTTTAAAAGATGCTTCTACAAAATTACAGTTCATGCCGCAAATGAAATTTGGGGACACGTTCACAATTATATTTGAAATTTCTGTCTTAAAAGATAAGGAGGGATGGGGTTGTGGGCGTTAGTGACGTTTCCTTTTAAAGGAATTCTAATTAGCTGGCAAAACTTAGACGTTGACAGTCTTTAAAATTATGTTGTCATTCTTCACAATGGCGAGGATATTAAGGTCATAACAACAAGCACAAAATCAATTTTTAGTCTAAATAGAAACATTTTTACGCACTGAATTGGATTAATCTTACACACTTAGGCCTTATAGGATTTTATTATACTGAAAAGTTTTAACAGAGGGTATGATAAAAACAATAACCGGATTAGATTAAGTTCTGTTATAAAACTATTGGAGCGTTAAACTTTATGACAAAAACCCCTCATTGCTCATTAATTTGTGGGCAGACTGGTTGTGAAAAACAATATTTTTCCTAGACCTATTACAAAACAGTTTATCGTTATAATTTTAATCATATTGTGGTTTTCTGTCCAACACTTAATGGAACAAAGCATATCATAATAGAAGGTTTATATGGACAGATGATGACATATATTTAGTTGATCCTAGCAATAAAATGAGTGAGTGTTTAGAACAGTTTTATAAACTGTTTGAAGGAACGCAGACACTATTTATTTTAGATGATGTTCAGCAGAAAGAGACATAGTTAAAAAGAGAAACACTTTGCGAAACTAGCTTTCAGCGGAAGACATGCTGGGATAAGTGTGGGATTTTTTGCCAGAAATATAACTCGGTTTAAAAGACTTTAGAGAACAGTTTTAAAGACTGTAGTTTTATTTCACATGAAAGACAGAGACTCATTTGAAGAATGTTTGCGCGAAAATGATGTTATTGAAAATGATCAGGAAAAACATAGATTAAACAAAAACTGAAATCTGAAAGTTTAGTAAATTAGTTTTTAAAAACGGATAACCCTACACAGTATGTTTGTTTGTAGATAATCGTTATTTTTTAGTTATGAAGTCTTACTTGTCAGAGAACGGGGAAATACCAATCCTGGGGTTTTCTTTTTGCCCGAAACTGGGTGAGGGCGGAAGTGGCCCAGGATTGGTATTTTCCCCGTTCCTCCTCTATATTAGCTATGAAGATTGTGTGGTGTTGTGTGTGTGTGTTGTGTGTGTGTGTGGGGTGGTTTTGTGTGTGTGTGTGTGTGTGTGGGGTGGATGTGGGGGATGCGCATGCTGCGTGTATGTGTGGGCGTGTGCATGCATGTGAGCGCGCGCGCGTACGTGTCTGACTGTGTTTTTGTAATTTTGTTTATGGTTTTTTTTTTTTTTTTTTTTTAATGATTATTATTTCATTACTATTTTTATTGTTAATATTATAATTTGCTATATTCTTCATTGTTTCTGTCCCTTTTTAATATGTGCAGTCTGTTTAGTTGAATGTTGTAGAATAGCAAGGGGCAGATTGGAAGAATAGGCATGCCTAAAATCTCTATCCTTGAGTAATAAACTTTTTGAGTCTTGAGTCTTGAGTCTTGAGTCCCCTCTCTCTCTCTCTCTCTCTCTCTCTCTCTCTCTCTCTCCTCTCTCTCTCCTCTCTCTCTCTCTGTTTCTCTCTCTGATACCTGATTTTAGAGATAACAGTTCTTGTGTAAATTAACATTTCAAGCAAAACAAAAAAACAAACACAAAAACCCCCAAGAAACAAATAAATTCACTT
>CM031620.1:37496131-37568631 GCA_018398815.1 Conus ventricosus
GAAAAGGAAAAAAGCAGAAGAAGACGAAGAAGAAGAAGAGAGAGAGTCTATAGTCATTATTAGTGAACCCTTTTTGGCATTTCTCTGGAAACAAATCAAAACAAAACAAAACTACAGACGATCGAAGCTGCCCACCAATTAGGCCTTTAAGACTAGTTATATTGACGGGATCCTGAATATGTCATATCCCTAGACTCAACCCACAGGCGCTTACCTTTGGCGCTGCATTTGTAGGGAAAGGGAAACATAATGCTGCCAACCAGGTAATCCATTTCCTTGGATAGACTTTAAAAATAAACAGGGAGAATGACCATATTCAAAACGATAATAATGGCAATAAGTGATGAAATAAAGTACGAAGTAAATAATTATGTGTGAGAACAGAAGAGCGATCAAATCTCTTTTAAAGTAATATTGTCTCTCTACCTCTCCTTCATGAATATTTTGTTTCATAGGCAATTAAAAAGATAAACATTTTATATGTTCTATTGACGCATTTTGTGTTTGTACGTGTCGTAAGCCTTTAATGAATATTTTCTATCCTGAATTTTTTTTTTTTTAATTCATTTGTTTTATTAGTGTTTCGTGTCTACATGTGGGAAGCCCCCAATGACCGTTTTCTATTTAAAAAAAAACAACAACAAACTTACGTTTAAAACTATTTATAAAGGAGAAAACAGCTTCGAAGAAAAGCGTTTGCAGGAATTGGACCAGAAGCGCCAAGCCCGCAAAGAGAGGAGAGCTGACCCAGTGACAGCTGTCGCATGCCGATTGTGCGGACGCATCTGTGTGTCCAGCTTTGGCTTGCGCTCGCACATGCGGAGTCACTGACGTCTTCGTCGACCACGACGGACATCCATGATGCGTTCTATTCAAACATTTGTGTGTGATATGTGGGAACCTCCGATTAATGTTTCCTAAACACACACACACACACACACACACACACACACACACACACACACACACAACTGTTTATATGTTCTCTTAAAGCATTTTGTGTTTGTATATGTGGGAGCCTCCAGTTAATGTTTTCGATTCCACCTAAAAAGATTAAGAAAGTTTTATCTGTTCTGTTAAAGTATTAATTGTGTGCATATGGGAAGCCTTCAGTCAGCGATTTCCATGCAACAAAACAAACAAAAACATAACAACAAAGAAAACGTTTTATGTGCTAAAGCTTTTTTTTTTTTTTTTTTTTTGGGGGGGGGGGGGGGGGGGGGGTTGTGGGGAACCTTCAATCAATGCTTTCTATTCAAAATCTTCTTCTTCCAGATGGGGATGTTTAACCTGCCCCGTGCCCACAGTCTTCACGTAGACTATTCTGGCACCCAGGTTGCATGCATTGTGTATTTTCGTGTAGCCGGTACTCACCCATCTTAGGACATGAGCATCGGGATCTTTAGAGTCCGTGTATGATCTTAGTGCATGTGACACGGACTAGACCTCGGTTTATAGTCCCATCCGAACGACTATATGGGGAATGGAGTCAGAACCAATGTTAACTCCGAGGGAAAAATCCCCCTATACCGAAATTCGAACCCGCAACCCCAGGATCACGAGTCCGGCGCTCTACCAACTGAGCTATCTTTTCTTTACAAAAACAACAACCGAACATATGTGTTCTATTCAAGCATTTTGCGCGCGAATATGGGAAGCTTCGATCAATATTTTCTGTCAACAAACCAGACCAAAAGAAAACTTCAGAAAAGTGTTATGTGTTCTGTTAAAGCATATTGTGGCCTGTGTGTATATCGGAAGCTTTCGATCTTTCTTTTTTGTTGTTGTTGTTGACCAGAACTATCCTGAAAACGGAAAACGTGCCGTTGAGTTTATTGAACGTGAAAGAATCTCCAGTCGGATTATATTTAACTAAACGGTGTTTACTTTGTCCTTGAAGTTCATAGTGATGCTTTACAAACCAACGCTCATATGTTTGTCATGAAACAGGAAGTAGGTGTATTTCCTAACTTTGTGAAGAAATATACGCATTTGGAGAATGTAGATCATCCCTACAACATATTATGATGTCAGACGTGGATGTCACAAATGTGATTACTTATAACCAGTAATGTGTTACTTTTCCCAGTCATAGATTTTTGCACGTGTGTGCATCCCATAAGCATTGAATGGTTCTGTCCTGCTTTGATTTATTTAATACAAAAATAAATTATTTAACATAGTTCTCAGAATGGATCAACAATGGTGCCGTATGTTTCAGTCTCGGAAACCTCCATGGAAAGCAGTGTAATCTTCCCCATGTCCAGTGTGGCATATTTCTACTTAGCTGTCACTCCGGCTTACTGGATCCAAACGGATTTACATCAGAAACAATCAGCCTTAATACACAGGTAGTGTGAGAGTCATATTCTACAGTTCATGCATGATGAGAGTGAATGTTGATTTCAGTGTGTGTGTGTGTGTGTGTGTGTGTGTGTGTGTGTGAATGAGAGAGAGAGAGAGAAGAGTTGGAGTTTGTTTTGGTGAGCAGAAACTTCATGAGGGGAACTTGAATATGGCACAACAAACAGACGTATTTTGTGGTCAAGATCACTCGGTAATTTTGTAGACAAAGAATGTCTGCTGTGTGTTTGCTCTCCTGTTTAGAAGGTTGTTAATGTAAATGAAGCTTCAGATACCAACAACCAGACCTTCGTTTATTCCTTTACGTAATCCAGGCTTCATAACTGAAATTCTGATTTATTTGGCTATGAAATGCGTATTGTCACCATGCTTTAGAAAGTTTCAAATTCTACTGTCCGACTTGATTTGAAAGCAAGAAGCTTACTTTCTCGCCTTTCCTTGAATATCTTTTTACACTTACCCGAGTGAAAGAATTCAATGTAAATTTCCGTTTACGCCACGAATGAAGAATTCAATGAAAATTTCCGTTTACGCCATGACTTCAATGTTCAAATTGCTCTACACCCTGCTGTAAATAGTTTTCTCGCGCATGCAGACGTGGCGTGCACGCGACGCACGTGTGTTGTGTGTGTGTGTGTGTGTGTTTTCAGATCTGTTTTAAGTGCTATGTAGTTATGTATGCGTGTAATGTTTACAACCATGAAAGCTGGTGACTATACAATGTAACTGAATAAATGCATCATCAAAAAAAACACACACACACAAAACCCTCCTAAGATATGCACAGAGCAATAATTGCCCATCAATCATTTGGCGATTGCTGACAATGTAAACTCTGATCACTGTTGTGAAGAGAAATATGTGGCACTAACGGCTATTCATCCATGAACATGAAATATATTATTTAATTAACTCAGTGCGTGTGGTAATGTGTTCTGTGCAACTATGTTGAGACAGTGTTGGAAGGTTCGTCGAAGTACATTGTCATTGCTTCCTGGTCCTCGTTTCCCGTGACATGTGCGACAAGACATTCAGTCTACTGGCAGAAATTCAGACACGGTGAGTGACCCTCCCAGTCCAGCCCCCTAACCACTCTCCAGCCCCCCACCCCCTCTCTGTGCGCAGATTGAAAGTAATTCATTCATGTGCACTGAAAAAATTTCATGTGCTGTTTTTTTTCTTCTTGATCTTTCACTACAAACACCAAGTAATTTAGTTTACAAGGAGACGAATAGATATCCAGTTCATTTCCTTCCTTTTATTGTTAGAAACATTCCATGCTGGTTTAAATGTAACCAGAATGACACCGCCTTGACTGCCATATAAAGCTAGCATATGTTTTGGTGGAGGAAAAGGTCAAGAGAAAGAAAAGCTGGGTTTCAGCGATGAAGTTAAAAAAAAAGGAGCATGTTTTGGGTTTTGTGTGTGTGTGTGTGCGCGAGTGTGAGTGTGTGTGTGTGTGTGGATGAAAACAATGGGAAGTGGGATTATTTATTGAGAGTGTAAAGCTCAGTGCATTTGCTTCTGAATGACTGTAACTGGCAGAGATGGAATTCTTATGTCCAGGACGTCATAGTACTTACAGTTTTCAACGCTTTATCATTAGCCCGAATTGGTCGATGTGCAAATCACCAACTCGTGGTAAGGCATTCCTGGATTTATTTTTTACCAATTGTCCAGGCGCTTAGGCAATCAGGAATTAATTGCAGGCCTGGGTGATCATGACATAGTTCTTTTAGAGAGTAACTTTCAACCCTTTCGAAGAAACCCCCTAAACGTACCATCAGACTCTGGAACCAAGCAGATTTACCAAAATTGCGCAGGGTACTCATAATTTCAGTCGTCTTTTTTTGAGGTCCCATAGTGTTAAAGATAATGTCAGTGATCTTTGGAAGTGTATAAAAACTAATTTGGAATTTATTATGGATGACAACATACCTACTAAAATAACTTCAAGCAAGAACCACCAGCCATGATTACTACTAAAACTAAACGTTTGTTGAGAAGGAAAAATCGTTTCTTTAAGAAATTGAAACTACATCCTAATTCAGAAAGATTACTGGTTAGGTATAAACATATTAAGAGAAGGTGTCAGAGAGAATGTAGACTTGCTCACTCCAATTATGTTAATTCGATGATTTCGGGAAGGTGATCATCAAAACAAGAAATTATGGTCTTACATAAGGAGTAAGAGACGGACAACATTGGGATTCCAGACCTGAGAAATAACCAGAATAACCTAATACAGGACCCTGAAGGGAAAGCAAACTTACTAAACAAGCAGTTTTGTTCAGTTTTTCTCAAATCCCAAACCTTTAATTAACGTTAGACTAAAGGATGATGATAAAACTCCCTGAAATGCAAAACATCAAAGAAAACAAAGCAGAGTATTTAAGTTACTGACCAATATCAATGAAAACAAAGCTACTGGTCCCGATGGCGTTCTGGCAAGCTCTTAAAATTATGTGCCAATGAATTGAGTGAGGTATACCAATTACTTTACCAAGCTTCACTGGACCAGGGAGTAATACCTGATGAGTGGCGAGATGCGAGCATTGTTTCCCTTATTTAAAAAGGGTGACAAAACAAAAGCAGAGAATTATAGACCTGTATTCTTACATCCATATCAGCTAAATTACTTGAACACATAATATATAGTAGCATAATGGACCATTTTGACAAATATGATTTCTTAAATAACGCCCAGCATGGTTTTAGACAGCGAAGGAGTTGTGAGACTCAACTTATAACAACTCTCAATGATTTTAGTAACTGTCTTAACAACAGACAGCAAATGGATGCAATTTTATTAGATTTTTCTAAAGCCTTTGATAAGGTTGACCATGAGGGCCTGCTGCTTAAATTAGAACACATTGGCATTGGCGGTTCTTTGCTAAAATGGGCTAGATCATTCCTCGTTGGGAGAACGCAGAAAGTTCTTGTGGAAGGGTCGTCATCCCATTGTAAACCAGTCTTGTCAGGTGTGCCACAGGGAACTGTTCTGGGGCCCTTGTTTTTCTTAATTTATATAAATGACATAAGTAGAAATCTCTCTCCTGGAACTACTATAAGCTTTTTGCAGATGACAGTTTAGTATATAGAACAATCAGAAGCAAGAATGATACACGCATTCTACAAGAAGATCTAAACGCTTTACAAGAGTGGGAAAGAACTTGGAAAATGGAATTTCATCCTCAAAAGTGCCAAGTGTTGCGTATATGTAACAAACGCTCACTAATTAGATCAGATTATTCTATCCATAATACTATTCTTAAAGAAACTAATGCTGCAAAATGTTTAGGCGTGATTATAGATAGTCGTCTCAAATGGAAAGAACATTACAATTTAGTATGTAAGAAAGCAAATAACATCTTAGCTTTTCTTAACAGGAATATCAATGACTGCCCCCAAAAGGTTAAAGACGACTGCTACAAAACACTGGTTAGACCAGTACTGGAATATGGTTGCTCAGTTTGGGATCCTTACCATCTAAAGGACATTGATAACCTTGAAAAGATTCAGAAGAGAGCAGCACGGTTCGTAACAGGGAACCACATCAGAGAAAAGGGGAATACTAGGAAGAACATGAGGAAATTAGAATGGAAACCCTTAGAAGAGAGAAGAGCTTTTATTAAACTTAATAACCTTTTTCAAAGGCAGAGCTAAAGTAATTGATATTCAATGGAACACTAGTATTGAATAAAGGTAAGCACCAGGAGTGGCGGTCAGTGTTATACCATACCTGCATCAAATATTGACAGCCACTTACATTCTTTTTATCCCAGTTCTGTACGGCTGTGGAACTCACTGCCGGGTGCCATCAAGATTGCCACAAATGCAATCTCTTTAAAAAACAAATTGATACAACAGTTTTGAGATCTGCATATTGATGTTTTTCTATTTTTACTTCCCAGATATTTTACTGTTAACTGGGCCTGAATTTGGCCATTGCTTTTAACTTCTTGAATATCGAGTGCGACCCTTGTTGCCAAATTTGCTCCAGGGGCCAACAGTCTGAGTCGCACTATTTTATGTTATTTTATTTTACTTTTTAACATGCGCGCTGGTGACCTACTCGTTTTGAGTGAACCAGTATTTTAGGAAGAAGAAGAAGAAGAAGATATTTCAAAACGAATTTAAAACGTTAGTGATAGCGTACGGCCAAAAACGTAGACAAACGAATCACAAGACAAAACACGACGCGTTTCGACCTCTTAGGTCTTCTTCAGGCAAGTTCACGGAACAATCCAGTGAACACTACTCGGGTTTGTGGGATGTCTGTTGCTGCCTTATTGTGGTTGTCTCTCTTGAACAGAGGAGGGGAAGGGGGAAGAATGTTGAAGCATGGGTTATCTTTGCTTTAATGACGACATCTCACTCCCTCTGCTTCTGGTCGAACCACTCTCACGTTGTGGCATTAGATCTAAAAAGGCGGTAAACAGCCAGCCACAGATTAGGAGAAAAGCATTCTACGTCGCTGGAGCGACGTTCTGTTGCAGAAGATATCAGACCCAGCAGTTTTTCTGTCCCCTCACTAGGCCTAAGGGTTTTTTGAGCAAATCTGTTATGCTGTAACTTGGTCGTTCCAGACGTTTTGCAGTCTCGAAGCACGTTTATTCTCCTGCTTCTGTTCCTGCATGCCGTCACAATACTTCAAACTACTAAAATATGAATTCCATATTACTTCACTGCATCAATATGTAAAATGTAATGAAAATATAACTCTTAATTTTGAACATAACTCTTAATTTTGAAGAGACTTTTCTTTGCAACTGACGAACCATTGCCGATATCATATCGAAAGACAGGATCAAGTATTGACAGTATGATGAGAATGAGAACGATTCTGCACGAAGTTTCATACGCGAGTATCTATGCGTGCACAATCACATTGTATGTTTGACAGCTATCTGGCGTCTCAGCTTCAAGTTATCCTTTTTCAAACTGCCGTTGAAGCTGCCGCCGCCATGGTAGACACAGCCAAGGTAAATGTTGTTGAAGGTAAATCAGACATATACTTGCAAGCTGGAAAATTAAAGATATTTGATAAAATGGTTAAGATCGAATTGTTCCTTGAATTATTGCAACAAAAGTTGTTAAGAATTATGTGAACGTACTGTGATTTACATGCTACAACGAAAAAAAGAGACTCAGTATAATATTTTCTCTGTGTGTGTGTGTGTGTGTGTGTGTGTGCGTGCGTGGTGTGTTTGTGTGCGAGCGTTCCAGGATAATGGTCATAACGAACTCTAAATAATCTCGATTAGACTTCCCCTTCCAGATATGTCTCTTTTAATATTCCAACATCGTTTAGTGGTTGTCGAATGAGAATTTAGCCAAGGAGACCACGAGCTAGTACATGTATAGAACTTTATTTACTGTCAAACTTGCCTAGGGATTTCTGACTGAACCTCTTTGGATTTTGTACTGGTTTGCAAATGTACTTTGTGAATGTTTTTCTCTTGATCAACATGCAGACTGTAGAATAACATCCAGAGGTATTTCCCTTTCAAACGCTGCCAAACTGCTGGCAGCTCCAGTGTTGAGGACCAAAAACTTTGAATGTCCATTCCCGCTTCTTGAAGCTCAGTTTTGATCCACCGTGATACCGTCTCTAAAAATACGATGATATCGTTTCACTGACGAAATTAACCGTCCTTTCCATGTTATCAAAGGTTTAGGCCTATCTAAATACCCTTTCGAATGTGATGCAATTCACAGTCATGTGTGTGCGTGTGTGTGTGTGTGCGTTACATAACACGTCTGTGTTCACCACGTGTTCATCTTATATGCATTACTATCAATGAGAAGACATGTCAAACACTCTGAGTGCAGTTGCTGTGCCGACCGTTAGCAGGGAAGATGCACGGCCATTTCTGCTCGCTGCTCAACCGACAGCTGCTGGAAGATGTCATCCCATGTCTGTTAGCCCATCTGGGACTTGACAGCCACCATATCCTTTGCAACGTGTGGGCATGCATATGTTACAGCTGTGCTTTGTGAAAAACTTTTTTTTTTCAATCTGAATCACAATGAGCAAACAAAAGTGAGTAGCCAGTCATTCGTTTCAATTGCAAAGGATTTTTTTCTGATCTCCATCCCAGTGATCAGCCGCCCTTGCAAGCAGTGCTAAAGTCTTTTATTTCTTCTCATATACTTTGAAATTTTACAGAAAAACATTAGATCTGATTTTTCGTTCGTTTTGTTGCATTATTCATTATGTACGGTCTTACTGGGACATCAAACACAAACATGTTGAAATAAAACTGCCAGCCACACCTATTCCTGTCATTATGCATGACAAACATATTACACCCACAACCAAACTTTCTCCGCGTGCGCAGGGAACCTTTTACTGGTGGTGAAGTAAGGATTACGGGAGGCGGATTTTAAATTGGTGATTTTATTACACCTGCATACTGGTGAAAGAAATTCTCTTTTCTAGCCCTCTCCAACCCCCCCCCCCCCCCCCCCCCCCCCCCGTTTTTTTCTTCTTCAAGTTGAGTGGAAGAGGTAGCGGTTCTTTAAGCCAACTGGCGTGGGCGAGAGGCAAACTCGAGTATATATCGTACAATATTGTTAGGTTTTTGTCTGTCCCTCTTTGCTAGACTAAAGGGTTCATTTTAAAAGTGGTCCTGGAAAGGTCTTTAAACTTTTCTACGCTTTGATACTTAACTGGAAAAAAAAAAGTTTGAAACTTTCAAATAACCCGTAGGAGCCTTTGCTAACTTTAAAATTCGCTCCCCATTGCTGCTGGGTGGTCTTCCGTCCCCTCTTCCTTCACCACCACCTTCCTTTTATCCTTTACTGTGCATTCGTTATGAAATTTTCTTAGAACAAGTTGTCATATACACAACGTGAAGCTGGGACTTTCAGCAACAACAACGTATGTTCCTAATGAAAGGAGGAAGGAGATGGAGAGGGGGGGGGGATAATCTCCCTTCTCTAAAGAATAATCATATCGTCACGCCTTCAAGGGCAAAAAATTACTGTAAACCAAGGTCGCTCTTCCAAGTCACCCCACAATGTCAGTATCCTGAACTTCTGGAAAACCAGTACATCTCTAGCATCTTCCATCCCTTCATGCAGTCTTTATGTTTTGATTTTGTTGTTTACAAATATGTCATACAAAGCCGTTCCGACGGTACTAAACTGAATTGTTCTCGCAGGCCACTGCGATCTGGAACTGGAATTGGTGAGCAAAATTGAAATTCCACAAACACCCCGACAATTCCAGAATCGCCCCCACATTACAGAACATGTGTGTGTGTGTCTGGATTCACGCATCCAAGTGTGTGTGTCTGTGTGTGTGTGCGTGTGCGCACACACATGCATATTGCATGCATGTTTATAGCTTTAAGCCTCGTTGTTCACTGAGATAGCCATGAACCTTGACTTGAGAAGAACAGCAGCTGGTGCAGGATGGCATCGGCAGCATGTGCAGACTGGCCTCTGCTTCGACCGCTGACCTCATGGACTGTGCTCTGGGTGAACATACGGCTCAGGCCGTCACACAGTTTTTCCACCACACCCCTGTGTAAACTGCACCAGGGGTATTATGACTGTGGCAATACAACGCTTTCCATTGTCATCTTGTCAGGGATCATGTACTTCATCGAACACCTGTCCCACCATTACCCATCATCAGATTTTTAAGGGAGACTTCTCCTTTCACACTGTTATTGGAGTTAGTTCTAATTTGTCAACGTTTACGGAATACACTCTCGCCCCATGTCCTCAACCACTGTGGATACTGTCTGTTGTACATGAAAAGGATCATTATTCATCAGTTGAGTACATATCCACAAACACTTGTACAGCAAAACTTGTGTCTCTTGTTCGCACTGATGCAATTTTCTGTTGTCCATCCCTGCAATACATCTTAAGATGATCTAACTCCAGCATGTTTTTCTTTAAACAACCCAGTCTACGCTTCTATTTCACATTATTAAGAGTTAACGGTGACACGTACACACAGCTGCCATGATTCCAACAGCAAATAATAACATCTTCATCTTAGAAATCAAAACACCCCACACACACCCTAAATCCCATCAAACTCACCAATCTTCTGTCTTTCACTTCAGCAGGAATATGCTTTGCTGGTAGGATGACTGATGATTTAGTTATTTACATATACTCACTCTATTGGAGTTGATGATTTAGTTATTTACATATACTCACTCTATTGGAGTATTCACTAGTTTTGTTCATATGATTTAATAATGGAGGAAAGGCACACCTGGTTAAGTATGCCTACATTTTTAGTAACTGAATGTACTGGCTGACTGTTGTAAGGCAGGGGTGTGGGCATCCGCACATGTTTGTGTTGCATAATCACCAGGATGATATAACATTAAATATTGTAGATAAACAATGGGCAAAAAATACACTGATTGTGTGTAAGACGTTATCAAAATATTTTCTGATATTAAAGTATATAACATTTGAGATGCTGGTGCAAACCGCATATTAAAATCAGGTCAAACTACAGTTCTGAAATGTACTTCGCACCCTACAAGCCAAATGAATAAAAACAAAAAAACTTTTTGGTTACTATACTCAAGAATAATTTAAACTAGTAATAGGCCTGCTTTTCCACAATACCACTCTAGACCTCTCAATGAATGAATGACAAATTACTATAGGCCTTAAGAAGCAATGTGTATTTCACTCTCTTGTTTTTCTTCACGCAAGGCAAACAACAAATAAAAGCGAGAAAATCGAAAGATGGAAAACAAAGGCATAATTTAGCTGAAACCAGATTTTTATCAAGCTGAGAGTGTGTTGGCACTGGACATCAGCTATGGCTCATTCTTGTTTTAAGTGAAATGCACTTGGATTCTAGCTGTGTTGCTCAATTCGTTGCGCCAGGCAACTGTTCTAAACCTCTGGTGCAACAGGTTCTCAAGATTGGTCAGTGGGAGGCACACCAATATGATAGCCTTACAGGCTGTCTCACTGGTGACAATTTGTACCAGAGATGAAAGCAAAAATTATAGTACCAGCACAAAATGGAGAGACAGAGATTATGTGTGAGTGAATGAGTGAGTGAGTGTGGTGTGTGTGTGGTGTGTGTGGTGTGTGTGTGTGTGTGTGTGGTGTGTGTGTGTGTGTGTGTCTAGAGAACGAAGGAACAAAGAAAGAAAGTTGAATAATTTCATCATTCTGCTTGTGTTAAGAGGGAATGAAAGGAAAGTTGGGGACAGGCTGGGGAAATCGAGAGAGAGATGAGAGAGAGGGTGAAGGGGGTGGGGTGGGAGCAAGACAGCATCATAATCATTGCTCACAAATAAGCATATATCTTGCATTAAAAAGTGTACCCACCTTCCTCCTCCTCCAAACTCTATTAGTAGCTCCCAAACAAGCGATGTATCCAGCACCATGAAGCAAAGCAATCTCCCATCTACTCCCCAGCCCACCCCCCTTCCATCCACGTTATCCTCTCAACACGAATGATGCTCTGGTGATGCCTTTCTAAGATTTATCCCTCTAGAATCTGGACTAGCCAGATAAAAAACCAATATACTGGTACTATCAGTTCTTAATGCTGTTAGGCTGACAGCAACGAGTAATCCAGTTTTAAACCACACTCAACCTATGAGAAGACTGATTATTCTCAGCTTTAATGGATAAAAACTAAACAAAACAAAATGAAAAAAGTAAAAACAAACCCCCGAATACTTCACACTGGTGTAATGGCGTTTCTAAGAGTTAACTGAAGGTCAGATTTACCCAGTTTTAAGTCGGACTGTTCTCAATGTGATAGCTCTCTAAGAGTTGTCCAGCTGAAAGCTGGCACTCCCGATCAGACAGTGAGGTGATGGCTCTTAAAAAGGATTATTCAGCAGAACAGCCCTGATGTGGCCGTCTGCGGTCGCTGGGCTATAAGCAACATATCTTATTTATTCAGCATAAGCCAGATCCCCCGTACAACACCGAGTTGTCCCACCTAAGGCCTGGCTAGCTTGAAGCCAGGCTACTTTCACATTTACCCTCACCTCCATACACCACCATCCCTACAAAAACAAACAGCTCCCCGACCCATGGCTGAGGATGGGAGGGGGGGGGGGGGAGGTTTACTGCCTGTATTAGTGTAAGGCCTGTTTGCAGCATTACAGAGTGGTTGCTGTCAGGTGACATGCCCCAGTGTATCTTCCTACACATTTAAGTATGAGCATCCCAAGCACCAACCACCTTTATTTCAAACCTCTTCAGACTCCCCTACTAATGAATCATACTAATTATTTTAACCTATTGTCAGTTTTAATGAAACTAATTATCTTAATTGTTTCTGGACTTGACTAAGGGAGGGCAAACACTTTACTGATAAATTTTCCTGACCAATTTATTTTTGTGTGAAGAAAAATGAGGAAATAAAAGAAAATCAAATTAGTGCTATCACATGTTTATTTGATAAATCTAGCGCCTCTTCACAGAGGTTCATGTCCTTGTAACCATAATAACCACTGCTCTACATTAGTATTAACAATACTTATATAGCACCTATTCTTGGCTAAAGACCAAGCTCTGGACAGTTTACAATCCACGCTCTCCTTTACACAATGGGCTGCCTATCTGGTTAGAGCCAACTGAAGAGCTGCCTGTCAGCGCTTCATTCAGTCGTTTCCCCATGTCATTCAGTCAATATCATTCATTTCTTCAATGTTTTATGCAGGGTGCATGCTGTGTGTAACGTGTCATCCATACCAACAGCCAAACTGGCCTTCACTTCCAAAAGCTGGTGATGGGATTTTACATGAGTACAAGATGTTATGCATGCGTTCACACATGGAATCTTGGTTTACAGTCTCATTCGAAAGAATTTTGAGAAATGGAGTCCAAACCAATGTAAACTCTGTGGGAATAATCCTTCGGAATCAAAATGACCTCAAGATTGTGAACCCAGCACTCTACCAACTGAGCTATATTACAGCCCCCATTATATGTTAAATTTGATTACCCCAGTATGAGGAGAGTCACATCACTCTCATGCCTTAACTCCTCCTTGAAGAGACTCACTTTATTCTTAAATTGTAGAGTTTATCAACTCTTACATTGAAGAATTCTGTTCCTCTTCTTGTGCTGGTGAACTGGTAATGTTCACTGTATCATACCCTAGACATGTGCAACACTGACACAGTTGCTGTAAGCAACAGGGTACTTTGACTACAATGGCCAGGCTTCTGTGCGTAGGCAAGACAGGGATGTGGTAAGCTCCCTTGAAGAGAAAAAAGGCCTGTGTGCTTGTCTTGCAGTTTCACTCACCAAAGCAGTGAGCAGGAATTTGCCAATCCTGTTTTATTTTGTTGTTGTTTTTTTCCAAAAGGCTGGGTGAAACACTGAGATAGGACTTGGAAATCTGCTGATGGGTGGCCACACTACCACCATCGCTTTGTTCATGAACAGACGGTAACTTTTGACAGTTCACCTTCAAGAGATCTGTCATTAACAAGGAGAGATCCACACCAAAAGATTCTCTTTGGAGTGGGCAGACAACATCATTACTGTTTGTCAAGACTGAACTTAGATAGATGGACTATAAACCACTGTGAAACCTGTATAAACGACAGTAATATCTTGGTGAAATATGCGTGCACAAGCAATAATATGTCTGTGAAACACATGGAAGGACAATAACATCTCTGCGAAACTTGTATACAAAGACAATAACATCTCTGTGAAACGTGTGTGGAAGGACAATAAGATCTCTGCGAAACATGTATACAAGGACAATAACATCTCTATGAAATATATTTAGGACAATAAGATCTCTGTGAAAATTGTACAGAATGACAAAAACATCTGCGAAACATGTACACAAGGTCAATAACAACTCTGTGAAATGTGTACGGAAGGGCAACATCATCTCTGTCAAACACAAAATCGGATGCACACATATATATAATATATATATTCTATGTTTCTGTAAGAATGAGAGGCATTACCCTTGACAGCAGATTTGGACAGAAGAATCCAAGCAAGGGAAATCGGTTATCACAAGATGCAACAAATCAGATACTTAAGTAATTCAATGGATTCTACTAGTTGGAAGCCAGCTGATCGCATGGTGGCTGTATCGGGGCTGTGGTCTCTTCAGAGTCAACTCTCTACACAGGTATCGACAAAAAAACAACAACACACACACACATACACATACACTCAAACACATACCTTATCAAAACAAAATTCTGTAAAACATGCTGAAATTTTTCTTCCATTAAATCACAGATCATATTTAAAAATTCTTCTCTTTCAGTAACTGAAACGTTACATCTCTGAACATGATTTTCTTGCAGTCCTCTGTACAGTGTCTATGTCTGACATGTCGAGTCCTTGCAGTCTACAAGAACATGTTTTACATAGAATGATAAATCACATGATATGCACCTTGGAGCTTCTTAAATTAAAAAAAAAAAATGACTTGATTGGAAAGGAGTGGCTTGTGGATAATCAGCACTAAACTGTTTCTTCTCTTTGGTCAACCATGGCAGGTATCGTAGAGACTCTTTCAACCCAGAGACCAGGGACGCAGATTACGTTTGTGAGCCCCATGCAGATAACACAGTTTTTTCATCATCAGAACAGTACAAATTTCCAGGTCTTATGAAGATTGTCAAACACATTCTCAAAACTATAGAAATACACTTCCAGATTAACATGAAGCAGGAGAGATGAGTATGGTTTAAGTCATGACTAGTTTTCCTGTACTTCTGAGTACAATGTATACTACACGTAACTGTGTACCCAGGCGTTTGCACCCCATACACACAAATGCATGTCCTGTTGAATATGGGTCGAGGATTGGACAGATTTGAAACAGTTTTGTTTTCTACCTGTGTGTTCTATTCTTCTAGCCATAGGTCTCCGTCGTAAGTCTCAGCTTGGGTTTCAAATATGTATAAAGTATAGAGAACTTGCACAATTCCATAAATATTGAACTCAAAAGGCAAAATAAAAATGAACACACAAAACAAAGTATCAAATAACAAAATTAGATTTATCTATTGTCTTTTGCATGCACAGGTTCAATACTTATAATACAATTTCAATCTTGAAATACTGAATAAAAATTTTTGTCATGGTATAAATTTACTCTCAACTTGTAAAATTTATGAACATATTCATGTCAAAAATGGTGTGGTGCATTGTATGCACATGGTAAACTAATACATAAGTGTTGCCATGATTTTTTTTTCTAATTATGTTTTATTTTTCCTCAAGCATGTCACAAAAATCAGGCACCAATTCAGATCGTTAACCATGTACACGATCTCACCATGCAGTCAAACCAAAGAAAGAAGTTTGTCTTTTCTCACTTGAAGGCTTGGCTCTCTGTTATTCCATCACAACTAATGCTGGCTTCTCATTAGTTGCCAACCTTAATGTGTCTGTAAAATACGTACCACCTCAGCTTACAAAGGCAAAGGGCGTGTGATAATTTCAGTCACCCTTCTTAATGAATGTCTTTTTTTCAGAGAGAGAGAGAGCAGCAGAACGTGTATGTGTGTATGCTTACTTATATGAAAAAGGCCCGTGTTCAATCACATTTTACCATAGATGAAGACTTCTAGAACTGGTGGCACTTGCACAAAATAGAACACTGCTGTCTTATCCTTCATGTTATTGAGGAGCTATGTTATCAACCTTCGGCATGCATGAACGCGCGCCCACACACACACATACACACCCATGAACAAAAAAAATATGTGCGCCCACACACACACACAGACACCCATGAACAAAAAAAAAAAATGTCCGTCCACAATACAGTAAAAGAAATACTCAGGTAAGGCAGGAGCCACACGCATAAAACTGATGTGATTTAATTGGGGTACAAAATGAACTGACTGTCTTACAAGACTGCCGTCACAATTCGTCTTTCTTATCGGAAGCCGTACTGAAAAATTCAACCAAATCTTCTGCTGACCGTCCGCTCTTGTAATCTGCCTTCAAAGCACCATCCCTGAAAACAACAGTGGAATAGCATACTTAAAAACAGGAATTTTTTACTATTAAAAAGTTTTTACAAAATATTTATCAGTCAAAACAAATGCCTTAACCCCACTTGGAGCAGAACACTGCCATACCATCAGGACACTAATTCCTAATTAGCAAGCAAGAGTGATCACCCTTAGCGAGTTCCCTTCATCAAAACATGCTCAAACTATTTTCAAAATGGAGTGACTGAAGGCGGCGAACGAAGCAAGATCAGGAATAGAGTTTTAGAACTTACCGCCAATGACATTGACAAACAAAGCACAAGACAAGACACGATGCATTTCAACCACTTGGGTCTTCATCAGGCGAAAAAATAAATCACATTTAACATGTGGGACAGTACAAACTACGAAAAACAAAAAAGGGGGAATGAAAAATGACTTATCCGTAATTCTTCATGAAGGCGGAAATGACATGAGGCCAGGGGGATTATGGGAGAGGAAACAGAGGGGGGGGGGGTTGCGTCAGGGGAGGTGTGTGTGTGTGATATGATAGGGTTGTGTGTCTAGTTTATTAGGATGGTATGATATCTTTGTGATGGTTGTGGTAATGGTGGATAGATAATGATGGAAAAAAAAAAAAAAAAAAAAAAAAAAAAAAAAAAGGGAGAGAAGAAAGTGTGTGTGTGTGTGTGTGGGGGATTTAAGGGGAAGGATCAAAACAAAATTAAGATTAGATAGATGGAGGGTTGCTTTAACTACTGTATGAAGTGAGTGAAGAGGATGTGGTGGTGGTGTATGTAAGTGTGTGTGTATGTGTGTGTGTATGTGTGTGTGTTGGAAATCTCATTTCCAAACTGGGCACACTACACCCCCAAGGCATCAATATCCAACAATAACCAAACACACATACCCACCTCTTCCACATCAGTTGGCAATATCCCCTACCAACACACACACATACACACACACATACACACACACTTACATACACCACCACCACATCCTCTTCACTCACTTCATACAGTAGTTAAAGCAACCCTCCATCTATCTAATCTTAATTTTGTTTTGATCCTTCCCCTTAAATCCCCCCACACACACACACACACACCTTTCTTCTCTCCCTTTTTTTTTTTTTTTTTTTTTTTTTTTTTTCATCATTATCTATCCACCATTACCACAACCATCACAAAGATATCATACCATCCTAATAAACTAGACACACAACCCTATCATATCACACACACACACCTCCCCTGACGCAACCCCCCCCCCCCTCTGTTTCCTCTCCCATAATCCCCCTGGCCTCATGTCATTTCCGCCTTCATGAAGAATTACGGATAAGTCATTTTTCATTCCCCCTTTTTTGTTTTTCGTAGTTTGTACTGTCCCACATGTTAAATGTGATTTATTTTTTCGCCTGATGAAGACCCAAGTGGTTGAAATGCATCGTGTCTTGTCTTGTGCTTTGTTTGTCAATGTCATTGGCGGTAAGTTCTAAAACTCTATTCCTGATCATGCTCAAACTAGCTCTGTTATTGCCAGGGATGAAAACAGTTTTTTAAAAAAAAAAGAGGAGATTGGCGGGGATCGGGAGGGGGGGGGGGGGTCACCATGGGCAACAGCTCGGCGGGGGTCAGGGGCAGCGCCCCCTGAAGCTGAAGCATATTTTGTATTAAATAAGGCATAAAAATCTTTAGAAATCACTTTCTTGCTTCTAAACAACTCATTCTATAGAACAGCTTTCAACACCATGAAGATTGAGACTGATGTGGAAAGAAACTATGTCAATTGAGACAAAGCAAACATTTACCGCGTTTTACTTGTTTGAGTCTTATACAAAGCAAACATTTAGTATGAATCCTCAGAACTGTAGCTAAAGAAAATTTGACAAACAGTGCTTTCAGGACATAAAGAATAAGGCCTGTAGATAAGTAAATCAGAGTGGGAAATCAAACTAAGTAAATCAGATGTATGAAAACGACTGCTGGACTTCAATAAACACAATATGAAAAATGATTACTTTGAAGTCCTTTAAAAAAAAAAACACTCAAGCTTTTGGGCCTTAGACCCTTCGTCAGGAAACACTAAACACAAAAAAGAACAAATGACATCAAAACAAACTGATGTCACAACAGTACACCACACACAACCCCCCCCCCCCCTCCCCCTTACAACTTATCATATCCCCCCCACCCTTGACAAGTTTGTGTGTGTTTGGGGGGGGGGGGGTGTGTGTGTTGTGTGTGTGGGGGGGGGGGAGGGGGGGAGTTGTGTGTGTGTGCGAGGTGGGGTGGGTAGGGGACTGGGGGGGGGGGGGGGGGGGGGGGGAGGGGGCGAAGTGTGTGGGGTGTGTTGTGGGGTGAGGGTGGGGGTTGAGGGAGAAGGAGGAGTAGAGGAAGTATATAGGTAGTGGGGCAGTGGGCTGGTGGAAAAGGATTTCATAGAGGGGCTGTTAGCAGACACCTAATACACGTAGCAAACGTTTGCATTATACCTGGGGAAAAGTGTTACACAATACTGTTGTGACATCAGTTTATTTTGATGTCATTTGTTCTTTTATATTTTTTTTGTCACTTTGACGTTTTTCCCTTGCTTTGAAGACTCTACGAGTGGAAGTACTCAATTCCTCATCTCTCCAGTGGGTTCGGAGTTGTTTTTTCCTCCGTTGTTTTGTTATCCTGTTTTTCGCTTGTGTTTACTGTTTTAGTGTTTCCTGATGAAGGGTCTAAGACCCGAAAGCTTGAGTGCTTATCATTTTTGTTTTTGTAAAAAAGGACTTCAAAGAAGTAATTTTTTATATTAAGTAAATCAGAGTCAGAATGAAAACTACCATCGAAATGGAACTTGTAGAAAAATCAGAGTAGGAGTCAAACTATCATTGGAAATGAAACGTAGATTGTTGCATACCCAATGATCTGAAAACATGCTGTAATGGTGTGGGAAACACACACATTTTCTGTTGCTGACTGGGACGCTCGATGTGATCTCTGATTGCCACAAAGCCACGACTACCAAAGTAGACACGTTTTTGGCAAGGCTCGCAAAACACTTCAAATTCGCCGTCTTTGTCATGTTTTCTTATTACATCCGTGACTCTGCGGTCACACACGTCCTTCTGCAGCCACTCGGTCTTCTAGTGGTTCACATACTTCTTTCTTTTTTTTCCCGTTTTGTTTCCACTCACTGGCGACAAACTCTCGCTGTGAATCGACGCCATGATGAGAATGATACTGGAAGGAAGCAGAATGAGAACTACGCCGTTTGAGAACATTACCGACAGAGAAGAAATTCGCTGTGCAGACAAGTTGAGATCGTTTCTGAGCTTCACTCTTCGAATAATTTTTCGGCGGAGACTTTTTCTTTCGGCGGAGATGCGAAAAAATAACGGCGGAGACGGCGGAAACGGCGGAGGAGTTTTCATCCCTGATTGCGCATCTTTCCCCGACAAAGCAGGGAGGTGAGAGGTAATCTTGGTGTTCAGACAGGTATGTATGTCATAAAAACACTTTCTGTAATATATTCCTTTTTCTCACTCTTACCTGTCCAAAGAAATGCAAGAATATCGAAAAAGATGGAGGGAAGCATGCCCATCTGATGAGGGAGACACTGAACCAAACGAGAAAGTCCCTGAAGCCTAGAGCTCAGCGACAGTGCCCTTGAGCCACTAACGACTCCACAAGATGTCTACATGCATAAGCTAGAACTAAAAGGCTTGGTCTCCACTCTTTCATAAAAGGCACAATGTAACGACAAATAAGCACATGTCAAATACAAACAATTCATTTACTCTAGCATCAGGAAAAGGAGAAGACCCCCTCCCTAGACATACCAGGAAAGCGAGTTCTGACAGTGCCACTTCAAATTTCCTTTCAAATACACGGTGTCACCTCAAAGACCCTTTAGCACCCAAGTCACATAATCACAGACAGTGCCTTCAACAAAGTGCAATGTTAACTTAGTGCAAAAAAAATATGAATGGCGTATAATGAAAGTGCTGTGTCAACAGGGCAATTCAAACATAAAGGACCAATGTGAAATCAGGGAAGAATGTTTTGCCACTTGGGCAAGGACTATGCTCCAGACTGTGTGGTTCTAGTCTACCCAACTTAACACATAGCAAATTACAAAAGAAAAAAAAAAAACCCTCTTGGTAGGAGCTGGTTTGAGGCGAAAAATCCCACAAATAAAATGGCTCTGGTGGATACCAAACTCGACTGTCCAGACGGGAAGCCACAAGGCTAACCACTGGACCTGCAGCGGTTGATAACAGTAAAACTTGCCTTTTCAACAATCCGACAACTTAAAGAGAAAAAAAAAAAAGGGGTGGAGGGGGGTCTACACACACACACACAAAAAGCCTACATTACACAACACAAGTTTTGCTAAAAATAAAACAATGCTTGAGAGTGTCAGAACTGTGCAAAGCTTGAAAAAAAGCATAATATCCAATAAAAGTTTACATTGCTACACAATATTTTGGTTGTATCCATGTAAATTATTAGTTTACCTCTTCGTGAAAAAACCACAAACAAACAAAAAACTGTTATTGTTGAGAAATTAATTTTAATACAGATCAGCCCAAACTGGCCTGGCAGAAGAAGCTGTCCAGGCTACCAATTCTGAAGGACTGAAAAGATTAATTCACACAAATTAATGTTTTACTTTGGGATTTCATGAGTTTGCTACAGATTCTCATGATTTCCCACATTTCATACCTTAGTTTTTCATCATTTTACTAAAAAGGAAAAAACAAGAGACCAGTTGCATTGTGTAATGGCTGATCGAGACATTCTAGCTCAGGGTGTGTGGTCATCAATCATTTTTTGTGCCAGTGAGGCTAAGAAAATGGCTTAATTGTGCCATTATGGGTTCAGCTATTAAGTGCTGATACATTCCATTCTGAAACTACTCAAGACCTGATAACAAACAACTAGGTACATATTGCTCTCATGATGAAATAAATACATGCCTGTAACTCCAGACAAATGCTGCTTTCAATACCAAACCGCATAGCAGATATGACAGCACAGAACAAACGAGAAGAAAATCCCCCCAAAGGATGTTCCAAGCTTGCCTTTATACCCCATACTGGACACATCTACAAAGCAACAACTGGAGAAATGAACAACCCTGTACTGGACACATCTACACAGAAACAACTGGAGAAATGAACTAATACAAATTAACCTTTATTCAAGACTGGCATAGCCTTTTCGATCTTGAATATAGTCGGACAAGTACAAGGATGAAAGGTAATATATCCAGATAACCTTGATTTGACTGAAATGAAATCTTAAATGAGGCAGGAAACTGTAAACAACTAACAAGTAGGGTAAATCTTGCTCCCATGATGAAATAAATACACGCCCATAACTCGAAACGAATGCTGCTTATTGACACCAAACTGCCTAGCAGAAATGACAGCACAGCGCACACAGAACAAACAAGGAGATAGCCCCCCGCCCCCCAAAAAAGGAATGTTCCAAGCTTGCCTATACACACAGTTCTGGACACTTCTACATACCAACAACAACTGGAGAAATGAACAAATACAAATAAACATTTATTCAAGACTAGCATGCCCTTTTTGATCTTGAATATATTCAGACAAGTAACAAATACAAGTAACCTGATGAGACTGAAATGAAATGAAATCCTAATTAAGGCAGAGAACAGTAGACAACAAACAAGTAGGGTAACTCTTGCTCCCATGACTCTACACCTGATCACTATTCATTACATGAATCATCAGGCCATGAAAATAGCTCTAAGTTGCAGCAGCTGAGTTCAGCTGTGTTTCTGTCTTTCACTTGCTGGCTTGCAGCCTGACATGATGGCTACCAACAGAGAATGCTGAACAGGTTCTAACGAAAGATCTATTCAATACTTCTCCATGAACAAGTTATAAAACTTGACTCAACAAAAAGAAGACACTTCCTTATAACAGTGGCTCCCCTCCCCCTCCCCCCACCCTTGACCCCATCCCTCTCCCACTGTGACTTATTGCTTTGCTATCAGTGACTGTTGTCCCAGCCAATCAGCTTGCAGTGTCTTGCTATATGACTAATTAGAGCACCTTCTCCCATGGCAACATCAACTGTTTCTCTGCACAGCATGTAAAATGCTTTACTGGCATGAATTCCATCTTGATGAGGCAAATATTTTTGAATGAGAAAAGTTTCTAGTTTAGAAGCCTCCCCCCCCCCCCCTCTGAATCAACATCATGTATTGCAACTCTCACAGGGAAAATGGTTTCTCTTCGTAAGAACATAAACCAATGAGATCCACACAGATGAGGGCCTCTAAACTAAGATGTCATCATGCATCCTTCATAAAGATGTTGGTGATACTGTTCACTGCAAGAAAGGGGTACTGCTCTCACCAACTCCTCTCACCAACTCTTTCTTCCAGAAAAGGAACGTAACTCCTATGAATGTAAAGTTTTAGACAACTGAAGTTCCTAGTTGAGACCGATTGTGTGTCTGTGTATCATTCCTGTGGATAACTTTTTGTCCTTCATGTTTGTTTTTTGGGTTTATTTTTGTTGTGCTTTTTCAAAATGATGCAGAACTGCTGTGTTCTTGGTAAAAATTGCAGCAATGCATTTTTTTTTTTTTTTTTTTTAGTACTGAGGATCACGAAATTCCAAAGATTTCACAATTACTCGTCAGTTTTCACAAATTTTCAAAGTAAGCTACCTACTGTGGTAGATAATTGTTTGCTGAGTATGATGTAAATACACACACACTGTACGTGTCTAAGTGGACTGAAATACTTTCTAAAAGAACTTTGAGGACATGAGAACACTGGACACACAGTTCTCTCTAAAGTTTGTTGAGAGGGTTTCTTCGAATATAGATTTGGCAGTTGGTTTACACAGGAAGAAAGAAAGAAACAAAAAGAAAACAGAAGACGGGAAAAGAGAAAATTATAAAACATGAACTCGACAAACATCACAAAACATTTAAATGGGAAGAAAGAAAGAAAAGAAAAGAAAACAGAAGAAGGGAAAGAGAGAAAATTATAAAAACATGAAAGTAATAAACATCACAAAACAGACACACTGTTGGAGGCTCATGCTAGAAGATGGTATAGTTGCATTGCAGAGTATTACACTTAACCCAAATAACTTACTCAAAATATTTCAGGGTGGGGTATCCTTTAATATGGTATTTGCGGGCCAAATCCTTGAATCTGGTGGCATCCACTGCTGCCAGTCTGGCATCTGGCGCCTTTTCTTTCAGTCTTGTGGCTGCTGTCATGTAGTCTGGCTTCATTTTCTTACAGTGGCCACACCCTGCACAACAGCAGAACAGTCTCTCTCAGTGCGAGTATAGCTCTGTTAGGTGTGTGTGTGTGTGTGTGTGTGTGTGTGTGTGTGTGTGTGTGTGTGTGTGCGTGTGTGTGTGTGCGAGTCACACACATACACACACACAGATTAGTGATGCATGCACTCGAGGCCTTACAAGCACCCCATGTTGAAGCATAAATCATGCAAATGCCAAGCATCAAACTCTATTTGATGAAAACTGTAAAAACAAAACAAGAGGATCTTTTAGATCTAAAGTTTGAGCAAAACATATGGAGCTAAATAAAGATAAGATTTATAAACAAATGAGAACACACACTTAGACAAACACACGTCCATGCTGCACGTTCACACACACACACACACACACACACACACACACCACACACACACACACAACACACACACACACACACACACACACACACAACACACAACACACACACACACACACACACACAACACACACACACACACACACACACACACACACACACACACACACAAAAACACACACGTGTGCTCATGCTCCACACACACCAACACGCTCACCACACCCACATGTATGTCCATGTTGCCCACATACTCACACATATTTACAAGTGCTAGTAAACACATACACTCAGACCACTCAAAAGGTAAAGTCTTCCTCCCTCACTTTACCCTCGGTTCATGGTTAAATCATGTTAGCTCTGCTTGTAGTTTGTCATTTTCATGAGGGTAAAAAGAGACTGTTCTGATTCCTCTTCTCAAGACACCAAGCAAAATTGTCACTGTCATACTGTTTTTAAATGACATTCTGCAAATCTCAAGTGATACCTGTTACATTCATATGCTGTGTGTGTGTGTGTGTGTGTGTGTGTGTGTGTGTGTGAGACAGAGAGAGAGAGAGAGAGAGAGAGAGAGAGAGAGAGAGAGAGAGAGAGACTCAAATAGTTTATTCATAAAGGCCTTAGCCCCTTAGAATGGGATATACATTGTGATTCATGTCGCAGATTGACACTGACTTGATCATGTTACATAAACACTTCGCCTCTGAAATGCTTTATACAGATAAATAGCCAACTGTTTAACTGTATTCTCATTTGATGATGACATTAACAAAACTAATTTAAAAAAACAAGGATTCTTGAAATATATTTTTGTGGTAGGAATTGGTTTCTGAGGTCTTGTAATACTGGACAAGTTAATACAAAATGGATTTCATCTTCTTTCGAATTTCTACACAATGGACAAATCAGACTTGTATCACGTGACTGCCTGTAGCGAAAATAATGAGAAGCAATATCAGACACACCAAATCTGAACTTAGTCATGATACGTTTTATATATTTGTCTATTTTCATTGACATATAAACAGGTATACAGCGTACATGACTAAACGCTCTATAAAATTCAAATCTGGTACTGTTTCTGCACATGTGAATTCCAGTTTTGCCAACTACAATCAATTAATCTTTCTCGGAATACCCGAATAAAAACATTTATATCACCAACACCTTGGTTCATCCATACAAAACCGAAACCATACGCATACAATTTCATCCGCACATTTGTCACCCAGTTTTTCTTTCCTCTATTATCCAAGTCTAACAACATTCTATACGCTTTGAGTGGCAATCTGTGATCCTCCATCTGAACAATTTTTAACCAATATCGAAACACATTTCACAACAGAATTCAAATACATGGGATATCTAGACGTTTCACCATATACCAAATCATTTGGCGTTTGCAACATACCCCCAGAAACTTCTTTAGAGCAAAAAGATGGATTTTTTCACAGTGCACAACAGCAGCATCAAGGCCCCATATTTCAGCCCCGTACTGTATCACAGGTTGAATTTGGTTAAATTTGGTTAAATCATGTTAGCTCTGCTTGTAGTTTGTCATTTTCATGAGGGTAAAAAGAGACTGTTCTGATTCCTCTTCTAAAGACACCAAGCAAAATTGTCACTGTCATACTGTTTTTAAATGACATTCTGCAAATCTCAAGTGATACCTGTTACATTCATATGCTGTGTGTGTGGTGTGTGTGTGTGTGTGTGTGGTGTGTGTGTGTGTGTGTGTGTGTGTGTGTGTGTGACAGAGAGAGAGAGAGAGAGAGAGAGAGAGAGAGAGAGAGAAAGAAAGAATGTGTGTGCATGTGTCTGAAGCTTCATTCAAGAACTGTTTCAACTTGATGGTGCTTATATCCATGTTTTTTTTTGTTGTTTTTTTAATGAATCTGGCACACTACATGCTGCCATCCTATTGCACAATCTATTATCTTATTGAACTGCAATGTTTTCATACACATTGGATGAGTGTGCATGACTATGTGTGGTGTGTGTGTGTGTGCATGCATGCACATGTGTGTGTGTGTGTGTGTGTGTGTGTGTGTGTGTGTGTGTGTGTACATGTATGTGTATATGTATGTCTGTGTTATAAAATGTGCACATGAAAGTGACTGAACAAGGCCCAAAATATATCTTGTTTTCTAGCAATGTTGAAAAAAAAAAAAAAAAACCCAGACATTTTCTGTCTAAAAGTAGTTTTATGAAATACTTGTCCAAACAAATGCCTTAATCCTACTTGGCACAGAACACCACCTTCTATACCTCAAATCTCTAAAGTTCAGGGAAGCAAAGGAGCAAACCCATTTACAGTTTGCATAAAGCAACAAGAGAAGACGCCCATGAATCATACATCACTTCCCCATGAGTTCACAAATCAGTGTCAGCAGACTGACGCCATGTGGGCAGAAGTCCTAGTGTTTAGACAGGTAAGCATTTTGTAAAACTACTTTTAGTATGACAATTTCTTTCCCTCATACTTTTGCATCAAAACAAATGCCAGATCAACAAAAAGGAAGGTGGGGCGAACACTCTCACGATACGAGCTAAAACAGTATTATTGCACCGCAAACTCAAAGAACACACAAATCACAAAACAAACAGACCGCATTTCAACCAACTGAATCTTTTTCAAGCAAGACAAATAACATTTGAGACAAAGAAAATGAAAAACTAACAAATAACATTTCAGACAAAAGAAACGAAAGACTAAAAGGCATTCACTTATCTGTTTGCACTGGGTGCAAAATTTGGTCTTGGAGGCACCACGAAACCACAGTGGAGTCATGGTGGAAGGGGAGACCACAGGAGTCAAAACAGCAATATACAATAAGGATCATAGAAAATACTGCTACTACTACTGAAAATGGTAGTATAATCATACAAGTATACTAAAAATGATGATAATAGTAACTGTAGTAATGATAAAATAATGATACAGAAAAAAGAGGAAAGTCAGGAATGAGAAGAAAATTACCTTAACATGGTTATGGTACTATTGATGATGATAATGGTGAACAGTGGGAGAAGGAGAGGAAAGAGATGGCGGAGGAGGACATACTGAACGGGGAAGATCGTAAGATAGAACACAACACACACACACACACACACACACACACACAAACCATACAGACACCTGAAACAGGTTAAATGCATAAGACTCATTTTGGTTCGTAAGAATACTATGGACATACCAGGACTGTAAAACATGACGAGTGTTTTCTTGTTGGCAGCAATAAACTCGTCGAAGGATGTGTCCGTCAAGTGGTGGACATCAGAAACAATGTCTGACCACTGGGCCTCTGGCGATGGTGTCGTTGGGGGAGCATCTGGACTGGAACAAACAATTTTTATGAATACAATAGAAAGAACAGAAGAAGAAATGTTGGCTGCATTTCTAGAAGTCTGTTGTTGGTGTTGGCTTTCACTGGGATGGAATTGGTGGCGGAGAAAGCCTGAACACTCTTGCATTCATGCGGCCCCCCCAACGTGCCAAGCAGCAGACAAGCCCCCAATGATGACAGTGCTCAGGCTGACTTGTTACGTAATGGTACATTTCATCACATCTTGTTGGTGCCCTACTTGACCTTGGCTGCCAGACTGAACTACCAGCAGGCTCCTGGGCTTCCTGACAATAGTGCTAGTTGCATCTGATGAATGGGGACTTCCCATTTCACCCTTTTGCCTTTCACCCTCATGTGACCCATGTTTTTATGAAGTGTCACTTTGTTTTCTTCCCATGCTCACCTCCCCACTACTCTCTCTTTTGACAGGATCTCTGATACAGGTTTTCACAGTATTCACGTTTTATTTCTAGAGCTGTATCATTCAAAGATTAAAGGCGCTTTACTAAACACACACACACACACACACACACACACACACATACACAATTTTGTCATAACAAGACTAGAAGAGTTAAAACATCATTATAGCAATATTTAATATTTCAGCAGTTATATAGCAATTTGAATCAACTGGAAACAGCAGTTCCTGAACTCAATCAGTTCTCTTTATTTTTTGTCCTTCATCATAATTTTAACTGTATAATTGGTGTTCATACTGCAATTATGGTTTCATGTGAATTTCATGTTTGCATTTTCTATGAAGTTCAGCAATCTATTTAAGAACATTTATCAATTTTAATTATTTGGTTGATGTCCAGATATATGTAGAATTGAGATTTCTAGCAAGCCACAACACATTTCCAATGTTTATTTACTCTTCAAAACTGATGGACATAACATTGGCAGTCATTTAACAAAATACCCTTTTGTGATGAAATGAAAGGAAATGAAATCACATCTACAGAGCTGCAGAGACATGAGAAGAATATTTTTGAAAGCTGAGAGGAATTTCCGACAGTTGAGAGAAAGACATATGCTATCGCACCCAAACAAAACAATAACAATCCAGACACTTTATTTTCTATCCTTTTGTCATGTGCTTTCATCAAATCACTATCTCAGCCAATACACTGTTGCTCTTTTGC
The DNA here is from genome assembly GCA_018398815.1 of Conus ventricosus. Taxonomy (NCBI): domain Eukaryota; kingdom Metazoa; phylum Mollusca; class Gastropoda; order Neogastropoda; family Conidae; genus Conus; species Conus ventricosus. Next base: position 37,524,575 of record CM031620.1, read on the forward strand.
ATTTTTGAAGCACACTGTCGCTAAGCTTCATCTTATGACCAGGCTCATTTTTGCACTTCAGGATCATCAGTGTCTCTGTACTGTTTTGAACCAAGAAGGGATGAAAATCTGTAAGGTTCTTCCTGACAAGGCTGAACACTTCCACAGGCCAAATTGTCGACTGGGATCAGCAGCACTCCCTACATGAAAGCAGAAAGCAACCTGAATCTGCACTTCTGTTCTGATTTTTTTTCTTCTTTTTTGCCTCAGGATTAATTGGTCCAGAAGGTCGCTTCGACATGTTGGTGGCGGAAGAAGCTGAACCGGAAGCACGTTTCCAAACAGCTATTTGGCTATATGAATGGCAGATGTGCAAATTCCGTGAATAAACGAACTTCATTTTTTCCCCGGCAGAATTTTTTTTTAACGTCAAGCTGAATGCCGTGCGTTTGAGCATAATAAATTCTGCTGAAAGTGGGATGGTTGGCAGCTCTGCACATAGATAACTTGCCTCAAACTCAAAACAAAAAAAAGAAAAAACATCTTTCGTATGCCATAAAAATGACAAAAACAATCATTTCACTATGCCTCATCTCAAGTTTTGGGAAAAAATATCCAAGGAAAAAGTGATGAATTGGCACCACTGTGGGAATTGAACGACTGTAACTAAAGGAGGCGGGGGGAGGGAAGGAGAGATGAAAACTGTGAAGAGGGCAAAAGAAAAAAATGGTGAAACTGTACCTACCAAAATCAATTAACAGTTTCAATGAGTACATATGAATGACCAAAAAGTAGTTGTGCACTTTTCACTCACATCATACGCAAGAGAAGAATGGCTACCTCTGAACAGGAGGATGAACCTGCAGGTTACAGTGAAGGAGTGTTAGCAGCCGTGGGGGTGACTTAAAGAAAAAAAAGTGAGCGTATTAAAAAGGAGGATACAGTAACAGGTACACAGTAGAAAAGTGTGAGGGAATGTTAGTCAGCCTTAAAAATGATGTGCCATCAACTACACAGCAACAATGTGCTCCTGTGGTCAATGATTTTTAATAAGGTTGCTAAGCCCGTGGATTTTCAAATTTTTGCTACAAGCATTGATTGTAATGTCAGCTATGTATACGGACATGTTTGCGCATAAAGAGTTTATAGTCTTGTAGTTGTATGATTTATGTGTACAATCTAGATCAATTCATCACTGGAATCCAGGAAGAATGTGTGAAAGCTTAAAACTTAAGACCCACTTACTTCCTCAAAAATGCAATGAAATCGTCAGCTGTCCGGCCCCCGCTGTATTCAAATGCATATTTGCCTCCTCTGCAACACACATACACACACACATATACACACAAGAAACATTTTACGTGATAGTAACTCACTAGCAGAATTAAATGTCTGCATTATACATACCAAAGTTACAAATAATTTTTCTCTGGCTAAATGTTTGGCATGACGTACTTAATGACTGGAGATAGGCTCTCTAAACTTTCATCTGTGACTTTCTGAATATCTGTAAACAAAAACACTTGCCCTGCCACTCTCTGTGCCTCATATTACTTGGGTACAGAAAGGCAACATTAACTGACCAGAAAAGTTGCATCATTAATTAACACACCTGGTAGAGTGAGCTCCCTTAAGTGAACATTGTTGCTCATCTTCTCAGTTTGTATATGGAAACATGTGTCAGTCAAATCATGCTATATGCAGAGCCTGGAAACATAAAGCTCCTTTCTTGATTATCTCCACTGGAAAACTCGTGAGCTTTGATAGCAAGCAGAACTGGCTCCAATCAAGCAAATATTGGCACTTTCCAAGGCCTCTAATACATTCTAATTTATGAGGAAAGTGCTCTTGTGTGTGCACACTGTTCCTCTCCCTTTCTCTACCTTTTCCCATCTCTCTCAAGCACACACTCTCATGCAGGTGCAAATATATACACACACACGCACACATAAACACACACAACTAAGACATACTTACTTGAAGTATTTCACTGAAACAAAAGAAAGTACAAATAAGTTAGAATTCTAAAGTTAATTCTAATTATGTACTAATCTGTGCTTAAAAAGATATTTGAAATATTGTGATTACAAACACATTAGGACTGAACAGCATGATCTCACACTTGCAAATGAAAGCCATACGAGTGACACGTTTACAAGCATCTATGCACTTTCTACGAAGAAAGAAGCTTGATAATTACAACTTGTAATACAGAGGTGAAAGGTGACAGGCCTTTTCAATTACAAGTGCTTCCCAACTTGTTGAGACCCAGACTATTTAGATCTTTTAGAACAGGTGGTACACACTGAGGAATGATCGGCTCAGAACACATGCAAATCACACACTTCCAATCTTGGTGTGAACCTGGTCAGATTATGTGCATTTACCTTTTATCTTGGCTGCCAATATGGCATGATGAAACCGACAAAGATCAACACTACATGACAATGGAAACAATGAAAACTCTGGATACAAAGAATGTTTCAGAATTACAATTATCATCAGTCCATTCCTCATTTTACCAATGATCACTGCATTAGCAAAACTTATTGTAATCCAATGAATTCAAAGGGACACACTCACATGTTGGATATCCTCGGATCTCAAATCTATCCGCCAGTTGCTGTTCTATGGTGGCATCCACAGCTGCCAGTGCTCCAAGCTGATAGCACGTATGGACATGAATATATTTGTCATATCACTAACACAACATGTATATATCTTTGTCATAACAATGACAAAAAGTACACACCTGTATAACATTAGCACAGACTCATCTAGAGGAGTATAATTTTCCTGGGTTATTGTTAAGCACAGGTAATGAAAAAGCATTTGATCTGATGTTTAAAGTATTGAAAATGGGTGAGAAAAAAATGGCGCGATCATATTCGATAAAAGTCTTGACACCGTAAGTTTTCAAACTGGAAATCAAGCTTGATTTTTACAGGTAACAGCTTTTTGTTATTTTAAATGGGAGTCACCTTTCATGCCTTCACATATCACCATGTAAAGCAGAACATGGCTTACTTGTGGTTTTTATTTGGGTCAGCCATCACGACTGGCCATCAGGCATGAAGACAATCTTGACAGCAGACTGAGAACTCATGACTACTATCCTAATCTTTAAAAAAAAGAAAAAGATTATGACAATGTCTTGTACATACATGTAGGTCTTTTGAATTATATGAACCTGAATAAATTCATTTCTCATTCAGTACAATAAAATCTTGTCATGTACATGGATGTTTGTGTTTGTTGGGGTTTTTCTTCTTTTCGCCTCATAAAAGTTTTCAAAAGACTCAATCTTCAGTTAAGACATGAACATAAAAACAGAATTACCTTCTCTTCAACAATCACGCTGGCAGCCTGGCCAAAAGCAGGTTTCATCCTTTTACAATGACCACACCCTGCAACCACAGCACAGTGGCACTGGTACAGTCTGCTACAATGTGACACTAGTACAACCCTCAATGTGATGATGCTGGTATAACCCAGAATATGGGCACAACCCCAAAATACAGTGACACTAATACAAACCACAACATAGGGACACTAGTACAATACAAAACATAGTGACAAAGGTACACTCAACAACATAGCATCCATAGTACAACCCATAAGAGATACTGGTACAAACCAAAACATAATGACACCGGTATAACCAGCAACGCAGAGACACTAATACAACTCACAATATTCTGATACTGGCGTAGAAGAAAAAGAAACACCCGAAGGTGCTGGGAGGACCCAGAGAAGCACTGTCTTCACCTGCCTTTAGAGCAGTCCTGTACACCCTTGGAGGCCTAATACAAACCACAACATAGGGACACTAGTACAATACAAAACATAGTGACAAAGGTACACTCAACAACATAGCATCCATAGTACAACCCATAAGAGATACTGGTACAAACCAAACATAATGACACCGGTATAACCAGCAACGCAGAGACACTAATACAACTCACAATATTCTGATACTGGCGTAAACAAGAACAAAGTGACACCGACGTAACCCAGACACTGGTACAACCTACAACATCGTGACACTGGTAGACCTATGGGTGATACAATCCATGCAAACAGAGCACAGTGAACGGCAATACAATATACAGGCATGGGAATTGACTGAAAGGGAAAACTCTGAAATCTAGGGGGTCCGGGGGCATGCCCCCCCGGAAAATTTTTTTTTTTCAAGATCAAAATCTGTGCAATCTGGGCTATCCTGACTTCATTTTTATGGATTTATGAACGTAAAAAAAAAAAGAAGTAAATTAGCATTAAAACAACAAACAAAAACAATTTTCACACAAAATGTTTTTATTCAGTTCTATGAGTTTATCTCCAGATGACTACAAAGATCACACAGGCTCAAAAAACAAACAAAACAAACAACAAAAACAAAACAACAATCAACCAACCCAACCAATCCAAACAATCACCAATCAACCAACCAACCAACTGGTCAACCAACCAAACAAGAAACACCCCCCCCCCCCCCACACACAAAAGAAAAGTTAAGCCTGCACACATTCACTTGAAACTGGTTACAGACACTGGCACCAGGCATTACCTCTAGAGCTGAGGCAAGTATCTCTGAAGAGAAAACAGGAAGGTATTTGAAGTTTACTGCTGAGAAGACTGTCACACAAGCAGCTCCCCTGTTTACTGCTGTCACTGAGAAGAATGTCACACAAGCAGCTCCCCTGTTTACTGCTGTCACTGAGAAGAATGTCATACAAGCAGCTCCCCTGTTTACTGCTGTCACTGAGAAGAATGTCATACAAGCAGCTCCCCTGTTTACTGCTGTCACTGAGAAGAATGTCATACAAGCAGCTCCCTTGTTTACTGCTGTCACTGAGCTTGTTTACTGCTGTCACTGAGAAGAATGTCATACAAGCAGCTCCCTTGTTTACTGCTGTCACTGAGCTTGTTTACTGCTGTCACTGAGAAGAATGTCATACAAGCAGCTCCCTTGTTTACTGCTGTCACTGAGCTTGTTTACTGCTGTCACTGAGAAGAATGTCATACAAGCAGCTCCCTTGTTTACTGCTGTCACTGAGCTTGTTTACTGCTGTCACTGAGAAGAATGTCACACAAGCAGCTCCCTTGTTTACTGCTGTCACTGAGAAGAATCTTACCTGGCAAACGTTGATTACTTTCCAGAGACGCACACTTATCCAGATGCTTCTTTGAGCGGAGATGGTCAGTCAGTGTTGAAACACCACGACTGGCGTAAGATACGTCTTTGTTGCAGACAATACACCGTGCAGCTCCACTGATATTTATCTTGCGAAAGCGCGTCCCAAGCCGCTCCTTCTTTACTACATCTCCGATTTCCACCTCCACAACTACAAATATCCGCTCCCATTTCCATTTATTTGGGCACTTGTCTTCGAACGGATCGCCGAAGTTTACCACACGACCAAGGCACGCCATGTTGAAAACTCGCCTGTTCAAAGTTTGCGCATGCGCAGAAAGTCACGACATTCACAAATTTGGGCTGCCCGCGAGAGTTAATAGCTGCTGTTGCTGGCGATTCGGGTAACTGAGGCAGGCGTTCGCAGCACGCAAACACAGTACGCTCGCGTTCCGCAATAGTCTCGATCGTCCATACCCAAACTTCCGCGAGAACGAGAACAGAGAACGAGATAACGCTCGCGTTATAACTTGGTCTAGGCCAGCCGAGACCAGTTCAGCAACAGCTAAAACCGGTGCTTTATATTTTTTGTACCCAGATTTTTTTTTTCGCGGACGCAATTTCGTTTTCCGCGGAAAGCAAATTTTACTGCCACGGAAATCAGCGTTTTCGCTGACAATTCCCATGCCTGAATATAAAACTGGAACAAAAATGACAAAACTGGGGTAAGAAAACTAATGAAACTTTTGTACAGAACCCCCCCCCCCCCCCCCCCCCCCCCCCCCCCCACTGAAGCACAGATGCTGGAAAAGCCCATTGAACTCTGGTACAAAGAAAGCCCATGTGTCCAGTGGTAAAACTGGCACAAAATACAGCTGGCAGTTGTCAAAACAATGCCAGTCAAAAAAAAACCAATTCTGTGTGTATATACTTTCTTTTTTAAATCTAATATCTGTACCAGCACACAAAACCTTGCAGAGTGTATAAAAGTTAACATACGGTCATGTAAAAGAGAAAGAAATATTAATTTTCAAAACTCATTTGGTTGCATACAACAGAAAGAATAGATGTAACCAGCCAGAAGAAGAACACACAGTGACTTACATGGAGCATAAAACATAACCAGCACGGAGCCCTGGCTGAGGACGAAGCTGTCAAAGGTGTCCTTGGTCAGAAAGCCAATAAAATCCTTGCCGGGAATGTCTGCCCAGTCCTCTTCCGGTTTGGTGGAGGCTGTCGGGGGAGAAGGCGAGGGGCTAAGTGGGTCACGCATGAAGTTCACAAAATCGTTTTCCTGAAACAATGGTTGTAAAAGCCATTACACTTCATCATGATCTAAAAGAGTGTTGTTCAGTTGCTTCTTCCGACATTCATGATAAGAAGGGAAAAAAACCTTTCTGTATGATTTTATCCATTTTGAATGCTCAGTCTTGTCCCATTCATTCAACATATGTATAGTTCTGTATATGTAGATAAACACTAAAGTAGGCACACTGCTTTGATTCATCCATCTGGACAGCTGACTCACTGACAGTTCTGACCGATAAACTTTAATGGTTGACAATGTCACCATTATTGATTAAATGGAAATTCGGCAAATACAAAAAGAAAATTTAAGCCTCTTCAAGGACTGACAATATCGCCAGAACTAGTTACCTTGGAATTTGGCCAATACAACAAGAAAATTTCAGTCTTTTCAGTTTAAAGTTGAACATTTACTGCGCTGTACCACTGTTGGGAGGTGCTGCCACAGTACAACTTCTTACCTCTCTGCCTCCCATGTACTTCTGTGAGTTCTTGTTGTAGTTGAAGTACTTGAACGTGGGATAGCCTGTCACATCATGGGCGCTGCATATTCCTTGTTGTGTGGTGCAGTCCACAGCCCCAAACATCACCTGCAGCACAGTCGCGTACACCTAAACAGCATTCTCTGTGCAGGTCTCTTTTACACAGACCCACTGACTTAACAGTAATATAAGTATCAATTCTGTTGCATTGGTCTTGTCAAAAAAACTGTGACCAGGAATGAAATGCGCAAACAAAAAAGTACATGAACCTCAAATGAACTTCCATGCTTATAAGAAACATTGGCAAAAAAACATTTAACGACAACAACAAAAACTCCTCACACATTAGGGTACCCTTCCACTCTCATTTGTTCTGTTGCTCAGTGGTAAGGACTGGGCCTAGAACTTATTCCTGTCAGGGCATAGCTGAGTGAAAGGAGAATTTCCATCACTCAAATACCGCTGCACTGTAATCAGACATTTCAGCAAGTTGGTCATGTGACTACTGTAAAACGATAGCTAATTGGATTAATAACATCAAAAGAAACATTGCAATTTACAGTCCACGTTCCAATCCTGTCATAAAAATGTCAGGGGTATCAACTCACCTTGCCATCGTCCCTAAACTTGGCAGCAGCTGCCATGAATTCAGGCTTGGCTTTCTTGCAGTGGCCACACCCTTGACAGAAAGACAGGCACACACTGACTGACTGACCGACTTAAACCTGTTCAATAAACGAAGAGAGAGGGAGAGGTTCTGGAGATACAAGCTCAAGACGAACTATCCACAAGGGCTCAATGTGTGGGTCTGAGTGACCAGAGAAACGGAGGATGATGGAGTTGTGCACGAGAGAGAGAGAAGAGAGAGAGAGAGAGAGAGAGAGAGAGAGAGAGAGAGAGAGAGAGAGAGAGAGATGATGTCACAATGTCACCTATGGACGTCATTTTTTCTATTGCGTCACTTGTTGTCATGCGGCCTGAAGAAGAGCAGTGGCTCGAAAGCTTGCGCTTAAACAGACGGTGTTTTGTGTTTTTATTGAATTTAATTAAACCTGTTTATTGTCAGATTGACCATTTGGCAACAATGACAAGAAAATGTCAACAAGTTTTGTTGAAAAAAAAAGGTAAAAACAGTTTTAATCAAACAAAATCTAATAAAAATGACAATACTCTTCTACCCTTCCATTAGCTGTCTAGCATCAGCATACCTCTAACTCTCCTTCCCTGTTCTCACTCACAACGTACCTCTTTTTCTCTACCTCTCTCTTTTCACCAACATCTCCTGTATCTCTCTTTCTACTACCCGTTCACTTTACTTTCCCTCCTCTTTCTTCCAAAACACACACACACACACACACACACACACACACACACACACACACACACACACACGCACACACACACACACACACACACACACATTTGTGTGTGTGCATGCACTAAGTAGGTTTATCATAATAGAACATTCCCTTGTAATTCAGTGACTGACAGAAAAATAGATTTTAGAAAAAGTCTACAGAGAGATCGAAGAATACCAGAATGTTCATACAAGAACCTCTTCCGATTCTTTGGCCAGACCCATTCTATGTATATATATATATATATATATATATATATATATATATATATATATATATATATATATATATATATATATATATATTGTGTGTGTGTGTGTGTGTGTGTACATATTTCTTATATGTGTACATATTTCGAAGCAAATGCAAGTATCCTGACTCCCCAAATACTAAAGTAAATACTGCTCCCCTAAAACACACTGATTGTTAAGCGAAGTAAAATACCACAAAAACTGTTTGAATATTTGTTTTCTGAACACATTTACAGACATGCCTACCCCAAAATCTTACTACAGGAACAGATGTTATCAAAATCAGGAACAAATTGAAAATTTCAAAAATTTTCAGGAACACTCAACCTTCCGACGGTGATCTTGTTTTTTTTCGCGGCTGCTGCTGGGGTCCATTTTGAGTATCTTCATCATCTGTCTCGCACACTCGCTTCGCAGTCTTGATACTAGCCATGTTTAATGCTCGAGCGCACTTTTTCTGAACCTTGGCTCCATTCGGTATGTTTCGTCAACGGATATGGCCATGTGAGCATGCGCACAGCGCTTCAATTCAAGCGTCCTAACCGTCATCCGGTTTGTCCCTCTGTGAAAACTTGTGCACTCATTTACTTTCGTTTTCGGTTTGTTTTTTTCCAGAACACGCGATCCCTGACCGAAACAAACCTTGATTTTGATGTTTTTTTGTAACAAATACGGCTATTTTCCTGACAGTAGGCATGTCTGCATTTATTAAATTCTGTGTGAAACACATGTCCGGTTTTCTCCCTGTGTAATTCAACAGACTCACAAGGAGCATAAAACATGATGAGGGCGTGCTTCCTCTTCTTCAGCGTGGGTTTGAAATTTTCCTCGTTCAGGTGAATCACATCACTGTCCACTTCCTCCCAGCTCGGCTCAGGTGCTGGGGGTGGTGGGGGCTCCTTGGGACTGTTACCATGGAAAACAACAATAAACACATCGTTCACAGTCTGATCAATGGTAACGGTAATGGTCATGTTGCTTATAACCCAGCCAACCGCAAAGGGCCACATCAGGGCTGTTACTGTGTTGAAGTCAACTCACGAGTCATACAGTCTGATCAAAAAGCCATGTAAAGGCATTCTCTTTCAGAACTAGTCCCAATGCCTGTCTGTCCATCTACATGAGTTTCATTTCACTTACAAAGATGGTGGTCAATTCTCTGACAAAATATAGAGGGAAGATGTTCAGATACTTAATTATAAAAAATACACTTATAAAAGAAGTAAAAAAAAACAATTAAAAGTAGTTTTATGATACACTTACCAGTGAACAAAAATGCTTTATCACTGCTTGGAGTGGAACATGGCCATATCATCAGGATACAAAGCAAACACACAAAAATAAACAAACAAACAAAAAAAAAGCCAAAACAAAACAAAACAAAAAAATGGGAGAGCAGGGATCTAGCCTCGCCTCCTAACCAAGCTATGCAGTAAAAGTGATTGCCCTTAGTGAGTTCACTTCCTTGCAATTTCTTGAATGCTTGAAATAATCCTTTCAGTGAACAATCTTACACACAAACAAAATAAGCACATACAGGCAAGCATAAGAGCAAAAACACACACACACACACACATACAAAAATACTCACTCTTTCACAACTCAATTACTTACTCTTTCACGAAGTCGATGATTTTGTCTTTGTCCCTTTCGTTGACATCAAAAGCAAACTCTCCGTCTCTGGGGGAAACAAGTTAAACAATACAGATTAACAGTAACAATAATGCACTGCACCATTTACAAAGATAATGTAAGGTAGCTGGCTACTGGGTGATGATGTTTCTCAAGTTATCAACTAACACCTTGCCAATGGTCTCTTCTCTGAACAGTTTATCTATTTACAAAAAAAACCATATCAAAGGGAACATGTCAGCATACTAACACAATGATTATGAAAATAGACAAATGGTTACAGTATTATCTGGGATATAAGGCTATTTTTTTTTTCTCAAATTCTGACCAAGGCATCTGATATAGCAACCTATCTTTACCAACTCTACATGATCTGCAGTCATGCTGACCATTCCATTTTAATGTCTACTCAACTCAAAACATCAGCTGTCCAGTGTACCTATCAATCAAAAACAGAAAAGACATACAGTGGATACAGACCTAATTGAGACTGACAGCTATATTGCGAAATGCACTTGACTTTCATCGACAGAAAACCCTGAATTAACACTCTTTACAGTCAGTCGCAATTACAAAAGTCATGCTATATGTAGCTATGATATCATTGGGCAAACAATCACAAATGAAAAATTCATGCTGTAGGCATGATGTGGAATCGAAATCAGTTTGAAATATCAAAAATCAATTTGTTAATTTTTAGTTGGAAATAAACAACTGTTTGGAAATGGAGAAATACAGTGGGTAACTCTGACTTTTTCCCAAAAGCAGAAAATTGGCCACTTTGAGACTGAACTAGAAAGGAAAGAGGCTAGTCCCACTTGTCTGTGCTCACAATGCTCATTTCAATCAGGACTCATTCAGGAGTTAGCAGCTGATGTCCAGTGTACATTGGAACAGGACGGATTGCACTGAAAACCACCGCAGTAACTTAGCTCCAGGAATGACTCTCTTGAGATTGGTTGACAACTGATATTAACTGATCCATATGGACTGGAAGAGCTGGAGATTGTGCATGCTGATTCTTAGGTGTGTCTTGGTGTCAGATATGCGGAATGAGCAGAGTGGACTTATGGCATCAGGGGATTTGGAAGATGAAGTGGGACTGAAGTGTGATCCTGCACATGCAAAGAATCAGGTATAGGTTTGGGAGGAAAGACAAAAAGCAAAATGTAGCTGTTGTGAAAGGAAAGGAAGAACAACAGAAAGAAGGAAAAGAAGAGATGGAATGTAACAACCCCTCCATTCGTCCCCACTGTCTTACACACATTTCAAAGCCAAAAACGTAAGAAATGTGTGCATGTACCACCCTAAGTTGATATCACTTAGCTCTGATCTCAGCAGATTACCACCCTCCCTTCTCTGTCCCATCAAAACAGTCTCTTCTCAAGCAGTGTTACACTCACTTGAAGTATTTGAGTGTTGGGAAGCCCTTGATGTTGTAGGTGTCAGCCAGTTTGCGATGTTTGGTGGCATCCACTGCAGCCAGAACGGAGGGAATCTCCTGGTCCTTGATCAGCTGGGCTGCTTCTGTGTAGCCTGGCTTCATCTTCTTACAGTGACCGCACCCTGCGTGTGAAAGTCAACATGCATTCCACTGTGTATGACGACTCTGTGTGTGTGTACGTGCTGTCTGTGTGATGTGTGTGTGTGTGTGTGTGGAGAGATGGAGAGTGAGATGAGGAGTGAGAGAGAGAGAGAGAGAGAGAGATTTCCCTCTGTGCCCTCCTTTCTCTGGTGCAGGATCTTTTCTCCAATGAACATGGGACCGATTCATTAAAATGTTACAGCAGTGAATATTTCCTTGGCATTTTATAACTCTGTTGATACAGATCCTAGAACTGTTAGATTCATGACACGTGATTTTGACCTCATTGCACCGTTACCAAAGAATCACAAACTCATGAGATCCGAGTAATTAGTTTAAGTTCTTCATGAAGCACAAAGTAACACTGATCTATTTTATTTAATTTGTTTCATTCTATGACATGTTCAAAGCTTGAGATGTATTTCAAATAAGCTTTACCTTTACTAGCATTTCTAATGAGCCTGTAAATGCACTGATGAATATCCATATGGACCAATAAAGTACTATTGGATTGAACTGAAGTAACGTAACTGATCCTGAAAGATTTTGACCCCAAAAGAAAGATCTTTTCCTGCTCTTTCCATCGACTTGCACATTCTAACATCTTAAAACGCTGACTTATCATTCTGTTTTCAGTGTCACATCTGACCACACACAGACAGCAAGCAGTGGAGACTCACATGGTGCGTAGAACATAACCAGCACTGACGGATGCTCCTTGATATAGTCATCAAAGTTATCATCCTCCAAGTGAACCACCTCTGAAGGTTCCTCTGCCCACTCAGCCTCCTTCTTGGGCTCCTCTGGGGGTTTGGGGCTGTGCACAAGACATCCAGAGTCACAATGCATAAATCACATCAGGTAGGCTGTATCCTCCACAGCCCCAGGCAGTCATCAACAGTACATTTCCATTCAAACATTTTTGCACTTTTCCTCTGAATAGCGCAACAGACAACAAAAAACAAATACAACTTGTCCATTATCAATGCACATGCATGTGCGCGAACACACACACACGCACACACACACACACACACACACATTACACACACACACACACACAACACACTTCCGTCTGTGTAGGCATGCATGATGCTTGTGTGTTCTTACCTACCTTTTGTTTCCTGTAAGAGGCAACAGTCCAATACCACTCATCCCCATTCCCCAATGGAGAAGCAACATCTTAACTCCTGTTGCAGTACCACTGTGAGATTCAAATGACCATCACCACCAGAGGAGAGTCTGAACTGCTGCTGAGTCAGTTTTGTTATATACAGTTGTGCCCGTTCTGACTTAGCAGGGTCAGCACCCACTTATCTGGTAATTAATCACAACAGTCAGGTCACGGAGCCAGACCAAGAGTAGACATCTGGAATGGAGACGCCAGTCATAGTCCTGGTAAGTCTGCTGAAAAGGAGAACTTCCGACACTAACACTCCACGTGTGTGGAACTGAACGGCCACAGTCTTTCACAATGTGCAAGTAGCTACTGGGATGAAATGTGGATATTCAGTCGTCCATTTCTTTGCCACCTTCCCACACAGAAGCATGATCCAAGTATTGTCAGTAACAGGGAGAAGTCAGTGTAGGCATGGAGCATGGCAGGACGATGAACTGCTGAATAAAGCTTTAGAACAAATTCTTCAAACACTGTTGTACAGTGCAGTATGATATTGCTTTTTCTTCTGTGCATGTGTGTGTGTGTGTGTATGTTTATGACTCTCTCTCTCTCTGTGTGTGTGTGTGTGTGTGTGTGTGCGTGTGCGTATGCATGCGTACATGTGTATGTGTGTTTTGTGACTGAGCAAGCCTGCGAGCAAATGAGTTAGCAAACATGCATTTATGCTTGCACAAGTGTGGGAGGGTGTGTGTTTTATCACGATGTGTGTGTGTGTGTGTGTGTGTGTGTGTGTGTGTGTGTGTGTGTGTGTGTGTGTGTGTGTGTGTGTAAGTGCATGTGTGTGTATACGAGTGTGTGCATGCCTTTATGAGAGTGAGTTAGAGCACACATGCCAGGGCACGCATACACTGGCTAGCGTGTGCGTGCGTGCGTGCGCGTTTATAAGAGAGAGGGAGAGCGAGACAGAGAGAGAGAGAGAGAGAGAGAGAGAGAGAGAGAGAGAGAGAGAGAGCGAGCGAACATCTTTCATTTTTGAAAGAAGATTTATTACCATCATATTTACAAACTGTAATGTTTGATTTTTGTCTAATATCACCATTGTTGTGAACAGACGTTAAATTAATCAATCAATCAATCATAATGTTTGATTTACAGAAATAAAATTCCTTATTCAAGTTTTGTTAACCAGTTAGTGACATTGCCGGTCTCTTCTTCACCTTCAGTAGCATTAATTCCCACTGCTGATTGCACTGTACAATGAACACTGCCTGCATCGAGTTGACATTTTAAAAAAAAAAGAAAAAGAAAAAAAAAGAGAAAAGCTATGCTACTCTATTCTTTCTCGAGTCCTGGATTTACTTTTCACTTGTGTCATTTCCAAACAGACTGCTGATCATGCACGTTGTGCAATGAATAGTAACTGTGTGCACGGGCACAATTTTTTCGCATTCAGATGGTCCGAAAGATCAACTGGGAGAAAAGGATCGATTCCCACCTCAGCACTGTTGTGACAGGTGCGCAACAGATTGGCGTATGAGCTTATCTGATACACCATTTTAAAATTTTATACGCAAACAACGCAGGAGCGTGGACAGTCTGAAGCACTGATTCCTTCATCACCTGCTACTAGCATTCACATCTATCATTCATGTTTGAATAGGTATCTGTGATTGGATACACATGAAACTTGTCATTCATGAACTAAAAGCTCCTGTTTTCAGCTCTGTAGCACCTGTGAACCTTGGATCATTGTGATTTGAAGGAGTACTTTTGTCGTTTGACATGTGTGTCAATCTTCTGGTTTGGACTCCTACTATCTAGTCCTTCCATTCCACACTGAGATGTTCAGGGGGTAGCCAACACCTCCATCCTTCCCACTCATGCTTTTGTCCTCCCAAGAGTAATTGTTTGAGTCTGGAAGGTCAGGTGATTCCTTTGAGAGGTGTTCTGCCTCTGGCTTGGCTATGCCACAGGTGAAATCCTTTGAGAAGCCACAAGCAATGGGGCAATAACAAATGCAGCCCTAAGGCTTCATTTGGCTGGGTGAACAGGACAGCCATGGGCAGGATCTACCAATGTCAGCAGGATCTGGGTATGCTCAGTGTGAAAACTGGGGTGGATAAGCACTGCGTTTGGTTCAGTTTAATATTTTGGAGGATTTACAGGAAAGTTTGTTTTTTTCCCCATGTGCATTATGAACCTCACACTATGTCAAGCCCTCCAGAAAAGAAGCTCAGTTGTACTACAAGAGTTCTTGTTTCACAGACCCCTATGTCCATCTGACTGAGACTGATCAGTCTTCAGGTGAACAACAGTCCTAATTCCCTTTTATTTCAGAAACACTACAGATGTGAACAGTGGTGCTTGAGTGATTGGATCCGATTCTTCATAAACCCTAGGCAGATTTGCTTTCTGTGCTCTCCCTACTCATTTTTTCTGCTCTTATTTTTTAGTTTGGTGGGGTGCCCTGTAAAAATCATTCTGCCAAAATATTCCAGTTGACTGCATGTAAATATCATATACATTCAAAGAGAATACAATGTTTAACATTGACTTCTAAAGGAACACTTTAACCTTTAATAGCTACTTGTTGGAATCACCACTCTTGTATCCATGGACTCTCAGCTGTCAGTGGACAGCCTGTGGTGACTGGCTACTATTACTTGTTTCAAACTACGGTTCAATACTGTCTGTTTGAAAGGAACTGTTCTCCATGAGTCAGTCAACAGTTTCTGCTCATTTTTCCTTCTTAAAGATTCGACTTACAGTGTCTCACTGTTTACATGTTACTTCTTCTCTCCTATTTGCCATGGATTTTGTTAAGTACTCCTTGCGAGATGCCCTTTTCAGCAAGATCTTGTGTTCAAGACACCCCTCTGTGGTTGCATGGAACTGGTTTTGATGATGTGACATGCCTGATTTAGCCTTCCTGTGGCTGGCTGGACTATAAACACCATTAACATGATTATGTTTTCAATTGAACCCTCTTTGGTCTTTAACTTTCATGTACTATTATGATTTTTATGTTTCCAGTCACTTGGTTGTTGGAAGTAGTGCATATATTAGTGACAGTAGTAGTACCATCATTATTATCATTATCACTATTATTTCCATAATCATCATCATCACATCAGTAGTGTAATAGAAGTAGAGGTAGTAGGTATGGTTTTCCGGTCAATAGTTGTTAGAAGTAGTGCACATGAAACAAAGTGGTTTCCAATCAATCATTTAGTTGTTGGAAGTGGTGCATATATGTTGTTTTTATTACTATGATGGTTTCTAATCAATTTCTCAGGTGTTGGAAGCAGAGCCTATGAAATAAGGTGGTTTCCAATCAATCACTTTGTTGCTGGAAGAGCACATAATACATATTGTTACCATGATGGTTTCCAATCAACTACTTAGTTTGTTTGAAGTAGTGCAGATGAAATAATAAAGTGGTTTCCAATCATTTCCAATCAAACCCTTGAGTTGTCAGTTGTGCATATGGAATATTATGGTTACCAAACAATCATGTAGTTGTTGGAAGTAATGTACAAAATATGTGGTGGTCATCAATCAATTATTTATACAGTGAAAGTAGTGCAAAGGAAATATGACAGTTTCGAATCAATCACATAGTTGTTGGACATAGTGCATATAGAACATAACAGTTTCAAATCAGTCGATTTGGTGTTAGTTGCTGGAAGCAGAGCATACAAAATGTGATGGTTTCCAGTTAAATATTTAATAGTTGTAAGTAGTGCAAGCACAAATATGATTTCCAAACAAACACTTATTAGTTGTAAGTAGTGCAAACACATATGGTGGTTTCAATTCAAACACTTTGTAGGTGTAAGAAGCACATACAAAATGTTGTGATTTTCAATTAGGCGGTTAGCTGTTAAAAGTAGATTATATGGTACTTGGTAGCTTCCAATCACTTAACAGCTGTAAACAGTACGTACGGAATTTGGTGGTTTCCAACCAATCACTTAGTTGCTGAAAGCAGCACAAATGAAACATGTTTGTTTCAGAACAATCCTGATCTGTCTTTTTATCGCCAGGCAATGTGCTTGGTTTTTGTTTTAACCCTTTAATAACAAGCTATACCCATGCTGCAATACCTACTTATAGGCAATTCAGGAATGCAATGCACCTAAAAACCAGCTAAGTGGCCAATAGTACTTGCAACTTGCCATCCTGAAATGGGAATGCTATTCAAACTCTGAGCTCAATATTTCTCACAATTCTAAAAATGATGTGAAACGTCAATCATTAATGAAAAAAAAAATCACTCTGGCAAGCAAAAAGGATTCCCCAGCAGATATGTGGTAGGAAGAACAGCCCACAGTGGGGCTCTTAAACGAAAAGTACTGAAAGTTTGCTAACTCTATCAACTCTACATGTTCAAACTGTTGATCAGCACCTACACAATTCCTATAGAAAGTTGTAGATAAGTTCCAACAGTGCTTATACAGCAAACCCCAAGCAACCAAGTTTTAAGTCCATTTCTGATCAGGGCAGTTTACATTATCAATGGCTAAATCAGCTTGGGCAGCCAGCTGTGTTGGCCACCTCCTTCATGACCTGGAGTCATGTCTAGTGGCAGGTCAGTTCATTTCCTGTTGTCTACTACAGCCCAGCCAATTGCATGGGGGGCCCTATCAGGGTGTCACTTCATCAAACTGATGTCAATTCATTTCCTGTTGTCTACTATAGCCCAACCAATTGCAGGGGGGGGGGCCCTATCAGGGTGTCACTTCATCAAACTGATGTCAATTCATTTCCTGTTGTCTACTATAGCCCAGCCAATTGCAGTGGGCCTTATCAGGGTGTCACATCATCAAATTGATGTCAACTCATTTCCTGTTGTCTTCTACAGCCCAGCCAATTGCAGGGGGTGGGGGCCATATTAGGGTATCACATTATCAAAATTGATTCCATACATGTTTCTCAGCATTAAGAGAGAGAGAGAGCAATAGAGAGAGACAGAGAGAGAGAGACAGGGAGAGAGAGAAAGAGAGAGACAGAGAGAGAAACAGACCTGGCTTTTTTGTGTTCAAATGGATTTGGATCTCACAATATATGATCTTAAGTCCTCACTCCTGAAATACCAAAATTGATTAACTTCATTAGACCTAAAAAAAATAGTACAAATAATAAAAATAACAACAACAATAATAATAATAATAACAACAATAGGTAAGGTAATTTTGCTTTTAGCCTAGCCGGCTGCAAAGGGCCATATCAAGTCTGTTATAATGGTAATGATAATGATGATGATGATGATCATGATAACAATAATAAACTTGAAGGAATACCATGATTCACTGATTTGTATCAACTCTGATTGTGACAGAAATAAAAAAGAAAAAAAAAAATCTTGTGCAGTGTAGTTTCTCCCAGCAGCGTAGTACCAGCTCACAAGACCAGTACATACCCCTTCCAGAAAATGTCAAGATACAGAATGGCCTAAGCCTTTTTTTAAACCACTCTGGGCCATTTGGTATCCATTTCCTTTCGTCTAAGTGAGCCAAAAGTTCAAGAGTAGCTCTGGGACATTTGACACCCCTTTCATTTTTTCCTCAAAAATCAAAGATGGACTCTGGCATTTGCCACTTTTCATTTTGTTTCAGATGTCTAAAGTCCAAAGGTAACTCAGGCCATTTAATACCCATTTATTCTAAGATATCTGAAGTTCAGGGACAACTTTGATTCATTTGATACCCCTTTCATTTTGCCTAAGATATCCTAAGTTCTAGGGTAATTCTAGGCTATTTAACACCCTTTCATTTTGTCTAACAAATAAAAAGTTCAAATGTAACTCTGGGCTATGTACTACCCCTTTCACATTGTCTGTAAAAAACAAAGTTTAATGGCAACATCGGGCCATTTGATACCCTTTCATTTTGTCTAAAAAAGCTAGTTTCAAGACGAGTTGTTCCTAATTGTATGTTATGGGGTCTTGAACATCCAAATAAAATGAAACATTTCCTTACTTGGTTTTTTATAACTAGCATGCAAAAAACAATTATTAAAAAAACAACAACACACACACACATATATATAATGGCATCCTTGTGTACCAGTTCAATTATTAACAGTATTTAACAGACATTTTTAAACAAGCAGATAAGAACAATGCTAAGACACACACACACACAAACACACACACATGCACAAACACATGTGTGCAAACATACACACATCCATCCACACACACACACAGACAGAGACACACACACGTATGTGCACACACACATACACAGATGTGTGCCACTGTATTTGTATACAACTGGAAGATATGCAGTGTAAAACTACATACTGTGGAGCACTTCCTAGTTCACGATACACTGTCTGAATGGTTCTTCAGGTAGACTGTCGTGTCCGACAAGTTATTCAAAGAAAAGCTGATGGATACGAAAAGTGCAGTCCCAAGACAAGAGAAAACGTGCCACTGTGGACAGAAAAAGATGTCCTCCCACCACTTCACTAAAATACCTTTGCAACTTGCAGTGATGCATGGACATCCACTTGAAAACACAACGGTGCATGAAAGAATGCTGCCCCTGTGGGCTTGTCAGGATTAAACTGATGCGTCTGGTAGCTGCCATCTTCTTTGGTATGATGAACGGCAAGCTTTTGCCATTTCAAGTCAGTGTAAGAACTACTTGCCATAACGCAGTTTTGTTTGGAGATCAAGAGGCACTAACTATGTTGACAGATCTCCGCTACCATTTTCAACTTGGTCATGCTCATCAGTAATACTGGATCAGTGGTGGACATGTTATCATTATTCCCAATAAAATTCACTTCAAAGGCTGCCATTTCATCTCCTGTCTCAAACATTGCCACATCATCTTCTTCAGCATCAGGACCACCTTTATGTCACAACTGGAGCGCTTCAGTTAATTACAAAACGCTCAAATGGGAGAAACTGTGACAGAGCAGTCTGTAGAGCCTTGGGACACATGATTATGTCAATGAAACAGAAACAAAAATAATGCATTCTTGTGGACAACTGCGTCCAGTGCCACCTCAACAAAGGGAAAAATGTGTCAGGAAATCCACTTTTCACATGACTCAACTGGGTTAAACCTCCCAGTTATAAAATGGTCAAGTTCACTGAACACTTGGACATAGGGTGCATTATAGTCCAGGTTTAGGATGTATTCTGGCTGTTGGACCAGAACAGTACAACAAAAGCCGGAACTCTGGCTTTTGGTATACTCATGTGCACCCATGATTGTGTAGACAGATCTTGAAAATTCTGTGTGCAGCAAAGCTGCAGCTTGTTGCAGCTGAATTTTTCTTTAGTCAGAACCAAACAATATACCACCATGTTGAATCCAGTAACTGCATTTTCTGCATGTCTGTGTGAAGTCTTCTTTCTTGTTCCTTCACAAAAATACAGTTTTCATTTGATCTTCTCGAAGTCTGGTATTGTCACTCAACAGTTTACAGGGCAGATCAAGAGTGAACATTTTTTGTGCTAGACAGTCACATTTTCGATGTAACCTTATGGCAAAGCCTGGGTTTGAAATGAATCAAATGCACTTTCTCATCAGTGTTCATGTAGATTAAAAACACCATGCTCCATGCTTACTGTCAGCTGAAATAGCTTAATTGGGTGAGAAACAGACTGAACATCTAAAGGTCCCTGGTTCAATCCCATGTTCCAACACCATTTTTCTTCTTTTTTTTCTTCCAGGTATTCAAAGTGCGTGTAAGGCAAAACTGGGTATGAACAGCTGATAAAGTTACTTGTTTCATTTTTCTCTCTCCCTCTCAACAAAAAAAAAAAAAAAAAAAAAAAAAATCCATCATCTCATGAATCAATCTTGGCACCACATTGACACAAGTTCACAACTACGAGTTATCTTCTCACCGATATGGGCATATTCTACAGAAACACATTAAATTTATGTCCATATGAATGCCAATAGTGTATTTAATTCCCCTAGTCAAATTTCTCTTCCTTGGTTTGACTGCCAATCCATCTTTTTCCACCTTTCATCACCAACAATCAATCCACCTTTTTCCACCTTTCATCACCAACAATCAATCCACCTTTTTCTACCTTTCATCACCAACAATCAATCCACCTTTTTCCAACTTTCATCACCAACAATCAGTCTACCTTATTCCACCTTTCATCACCAACAATCAATCCACCTTATCCCACCTTTCATCACCAACAATCACACCACCAACAATCAATCACCTTATTCCACCTTTCATCACGAACAATCAATCTACCTTATTCCACCTTTCATCACCAACAATCACACCACCAACAATCAATCTACCTTATTCCACATTTTCATCACCAACAATCAATCTACCTTATTCCACCTGTCGCTGCATAACAACAATCTATCTTACCTTATTCCACTTTCATCACCACAACAATCACCATCCCCCAAACCCCAAATCAATCTACCTTATTCCACCTTTCATCACCAACAATCAATCACCTTATTTCCACCTTTCATCACCAACAATCAATCTACCTTTTTCCACCTTTCATCACCAACAATCAATCTACCTTATTCCACCTTTCATCACCAACAATCAATCCACCTTATTCCACCTTTCATCACGAACAATCAATCCACCTTATTCCACCTTTCATCACCAACAATCAATCTACCTTATTCCACCTTTCATCACCAACAATCAATCTACCTTATAATGCTGAACAATTAAGTAGTGGTAATCAATCGACCTTATTCCACCTTTCATCACCAACAATCAATCTACCTTTTTCCACCTTTCATCACCGACAATCAATCCACCTTATTCCACCTTTCATCACCACAATCAATCTACCTTATTCCACAAACGAGTGTCACTGTACTTTCTATTTCCATAGCAGTTATGTGAAGAAGAGGACAATGTGCAAAGATGTGGCTCAACTGGACTGCTTCCCTTGTAACAGAAGCCTTTAACACTGTCTCCAGAAATGAGCTTAAAAAACAAAACAATACCTTTTTTTTTTAACTTTGTAACAAACAACAATAAGGGATGATAGTTGCAGTATATTTGGAATGGCTGGATGAATTAAGTAGTCGAGGTGTACCTCAACACTGATGATAAGTCACACCTGTGTGTGGGCTATATGAATGTAACTATACTGACTCAAACAGCAGTGATGGTCACGTTGATGACCCTGCTGTGGCAAGTCAACAGTCTTCACAGTATAGGTGAGGCAGTGACAGGCCGGTGAAAAAAGGGAGGGGTTAGTGAACTCGTTCAACTCTGCCCTTGAGCGCCACTGAACAGCATCACAGACCAGCACCCGAGCATGCCAGAATATATACATACCGGTTTAACTCAAAAACCGTACAAGTACAGTTAAACACACACACACACACACATACCCATTATGGAAGTACCCAGCTGACCCATGTCAAATATATAATAACAGTTGAGTTTGTCAAAAATCGTGAGTCCAAAGGCCCACTACATTACATGAAATAGTCATAACTTGCTGCACAATCATTTGGCAATAATTATGTTAATTTGTTACAGCTTCTGAGATGTCAAAGTTTCAGTGAAGAATCCCTTTTATCAATGTGGATCAGCCCCCACTGGTTATGCAGGAAAGGTTGCTCTTGCTGTGCAGACAGACTGAACATGTAATAGTGGCCCACTGGGTATGGTGTTTCACTAACAGTTATCATCCACTGTCCTTTCCACTGTCCCTCATCCCCCTGTCTCCAACAAAAACAACAACAAACAAACAAACAAAAAAACCCTGGCCATTATGATAACTGATGAGAATGACCAGAAGCACAACTGTAACATCACACTGGCACTTACTTGCTGAGCCAGGATACAATGCCGTCCTTGCTGTTTTCCCCTCCATAGCGGTACTTGACCTTTCCCTTTCTGAAACATCAAGTGCACTGTGCAGCCTCTCCATCACCATATCCACAGAGATTAGATGTTAAGGAAGTTATAAGTGGGATGTCAACAAAGGTCAAAAGTAAATATGTTACATACACAACGAATGCATATGCCCATCTGCGCCTGACTGGAGACGTTGGGTGTTAATCTCAGTTCAAATCTATCACATTTAACCCTTATTCCATGCATAAATCATAAGTACAGCCAGAATGTATTTTGCTCAAGCCTTTTGGATGACAAATTCTTAAAAAAAAAAACAAAAAAACATCCTGTTCACCCCGTTACGTGCCATAATTTACACTTGAAAAGCACACAATGAAAACTACAGCCCATAGCAAGGTTTGTTTAGTTCTCCAGTTGCTGTTGCTGTGTAAATATGTCAGTGTAGGGTATAAGGGAGATGCATGGAACATTCTTATTTAGAGATGGTCTCCTTTTTCGTTCTGTGCACTTTGTGTTAGTATTTGTGCACAGCAGTTTGATGTCATAAGCAGAATTCATCTGAGCTATAGAATATTGGAAATATGCATTAAACAAATGTCCATAGGCCGTACTGATCTGCTCTACTTGTAATTAATTGTCATCCAAAAGTGCATCATACTATATCCTATATCCATAGACAGACAGAAACACACAAACATACCTGTCCTGGAAAAAGTCGGGTGATTTTATGACAAAAGCAGAAAACAGAATCACCAGCTACAATGAAGTAATTTGGGGAAATATATCCAATTGTTACAGGTAAGCACCCAGAGATTTTCATAAACAGAAATATACACAGAAAACAAAAGGATTTTGAAAAAACAAACAACTCTTCATCACCATTTTACAATATGTTGTACATCCAGCTTAAAACACTGAATCACAAAACACAAAACGTGACTTGGGATGTAACCCAGTGCTGTATTCATTGCATTATTGGAGCTCAGCTGAACTTCAGCTGCTAACTTTCTAAGCACGTGCATGCTCTCTCCCTCTCTCTCTCACATGCATGCATGCACGCACGCACGCACGCACACACACACACCATCTTAGCTTATGCACAAAACATGGAGCACCTACTCAAAGTAGTAGAGTGTGGGGAAGCCAGTGATATTGTACAGGGTTCTCAGACCCATCATGTGGGGCTTGTCCACATCAATGCCCACCAGGTTAGCTTTCCCCTTCACCTCAGTAGCCGCTGCTGCAAAGTCCGGCTTCAGACGCTTGCAGTATCCACACCCTACAATTCCATTACATTCTTGCATGATTTATATGAAGTAATGTTTATACATTAGGTTAGACTCACCTCATTAAACAAAATTTTAATCCCATTCTCCAAGACAGAGACAATATATCATGCTCACATCAATCAAACATTTATAATAAAGTATGTATTAATTTCTTTGATAGCTAACCATCTTCAGTGTTTATGACATACAATGTTGATATCAGAGATTGCAATCATGCCCAATGATCAACAGACAGGCAGGTACACACCTAACAAACAAAATCAAAATAACAGAGAGAGAGATAGAGAGATGGAGAGAGAGAGACGGAGACACACAGAGAGAGAGAGAGAGAGAGAGAGAGAGAGAGAGAGAAGGTGGGAGAGAGAGAGCCAAAACTGAGCCCAGGAGATATCAACTATTCTAACACAGCATCACTGACAGAAATCCATACGGAATAAAGAGCAGTGTCTCTGAAAGGGAAACAAATCCTACCCCTATGAGTTCAAGGCCAGTGGAACAGTGTTCCCTGTGGCAGTTATCTGGTGATTTGCAGTGGATCAAGCTGGTTATTTGTACCAGCTGCCGTGGCGAAGTGGTTAGCATCGCGGACTCCTGGCTGGGAGGTTGTGGGTTCGAATCCCATCAGAGTCATGTGGGTTTTTCTGCCCGACCGGCTCCTACCCAGAGTTGAGTTTGCTGCGGACTCAGTTGGGAAGACTGGGACCACACAGTCGAGTTTCATCCACTTAATGAATGCGTTTCTGAGAGCGTTGCTCAAATTTCCTGACCAACACTGCAGGTGCCTGTATCTCTCGGGCCTGTTTGACCCCGGGATATATTATGAAAGGAAGCGTAGAGTACAGCCCTGTCATGTAGTCTCAGACCGAAATGGAAATCCGTAGCATCATCTTAATCATCCTCATTCTCATCGATCAGCATACAAAAAAAGTCAAATTCTGCGGCCCTTCATGCCCTGCTCTCATGGTGACCTCAATTTCGATGTCCTCTCCACGTCTGTGTCTTTGGTTCGGTTCCGTTGGGGTCACCGGTATCGGCGAGTCCATGGGGGCTGTCGATGGACAGACGTGGTGGCGCCCTCCGGAGGGAGAGCTTACTCACGTCGGCTCAGCGACTAAGCAATTATAGTCGTCAGTAGGGAGCTTAGTAGGTGGTGTCCTGCATACGTTAAATCAGAACAGGCGCCACTGAACACCACCGAAGTGACTCGGCAGCAGTGCAGTGTCTCCTCCGGTGGGTTGCCTCTTGACGACTTGACATTGACTGCTCCCTGCGGATTGCCGGTGCTGTGGCGCAGAGGTTGGGACAGCAAAAAAAAAAAAAAAAAAAGCTGGTTATTTGTCACACAAAAGCCACTCTGTGTTCTTACTTCTTTTTATTTTTCTGTTCTGTGTACCCAGTGATTTTCAAACACACATAGCCCCAAAAGTGAACAGAAGAGGGTTTCATGCCAAGTTTGTGGTAGAACTCAAAATATTTTGTTCGTCTGTGAAAGTTCTCTTCTTTGTCCTTTGAAGTTTCGATCAAATGAATTAAAATTCAACCACTTCTAATCATCACCACAAAAACAACCCAGCAAAATTTTCCATTTAATGGAGATCCACTGCACTGGTTATCCTGTTCATGCACACACACACACACATACAGACACACACACACATACTTGCTCTCACACACACATATGCATGCTCACATACACAAACACACACAGAGATGATCAAACGCATTATCTTCCTCCACAGACTAGAATACATATCAAACTTAAGTACTGCAGGTGTTCACTGTCACAACAGTGAAGAAGCAGACAACAGAGCGACAATAAGCCCAACCTGAAAGACTTTTATTATCCAATTCAGTCATCAACAAGCCAAGTTGACATGGCAAGAATATACAATGACCCTGTCTTTAGGCTGAAGCAGCAACAGTGCACACAGAGTACTCACATGGGGCATAAAACATCACCAGAGCAGCTGACTTGTCCTTCTTTAGCAACTTGTTCAGACCCTGGGCAGAGGGAAAAGCCTTCACAGTCCTTGCTGTCCAAATGTCTAGTTTTTGTTACATCCTCTTTCTTATGAACAGCTTCCCCTCAACGACAAAAAACAACAAAATGAATAACTATAGATGCAGTTCTACTAAACAGCATTCTCGTTCCACAAATTCTATTAAAAAAGAACTGCAGTCTATTAAAATGCTAAAACTGGACTCAAGACCAAACCTGCTACCTATAAACAAATGACAGAGAAGGGAAAAAGGGGGGGGGGGGGGGGGGGGGGGGGGGGGGGGGGGGGGGGGGGGGGGGGGGACACACAGAGGGGAGAGAATGGAGAAAGGGTGAGATAGATGGGATACTGATTTCAGCAGAATCATACAAATATATGGTTTTCTGAAGATTCAGATTTCCAAAGATCAAAACATGATATATTAAAAAAGAAGGCAGTTACACTTAAATAACCAAATTCTCGTTCAGCTCATGACGCAGAGACTGAAGCCTGCGATGATCCACGGACAAACCAAAAAGCTTACTGAACCAGGTTGAGTAAAGATCAAATATGGATAGAACTGTATACCAACATTTTTTTCTTGCAATTTTATGACTAAACACTCCACCTCAGAAGAAGAATTATATTGTCAACTTCTTTCTTCCTCTCACCACCAGATTCTGCCTCACTCATACACACACATTTGAATCCAACCATACTCACTTCTGTCTTCACACATACACACAAACACTTTCATCAAACTATACCCACTTCTGTCTACACACACACACACACACACACTATACACGTACTTGATAAAACCTAACTCACTTCAGTCTTGACACACGACAAACATGTAAACACAATTTGAATGCAATCATATGCACTTCTGTCCATACATACACATATGCAAACACACACACACACACATGCACGCGCGCCACGCACACACACACAAAACATATATACATAAGTATAGATACACACATATAAAATGCAATCGTACGTACTTCTATCTAAACACACAGCTAAAGGCACATAAATATGTTTGTATGAACTATGGCCACTTATGTCTATATTTACATAAATACATATGAATCCGAAGTTGCAATTTCTATTTCAACACATATACAATAACATGTAAATCCGACTTAATGTACACACACATGAACACACACAAAACTACATGTATATAACCACACACAGTACTGACTAAACATACACACATTAACACACACAAGCATCCAGCCATATGCATTACTGGCCACACAAACACATATATATTCGAAGAAACATGATTCCAACCATATGCACTACTGTCCACACACATACGCCCACACGTCACCATGGATCAGTTTCTCTTCTTTTAAACGAATAAAAGAGTATTCCAGCAACAGCAAAGAAAACGGTCAACTATCACTGTCAACTGGAACTGATCTCCACTCAATCAAGGGCACGCAAATGCTTCCTTGACTCCGTGAGCTGTTTACAGAAGAAACCAACATCTTACATCCTCTGTGTCTATGTGGACAACATCGGTGGCAGTCAGATCCTCGTCCCAGGGAATGTCTCCTGTTGGGTCCATCAGAAAGTTCACCATGGACTGAAACACATGAAACATTCATCTGGCACTAAACACACACAAAATTAATTATGGATTGAAATAAACGCAATGTTTTCTATAAACTTACACTCACACAAAATTCCCTGTCACCTGAAACAAACACAATATTCACTTCAATAGAGACTAAAACACAAACAACATTCACTGTGACCAAAACACAAACTCACCACAGCCTGAAACACACATAAAGTTCACCGTGGCCAGAAACACAAAGCTTACCAATGCCTAAAAGACCCTTAAAGTTCAACATGCTTTAAAACACAAAGTTCAGTTTTGTTTGAAACACACACAAAGTTCCTCATGGTTAGAAGCACACACAAAGTGCACTTTGGACTGAAACACACACACACACACACACATGCAGAATGAATGAATCAATCAACATATATGTATCTGTCTATCAACCTACCTCCCTACCTATCTACATATCGACCTACCTACCTCACGGCTGTTCAGAGCAAGTTACTTAGTTTGAGTCGCAGGGGAGTTTACAGCTGCAGAGACCAAGCTGTGAATGCAGGTGAGGGAAAGGGTGTTTTCTGCAGGCCGCTCCCCACCAGCCTGCTAACCGCACTGTATTCAGCCAACTGAATGTCATCTGTGCATAGCTGGTCTGGCAGCAATGTGTTCGGCATGGTTGAGCGGCCATTACAATGGGGCTATAGGTTTGATAATTAGTATTGTCATGAAAAATGTGATATATCGCGCTATTGAGATGACTGAATTGGCGAATTCCCAACAATTCTTTTAATACCAAACTCGACTGGGTTTATTTTCTTGTAGATAACATAGATGCCGCATGAAAGCTTGTACGCAAGTGGTCAGCAATATTAGAACAATGACAACAAACACAATATTGTGCAAAAATGACGTCATCACTTTTCTGGGAAGTTAATTTTCCATAGTTAAGTAGTACACAAGTTTGATACATGCCTCTGCTCAGACTACAGCAACAAAAATATGGATTACAAATGTGAAAAGCCTTGTTTGTTTGCCCTTTCACTAAGTGTCTCAATCAGGACGGAAATGTAAAGCTGGACCTACCTACCTACCTACCAACCAACCAACCAACCAACCTGTAATGCCTATCTTTCAACCTACCACCTACCTTCATTCATTCCTTACTTCCTTCCGTATCTACCACTTACTTACCTGTCTACAAGCTATATACAAGAGAAACAAATTGGTTTTGTTTTCATTTGACACTAGCTACCATGGTGCAGAGGTTAATGCCATGTATTGCCTACCCAGATCGACCGAGATCGACCGCGAGATTTCATCTTTCTGAATACCGGATCGACCGAGATCGACCGCTAGTAATACTCGGTCAACGACTTTCGCTTTCACCATCGCATATCCCAGAATGCAATGCGACAGAAGAGTCTTCCGGTACTTCCGTTTCTGGACGCCATTTTGGTTTTTGTTGCATGAGTTTTGGTGGAGTATTTCGCTGCTGTGAATTTCAAATTTCAGATTTTTTTCGCAAAGATTTTCTGGGAAAATGGCGGATCAAGTAACTATGCAACTCGCAAATTCATTTTCTGAAGTGATATTGATGAAGAGAGCGTATTTGCGGGCTACACTCTTGAAGAAAGATTTGAAGCAAGACGATTCGGATGTCAATCTTGACCTAGTTATGAATAAAGATCGACTGCTGACTGGTTTTGAGGCCGGAATCAATAATGATTCAGGCGATGATAATGATGACGTCGAATAGCCCATGCTGCTGGCCCAGACCCCCCAAAAAGAAAATTCGAAAAACAAAACTTGCTAGAGATTCTTTAATTCTTGACTGGAGTGGTTGGCGACAAGAAGTGAAGCCCCCAAAAGTTTCCCTTGTTTTGATAGCCAGGAAACCGGGTCAGTCAGTGGGTGTGTCCCACGATTTGCCTGTAGGAGCATCACCTTTAGCCGTTGATTTCAGAAGAATTTGGCAGACTTTTTACGAGAAACAAATTTATTTGCTGCACAAAAGCAAGCAAAAAGATGAACATAAACTCTGGCCTGAAATAACAACTGCCTGTTTATCAAAAAGCAAAGAGGAGCCGGACAAGAGTACATCATCACCACAGTGTGTGTGGTGTGTGTTGTTGGGGGGGAAGGGGGGGGGGTGCTCAGTGCACTTGTGCAAAAGCACATTTTTGTTGAATTCCATCACAATCTAAAGCCCCAGTATTCATAATCTGTTCTTGTTATTTTTTCCCCTCAGTAGTTAGATTTTTTTTCATTACTTTTACAGAATAGATAAGTTAAAAACAAATTTCTATTGAGGTTTCTTTATGGCAAGTGTGTATGTGTTGCGGAGTTACCTCTCTTGGCATGGTATTCTCATAGTCATATAGCACAAAGTCATGCGGTAGGCAGAGGGTTAAGAGTCCAGGTTGTTTCCAAAACCATTTCCTTTTTGGCCTGAACTGGTTCCTACCCAAATCACACAGTTCAGTTTCATGATGCCCAAGATTATGAAAGCAAGTGCAGAGAACCTGCATCGTCATTTTCATCATCCTCACCAATCACCATTAAAAAAAAAATCTCTCAACTTCTGTGGTCCTTCATGCCCTACGCTCATGGTAACCTGTTTCTATATCCTCTCCAGATCTGTAACCCAGACAAGTTTGTGTCAGGTCACCTGTGACAGTGAGTCCGTGGGGACTGTCGTCGGATGAAACATGCTGGCACCATTTGAAGGGGGACAACCATACATACTGGCTCCCCAAATAAGCAATCTTAAGCAGGCTTAACAGGTGGTGTCCCGCAAATGTTGGATCATAAACAGACACTATTTAACACCACCAAAATGACTTGGCAGTAGTGCAGCCTTTCCTCCAGTTTTTCTCTGGATAACTTGATACTGACTGCTCCTTGTGGATTGACTGAGCCAAGGCTGCAATAGGACATGCCAAGCAGTAGTTGTGGGCGCAAAGCTCAAATGAGTGGTATGGGGGTGAAGCCACTAACGGGCTTAGGAAGAGGAGACAGTCAAGCAATAGACATACATACACAGGAATCATGGAAGAGATGATGAGGGGCACAAAGTGAAAGGGCAAAATGAGCAGGGAAAATTATGGGTGTCTCAGAAGACAGGACAGGGGTTGGATGCAGATTTAGTGTGCATGAAAATGTCAAATACAGAGCTACAATGTGCTAAAAGACCCAGGGTGATATGATAAAATGTCAATAATAAAACAATCTAAAAGAGTCTTTTAAAATGAAAGCTACTGTGGCGACAGGATGCTTGAAAGATCGGCTTGCAGAACTCTCAATTGCACTCCAAAAGTAGTCGTTACCACAGAGCAGTTTTTGAAATACACGGACTGAGATTTCCCTATTCCTTCGTTTCTGCCAACTTACAAGCCACACCTAACAAAGGAAGGGCAGGTACACATGGCCCTCTCACTACTAATCTGCGTCAACCTGGTACACACTGGTACACAATGACTCTCAGTCACACACAAGCTTTCAATGTTGGGAATAAGCACCTCATTTCCGCAACTTATAAGCTATTCTATTTCCTAAAGGAACCAAGAGGATTAGCAGCTCTAAATTTGTCACTACTGGTTAAAAAGGGCAGACAACAGAAGGAGGAACCACCTCTAAAATTAAAGAGGGGGATAGGTCTCTATCATGGCATCACGGATGAGAATTTTTCTGTGTAACCGAACCAGGTTGGTCATGCATGTCGCCCCAGGCCAGGACTGATCTAAGCTGATAGCAGTTTCAGTACCTGACAACTTTACATGAACAAACAGAGAATAGGCTCATAGAGTCACTACCTGCCCATGGGAAGTTCTCAGGCCCTACATCCACTGTTAGCTTGACATGACTCTTGGCCCTAGACTTTGCCATTGCCACAACATTTAGGGAAAAGATGGCCAGGCAGAATGCTTCATTTTCCTGACAGGTACTGAAAGCAGTTTTGACTTATCACGGACAATTTCTCACATTCCAGGCCTAGTGAGCATCTCTTGTACTGGAATGCACCATGGCATTTTTGAGACTCTTCTACATCTAGGGACTGGAACCACCATTTACAGGGCATCTTTTTCTAACAAATGAACACACTGCGGATTTTTTGAAAATACTGCAAATCTCAAAAGGGACTGGGAATCTCAGACAGTAACACATGGCAATGATAAAAAAAACATCAGTTATTCACATGTAAATTCAGCAATGTCCCTAAAACAAAGGTTATGGTGATGATCTTCTTGACTTGAATGTTGCAAAATGTCACCCCTGGAGCAAATTGTCACCATGGGTGATACTCTGTAGCAAAGCTGTAGTACAAAATGTCAGACCAGTACAGAATGTCAAACTGGTACAAAATATCACACTGGATGACGACAATCTGTAGCAAAGCTGTGATGCAAAATGTCAAACCAGTACAATATGTCAAACCGATATAAAACATCATGCTGGATGACTTTCTGTACCAGCAGGTTACATAGTCATGACTATGGCGGAACAAACTGTCGCCATTTGTGAATGCACGGTGTCTGGTCATGTCTGACTAGTCACTAGTATTATGTAATCTAGGGGTACATGGTAGAGTAGACAAGATGAGTATGCCGCAATGATAATCAATGGTGGATTTGGATCAATTGGATTATAACTTCATACACACAAACAAAGGTGTCAAAATCTAGTGTAAAAGGTTACGACCGAAAAGTAGTGGAAGGTTAGCAGAGGCTCATACAGACATGTCTCTTGGACCCTTCTTCCTATAGATGAGATGGTAGGCGTCACTGGGATTGTGCTCATGTGTGTGTGTGTGTGTGTGTGTGTGTGGTGTGTGAGAGGAGGAGAGGAGGAGAGGAGAGAGAAGAGAGAGAGAGAAGAGAAGAGAGAGAGAGAAACATGAAAACAGTGAATGTGGTGTGGGGAAGAGACAGAGAGAGAGATTTTACTACTGACACTTTACCCTCATTACCTAAACATCCTATCTGAAATGGGGTACATCATTCCATTCACTTTTATTTTGCTTCCCATCTAAATATAATTAGTCAGTTGTATCCTCTTTGTTTGCTCATAACATGAATCCTAAAGGGTCATCAAACTCTAATGCCTTCTAATAGTGACCCCCCCCCCCCCCCCACCCACACACACACACACACACCAAATCTCCCAAAATCTAGGTTGGTGTGGGGACATGCTTCCCTAAGAAAATTTTTTAGAATATCTATTACACAAAATAGTACAATGTGACTTATCTGGCATAAATCTGGGCATGCAATGATCATTTGTAATGAGGGAAAAAAATTAATATACACGCTGGTGTCAAACTGATCTCTGCAGTTTTCTGCTTCGCCTGGAAGCAGTGAAGCGAGACAGTGAAGAGACTTGCCCAACTATAGCCATCTTCACAGCTGGGCCAGCCTCTGCTGCTTTTGGAAGTCAAGTGATCACTTCTGAGTGTTTCTTTCCCACCAAAGCCACTCTCAACATACTTTATTTTCACAGCTTGCCTAAAGTCCTTGCTGTGGCAAACTCTCTATCCAAAATACCTGCTCTAGACATGGTCACGTCTTCCTAAAAATAACTTAAAAAAAACACCTTGCAATCGGCTCTGAAGACAAGTCGCTCCTTGACAGGCAAACCGCACCTAACGTGATTCTAATTGATATAGATACCAGATTTATCCCCCTTCTCAAAGACTCACTGTGTACTGAAAACAACCAACAGACTGAAAATGAGCCAGCCATTTCTAATAGAAAAAAAACCTGTTGATTTTGTTTTTCTCATAGAAACCACTCTTTTTTTCCTTGAACTGTTCTTTTTCTCCAAAGCAGTCTGCAGATTTTTTTTCCCCTTGTAAAATCAGAAAAACTGGAGACCAGCCAAAAAATCCTGATTTTATCACCAACAGTCCCCTAACCTAATCCCATCCCCCACTCTGCCGCCCCCCCCCCCCCCCCCCCCCTTTCCTGGCCATCCCTCATCCCCTTATATTCCCCCTTCTCCCCACGCTACCCCACCATCCTTCTTCCACCCTCCCCCTCCCCTCCCTGTCCCACCTCCCCTCTCCGCATCCTCTTTTGCCTTAGACCCGCTTCAAATCCTCTGAAGAAAAAGAAAGTGCTGGAACCCAAGAAAGAACCCTGCCACTTAGATCTTCAGTCTAACGCTCTCCCAACTCAGCTATTTCAGCTGTACAGCAAGGACGGAGTTTTAATCTTTAAGAGAGTCCAAGGCGAGGCATGTTTTGACTCACTTTGAATGCTGACATCGCTTTGATCGCATCAAAATGTGGCTAATGTCACTTCTAGCACACAAGTGATTGGCTCTTGATGTGCCCAGTATGGTAACGAGTCACCATGCCAAATCTGGAGATCAGATGAAAACTGTGAATTTGTATAACCAGCAACAAAGACAGACTGAACTGGACACACACATACAGAGACAGACAAAATGAGTTTGACATATTAGACAAAGCCATTCCCCTCCCATTGTCTCCCAATACCTTTCCGTTCCTCATTTCCTCCCCCACCCCCCAATCTTCTATGTCTGTCTCTCCCCCTTCGCCCATTCCTCCTTCTCCTCTTCCCATTCCCACCTCCATCTCCTACCCCCCCTTCCTTTCTACAAATCAGACTTACCACCCCCCCTGCCCCCCCCCCCCCCCCCTTTTCACTCCCCTTCCCCACCATACCTGTCCAGCATTCCTCCAATACCAATATTCAAATTAATAATGCTCTGGAAATAAATTAGTTAAATTTCAGCAGAAGCAAAAACTGCAAATCATTGACACCACCGTGTACTCCATTCAAATATGAACCTATAAATATCAATAATATCTTGAACAATCTATTTTAGTGCAGATCCAACACAAGATGAAGGAAAATCATACCAAAGGATTAGGTATGATGGGGGCGGCAGAGTGGGGGATGGGATTAGGTTAGGGGACTGTTAGTGATAAAATCAGGATAAATTCCCTATACAAAGAACATGCTGGTAAAAGATCTGTTCAATGGTACTTCTGGCCTCACTATATCCAGCCTGTACCTCAGCAATGGTAGTATCTGCTTACAGCTGTAACCTATTCAGACTGATTTTGAGCATAACTTTGCTGGCAAGAGTGACAGAGACTGTGATAAGAAATGACGTCTTCAACCCGCTAGTTGTCCAGTCCATTACCCGGAAGCTGAAGTCAGCGCCTTTCTTAATTTCCCTATGCATACCTGCAGGGCCTGTCTTTCCCTAGTACATACACTGTTCATGCACAACCACCGCTTACATAGTGATATATGTTTAGCAATTTACTTTGTTTTTTTCTCCAGTTTTTGAGTCAGACGACCAATACAGATGATAACCAACATTTCTCAACAGATTAATTCATTTCAGTTTCTGTGTTAGATGACCGATATAGTTGATAACTGACATTTTTAATAGATTACTTCATTTCTAATATCTGCAACTAGTTTTAGATTATAAATACAAAGGTTTCATATGCTGTTGTGCACTCACAAATGTGCCAGTCAGTGCCAGGCAATGCACTGTGAACAGATTATAATGCTACCACCCACCCACCAGCTGGTAAGAGAAAAAAGGTGAAGTGCAGCTTGCTTACTTGGCTTTCACATAGTTCCACTTTGTCATTCACCACAACTCATTGTCCATTCATCGTAGTTATTACTCAGCAAGATATACTTACGGCCATCATTAGCTCAACATTGCTGAAAATGTTGATTTTTACAACTGCTTTTCTGCATGGTAGAAACTGCATTGAATAATTTATTTTGCAAGGATACAATTTTCTGTTTTTTGCAATATTCATATGAAATGTCATCTGAACAAAAATTGTAACTTGTCTTGGTCTGAGAAAATGATAATACTGTTATATTGAAAATATTGCTGAAAATGTTTATAGTAGCACTGAAAATATTGCTAGAAGTGTTTAACGAAGTTGTAGAGCCTATACTGTCACACTAACATCAACACATGGGGGATGGCTGGACAGGTCTCATCAATATTCTTTTTATCCCCAAACTTGCTCTTGCTAGTTCTTGTAATTGTCAAAAAACAAATGGCAATGTAAAATTTATTGACCTGTCTACCCATTAAGTTTCCTGATAGTATTCCAGAGAGTAGATTGCAGTATTTTCAAGCCTCAAACTGGATTTTTATAAACACTAACATTCTTACAATAATTCAAAAGAAAAAAAAATTGTTTACACTTCTGTTCAACAAACAGATCATCCTTTCACCTTCCTATGAAACATAAAGAGGCAGCAAAAAGCACTTTTTTTTTCACGAGAGCTATACCAGTCTGGCTCAGAAAATAGCTTGTTCCCAAATCTTAACTCTTTTAGCAAAAGGTTGGTTTATGCCATGCCGTAGCCACTGCTGCAAAAGAATTTATCCTTATTTTACAAGGGGAAAAAGAAAATCTGAATTACTGGACAGGAGCAAACGACACTTGGTGCTCAACCTAAGCCCACACACAGTGATCTCTGTATCTGTGGTATGGCAGAGAATACAAGTGACTGCAGATTTCTTTTCATTTGGATAGGAAGGAACAGAGAGGAGAGAGAGAGAGAGAGAGAGAGAGAGAGAGAGAGAGAGAGAGAGAGAGAGAGAGAGAGAGAGAGAGAGAGAGAGAGAGAGAGAGAGAGAGAGAGAGGAAAGGAGGAGAGGGCAGGGGGACACAAGGTTAGAACTGAAATGGTGAGGGGGAAAGAACATGACCATCTGAGCTAATTCTTGGAAAATGTTCCTATGCAGATTTTTTTTTTATTGCTAGCACTTTCATGTCCCTGGATTTTGATCCGATATTTGTTCACAATCAAAACTCAACTTGCACGATGTGCAGAGAACAAAGAAAGGGCCTTTGTTAGATTGTTTAAAAAGGTATATTTCCAATGCACATCTTCAGAAGTGCAGCTTTCTTCAAATACTGATTCCTTCTGGACACCCTTAAACTTCATCTTCATTATCTTTGGTCTAATAATTTTGCTTTTAATCAGGATTCACTGCAGAACATGATACAGAGGTCCAAGAATTGTTTTCTAAGTATTTCTGACATCAATTAGCCACAAAATGCAAAGTTATGCAGCTGTTAGTGACGTTTTTAGAATCCCTGCATTTCATTATAAAATAAAACTGTCATTATAAAAAAAACAACACATACGAACAAAAGGGGAAAAACATCAGCTGAAGTCCTTTTTTTCCAATGATGAATATATGATTGTACTTGTAGTTCAAAATACATACAAATATCACCAAGTCTGAATTTACTTGAAATTAATACACACATGCACACACCTACATAAGCACACAAACACATATATACAATCCAAACAGAGTGATTTTACAGTCACTTTGCTTTACATGCATGTCAGAAAGGAAAAAAAAAATCACATCAGCTTCTCACCTTCACCGTCAGTTTCCGGTCATAGTTTTTGTTGAATTCTCCATCCCTATTAACACACACACACACACACACAAAAACCTGTTATACATTGGCAAACAAACAGACACCCAAACTTCAAAACTAAGTTGATTAGCATGTATGCAAGTAATACAGGTATCTACAGTAATGTATGATTGTTCACAGCTACATTAAAAGAATCTTGAGTGATTTATAGATGACAGATACACAAAACTTGAATAACCTGAATTTTAAAGCATTTTCTTTACATATAATACCTGCTTAGATACTGTTTATCAAAATCAAGAAAAACTTCCTTCAACATACAGAGCATCTTCATGCTAATATCACACTTTTCTTATCTGATACAATTTTTCCTAATGTTAAGTTTTACTGAGAAGTTTCTTCTCTTTTTTTCATCGTTTTTTTAAATCAATACTCGCTCTACATTCTTCACACACACACACACACACACACACACACACACAACACACACACACACACACACACACACACAAACACCTTGCCTATAGATTTAAACTTAATGCTTTTAAGACCAAATTCACTTCCAACATCACATGCGTTTGTGGTGGTAAAATTTCTAATGAACATATACTTTTCCACTGTAGTAAAATGAAAACCTATCTGCCTGCTTTTTCGGAAAAGTCCCTGAAGGAGGTTTTAATAAAACCCCTTTTGATTTGTGACATTGTTTTAGGACTTGTTCAGAGTACCATTTTAAGATTCCTTTAATAATTCTATTTTCACGTTTAAATGTTATTATCCTGTTACCTTAAGCGTTCATCTGATATTAAAAAAAATGTTATTCTAGCTATGTTATAGGTTGCAATTTTTTTTATTCATGTTAACATTTTTTCTTCCGATTCCCATTCTAATCCTCATTTTTCTCTTTTTCATTTTTCCATTTATACTTCTTCATCTTTTTCTGTCTCACTGTTTCTCTATCTTTTTATCTCCTTCAGTTGCCTGTCTATCCACCCCCCACCCCTCCCTCCCTCCCTCCTTTTCTACCTTGTTTATTCATTTATTTTGGTTGTCTAAAATCATGTATGTGTATAGGCATTAAACACACACACACACTTTAGAACAACACACAAGTGATATGAAAAAAGGCACTACCAGCAACCAGGCTGTGAAAGGTAATTTCCACTTCTGAATGTCAACAAACAGGTAAACAGTCCTACACTATCGCATCAAAGCCATGTAACTGTCAAATGGCCTTTTTCCACCTGCCATTAACCAAGGTTACATCCATTTCACACACAGACCTAATTCTTTATCAGATATATTTCTTTTCCTTTTCTTTCTTTTTTAGGTCTAATGTCTACAATGGAAATTTGTCTCTGTGTCACAGTTGAAAGAAACAGAAAAAAAGAACGATAGAAACACCTTTTCTGTTTTAAAATTCTTTCACCCTGTCTTACCCTCATTTCCCCATCCCCTCCCTCTACCCTCACCCCTCCTGCATTCCCTTCCCTCCACCCTGATTCTTACTCCACTGCATTGCCCCATATCAAACACAGGGGGGGGGGGGGGGGGGGGGGGGGGGGGGGGTGGAGTGTATTTTTATGCATTTACACCAAAAGACAAAGAAATACACACAAAAAGCCTGCAAATAATTTGCAACCTCATGCAGCAACCTTTGATCTGCAGTTGTATGAATACTGCAGAATTATAAAGGGTCAGATGACTGCTATCTTGCAGCTGTACAGACTGACCCCTGAAGTACATTTTAGAGGGCATTCTGTGCGCCATGACACTCAAAATGAGCACCAAAGGGAATTCTTATTTATAAAGTCCGTCTTTCTCTTTTCTCTCGTAAGTTGTAGATGTGCTGATGGTAAACCATCAGACATATTTATTTGCTGAATACAATCAGATAGAATGTAAGGCCAGCAATGACCAAAACAAACAATTTACTAATCAATCGTAACCAAGTGGAAACTATTTCTGTAGAGGGTTGATTGATTAGGTATCAAACATGTATTTTCCCCCTATTTCACTGATACTTATTTGAGCACACTGATGATTCATCTATTCCACCTTCCCACACAGTGTGGATCTAAACAAATGCAGATGGCATTCAGCAGAATGATATCCATTTAGGGGAAGTCACTCCAATGAAAGAGTTAATGATAAGCACCCTGTTTTTCTTTTGTTTTTACTTTCAGCTATATTCAAACTACAACTGACTAAAACGTGGTCCGGTAAATCTAAAGGTGACTTCAATAAGAGAACAAATATCTTGTGTAATAACTAGCCACTGATACCTCACAATCTTCACTTTTACAAAATATAGAAACACACACACACACACACACAAACACACACACAAACATACATATGTGTGCGTGTGCGTGCGCGCGCACACACACACACACACACACACACACACACACACACACACACACACACACACACACACACACACACACACACACACACTCTGTAAACACACACAGAGTTTTACTTACTTGTAGTGCTTCAGTTCAAAGTTGTTGTATAAACCTTCAGCTTTTTGCACAACTTTTTATCATCTCTGAAACCAGATGAAAAGTAAGTACACTTTTACGAAATTGAATTCAAAAGAACACAGACTTTATAAAAACACAGACTTTACAAAATTAATGCATCAGCCTATCAATGAGTAAGGTAATAACGACATGGCAAATCAGTTGAAGCAGTATTGTCAAACACAATATTTTCTGAGCCTGTACTGTAGAGTGAACAGTATGCTACTGGGGCAAAAACTTCACAAACCACACAACCCAAGGGCAATACCCAATGGTAAGTTCCATGGACCAGTAACTGCACAATCCCATCAAAACCATGATCTTTGTGGGATATTCCTGACATGGTCAACTTGTACAAAGACTTGGAGTGTTCTCTCCAGGTTTGCCAAAAGAAAGGCTGTCAATGCTGGTGCTCCAAAGCACCTGCTTTAAATTAGTGCTAAAAGGTCCAGTATAATGATGCAAGGCTGACTTTCACATTCTTTTAAAAGGGAAGATACCACACCTTTAGAAATTTTTGCATGGGGTGCCTATTCAGTCTAGAATTTTCTACTCTAGTCTCTGTCTGTCTTATCCACTACTGGTGTGGGCCCTGAACATCATCTGTCTTAACATACCCCATCTCTTATTCCCATCAATCGATCTCCGTTCTTCTTGTGATTGCATTCTCCATATTCCCTTTGTTGGAACAAAATTCTTTGGCCGCATTCTCTTTCCTATCAGGTTGTAACAGTCTGAAGTGCATATCTATCCACCATTAGACACTTCACTTCCACAGCTTGGCCTGTGTGATGATCAGGCATTGCTAAACAGCATCACAATCCTACACCTAAGGCTCAGATGACAACTTCCTGCACTAAACGATAGACTTCATGCACTTAAACCTGTATTACTCCAAAAACTATTCAAGTTACTGTTTTCAAATTTGACAAAAAGAAGTTTGCTTAAAAAACTGGCAGTGACTAGTGAGTGCATGTCAGCATCACCCTTACAAACCCATGACAATGGTATTCACATGCATCAAAGGCCAAGCCCTGATCAAGGCTCATATACTTCCTTGCCTCCGTGCTTAAAAGTTACACACAGACTGAAACAGGGGGAGGAGGTGAATTCAACATACCCACAGTTAATGTATGCCATGGTGGCCTTCCCTCTCATCTCTTCTGCCACTTCTTCAAATAAGGCCAAAGACTTTGAGGCAGCTTTTTCTGCACAAAATAATGTGTAACATTATAAATATTATTATTTGTAACATCAATATCTGTTGTAATACTATCAACATTTTATAATCAAATCATGCTAAACACGTTGCCAAACAAACTGGACTGCACCTCAATGACACCAAAACAGAATACATGATCTTCAATCAAGATAAGAGGGACTTCAATGCACTACATGGCAGTGTTCTAAAGCAAGTCAATGACTTTTTATATCTTGGCTCCTGCGTCGTCTTGTAGCAAAGATATAGACATAAGAATACAAAGGCCTAGACAGCACTAGTAAAACTTGATAACATTTGAAGCCTAATGAGCTACATGATATTACAAAAAACATGTCACTTTAGTAAGTAGTTCTACTGTTAAGTGAGACAAACATGTGTTCTTTCTCGAATTAAATTACACATAACATACTTTGTGCAATGTGCCTCATGGAACTATTTTGCCATACTTAGAGACATAAACCTAGTTTTTTTTAGATGATTATCATTCTTTTTACATTTCTTCTTTTCAAATTTTCTTGAAACACATTTAGATGAAACAGAAGATAAGATAAGATAATGTTGCTTATAGCCCAGCCGACCGCAGAGGGCCAAGATGAAACAGAAGATTTCCATCAGTCACCAATATTTTCAGCGTAGCTCTTGTGGGACGCAAGCTGAGACAGATCCATTACTTTCCAGACTGTATCCCTCCTTCATCACAAATGAAAGTCATAACACGAAGAAAGTCATAAAGTTACCATTCAAAACATACAGGGAACTTCTGAGAATGTTAATAAAACAAACCAGACTGGGTAAAGATCACCAAGAGGTTGGTGCGAGTCCGTAAGAGTTTCTTGAAATCCTTGAAATCATCAACACGGATGATCAGGTCCTTCTTGTTCTGCTTGGCCCCAAACCGGAAAGGAATCACATACTGTAACAGAAAATGGAAAGGGAAAAAAAATGCTTTCATATTCTGGCATTTGTGATTGTACAAATGATAATGATCGACAGAATTTCAAAATAAATTCATGATAACTGTCAAACTCCATGTCCAAGTATACAGGACAGTCTGTTCAATACATGATCTCCCCAATGGATGCTGATAAGATCTCTCCTTGAAGCAAGTGATATTTATCTGTACCTTCAGTGAAGCATATCACCCTTTGGAATCAGTCCCACTCATCTCACAGTAACTGTCATAAAGTTCCGCTGTTTCCATTTATCCTTCCCTGCTTCATCTGTGCAGGCTTAAAACATTTGAACAGAGTTGACTGTTGCTAAGAATTTTGTATTATCTTCTGCAGATCTATGTACATTTTCTAAACCATGCAAAAAATAACATTTCATAACACACACACGCACCACACACACACACACACACACACACACACACACTCTCTCCTCTCTCTCTCTCTCTCTCTGAAAACACTTAAAACAGTGTTGATAGTTGGTAAGAGTTTCATCTTCTGCAGACGTACATTTTGTAAACCATACAAAAAAAATCAACATCTACGAAAACACACACACACACACATACACACACACACCTGCACGCACACACACCTAATACACCATAAAATTTCCTTTCTATATCAATGTGGCGCTAGGCATCACTGTGTGTGGACAAGTCTATACAAACTGATGCCACATCTGTCTAACCATGACTCAAAAATGCGCAATGCGCAGAGGTAACAGCCACAGGAATACATAAATAAATCATAGGATCAATTAAAAAAGAGATTTGGGAAGAGAGACACATGAATGAGACTAAACAAAACCTGACCTGCATATTAAACCAATGTACTGGTCAGACCTGAAGTGCTTAGTTCACACCAGTAAAAAGCTGAGTACTATTGAAACAGAAAAAAAAAAAGCGGGGGGAGGCGAATAAAGAAAGAAAAAGTGTTAAATAAATATGCAAGAGCAGAAGAAAAAGAAAATCATAGCAAGAAATCGGGGTGAATAGATAAATAAGGAAAAGAATTGATTAGAAAATGAAGATTGTAAAGGAAACAGAGACGAGAGAATATATAATATACATGTGGTAAATAGTGAGTAGTGTTG
Source organism: Conus ventricosus (assembly GCA_018398815.1). Classification (NCBI taxonomy): domain Eukaryota; kingdom Metazoa; phylum Mollusca; class Gastropoda; order Neogastropoda; family Conidae; genus Conus; species Conus ventricosus. The sequence continues at coordinate 37,567,322 of CM031620.1, forward strand.
CAATGTGTAGAGTATTATGGACTAGTGCTGTGCGGATGGCTTGAGACATGCTATTTTTGGAGGTTGATCGCAAGTGGGCAAAAGTTCTCTAAGAGTCTAATCTAGCAATAAAATTTGTGCACCGTGTGGTGAAAGTTATGGCCCTGTGATTGCCAAAGTGCCAGGGTTTTGACATGGTTGAAGGGTTGATGATGTTTAAAGTCCAGTGCGACTGCTTTGGTTCGTGTTGGCTGATGTTATCCAGGTGTTCAGAAATGTGCACATCAAAGGTGCAGGATATCTCACTACATAGATCTTACTTTTTATTAATTTAGTGATGGTGGCGGTGGTGGTGGTGGTGGTGGTGGTAGTAGTAATAGTAGTAGAACTAATCATGAACTTCTTAGATTTTATCTTAATATCTTTCCCAGTTTCTATTATTATTATCATTTTTGTTATTTTCATCATCGTTATTATTACTATCATTATTACTTATTATTATTATTATAACTATTATATTATTATAACTATTATTGTAACTACTCACTCCCTCCCCCTTCTTTTTCTGCATCTTTTTCTATTACCATTACTATGAATACTATAAGTTCTATTAATAATAATAGTAGTAGTAGCAGAATTGTAATTTGTTATTATTCTTTTATTATTATTATCATTATTATATTACTCTCAATATCATCATCATCACATGATTATAACATCAATATATCCCCCCCCCTTTTTTTTTTTTGATCATTTTCGTTTGAATCTGTACCCTGTCTTTTCCAACCTCTTCCCTCTCTTCTCTTTACATTCTGCAATTTTAGTCCTTCACCAAAACCATAGTTTGCAACAGTCTTGACGTGATAGGGGACTGTTCATTCATTCTTTGTTTCCTTTGTTTTGAATGTTGCTCGTCTGCCTGAAGTAGACCTACTGGTTGAAATGCATAGTGTCTGTTTTGCAATGTTTGCTCCCTGGTGGTTGGTTAATTCCAATTCGCTTTAACATTTCAATTTCTGTCTGCAGTCACCCTACTTTGAAAGAACTAGAATAATATATGCAAAACTGGTGGCCTACTCGTTTTTGAGTGAACCAGCCTTTTACTAGTTTTAGGAAGAAGAAGAAAACTATCAAGTAAACAGGAACTGAATTAAATTCACATTGAGAAATGTGTAAATAAGCCGGGAAAAGGTGCATAATATAACATGTGTTTTGGTGATGAATCAGCTACTGAAAGAAGACAATCAGAACTGTATGGGTTAAGCAGGCACACGTGTCACAGTACTGGGCCATTCGATCATGAACATGAACGCTAATCGCCATCTGCTGAC
>CM031620.1:37573631-37578631 GCA_018398815.1 Conus ventricosus
CTAAAATCGCTTCATTGTCTGTTGCTAATACACTCACTTACGCTTATAATTTGTGTATTGATAAAAGCCACTTTCCCTGAAATTTAAACCAGCGAAAATTACCTTTATATGAAAATGGCGATCCCACCCATCTCTCAAACTATAGACATATCTCAATATTATCCCTTTTGTCTAAACCACTCAAAAAACATGTTCAAACACACCTGTATTCTCATCTTAAATATTACAATCTCATTCATGAAAATCAATCAGGTTCTGGGGAAATTTACTCTTGTCACACTGCTCTTGTACAACTTATCGATAGATATCTTACGAATATTAACAAAAACGACCTTACTGGAATTCTTTTGGTAGATTTTGCAAAAGCGTTTGGCGTTATAAACCATTCCCTTGTAATGAAAAAAGCTTATGTGTTACAAAGTATGGAATATAGCCTTAAAATTCTTTACCTCTTTTCTTACTGATAGTCAACAGGTTGTTAAAATTAGTTCGAAAAATTCAGTTACTATCTTTAAAATTTGGTGTCCCTCAAGGGTCAGTATTAGGGCCCCTGCTCTTTTCTGTGTATATGAATGACTTACCATTGTATATAGAATGTTGTGAAATACTTGCTGATGATACCTCATCACAATCTCACAGTAGTAACCCTACTGAACTGGTAAGTAACCTGCAGAAAAACATCAACGAGCTAATTATATGGACAAAAGTTAATCATATGTCCCTCAATGCTAGTAAAACCAAATGTATGTATGTCACTACACGTAAAAAACGGCAGAAAATGAAGTCCTCTTTCGCGCCATTACATGCCCAAGGGCAAACGATTGAAGAGGTTATGTCGCAAAAAGTCTTAGGTGTTATCCTTGACAGCGATCTATCTGGGTCTTATCTTATTGCGGATCTTGGAAAACGTATTTCTAAGAGAACATATCCTTTCTCTTATCAGTTATGCATCCACTTTATAGGAAAATGCCAGTGAAACTAATTTGAACAAGTAAGTCGTCTGCATAAAAGGGCCATTAAATTAATTAATCTGAAATCTAATACCTTGACAAAGAGTGATTACAAAACTTTAAATATTCTTCCATTTAAAGACAGTCTCTACTTCAACAAATGCTTGTGCGAGTACAATGTAATGAATGTATCAGCCCCGAGGAAAATCATTGAAAGCTTAGTCATTAATAGAAATAGACATACACATAAACTGTCTCTTCCCAGACCTCGAAGTAATCTTTCTATATCAAATTTTCTATATTCTTGAGGGACCGCATGGAATAGTTTGCCGTCCTCTATAAAACCATGTCCCTCGAAACAGACTTTTAAGAAGCTCTAATAATGCATCTGATGGAAACTCTGCACAGCAATTAAAAGTCATTTCCATCAATATGATCCTCTTATCCCCACCCACCCTCTCTCTCTCTCTCTCTCTCTCTCTCTCTCTCTCTCTCTCTCTCTCTCTCTCTCTCCCTCTCTCCCTCTCTCTCTGCTTGAACTTGATGTTACAACAATATTTATATCATTGTTTCATATATGATATAAAAGTTAGCTATGCATTTACATGATAGAAATTTGTTGCTTTGGGAAATGTTGTTTGAGCTTGTGGCTATATGCTATATTAGTTTCTTTCTTATTTAAGAGGGCATGATGTAAAGAATTTGGAAAGGTTTTTCTTTAACCCTCCGTAGAGATAATTTTGACTTGATTTGACCTCACACACACACACACACACACACACACACACACACACACACACACACACACACACACATACACACACGCGCGCGCGCGCGCGCGCGCGCGCGCGCGAGAGAGAGAGAGAGAGAGAGAGAGAGAGAGAGGAGAGAGAGAGAGAGAGAGAGAGAGAGAGAGAGAGGAGAGAGAGAGAACAAGATCCAGGTCTAGATTAGATCTGAACCTTACACTCAATTCATGTTGTGCTGAATGCAATAATGATCAAATCTAATCCTGACACACTTCCGGTTGAATCTCACATGAGATTTCATTTCTTCAAACGAATTTTGTTTGAATTGTCTCAAGCAAAGGATCCGAGACAATGCAGGACTGCCTACATCAACCAGAGAACCAAGCTCTTTATTCTAGCTCAAAGTAAACGAATGTCTAATGCAACATTCGACAGACCAACTCAAAGACAGCTGATCCCAACAATTAGTGGAACTCAGCTGAAGGGTCAGGCAGACCGGGAATCATCGGCAGCAAACGAAGCTGACTCCGTCATCCAGAGCTAGTAGGTGTCCATCATGGAGGCCAGGTAGACACAACGAGCTGGAGAGCGCCACCTGGAGGCCACTCTTAGGACGGCAAGGGCCACTGGGTGGAGCTGCGGGTGAGACGGAAGGACCCGATGGACAACCCCCACCTCACGCACCGGCTGACGCCGACCTTTCGAAAAACGGCTTAGAAGCCAACTTCCAGCCCTCCTCATACCACCAACCACCACGAGGGCCATATCTCCAACATGAATTTAACTGAATTGCATACTATTAAATTAAGCTTGGAAAAACAATCTAATGCGACGAAAAGTGGTGAAAATTTGATTGTTTATTATCGTTACTGTAAATAAAGCTAAAATAAAAGCCAATGGATACAAGAAGATTCGATTAAATCTTAGAGTATAATGATATTCGGGAAATCTATATTACAAGGTTGAAGACAACTAATGGATCAGTCCACAGGTCCACATACAAAATCCATAAGAAATGATATAAGGTTTGATCCATAGCCAATGGGCAGGCAACTCATTTCCTTCTAACGTCTTTATATTGGTGTCTTTTTGTTTGTTTGCTTGTTGTTGTTTTTTGTTTCGTGCCCGAATTTGTCATAGGCATCCTAGATCTCTGTCTGTCTGTTGCACTACAAGATATTGTGAGAAAACTAGTTTAAAAAAAAAACAGCATGTGGAGATAGTCCATCTTGAGAACAAAACATTCGGAAATAGTCCGGCTTGAGAACAAAACATACGGAAATAGTCCGGCTTGAGAAGAGGACTAATTACTTACATCGCATGCCAGAGACCTCTGTACTTCTTAGCGGGATCCATTTGATTACGTCGGTCCTCCCTTGGCATTAAAGGAGCTGTACCACCTGAAACTCTGTGGTATTCTTACCACCAGGGGTTCAAAGACAGAATCCAATAGAATCCACAGATAGAAAAAAAAGGCACAAAAGCAAAACGAGAAGAAAGCACTACTAGAAAATAAATTCTAAAGAGTTATGATGTGGAACAAAATCTTAGAACCTATGCTTGAAGTTCCAGCTAAGGATGTAAGCGAAGTCAAAAGGTGTCAACATTCAGAGTGGTCGAATAAGAAAGGGACATGCATTACACACACGCATGCATAAGAATTAGTGTAGTAGTATGTTACGAGCAGCTGTTAGACACTGGAAAAACTGCATGTAAATGCAAACAGATATATCACATGTTGTATGTTGGGCACTCTATAATGCATGATTATACAGCATGAGATTCAAAACATCAAGCAACCACATCACATGGTTTGTTTACTCGTCGTCATGTCTTACAGTCTGTCTCAAGCACGACCAGAGAGAAATGCCTCTGTGAGAGGAAGATGGTGATATAGTGATCAAAACGTACGTGATGGCGAAGATAGCAAGGCAGATGTGTTCTTTCGGTATATAAGGGAGTGTAAACCCACCCCCACTCCCCACCCCCTAAGAAATCCGATTTTGAGGTCGTCCTGATCGAGGATCCGAGGAACGACCAGTCGAGCCAGTACTTGTGGGGAGATAACAACAAACAAGTGGGGTAACTCTTGCTCCCACGATGAAATCATCACAGGCCCATAACTCTAAACGCATGCTGATTACGACACCAAATCGCCTAACAGAAATGACAACAACAGAGCACACAGAACAAACAAGGAGACATTCCCCCCAAAACGATGTTCCAAATTCCCCAGTATACCCTGTACGTGACACGTTTTTGGGGAGAGGTCATCCTATGAACTTGTGAGACGAATGAGAAGGTCAAGGTGCCGGCTAGGCTAGTAAAGAAACAGGGACAAAAACAAGACGAAAAGAAACGTAGACAAAGGGAACACACCCAGTCGTCCGTCTCGCCACTCCCCCCCCCCCCCGCCCCCACCCTCCGTCCTCCAGCCCCAAACACACATACAAGCAAATTTCTTTAGTCAACCATGTAGAAGACCTTTGGTACAAATTCAGTGTATGGCCTGTGGGGTAAGAAAGGACGTATACTTGTGACAAAACTCCGCTACCACTGTGACAGAGGGCAATCTGAGACAATGAAGGAGAGAGAGAGAGAGAGAGAGAGAGAGAGAGAGAGAGAGAGAGAGAGGAGAGAGAGAGAGAGAGAGAGAGAGAGAGAGGAGAGAGAGAGAGAGGAGAGAGAGAGAGAAAGAGAGAGGGAGGCAAGGTAAGGTAAGGAGACAGGAGGCAAGGGAGGGAAACAAGAAACGGGGGAGACGGGAGGGGAAGAGAGAGGGAAGGTGGGGAAGGAAGGAGGGAAGAAACAGGAGAGCGAGGAAAGAGACTGGGGTGGGAGGGAGGAAAGAGACAAGAGAAGAGAGGGGAGGGGGGAGAGGGGGGGAGAGAGGAGAGGGGGGGAGGGAGGAGGCAAGGGCGGAGACAAGCGACCGCGGAGGGAGGGAGAGAGAGGATGGCGGAGGCAAAGGTGGGAGAAAGTAGACGAGAGAGAGAGAGAGAGAGAGAGAGAGAGAGAGAGAGAGATAGAGAGAGACGCTTGAGGGTGGTGTAAGTGGGCTGGCTGGAGGCTTAAGAGGGGGGGGGGGGGGGGGGGGGAGGGGGAGGGGGCGAGGAGGGGCTGAAGGGCGATGGTATCGGCTACCCGCTTTAACTTCCAGGCTGGAAACCATATCCCAGCAAAGCCACCCAGTTCTCTGGCCTGTGACACACCGACGACGTGTTCTTCTAAGGGCACCCTGTGTCCGCACAGCGCTCTCTGCGTGTCTTACTACTCTCATAGCACTGACCTACCACCATGG
>CM031620.1:37581131-37588631 GCA_018398815.1 Conus ventricosus
AAAAGATGCTCCCAGGATTCACCGAAAGGGGGAGAGAATGATGAATCCATCGGTGCTCAACCAATCACGACTGCAAATCCCAAACGGACTATGAACATGGACCAAATGGAATATCCATGTGTCTGTGGAAAGCGTTTCGCTACCACCCGTGGCATGAAGATCCACAGAACAAAGATGGGATGTGTGAAGACTCATCTGAATGAGCAGCAGCGCACTGCATCAGCAGATAAGACGTCGGAAGACCAAGGCCAGGATTTAAACCACAGTGCCAAGGACATCCACGCTGTTGGTTCGGATGAGGAATTTGCACAGGCCCTCGATGCCAGGCGCCTGAAACTCAACCTGCCACGAGCAAACGAAACTGAAGATTGGGAGAAACTGGATGCAAAAATCGTCCAAAGACTCGATGCACTGATAGGGAAAAGCACCCTGGAACACAAACTAGCCACATATGGGGACATTGTGTATGCCACATGTAGAGACGCCTATGGAGCAAAACTACCCAAAGAGAAAACACCTCCAAAGAAATCCAGACGCCAAGAAAAGATGGACAAGATCAGGGTCCAAAAGAAAAACCTCAAGATGCAAATGAAGACCGCACTGCCAGCTGAAAAAGAAGGCTTGGAAAAACTGTGGAAAGACCTGAAAGAAAAACACAGCGCCCTCAGCAAAGCGGAATCTGCGAGGAAGAGGAAGAGCAAAAGAAGACACAAGAGCGCTTCTTCAGAGACCCCTTCCAGTTTGCCAGAACACTGTTTGAGCAGCCAAAATCTGGGACCCTAAGTGTGGACAATGGAGTTCTTGAGGAGCATCTGAGGAAAACATACTCTGACCCACAGAGCAAAGCACCACTCGACATTCAAGGTCTGGTGTGGCCAACCAACCCTGAGGAACAGTTCAATGGCAAGCCTCCAACGTTGGCGGAAATCAAGAAGGTGGTCGACAAAGCCAGAGCCAAATCATCACCAGGGCCAAACGGAATACCTTACCAGCTTTACAAGAAATGTCCCAAGGTGCTGGAGTGGCTCCACAGGCTGCTGCGATCGGCTTAGAGAAACCAGAAGATCAGCGGCCAGTGGATGACGGCAGATGGTGTGTACATCCCAAAGGAGCAAAACTCAAGTGACATCAGCCAGTTCAGGCCAATATCACTACTGAACGTCGAAGGGAAAATCTTCTTCTCTGTCATGGCAGCAAGGCTGACCAAGTACCTGATGGAAAACAAGTACTTGGATGTGTCAGTCCAGAAAGGTGGCATCCCAGGCGTGGCTGGCTGTGTAGAACACGCCACAATGATCTGGGACGCAATCCAAAAGCAAAAACAGAAAAGAGAGACCTGGACGTAGTGTGGCTTGATCTGGCAAACGCATATGGATCTGTGCCCCATGAGATGATACAGTTGGCTCTTGAGATGTACCATGTGCCAAGGAACATCCGCGATATGCTCAAGAAGTACTTCAATGGCTTCTCAATGCGGTTCTCTACCAAGGAGTACACAACAGACTGGATCAACTTGGAAGTGGGCATTGCAATGGGCTGTGCAATTTCCCCAATACTGTTCGTGCTGGCAATGGAACTCATCTTGAAAGCAGCAACAAACAACGCGAGACAAACAGACCTTGGCGATGGATACAAGATGCCTCCTCTCAAGGCCTTCATGGATGACACTACAGTGATTTCATCCAGAGAAGACGAGACACGTCATGTGCTGGAGAGGCTGGACGACATAGTTGCCTCATCCAGAATGAAGTTCAAGCCAAAGAAATCACGGAGTCTCTCACTGAGGAAAGGAAAAGTGGCCGAATCTGTGGTCTTTAGTGTTGCCAACCAGGCCATTCCAACAGTCACAGAAGAACCAGTCAAGAGCCTTGGAAGATGGTATGATGATACGCTGAAAGACACACAAAGAGCAAAAGAAACCAAGCAGATGGCGGAAGAAGGCTTGGAGACCATTGACCAGTGTGGGCTCCCTGGCAAATACAAGGTCTGGTGTCTGCAGTTCATGCTGATACCAAAGCTCCTGTGGCCTCTGATGATATACGACATCTGCACCAGCATAGTGGAGGCAATGGAAGCCAAAATCAACAAGTTCACAAGGAAATGGCTTGGTGTCCCACTCTGTCTGACTGACATAGCACTGTACTGTCGCCAAGCAAAGCTGAAACTACCACTGAAATCCATCCTGGAGGAATACAAAGCAGGGAAGATCAGACTTCAAAGCATCCTGGAGGACTCAGGAGACAAGGTGGTAGAAGCGATCAAGCCCCAGCTGAAGACAGGCAGAAAATGGAAAGTTCAAGAGGCGATGGATTCTGCAAAAGAAAATCTCAAGATCAGAGAAATAACAAGACACACACAGACCAACAGACAAGGACTGGGGGTGACTAAAACTGAATGGTGGTCAAAGGCAAAGGAAAAGCCAAAAGAGATATGATGATTCAGGAGATGAGAAAAGAAGAAGACCAAAAAAGACTCCAAAAAGCAGTCCAGCAGAGCCAGCAAGGGGAATGGACAACGTGGGAGAATGCACTCTAAAGAAGTCTCACTTGGAATGACATTTGGCACATGGCCCCTCTCAGAATCAGCTTCATTCTCAGATCTGCATATGACCTTCTGCCCTCAAATGCAAACCTGGTGAAGTGGGGGAAAACAGACGATCCTGCATGCCCCCTCTGCCATGAAAAACAAACAGTGGAGCATGTCCTAAGCTCATATAAAGTAGCCCTGGCTCAAGGAAGGTACACATGGAGGCACAACCAAGTGCTCAAAGAGATTGTACAAGTAGTCTGGGCTAGTACCAACACCACAAAAGGGAAAATCAGGACTCCAAAAGCACCCGCAACATTCTTCACGGCAGGAGGCAGCAAATCATGGCCAAGAACAACAGTGCCACTCGAAACATGCAGGCAGAGTCTGCTGGACGGGGCAGATGACTGGGAGTGCACTGCAGACCTCCCAGAATGGAAGAGTGACCCAGAGATCATCAGCAAGAGTGGCATGAGACCAGACGTAGTAGTCCACTCTAAGTCAACCAAGCAGCTGATCATGATCGAGCTCACGGTGCCATATGAGAACAGAATGGAGGCAGCTCAAATCTACAAGACTGAAACGTATGCTGATCTGGCAAACAGCCTGAGGAGAGAAGGCTATCAGGTTAAAGTCCTCACTGCAGAAATTGGAGCAAGGGGGTTTGTAGGAACGTCTGCATACAGCCTCATGAAACAGCTCTCAGTTGCAGGGACGGAAGAAAGCAATGGCAGAAGCGGCAGAGAGGTGTTCAAGCTGGATCTGGTCAAGGAGGAACAAAAGTGAACTTCATAAGGCTTAATTTCCCTACAAATATCAGGTGTCCCTGTGGCTCAGTGGTTAAAGCGCGAGTCATTAAGTGGAAAATGAGCATGTCCAGAGGGTCTTGGGTTCGAATCCCAGCCATGGCTCGTCCCAAGATGGGAAAAAAAGGGGCAGCAGAGGGACATCCGGAGTCATGAACCGGGTGTGGCCCAACCCCCCTAGAGTGTTAGGAGATTTGGGCCGAAACACTTGCTTGAAGGGGGCTTCTCTTCTGAGGACTCTCTGCTGCCACGCTCTCCACGAGTTTCTTTCTACTGTTTTGTAACATTGTATTGCATTCTGCTCTGTACCACTGTAGTACTTCCCTGTACCATTGTACCATATTCCGTTCTTTACCATTGTATTATATTCTGTTCTGAACCCTTCTAGTATACTATGTAATGTATCACTGTGATGTGGTCTGGTCTGTAGCATCGTATTACAGTCAGATCTGTATCAGTCTATTATATTGTGTTCTGTAGCACGGTACTATATTCTGTACTGTAACATAGTGCGATTTTCTATTTTTGTACCAACGAGTCTGTTCTGTGGGACTATTTTATATTCTGTTCTGCACCACTGTACTCGTACGAAACCCCCCCACAAAAACCCTCTAAGGAGAGCTTGAGCAGAAGGTTTCAGAGATGAAACCCCTTGTCAGACAGGTGTTTTGGCCCTTCACTCCTTACACTCTATGGCAGCCGGCCCGCATCCAGGTCATGACTTCTCTCCGTCTTTCTACTGTCAAAAATATTTTTGGCCCTGACGGGATTCGAACCTACACTATGGATGGGCGGGCGTCTCAAAGCGTGCCTTTTGTTTTTCCTTTTCAAAGATGTCTTCCTCACATAGCTAACGGACACCTGTTCTAAGTTATGAAATTAAAGCTTTATGGAGTTCACTTTTGTTCCTCCTCCTCGACCGGCTCCAGCTGGAACTCTTTTCAGCCGTCTGCGACATTGTCTTTGGGGCTCTGGCCCTTTTCTTACGAGAAATCCAGAGTTATGTCATTAGACCGTATGCTGATGGGTATGTAAACTCCCCTGCTCCAGCCTCTATGGCGAGGACTCTGGCTTGGAAGCCAGAATCTCGCATGCTGCTAGTGAGACTGGCATTCTTCTCAGCCGTGTAGATGTGAAATTGTTCCAGTTTGCTTGCATTTGACACAGATAGTCCAATTAGAATAATTGTTTCGGTGAACCGGAACTGAGAGTTATAGCCGGTCTTATGCCGCTCTTCCTATTGATCTTTAGAAGGTCTGCTCATTCTGGAAGATGCGCAGTGCACTCCCCTCCCCCCTTATTGATCTCTAGAGGGTGTTCTCATTCTGGAAGGTATGCAGTGCACCTCCCCCCCACCACCACCACCATGCTGGTGATGTTACAGCTGTTCTGGACCACGACTTGTGGCCTTCTGCAGTGCACAGTGTCGTCACTGGGGTTTCACATGGCAAAGCGTTTCCTCTGGCTGTCCTAACCGCTGTACGACCTCCCTAAGCACATAGTTGTGTCTTCACATATACCTAGTGTGGCTAGGTCGAAACGCGTCGTGTTCGTCGTGTAAATTGTTTGTTTCTCTCGTTCGGCGGTGTAGGAATCTTTCTTTTAACTTTGTTTCAATTTCCGCCTGCAGTCACCTCACTTTATAAAACTAACGTACTGTAAATAAAGGGAACAGGTGACAGAAAGAGCACCTGGAGAGGGGATGACCGACGTTTCGTGTCGTGGACGCTTCAACAGGGACTGACGACAGCTGAGGGAAGATGTTGATGGTGGTTGACTTGAGTCACTGAGCGCAGTTCATGGTTTAAGATAAGATAAGATAAGAAGATAAGAAACACTTTATTATCTCATCATGAGAAATTTGGTCCAGGTGCATTTCACACAAAAACCACAGCACTAGAAACCGACCAAACACAAAAACAATATTAAAAAAAAAAAAAAAAAAAAAGTCACAGAACACAATCATTTCATAAACTCATTGCACATTATATTATACATAATATCATTTATATTGCACATTCATACATAATCACATCATTTTACATTGTATATTATCAAGAGAAAAAAAATCACAGTAAAAATGCTTATAAATGTAAATTTAACGATTAAATCAAACAAATTTGTGTATAAATGATATTATATGACACATTTACAGCCCCACAAGTACACCCCATGCACATGCACAAGTTTGCACAACATCCCCACACTCACAGACAGGTATCCATCCATCCCTGCTCACCACACACACGTGCACGCCCTCGCGCGCGCACACATGCATACACAAACATACACTCACATGTGCACACGCATGCGCACACAAACATGCACATGCGCACTCTCACCTAATACAAATTCAGAATTCATAGGTTAAAAAACAAGTTTTGCTTGATAAAGGTTACTGATTTAAAAGATGGATTGACTGGGGAATAAAAGTTTTTTGAGCTCTTGTTTTCACTCTCAAGGTTCTGTACCGGCGTCCTGATGGTAAACAGTTCATAATGCTTAGCCAGGACATGGCTATCATCACTGGCTATCTGTCATGCTTTGTTCAGCACTCTCCTGTCGTACAACGCTTTCAACTGGTTTGTCTTGCACCACAACTTACTACACACACTCACAACATCATTCAGCACATTCTTAATCGCAAACTCAAACTCCCATACCAGCACATAAAAGAAATGGTAAGAACAGATTCAACACAGCATCGATAATAGGTTTGTAGAATCTCAGGAGCAACACCAATATTTCTCAGTTTTTGCAAGCAGAATATTCTAGATTGACATTTCTTGTGTACAGATTCAACATTTTTGTCAAAACTAAGCTTTTTATCTATAACTGTACCTAATATTGGTATTCATCAACTCTTTCAACAGTTTCTCCATCAATAGTAGTTTGAAGGGGTGAAGGGGTGGGGCAGAGGTGGGAGTGGTGGGCAATATTGAATGTAGGGGTGATCATGATTCACAATAGAAATGGGGAGTGTTAATGGACAGCAAAGGAGGGGGAGGGGGGGGGGGGGGGGGGGGGGGGGGGCGAAAGAAAGGAGAGGGGGGGGGGGGGGGGGGGGGAGAAGAGAAAGAGGAGGGCGATCGTTTGGGTGAGGTATCATTCCCTAACGTTAAGCCCATGTGGGTCTCAAGGTGCCAGGCGCTGTATTAATGTAGTAACGTACTATGTTCTTTAAACATTGCATTGTATTCTGCTTTGTACCAATGTCCAATGTTGTGCTCTGTACTATTGTACTGTGTACAACTGTACTGTGTTCTGTTCTGAGCCGATGTACTGTATTCAGTTCTCTACTACTGTACTACATTGTGTTCTGAACCATTGCATAATATCCTGTTCTGTAGCCAGGTACTGTATTCTGCTTTGTATCATTTTCTGTGTTCTGTTCTGTAGCACTAGACTGTTTCTATTCTGTAACTGTCTGTTACCTTCTTTTCTTGTAATTTCCTCTAATCTTATGGATCTAATTACAAGTCATTCAAATGCCATTACGTGGGTAGGAATACTTTAGTACTGAAATATATCCAAATGCATTTGAAAGCCTGGTTGCACTGTATCCAGAATGCATGCTATGTTAGTGTTAAACTAACCTGGCTCACACTCACACACACACACAACACACCACACACACACACACACACACACACACCACACACACACACGCACGCACACACACACGCACACACACACACGCGCGCGCGCGCATGCCTGCGTAAGCCTCCTTGAATGTACGGACCCACTCATGCAGACGATCCATAAGCATAAAATGACGTTTTTGTAATACGTATCCTTTTGTGGATCTTTTTTAAAAAAAAAATATTAAAAAAAAAAAAAAAGGAAAACGAACTATACTACACACTGAGTTTGACATTAAACACACATAGGCTCAGAGAGAGAGAAGGAGAGAGAGAGAGAGAGAGAAACACACACCATCGTCTGTCTGTGTCTATAAGGTGTTAACCAATACAGTGTGAGGGTATTGCGGTAACACAGGTCTCTGACCGCTGGCTGGTGTTTCAGGGGGGCTGGTTTTTCTCTTTCAGACTGCCCCCAAAGTTGACTGAGCGTTTTCGTATTGGGGTGGAAACGCGTGGTTCGCTGTAAATTTTTTGTTTCTCTCGTTCGGGGTGTGGGAAAATCTTTTTTTTAACTTTGTTTAAAT
>CM031620.1:37593600-37606846 GCA_018398815.1 Conus ventricosus
AGTCTGCAGTGAACACCACCTATGTTGGTTCAGACAGTCTGCAGTGAACACCACTTATGTTGGTTCAGACAGTCTGCAGTGAACACCACTTATGTTGGTTCAGACAGTCTGCAGTGAACACCACTTATGTTGGTTCAGACAATCTGCAGTGAACACCACTTATGTTGGTTCAGACAGTCTGCAGTGGACACCACCTATGTTGGTTCAGACAGTCTGTAGTGAACACCACCTATGTTGGTTCAGACAGTCTGCAGTGAACGCCATTTATGTTGGTTCAGACAGTCTGCAGTGAACACCACTTATGTTGGTTCAGACAGTCTGCAGTGAACACCACTTATGTTGGTTCAGATAGTCTGCAGTGAACACCACCTATGTTGGTTCAGACAGTCTGCAGTGAACACCACATAATTATATTGGTTCAGACCGTCTGCAGTGAACACCACCTATGTTGGTTCAGACTGCAGTGGACACCACTTATGTTGGTTCAGACTGCAGTGGACACCACTTATGTTGGTTCAGACAGTCTGCAGTGAACACCACTTATGTTGGTTCAGACAGTCTGCAGTGAACACCACCTATGTTGGTTCAGACAGTCTGCAGTGAACACCACATAATTATATTGGTTCAGACCGTCTGCAGTGAACACCACCTATGTTGGTTCAGACTGCAGTGGACACCACTTATGTTGGTTCAGACTGCAGTGGACACCACTTATGTTGGTTCAGTCTGCAGTGAACACCACCTATGTTGGTTCAGACAGTCTGCAGTGAACACCACTTATGTTGGTTCAGACAGTCTGCAATGAACACCGTTTGTGTTGGTTCAGACAGTCTGCAGTGGACACCACCTATGTTGGTTCAGACAGTCTGCAGTGGACACCACCTATGTTGGTTCAGACAGTCTGCAGTGGACACCACCTATGTTGGTTCAGACAGTCTGCAGTGGACACCACCTATGTTGGTTCAGACAGTCTGCAGTGGACACCACCTATGTTGGTTCAGACAGTCTGTAGTGGACACCACCTATGTTGGTTTCAGACAGTCTGCAGTGGACACCGCCTATGTCGGTTCAGACAGTCTGCAGTGGACACCACCTATGTTGGTTCAGACAGTCTGCAGTGAACACCACTGTAGGGAATGGACAGAAGTGACTCTTGTCATCAGTGAGGTGATATGTTGGATCAGACCATTACCACTGAACGCCACCAAAATGACTGGACAGAAGTAATTGTCGTCAATTGAGGGTCGCATGTAGTGTCCTGTGTATTTGGATAAGACCAACATCACTGAACCCCACCGAAGTGACTGGACAGAAATAAATGTCGTCAACAGGGGATCGTATATTTTGGATCAGACAGTCACCACTGATCACCACCAAAGTATTCGGACATAAGTGATTGTTGTCGGCTGGGGTGGTAGGTTCTGTCCAGTGTTTTTTAGATTAGAAAAGCACCACTGAACTCCAGCGAAGTGACCTGGTATTAAGAGCTCCTTTAGGACTGCTGAGACTGCCACACCACAACGAGTCTGGTGTGGCTGTTTATGAAAATGCCACAATAATCGCCGTGGGAATGGTACCATGGTGAAGTACGGAAAGAAAAACTGAAAGCTAGAAACTAATCATGCAAAAGAGAGAGAGAGAGAGAGAGAGAGAGAGAGAGAGAGAGAGAGAGAGAGAGAGAGAGAGAGAGAGAGAGAGAGAGATGCCAACACAGGTTGGGACACTAACCTCCAATGGCGTAGGCAATGACAGCTGAGGATAGCGGCACGTTGGGGTCAGGTTGGCCGGGTAACCAGAAGGTCAGGGTGTCGGGAATGAACTGAGAGGTGGCCTCCCACACGAAGGCCGTCTGGCCCGGTGACGGCTGGCTGTCCGAAATGGTCCCCCGCCCACTGGTCAGCCACGTGCGCCTGCCACAACATCACATCAAAAATAGTACGCCCTACGGTGTAGGGCGTACTATTTTGATCATATGCACTGGGTCTCCCTGGCCACAAGCACTCTGTTATGAGGTTCGCAGTGGTAGCAAATGTTCGGGGCTTGATGGCCTGAGTAACGTGGTTTCGAGCACTGGTCGCTCCTGTCCGCTCTGCCGCGAGCGGATAGTTGGCAGATCAGAACAGTTTTAAGAATAATTCCTTAGTGAGTCCGCCAAAAACAAGGACAAACAAGTCACAAGACAAAACACGACGCGTTTCGACCTCTTAGGTCTTCTTCAAGCAAGCTCAACAACGTTCTGGTCAATGAACACGCAGAACGAAACAACACTTATCTGCTCATGTTCGGCGCAAGATGGGCGTTGAATGGTTTTTTGGCGAACTGAGAACTATTCTTAAAATGTGCTCCAGTTTCCGCCTGCGGTCACCTCACTTTAAAACTGACCAGATTAGAATAGTGTTCTATTTGGGTTATCTTCCCCTTCCAATATTGCCTTCAATCGTACAATCAAAACAGCTTGCAGTCACCTCACTTTAAAACTGACCAGATAGAATAGTGTTCTATTTGGGTTATCTTCCCCTTCCAATATTGCCTTCAATCGTACAATCAAAACAGCTTTCCCTTCAGGAGTAACAATCCATATGAGGCTTATTTCCCATCTCAAATGGCGACGTCGACGTCGATTCAGTTATAAATTCGATCGCTCATTACTTCATACAAGCAAGAACTGATAGGCCTTAGTCGCACGCACACAGTGGAAACGCATGCGACTACCTAAAAATCAGCTGAATGTGGAAATAAATGTTTCGTCAAGTGTGAGCCTGTGTGAAACGACGCAAGAGTACGCTTTTTCCGTACAGCGATGATCGATAACGGTGCACATACGTAAGCTGGGTTCAATACCCGAGTTTAAATGCAAGTATCTATCTTAGTGTTAAAGCATTATAGGCTTACTGCTAATGACTGACCGCAGCCAAAGTTTAATTCTGTATTGATCTCGGAATCATTTCAATTTTTCCATTTTAAAGGAAGTATTCGTGCAGAATGCGCGCGCGTAAAGCAAGGTCAAATGTTATGTTTGTGAAAGTCCCAGTGGTAGCCTATGTCATATGTGTGGCTGGCTACGTCTACAGAGTGTGGTATGTCTGGAAACTGTTTCAACTCGGTAAAAAAAAATATCTTCTACGTCTGCGGGCTGCCTGAGACTACAACGCAAAGCCTGTAGATGCTGTTTGATATAGATCCACGCGCCAAAAAGATGCTGGGCTTCAAATATCTGTTGTAAGCTACATACGATTGGATATTGCTTTGTTTGGACAAATCAGAGGGTAGAAGAAATGAGTGCTGTTTTGTCTGATTTCAGAGAAAGATTAATTTTATGTAGGTGGCAGGAATGGGATTTTCATACTAAGAATAGCGATAACTTTTGTGTGCACATAACATTTTGTGCAGTACGTGATATGAAAATATAGCTTTTTGAATTTAGACGGACGAATTTTATTGACTAAGTTCAAACTCGGTGTCACAGATTTTGCACAGCATTATTTCCTCTACGATTTGATGATGATAATTATTTAACCTGCCCACTGAGTAATAACAACAGAGAGGATGGGGTTCATTTTTTTTTTTAATATTGTCCAACACTGAATGGCTTAAGACAAAAGTACATCCGAGTAAAGTTTTATTAATTTCCAAACCTGTTTCAGCCAAGTTTGCTTTTGACATCTAAACACGAAAGAACTATTAGATGTCTATCAATGTTCTTGTACAAGACATTTCAGTTGTATCACGCTGCTACCTTGTAAAATGCTAGCTATGATTATAGATATTGTAATACATATCGAAAATTTGATATTGTTTGATTGTTAATTAAATGGCCTATGCATAAGTATAACACCTGAATACTAATCTCTCTCTCTCTCTCTCTCTCTCCTCTCTCTCTCTCTCTCTCTCTCTCTCTCAGTCTCCTCTCTCTCTCATTCTCAATCCTTCCTCTCTCTCTCTCTCTCTCTCTCTCTCTCTCTCTCTCTCTCTCTCTCTCTCTCTCTCTCTCTCTCTCAGTCCTCCTCTCTCTCTCATTCTCAATCCTTCCCCTCTCTCTCTCTCTCTCTCTCTCTCCCCTCTCTCTCTCTCTCTCTCTTCTCTCTCTCTCTCCGCAGAAAGGCTACTGGAGAGGCACTGACTGGAAGGGGTCCAGTGTCTCCAGCCGATTACTGATGAAAGTGTTCTCCTGAATAGACTCCACGTGCAACAGACTGGCCCCGTCTTCCTGCAACACACACACACACACACACACACACACACACACACACACACACACACACACACACATTTATTCATTGTTATCATTCCTTCTTTACAGAAACCGTTTAGAGCTCACCATTTATCCATCCACTTAATTATAAACAAATAAGTTCACACACACACACACACACACACACACACACACACACACACACACACACACACACTCTCTCTCTCTCTCTCTCTCTCTCTCTCTCTCTCTCTCTCTCTCTCTCTCTCTCTCTCTCGTATGTGTGCTGACATACATCTACACTCATGTGCACATACAGTCAAGGACGTACACACGTCAACACACGCGCGCGCGCGCTCGCATCCACCCGCACTCACACACTCATAACCCCGCGCGCGTGCGCACTCACATACCTTCACGCGCGCCACACACACATACACACAACAGAGGAAGGGGGAGAGGGAGAAAGAGGGTTGATGAGTTTGGGGGTAAATGGAGAGAGTGGGTAATGAATGGAGTAGAAAACAACACAGCTGATGTTCAGTTAAAAGGTGATCTGACTGCATACAGGAATAACTTATTTTACATATCAAAATACAAAATTTATTTGTCCAGTACTTCTTGAAAGCAAAAGATGCATAAAAAGACAAACTTTGAAATTAGACGAAAGGAAGGGAAGGTGGTAATAATCGGGTATCTTGATTGTCATCACGGCGTGCTCCAGTTCCTTTCCCTTCGCTGTAAGTCTTGAATGACTACCCCGGGGTTTCGTTTCGCGTGATGTATATTGTTACCATTTCTTTTAACTACGGTAGGCACAGAGATTTAGGAGATACAAGACGGGCATAGAAAGCAGTGAGGGAAACTCCAGTTAGTGACAGAGTCAGTTTTAAGATTTGAAAAAGGCTGTTTTTCACGCTGTCACATGTAAGTTTTACGCTTGAAAAAGGTTTGGAAAATAAACAAAAAATTTGCGCTACGTTCATTTAGTACCGGTCAATTTTACTATTTTTCGAGTGTTGCCATGGATTCGAACCAGCAACTTTTGAACGGAGGTGCATCTCGTGGTGTAGTCCTTTTAGACAGGTATCCTATTCAAGTCGCTATTAGACATCTGTTGGAAAGTCGAAAAATTTCAGCCTTGCGAAGTTCACGTCTGCTCCTCCTGGACCAGACCCCAAGCTTGGCTTGTTCTCAGCTGCTTCCGCCATGGTCTTGAGGGTTCTGGTCCTCTTCTTAGCAGGAATCCTGAGCTGTTTCATGAATTCATAGAGCCTGAAAAACTTCCTTGCTCCAGCTTATATAGTGAGGAATTCGGCTTTGAAGCAAGATTACCTCCAGATGTTGAATAGACTGACACACTTCTCAAACCTTGTACATGTGAGTTTCCTCCATTCTGCTTCCACGTGCCACGGTGAGTTCATTACATGTGTATTAACCAGTTCTTTTCCTGGGGGTGGCTGGTAGGCATGGACGATAACTTCAGTATCCTCCTGATCCAGAACTCTTTATCCTTCCTGAATGACAACTTTCGGCTCAATGCCTATCAATTTGCTGTCGTCTTCTTGTCCCCAGCAAAGCCGCCCCCCCCCCCCCCCCCCCACCTCTCCCAGTGTTGTGTACCCTATGACACATAAAGACAGTTAGGTCTTAATATATGTCTGTCCTTTAGAAGGACGCTAACAACAAAAACGAAGTGCTGAAAAGATGGGAATGAGATAACGGCGAGTCGAATGCTCCCCTTCTCCACATCTGCAGTCTATGGAAATTGTTTCCCCTGATTTTAATCGTGTCATCGAAACAGTCATTGTGTCATCTAAGTAGTGACGAACACTTGCAAGCAAGCGAGAATACAAACGTATACACGTATTTGCCCTCTCTCTCTCTCTCTCTCTCTCTCTCTCTCTCTGTGCTACCTTTCGAGTAGGCCTAACTCAAAAACATCGTCAGATACACGCCAGGGAAGGGGGTGGGTCAGCGGTCATCCCCCCCCCCCTCCTTTCTGTTCACCACCCACCCATTGTACTCCATAGCCCCCCCCCCCCCCCCCCATACCCCCGCCCGCCACCCTCCCATCTCCTCCCAGCAATCATTTCACCACATCACACCCCACTACACTGACCATCGCCCCTAAACCAGTCACGTTGGTGGCGGGCAGCTTTGTCTGACATACACACTGACCCAGCCCCCCGGCCTGTGAACACATTTGTCCGCTAGGCCTGTCCAGGTGCTCCCCCCGTACATAGATCGTATCACCTGACTGATTGGCCAGCGAAGCCTAGCCTGGACATTTTACAGCTAGAAAGTTTCCGAAGTTAGCATATTTTACATAGTAAGTTAATACCATTTTTGAATAGTTTTTCCCCCCGGTGTTTCTTCTTCTTCTTCTTCTTCTTCTTCTTCTTCCTCCTCTCCTTCTTCTTCTTCTTCTTCTTTTTCTTCTTCTTGGGGTGGGGTGTTTGGTTGGTTTGTTAGTTGGTTATCTTAAATACAGTTCTATCTTTCCGGCAAGACTTGAGCCGATATCTGAAAACCACAAACCACACCCATGAATGTATTTGCTTTAAGACAACAAAACTATCGAAATACCAGAGCTCTTCCTATTCAGTTCATACAGACTCGTCCTATGCTGGTTGATGTGACCGAAGTCTTGATTTATATTTGTTCGTTGCATGTAGTTAATGTAAAATGTACAAACTATGTTAGATTTACGACAGCCGTTATTATGTAATATTTAGTGCTGTACGTTCTACATTTTACTTGTGTTTTGAGTGACAGTTGTCCAGTCGACCCATAAACCGTGCAGTCATGAATGAGGTTACCTAGGTACACCATAGTCACATGATAATCAAACTTCAGAATCCTGGTTAACTGCGTTATCGATAGGAGGGGGGAGGGGTGCATATTTTACATCTGATGCTCCTCTCGGGACGAGTATCGTTGTCTTAAATAACTTGCTTGAGCAACATCTGTTTGACTGAAACGGGTTTTTTCATAGTTCATTACAAAACTATATATTATGAACAAGAATGTGTTATATAACTTTTGTTTGAGTAGGAAAGGAGGTTCGAAAGATCCTGCCAAATTTTAGAGCTAGTTCCACAAGATAATAACCTCTGCTTCATGTGGACAACTTAAAACAAACAAAACAGCAAAAGAAAGCACTTCTACTTTTAAAAGAAAAAGAAGAATTCTAGACTCCGCAGAATTAATTCCGCGTGATGTGACTCCATTATGAATTTCCATATGTATGCTAATGTTGTCCTCGTTCATTCTAATTAAATTTTGAATAACCCAATCTTTAAAAAAAAAAAGTGTTTGAAATGACTCCGCCAAACAACATGGACAAACGAATCACAAGACAAAACACACAACCTAATTCAAGATGGTTAGAATGAACGCACGCAACCATCACAAATCACATTCTTTAATTTAACTGAAGCCCCCCACCCCCCACCCCCATCTCAAATCCTCCACCCTCACCCCCACCAACTCTCTCTCTCTCTCTTTCTCTCGCTCGCTCGTTCGCTCGCTCTCTCCCTGCCCCCGGTCATTTAAACATGTATCTTGACTTGGATCTCAACCAGTCAAACGTGCTGGAATGTTAATAACAGAGACGATTACATCAACCGAAGGCAGACACATCTGTGAACATATGCATGAGTTACTGTGTGTGGGACACGAATTCAACGCCAAAAAGGCATCAGTGGCGAAAACAGCCAGGGACCAACATGATGATGACAAACAATGATGGTGGTTCTACAGTTGAACAACACAAACAGAGACAATTATCTGGAGGCGCGGGAAGAGAGGTGGTGGTGGTGGTGGTGGTGGTGGGGGTTATGTCACCTACACTACAAGCTCCGGCAGCCTGGTCATACTGGAGGGGAACGTCGCCCACGAATCTGTAACAATAGCTGGCGAAGTTCTCCCAGTCACTGGGGCAGTCTGAAAGAGAAAACCAGCCACCCTGAAACACCAGCCAGCGGGTCAGAGACCTGTGTTACCGCAATACCCTCACACTGTATTGGTAACACCTTATAGACACAGACAGACGATGGTGTGTGTTTCTCTCTCTCTCTCTCTCTCTCTCTCTCTGAGCCTATGTGGTGTTTAATGTCAAACTCAGTGTGTAGTATAGTTCGTTTTCCTTCTTTTTTCTTCTTTTTTTATATATTTTTTTAATCCACAAAAAGGATACGTATTACAAAAACGTCATTTTATGCTTATGGATCATCTGCATGAGTAGGAGGCTTACGCAGGCATGCGCGCGCGCGCGCGCGCGCGCGCGCGCGCGCGTGTGTGTGTGTGTGTGTGTGTGTGTGTGTGTGTGTGTGTGTGTGTGTGTGTGTGTGAGCCAGGTTAGTTTACACTAACATAGCAGCATTCTGGATACAGTGCAACCAGGCTTTCAAATGCATTTGGATGTATTTCAGTACTAAAGTATTCCTACCCACGTAATGGCATTTGAATGACTTGTAATTAGATCCATAACATGAGAGGAAATTACAAGAAAAGAAGGTAACAGACAGTTACAGAATAGAAACAATCTAGTGCCACAGAACAGAATACAGTACCTGGCTACAGAACAGGATATTATGCAATGGTTCAGAACAGAATACAGTACCTGGCTACAGAACAGGATATTATGCAATGGTTCAGAACAGAATACAGTACCTGGCTACAGAACAGGATATTATGCAATGGTTCAGAACAGAATACAGTACCTGACTACAGAACAGGATATTATGCAATGGTTCAGAACAGAATACAGTACCTGGCTACAGAACAGGATATTATGCAATGGTTCAGAACAGAATACAGTACCTGGCTACAGAACAGGATATTATGCAATGGTTCAGAACAGAATACAGTACCTGGCTACAGAACAGGATATTATGCAATGGTTCAGAACAGAATACAGTACCTGGCTACAGAACAGGATATTATGCAATGGTTCAGAACAGAATACAGTACCTGGCTACAGAACAGGATATTATGCAATGGTTCAGAACAGAATGTAGTACAATAGTAGAGAGCAGAATACAGTACATCGGATCAGAACAGAACACAGTACAGTAGTACACAGTACAATAGTACAGAGCACAACACTGGGCATTGGTACAAAGCAGAATACAATGCAATGTTAAAGAACATAGTACGTTAATACAGCGCCTTGGCACCTTGAGCCCACATGGGCTTAACGTTAGGGAATGATACCTCACCCCAAACCATCAGCCCTCCACTTTCTTTCTCTCCCCCCCCCCTCTCTCCTTTCTTTCGCCCCCCCCCCCCCCTCCCCTTCCCCCCTCCCTTTGCTGTCCATTAACACTCCCCATTTCTATTGTGAATCATGATCACCCTACATTCAATATTGCCCACCACTTCCACCTCTGCCCACGTCCTTCACCCCTTCAAACCATGAACTGCGCTCAGTGACTCAAGTCAACCACCATCAACATCTTCCCTCAGCTGTCGTCAGTCCCTGTTGAAGCGTCCACGACACGAAACGTCGGTCATCCCCTCTCCAGGTGCTCTTTCTGTCACCTTTTCCCTTTAGTTACAGTACGTTAGTTTTGAGGTGAGGTGCCTGCACGCGGAGATTGAAACAAAGTTAAAAGAAAGATTCCTACACCGCCGAACGAGAGAAACAAACAATTTACACGACGAACACGACGCGTTTCGACCTAGCCACACTAGGTATATGTGAAGACACAACTATGTGCTTAGGGAGGTCGTACAGCGGTTAGGACAGCCAGAGGAAACGCTTTGCCATGCGAAACCCCAGTGACGACACTGTGCACTGCAGAAGGCCACAAGTCGTGGTCCAGAACAGCTGTAACATCACCAGCATGGTGGTGGTGGGGGGGGGGGGGTGCACTGCATACCTTCCAGAATGAGAACACCCTCTAGAGATCAATAAGGGGGGAGGGGAGTGCACTGCGCATCTTCCAGAATGAGTAGACCTTCTAAAGATCAATAGGAAGAGCGGCATAAGACCGGCTATAACTCTCAGTTCCGGTTCACCGAAACAATTATTCTAATTGGACTATCTGTGTCAAATGCAAGCAAACTGGAACAATTTCACATCTACACGTCTGAGAAGAATGCCAGTCTCACTAGCAGCATGCGAGATTCTGGCTTCCAAGCCAGAGTCCTCGCCATAGAGGCTGGAGCAGGGGAGTTTACAGACCCATCAGCATACGGTCTAATGACATAACTCTGGATTTCTCGTAAGAAAAGGGCCAGAGCCTCAAAGACAATGTCGCAGACGGCTGAAAAGAGTTCCAGCTGGAGCCGGTCGAGGAGGAGGAACAAAAGTGAACTCCATAAAGCTTTAATTTCATAACTTAGAACAGGTGTCCGTTAGCTATGTGAGGAAGACATCTTTGAAAAGGAAAAACAAAAGGCACGCTTTGAGACGCCCGCCCATCCGTAGTGTAGGTTCGAATCCCGTCAGCGCCAAAAATATTTTTGACAGTAGAAAGACGTAGAGAAGTCATGACCTGGATGCGGGCCGGCTCCCATAGAGTGTAAGGAGTGAAGGGCCAAACACCTGTCTGACAAGGGGTTTCATCTCTGAAACCTTCTGCTCAAGCTCTCCTTAGAGGGTTTTTGTGTGTGTGTGGGGGGGGGGGGGGGGGGGGTCGTACGAGTACAGTGGTGCAGAACAGAATATAAGATAGTCCCACAGAACAGACTCGTTGGTACAAAATAGAAAATCGCACTATGTTACAGTACAGAATATAGTACCGTGCTACAGAACAGAATATAATAGAGTGGTACAGATCTGACTGTAATACGATGCTACAGACCAGACCACATCACAGTGATACATTACATAGTATACTAGGAAGGGTTCAGAACGGAATATAATACAATGATAAAGAACGGAATATGGTACAATGGTACAGGGAAGTACTACAGTGGTACAGAGCAGAATGCAATACAATGTTACAAAACAGAATATAGCACAATGGTTCCAAACAGAATATAGTAGGAAGAAACTCTAGGGAGAGCTTAACAACAGAAGGTCTTCAGTGAAGAACTCCCCCACCCACCCACCCACCCCCACCCCCACCCACCCACCCCCACCCCCCCCACCCCCCCTAAGACAAATGTTTTGGCCTGAAGTCCTTACACTCTAAGGAGAGCTGGACGCACCCCGATCATGACTTCCAGATGCCTCTCTGGTGAAAAAAAGAAACTTGGCAGTGGTTGGTGGACACAAAGATTCAAAACAGAATATAGTAAAATGAAACAGAACAGAATATGTACAATGATACACAGGAGAGTATGATACAATAGTACAGAACAGAAAGAAGTACAGTAGCTCAAAACAGAATATAGTACAATGGTACAATACAGAACATTGCATAATGGTGCAAAACAAATGTACAACAATGGTACGGAGCAGAATGTTGTACAATGGTGGAAAACGGAATGTATTATAATGGTAAAGAACGGCATGTTTTTACAATGGTGTAGAACAGAATGTACGATTATAGTACAGCACTGAATAATGTACAGTGGTACAGAAGAAAATATAGCACAATGGCTCAGAAGAGAATACAGAATTGTACAATGGTGCAGACCAAATGTAGTACAAAGGTATAGAACAGAATATAGTGCAATGGCACAGGACAGATTATAATAAGTACAATGATACACAAGAGGATTCGATACGATAGTTTCGAACAAAAGAAAATTATGATCTACTGGATACAGAGCAGGATGATGAAAGCTGCACACTTACCAAATATGTTTTGTGTTTGGCACGTCACCACCAGCAAAAATGCGCACAAGAGGCGAAAGAATGACGTGCAGCCCATCGTCATTGTCGTCACTTCTGTCTACTTGCACACACGCGCGCGCAAACACACACACACACACACACACACACACACA
Source organism: Conus ventricosus (assembly GCA_018398815.1). Classification (NCBI taxonomy): domain Eukaryota; kingdom Metazoa; phylum Mollusca; class Gastropoda; order Neogastropoda; family Conidae; genus Conus; species Conus ventricosus. Next base: position 37,605,701 of record CM031620.1, read on the forward strand.
CACACACACACACACACACACACGCGCGCGCGCGCGCGCGCACGCACGCACGCACGCACGCACGCACGCACACACGCACACGCACACACACACACACACACACACACGGTTGACTTGTTATCGACATTTTTCCTGATGTAATTGTGTCCGTTTTCATTATAAGAGAAAACAAAACGAGGCCTACTCAGTCATAATGTAGAATAAAACCAAATGATCCAGATTGCTTATCATCTTTCGTATTAAAGCCAAAAGATCCCCACTATTACTTCTTACGTGTCAAATTAAAGCAGATGATCCACCTGTTCATTTGCCATGTGAAGACCAAAGCCAAAATGATCTACATATGAAATTAAACAAGACGTGTATAGAGTAAATTTGAATGATCCTCATTATTGCTTGTAATGTGAACAGTAAAACCAAATGTTCCCCGTCATTTGCAGAATGTACTTTTTCATTCACTGCCCAAAGATGATGGAACTCACTACCAACAGCTGTTCGACATATTAAAAAGTAAAAAAAAAACTGCGTTTAAAGAAGTGTAAAATATATACCTGTTTCGGTCGTATGATGAAAAGTAACATTCCAGCTGTCAAGGAGCGTGAAACCTCTCACAAAAGGCATTAGACGCTTGGAGGAAAAGGGACGTTGTACGTAGTATACAAATAGGTAATAGACCAATTAACCAGGGTACCTTACCCATCGCACACGGCCGAACTGTGTGAAAGAAGGCCGAAGTGGTCAGATGACAAACAACACCTAGGAGAGAGTTCGGACCTGCCCGGTGGCGAAAGGGGGAAGGGATGTAACCACTACGACCTCGGCGCTCCAAGTGAGCGCTAAATGCTCGGTCAGCTGAGGTTCTTTTGTAAACAGTCAGTGAAGAGCAGGGGTCTTGGATTCGTTCGGATGGTGTTGCCGTGGGTCACTGTGTTGGTTCTATTGTCAGGCTGGCTGAATGCGTGTGGAGGTTGTAGTAGCCCTCCTTAAGATAATTACTGTGTAAAGTAACCACCGAAGTCGGCGGGAATTTTCGATGTCCATCTGGGGCTAAGTGTGTGTTTGCTAATCAGTTAGGTAGGGGTGTGTGTAATGCTGATGTGTGGGAGAATGTAGCGAATGGAGAATTCAGGGTACTTGTGAATAGGG
>CM031620.1:37612846-37617846 GCA_018398815.1 Conus ventricosus
TGTGGTCCGGTCAGGCCCACTGTGTGGTCACTGTGGGTAAAATGTGTGGTTACTGTCGGGGTCGCTGTGTGGTCACTGTCAGGTCGTGTGGGGAAAATTTGGGTAAAGGTCACGGGGTTTTGGGCACTGTCAGGTAAATGTGTAGTCACTGTCAGGTCACTGTGTGGTCCTGTAGGTCCCCTGTGGGGTTTTAAAGGTAAAGGTCCTGTCAGGTCACTGGGGGTGGTCACTGTCGGGTCACTGTGGGTTTTCGGTCAGGTCACTGTGTGGTCACTTTTAAGGGTCACTGTTGGTCACTGTCAGGTCACTGTGTGGTCCTGTCGGGTTTCCTGTGTGGTCACTGTAGGTCACTGTGTGGTCACTGTGGGGCCACTTTTGTGGTTACTGTCGGTCGCTGTGTGGTCATTTTAGGTCGTGTGGGGTTTTTCTGTCAGGTCACTGTGTGGTCACTGTAAGGTAAATGTGTGGCCCACTGTCAGGTCACTATGGGGTTTCACGGTAAGGTCCTTTTGTGGTCCTGTCGGTCGCTGTGTGGTTGCTGTCAGGTAAATGTGGGGGTCATTTTTGGCCCACTTTTGAGGTCTCGCAGGTCCTGTGGGGGCACTGTTGGGTTCACTGTGGGGTTTCACTGTGGGGTTTTATTGTCAGGTCGCTGTGTGGTCACTGTCAGGTCACTTTTGGGGTTTATGTCAGGTCCTGTGTGGTCACTTTTAAGGTCACTTTTGAGGTCTCTGCCCAGGTCACTGTGGGGGCAGTTGGTCACTGTTGTGGTCACTGTGTGGGTTACTGTCAGGTCGCTGGTGGTCATGGCAGGTACTGTGGGTCATGTCAGGCCCCGTGGGGCACTGTCGGTCGCTGTGTGGCCTGTTAGGCCCTGTGGGGGGCACTGTCAGGTAATGTGTAGTCCTTCAGGTCACTGTGTGGTCACTGTCGGTCCTGTGTGGTCACTGTGGTCCTGTGTGGTCACTGTCAGGTCACTGTGGGTACTGTCAGGTCCTGTGTGGTCACTGCGGTCCTGTTGGTCCGTCGGTCACTGTGGGTCTCTGTCAGGTCCTGTGTGTCATGTAGGCCCCTGTGTGGTCCTGCAGGTCACTCTGTGGTCCTGTCGGTCACGTGAGGCTCTGTCAGGTCGCTGTGGGGTCACTGTCAGTCACTGTTTGGTCCTTTTGGCAGGGGGTTCCGTCAGGTATGTGTGGCCCCTGTCGGTCGCTGGTGGCCCTGTGAGGTCACTGGGGGTTCTGTCGGCGTGTGTGGTTATGTCGGGTGCTGTGGGGTTTTCGTCAGGCGCTTTTTTTGGTTCTGTAAGGTCACTGTGTGGTTCTGTAGGCACTTGTGGTCCTGTCGGTCGCTTTTGTAGTCACTGTGGGTTATGTCAGGTACGTGTGGTTGTGGGGGTCTCTGTCGGTCGCTGTGTGGTCACTGTGTGGTCACTGTCGGGTCACTGTGGGGTCACTTTTGGGGTACTGTCGGTCCTGTGTGTCATGTAGGTCACTTGTGGTCTTGTCAGGTCATTGTGGTCACGTGTGGTCTCTGTCGGTCGCTGTGTGGTCACGTGGGGTCACGTGTGGCACTGTAGGTCATGTGTGGTCATGTCGGTCACTCTGTGGTCCTGTCAGGTCACTGTTGGTCTTGTAGGCACTGTGTGGTCATGTAGGTCACTGTGGGTTACTGTCGGTCGCGGTGGTTTTTGTCAGGTCCGTGTGGTCTTTGTCGGTCCGGTGTGGTCTTTTTCGGGTTCCGGTTGGTCACTGTCGGTCAATGTATTGTCACGTCGGCCCACTGTTTTATCACTGTAGGTCCTGTATGGTCACTGTCGGTCCTGTATGCTGTTGTCTGTATTTGGTCTTTTGTTGTCGCTGCTCTAAATGAACTTTACTTTGAACTATGACGACGCACAGGTAGACAAAATAGGAAATCAACAAAAAAGGTTTGGGACGTGTGACAAAATTAACGTTGTTTCAATAAGTGACGTAGTGACGATGATGAAGGATTTTGCCATCTAAAGGATTTCAACGATCTTTAAAAAACCCCGAAGTGTTGGGGGCAGTTTCGGGTGGAGGTGGAGCGTAAAACGTGGGGGAAAAAAAGGGCCCGCTTTCGTGCTGTTGCCGCAGTCGCGGTGGTGGTGGGGGGAGAGGGTCAGCTGCGGTCCTGGAATGTTCTGGGGCCGCCCCCCGGACCCCGGCTATGTTGGCACCGGGTCCTGACTTGAAGAAGAGTAGGACTGTGGTTTCCCTGCCTGCTGGTGTTTTGTTTGGTTGTTATTGTTTTTCGTTTTTCTCTTTTTTGTTTTAAGCTTTTTTTTCCTGTTATGATGCTTTGGTTTTTTTTTTTTTTTTTATATTTTTTTCTGTTTTTTGTTTTGCTCTTGTTTGTTGTTTTAAACTTATTTTCCTGTTATGACGTTATTGTTTTATATTTCCGGGTTTTCTTCTCATCTTCGCCTTTCTTTTTGGGGTGTGGTGTGTTTTGGGTTTTGGGCATGGTGGAGGATAAGCGCTTTGCGATAATGTTTCCCGGCGCCCCCAGGCGGACTATGTGTTTATTTATATAATGACAAAGTGTTTGCTGGCCCACCATTTTACATTAACAGAAATTTTTACAATTCATTTTCAGTAAATAGTCTTCGTGTGTGTGGCTTTACGCTTGGGGAGTGCATAAAAACCCTCAGGAAAAAAGAAGTTTAAAGGTAAATAAATGAAGGAATGCTCTTTCCCTTTTGGAGGAAATGTTTTTTGACCCAGAAACCATGAGACCGTCTTGCTCTAAAGTCTACAGTGTTTTAACGGGTTTGCCCCTACATTCTTTTCTTCTGATTTTTGATACATTTTATGTTTTCAACATCCAAGTAACAGGTCAGGCAGCATTTCCCCCGGTGATGGTTTTTATCTGGTTCCATTGGGCGTTCTAATTTGCCGTCTTTCTACAAAGCATGAAATTTTTTTTTCTTTTTGTTTATAAAAACAAAAATTTTTAAAAGAACCGTCGGAATTGAAAACCCTCCTAACAAAATGACAGTAAAAACAACGTTAACGGTCGTAAATTTGAACGGGGAGTAACAAGGCGTAAAAAAAAACGTTAAAAGGTCACCTTTTTTAACGGCCAGCTAACAAGTGCAGTAACAACAACGTTAAAAGGTCCATAAATTTGAATGGCCGCTAACAAGTGACAGTAACAACAAAAGTTAAAGGTCACTCAGTTTGAACGGCAGCTAACAAGTGACGTAAAAACAAACGTAACAGGTCCATAAGTTTTAACGGCCAGCAACAAGCCCAGTAACAGCAAACGTTAAGGTCACTCAGTTTGGAAAGGCCAGTAACAAGGACGTAAAAACAAACGTTAAGGTCACTAAGTTTGAATGGCCGCTAAAAAGTACAGTAACAACACACGTTAACAGGTTCATAGTTTGTCGGCCGCTAACAGTGACATTTTTAAAAACACCGTTAACAGGTCCTTTTAAATTTGAACAGCCAGCTAAAAGTGACAGTAAAAACAAACGTTAAAAGGTCCCTAGTTTTATGGCAGCTAAAAGTGAAGTAACCAAACGTTACGGTCCCTAAGTTTTAAACCCGGCCCGAACAGTGCAGTAACAACAAACGTTAAAAGGTACCAGTTTGAATGGCCAGCTAACAGGACAGTAACAAAAACTTTTTCAGGTCATCAGTTTTATTGGGGCCCGCTAAAAGTTTCAGTAACAACAAACGTACAGGTCAATAATTTTTTTGGCCCGTAACAAGTGCAGTAACAACAAACGTTTTTAAAGGTCACTGTTTAAATGGCCAGCTAAAAGTGACAGTAGCAAAAAACGTTAAGGTCCTAGTTTGAACGGCCAGTAACAATGACAGTAACAAAAAACGTTAACGGTCAAAAGTTTGAACGGCCAGTAACAAGTACAGTCCCAAAAATTTAAACAGGTCCATAATTTTGAACGGCCAGCTAACAAGTGACAGTAAACAACAAACGTTAAAAGGTCACTCGTTTGAAGGGCCCAGTAAAAAGTGACAGTAAAAACAAACGTTACGGTATAAGTTTGAATGGTCGCAAACAATCCAGAAGGCGGGCCTTTAGGTCTCCCTCACCCCCCTCCCCCTTTCTCCTCTTTCCCGCCTAAAACTTCATTTTTTGTGTGATAAAAGAAAATTTGTCTGATTTTGAGGGCCCAGAGAATCGGGGGCACGTGAAAATTTTTGATTCGAACTGTTGAATGTTTCAAGGCAATGTACACCCCTTCACGCCCAAAAATGAAAACACGCTTTTTAGGCACAGTAAAAAAAAAAAAAAATCGCAGATTTGTTGAAAATGCTTGAACTACGTCATAGGCCATCAAATCATTAAATCTCTTTTAACGTTTTGATAATTTTATAGGCACAAAAAAAGTCAGCTGTTCCTTTAAAAAGCTTGACATTTTTTCATGGGCTCAGCACAAATCATTAAATCTCTTTACTCTTAAAATTTTTAGGCACAGAAAAGAAATTTTAAATTTTTGTCCCGAAGTTCGACGGTTTTGTAGGCACAGTACAAATCCACTATCCTTTTTAATGCTTTGCAGTTCTGCGGTTTTTCCCTGGCCCTTCGTGCCCCCTGTCTCATGGTGACCGTTTCGTGTCCCCTCCCGTCTTTGGCGTTGGTTTATTCCGTCGGGGTCACCGGTACTGGCAAAATTCATGGGGGCTGTGTTGGACGGTTCTGGTGGCACCCCTCGGAGGGAGAGTCACTCACGCCGGCGGGCGATAGGTGTCCTTTTTATGTCGACCGAAAGGCGCAGAACCACCCAAGTATTCGGCGCGCGCGTGTTTTCCTGGTGGGTTGCTCTTGACGCCTTCATATTGGCTGCTCCCAAAGGATTGCCGGTGCTGGGGCTGCGGCGGGCCTGGCCGGGCTGTGGCTGTGGTCGGGGGATCGGAATGAGCGGAGTGGCTGCGGTGCCACTGAGGTGGCACGAAGATAAGACGGAAAAAAAAAAGAAAAAAAAAAAAGCAGACAGAAAAACCCGACCTTTT
>CM031620.1:37622527-37650563 GCA_018398815.1 Conus ventricosus
ATACAATCCCTCGTCAATTGCAATTTACTTTTGGTTTTACTAAACAAAGGAATGCAACTGAAATTGTGATTTATTTACATTATGCGCAATTCATAAACCCTAGTGTGTGTTTATTCGTCATTAACAAAGTGACATATAAATCACACGAATTTTGCATAGTATTTAAAATAATAATAATAATAATAATGAATACTTATATAGCGCCTATTCTCGCTAACCAAGCTCAAGCGCTTTACAATCAACACTCGTTTACACAACGGGGGCCTACCTGGTAGTGCCGACTGAAGAGCTGCCAGCTGGCCTTTCATTCAGTCGTTTCCCGTGTCACCCAGTCAATATCGTTCAATATTGATCACTCATTTTCCTTATTCCTTCATTCTTTCCATTTCTCACGCAGGGTGCATGCTATGTGAACGTGTCATCCATACCAACGGCCAAACTGGCCTATCTTCCGAAAGTTGGTGATGGGTTTTACGTGTTTTGCAAGATGTTATGCGTGCGTTCACACCGGAACCTCGGTTTATAGTCTCATTCGAAGGACTGTAGGGGAAATGGAGTCAGAACCAATGTTAACTCCGAGGGAAAAACCCCTGCACCGAAACGCCGGGGCGGAGGTTCGAACCTGCAACCCCGGGATCACCAAGTTTAAAGAGTCAGGCGCTCTACCAACTGAGCTATTCCGGCTCATTATATTCTCCCAAAAGCCCACTGCAGCAGTGCAGAAGAAAAAAAATTTGTATTTCGTCATCATTTCCCTTTTTCATATCAAACTGCTCTCAAAATCTACATTATACCATTGACAAAGCTTGGCTACATCTAAAACACTACATCAAATCTTTGTTATGTAGTTTTTTTATATCATGTCAAATTGCATAAAAGGTATTTCGCACTTATTGGATAATTTTTACGATCGTACCACAGAAAACACCTATCACTTTTCTTAACACGTTGATTCCATTTGCCATCGCTGTCAATAATTTCTGGAAGAAAAATTTGCAAAACGCATTTTACATTTTCACAACCAAGTTCAAACCATACAAACTCAAAACTATCACAAATAGGGTCTTAAAAACACTTTACGGCCCATGTGGATTTACCTCGTGAATCTAACCAAAAAACATTTGTAAGCTTTCAAAACAGCCTCTTATCTTCATCCCTGATGTCTTTAGCCAGCGTCTAATACACTCACATTTGAATCCATGAATAGGGACGGGGGTGATGTCCAACATCTCCATAGACTAGATCTGTAGGGATTTTTATATGACCCGTAAAACCTTCTTTAGAGCATACAAATAAACCTTTTCAACATGAACACGGCAACACCAATCCCCCCAATTCTGCACCATAGAGAGCCATTGGCTGTACCTGAGAATAAAAAGTTTGATAATACTCTAAGCAAATTACTATTAAGTGTGTACAATCATTGAAATTAAAAACAATACATTTTTTCGCCCCGCTTGCAAGATCTTTATGTTAGAAAACAAATACCAAGAGAGCACCATTAATTATAGCCATTTGCTCACCAAAGACCACTCCTCTCTCTCGTTCTGCAAGGCACCTTCATTTTCTAAATCAATAACATCTCTTTTCAATATTTACCTTAAGTTGGGGTCGGGATGCTGCGTTACAAAAATTTTTTCAACTGGATCTGAAACCCAACTGATTCTCGACAACAAAGCTGTTGCATCTCCTTGCTTATACCTTTTTGTACAAAGTTGGAAATCTGTAAATCACCAGCACATCTAACCCTTGCTTTTACACAGTTAGACATCGCTTAAAAAATCAATACACCTTTCCCCTTATTCCATTCTTTTGAAAGCATTGGCCAAGTATTTTTTTAAGGACACTAACCAAATCCTTTTTGAAGTCAATGAAAGCTACGTAAAATATGATTCCATGAAACTGTTTCTGTAAAACTGAAAAAAGTTTAAACATCTGATCGATAATTGGATGACCTTTTTAAAAACACCGATGCCACTCACCTGTACATCAATAAGTCAACCATCCTTGCAGTCTACAGTTAGCTATAGAACTATCATTTAACTATTTAACCACAAGTGATATGTCACTATAACACCTGGATCATTGACTTCACTTTTGTTGATAATGGCAGTATACTCGCTTTTGTCCACTTAACCAGGAAAAAATCCCTTTGTCAAAAAAGTAAATAGAAAAATCTGACAAAGTCTCAGTTACGGATTTCCGGCATTTGTAAATGATTCTCCCAACGATACCATTGGGGCCTACAGCTTTTCTGTTCTGGAGTTTTTTTTTTTTCTTTGTTTCTTTGTTTGTTTGTTTGTATTTTTACTGCAGAGATTACTTTTGTTCTTGAGTTGTGCAGTCGAAGTAACCTGCATAGTTATTAAAATCAAAAAAAACTTCTTTCTTTTACTTTTTCGCGTTTTCTTAAGTTTCTTATTCGATGCCGTCTTTTAAAGCTGATTCTACTTTTTGGGGAATTCATTTTTTGGGGGCGTTTTTAAAATTTTGCTAACTGATTTTTTTGCGCGAAACTTCCAAACTCTTGATCTTCCACTGAGTTAATTAAACAGCACAAAAAAAGGAAATTTATAACTCCCCCTCCTTCACCCCCAAACCCCCCCCCCCCCCCAACCCCCACAAAAAAAACACCCCCACAAACCCCACACACACACCCCCACACACACAAAAAACACGCACGACGGCACGCACGCACGCACGAGGGAGCAGGGACGCACGCAGGGCACGCACGCACACACCCAAGCACCACAACACCCCCACACACACAGACACACACAAAACCACACACCCCCACACACAACACACACACACACACACACCAAAACACCACACCAAAATTTGTTTTATCCAATATCAAAATCCCATTTGCATGGTAAATATTCCAACCTTTTAAGATATACACTTTGGTTCATTAATCAATGAACAGGGGGTGCAGCATCCCACAACCCCCGGCGTAAACAAAAAAAAAGCCCCTATTATCTGGGAAAAAAAAAAAATCTATATTCACTCCCCTGATTAACTGCTAAAATTTAGGTTTTAAAAGTTTATTGTTCAAAAAACCCTAAAATTTTTAAATTTAGTTTTATGGAGTTTCCCAAAAGTCTTTCTTACTGCAGTGAAGAATTTTAAAATTAAATTTTCGCCCTTTGGGAATGTTTGAAATAAAAAAATTTGTACTTTTCCTCTCAGTCAGAACAAAAAAAAACATTTTTTTTGCGACCCCCAACACTGTGTTTATTTTAAAAATTGGAAAGGTTGTGTTCAAGAAAAGGGAGGGGACCCAAACGATAATGGGTTCCCCTTTAATTTTCCTTTGTCAATGCGAGTGTTTAAAAACTTTGGAGGGGAAAGTAAAAAATTTTCTAATTTTCATTTGATAAAAAAGAAAAAACGGGGGTTTGTCTTGGTTTACACGAAAATGAAAAATATTCATGAAAATTTAAAGTCATTTCGATTAAAAACTTTTTTTCGTAGCCCACATTAAGTTCCTTGATCTGTAGGGGGAAACGGGATTTTTTTAAAAAAAAAGAAAGGTAAAAAACATTCAGTGGATATGTGGTCATGGGCATATCCCCTGTTCCCCTTTTTATGTGAAACGTTAATAAACAAATCAATCCAAAAACTCTTTTCGCCTATTCAAAATTTTTTCCCTGTCAGAAAGTGAAATTTCTTTTCTTTTTGCATTTAGCAAAAGCCCCTTTGGCAAATATTTCAAAAGATAATAGTCAAAAATTGAGAAAAAAAGAGGTTTTTTTGTTTTTTTTTTTTGGGGGGGGGTCATCTTTGATTAAGTCGACTTTCCATTTTTGTGTTATAGCTGTAGATAAGTTAATTCTTTTGACTCGTTGTGTTGGCCTTTTTCCCGGCCCTGATTTTCCCCCCGTCTAATATCACGTAATGTTAGTTAGTTAGTTAGTGTTTATAGGGTCCAGCGGACTACTTGGAGCCAAATCAGGACCTCAGCTATCATAATTATCTAAGTCTCTAAATACAAATACCCACACTAGTATTAACACATCGTTTAAAATTTATGAGGACAAAAACACAATTATCTGTTCAACTCCGGCGACACCTGCATGCGTTATTAAAACACTATTTTATAAAATAAGTTTACCTCTTTCAAAAAAGAAAAAAATAAGATCTACTGAAATCTCACGAAAAGAACCGATAAATCACTGGTGGAAAAGAACTTCTCTCTGATGCACATCAAATCAGCTCATTCTGTCAAAAAATGATTAACACTGAACAAGCTGTCACACGCGACACACCATGGGGGGTCTTCCCTTCTGAATATCCAACTGTGCGTTATATAGCTGTGCCCAATATGTAACCGTGACAAAACCGATTCCTCTTTACGGTTACGTACCACCGATGGGAAAGGATTGGTTAAATCTGGGCAAATTTTAAACAATTTATTATGAATTTGATTACACCATTCATTCTGCCACAGTTCACAACAATACAAACTAGATTTATGACGTAGATCAGAGTGAGGAACAAACTGCATAGGCCTCCTGGAAAGACTTGCACCGAGAGCTTGTTTGGCTGCTTTGTCCACCACTGAGTTACCATAGATTCCCATGTGGCTGGGGACCCACAAGAAAACTATATGCTTTCCCGAAGCGACAAGCTGAGCATGAAGATCATGAATATCAGCCAAAACTGGATGTGACACTTCTCTTGTCGATAAAGCTGACAATGCCGACAATGAATCCGAAAAAAATAATGATCAGCTGACGAATTTGATGATAGTAGCAGCTAACAAGTTAGCAACCTCCTTTTTATTAGTAATAATCGATCCATTAACTTGCAAACATTTTATAACTGATGTAGCCGACTTTCTCTTAATCTTACGGATTAGTTTCCAGATTTTCCTTGAATTGACCTTAAAAGGGACAGATTTGAACAAAATTTTTTCGACACTTAGCTCTAAAAACGCCTGATGTTTAATTTTGTTCCCCACCATAGGAAACCTAGTAAAAAGTCTTTGAGCACCTTTTCTCTTACCCTTCAGAGTTTTGCACTCTTTAAATCATACCAAGGGGTCTTAACATCATTTGGTTTATCACGGACTTGGGAATAGCTTCCTTAGCATTCTCTACTATCACTTTAGTGAACTGTAAAACAGGATCATCATAACCCCGCAACAGATTCATAGGTAGTCTACTTAAAATCTTTTGCTGATAAAGACTCCAATCCGCAGAGCAAAACTTCCATGTTTCCCGGGGGGACCCCTGCATTTGCTTCGTAAAAGAAATAAAAACCGGAAGTGATCACTCCCGCTTAGGTCCGTATGAACCTGCCATTCTAAGTCCAAAAATAAGGAAGCGTTAGTTAGTTAGTTAGTTAGTTAGTTAGTTAGTTAGTTAGTTAGTTAGTTAGTTAGTTAGTGTTTATAGGGTCCAGCGGACTACAAGTAGCCAAATCAGGACCTCAGCTATCATATCTAAGTCTCTAAATACAAATACCCACACTATGTTAACACATCGTTTAAAATTTTTGAGGACAAAAACACAATTATCTGTTCAACTCCGGCGACACCTGTATACATTATTAAAACACTATATTTTATAAAATAAGTTTACCTCTTTCAAAAAAGAAAAAAAATAAGATATACTGTAATCTCACGAAAAAGAACCAATAAATCACTGGTGGAAAAGAACTTCTCTCTGAATAAGGAAGGGTCGCAAATGGACAAATCCAAGTGAGGCAAAGAACCAGAAGGAGAACAAAGGTTGGTGAGCCTGAATTCAAAAGACAGAGATCATGATCCGATATAAAATCTTCAAGAACTTTCCCTTGAGAATTTGTGCGGTTACTTCCCCACTGTGGAGAATGACCAAGTCACCCAATAAAAGAAATGGGCTAGGGAGCTGAGAAATTAAACCACCAACTGACTCTTCGAAATCACAGAAGATGGAGATAAATACAAACAACATATCGTAACCACCTTGTTTAACGAGATACGAAGTGCCACTGCCCTCCATATCCGTCTGAAGTGGAAATTTTTCTGTATGTAGTACCGAATTATGAATATAAAGAGAAACGTCTCTCCTTGAAAAGTCTGCAGAAGCTGCAGGAGAAACCAGGAATCTCATGCTTCTTACTTGCATTTTAAAAGGGTTTCCTGAAGAGCAATTACCGAAGATCTATACTCTGTCAATAATAGCTCAAGGTCTCGACAATTTGCTTTAACTCCCCTTATGTTCCACTGGAGTATGTCCATGTTAGGTTGTAAAAGAAAATTTATCATCCCTCTTCTCCAGAAACTTCACTGTCCACCAAAGAACTAAAACGGTTCTTCAGGACAAGATCAGAAGCCGATGCTCCTGATAAATTTCTAAGTTGTTTGTTGCCATGCTTAGAATTTGCTCTTACTGGACTGAAACCTGCTGCACTAAATACTTGACTTCGAGATTTTCCCTTAGGAGGGTCTGGAGTCCGAAAAGGACGCTCCTCACTGCGTGCCCGTCCCGCACTGCTGCCATTGGCCTGCGAGAGAGAGGACATCTCCTTCCTCCGTCCCTCGCCCCTGACCTCTGATCCACAGCACCCTGCACAACCGAAACACCTCCTCCCTCACCAGCAGGGACCGAAGCCTGTTGTACACTGCCGGATGTAACACCATTGCATTTCTGAGACAAAACCTCCACCGACCGTTCAAGCACGGTAAGCCGATCCAAAACCGATGACAACATTTCTGTCAATTTCTTCTCTAGAGTAGTGAATGGAGCTGCTCCTAGATTATCACCCGATGACCGGTTCGCAGAATCGTTAACCACCATTCTGTGCATAAGTAGCAGCCGAAGGAGTCCTGACCTCCACTAACCTTCTAGCCTCCAGAAAGGAACATTTCCTCTCAATCTTTACTTTCTGAATCTCGCATTCCTTTTTCCACACTGGACAACTTTTTGAATTTGCTGAATGATCACCCTTACAATTGACGCAGAATACAGCATTTGTACAAGACCCATCATGCTCTTCTGACCACAGTCACGGCAGATCTCCTGGCCCTGACAGGCTCGACTGGAATGCCCAAAGCGTTGACAAATTGAAACATCGCAAAGGAGATGGTACAAAAGGTGTAACTTTCACTCGAACATAACCCACTTTGACAAACTTCGGGGGAGATGGCATAGCAGAAGTCAAGAATAGCGTGTTAGTTTCAATTACTTTTCTTCCTTTAGAGATTTTGACTCTATGGACCTGTAACACACCCTGACTTTCCATCTCAGTCCGAATTTCTGATTCAGCAAGTCCAGCTAGATCAGCACATCTAATTACCCTTTCGAATAGTTGAGAAAGGGGTGAATAGAAACCTTAACTGTGATCTGCATAAGTTCAGAACAGTCTCTTTTCAACAACAATCGAGACGCCGCTTCTGTCGCACAATTGACAAGATAACTACCTGATCTGAGTCTTTGATCATTTTGAATCCTGTGGAAGAAACTCCCTCAAACCACTTACAAATGGCAAAGGGAGAAATCCGAGCTAATGATTCATTTGGGTCTTTGGCTCCACAAAAGGGAAACTTGGCCATGTGTTTTGGATACCCTTTCTCTTTGCCACCTCTCTTATTTCCTCATCTGAGTCTGAATCTCTACTTTCTCCTCTGTCGTTTGGAATGACTGCTTTGATTACTCATTGGGCGTAGGCTCAATGACGGCCCGGAATTTGACAGTCACCCTAGGAGAGCTGCCGTGCTAGGGAAGGAACAATGATGGCCCTACGAAGGACATGTGAAGATGTACACGCAGGGCGTCCATCTGCCTGATACCGTCCCTCAAAACCAGACAGGACTGCTGTAGCGACTCATTTACGCAGAGCCATTCATCTCTCAGCCAGTGTCAGCACCTTAGATTGCGGGTGACTTAGGGCCACCACTCCGATAGATCTCAGAAAAAAGAAGCATTGAAAAGGAAGACTGGAATAATAGATAAAGAACAGACTGAAGAACCGGGAAGAAAGAAACAAGACGACATAGAGGCTGCAGATGATGTGGGGAGACTTCATGGTGAAAAGAGATAGCGAAAGACATGGTAGGCAGAACAATAGGAAAGACAAGAAAAAGGGGTGGGCACAGGTTGGTCAAGAAACACCCCCGCCACGAGAAGGCCGCCCATGGGGGCTATCACGTAATGTAGAAATTAGTTTTGTTAGTTATGTGTTATAGGGTCCAGCGGACTACTAGGAGCCAAATCAGGACCTCAGCTATCATATCTAAGTCTCTAAATACAAATACCCACACTAGTATTACCTCATCGTTTAAAATTTATGAGACAAAAACACAATTATCGGTTCCAACTCCGGCGCACCTATACATATTAAAACACTATACTTATAAAATAATTACCTCTTTCAAAAAACGAAAAATAGAGATCTACTGAAATCTCACGAAAAAGACCGATAAATCAATGGTGAAAAGAACTTCTCTCTGATATACATCAAATCAGCACATCTTCAATAAAGATTAACACAAACAAGCTGTCACACGCAACACACCAAGGGGGTTTCTTCCCTTCTGAATACCCACTGTGCGTTATATAGCTGTGCCCAATAGTAACCCGTGACAAAACCGATTCCTCTTTAACGGTTACGTACCACCGATGGAAAGGAATTGGTTAAATCTGGCAAATTTTAAACAATTTAATTATGAAGTTGGATTACACCATTCATTCTGCACAGTTCCCCGACAATACATACTAGATTTATGACGTAGATCAGAGTTTGAAACAAAACTGCATATGCCTCCTGAAAGACTTGCACCGAGAGCTGTTTCGGCTGCTTTCCACCACTGATTACCATAGATTCCCATGTGGCTGGGGAATCCACAAGATAACAGTATGCTTTCCCGAAGAGGACAAGCTGAGTAATAAGATCGAAATATCAGCCAAAACTGGATGTGACACTTCTCATTGTCGATAAAGCTGACAATGCCGACAATGAATCCGATTAAAATAAGGAATATTCTGAATCTGCCTGACACCGCACCTGAGGGCCAGAATGTAAAGGCCTTCAGTTCAGCAGTATAAACCATAGACAAGACCAATCCCGCCAATCCTTAACATAGTAGCCTTCCTGAAAATGTTGTCCCACACTCTGGCAGCTGCACCCTCTCACCTTTTGTAGAACCATCAGTAAAAATCTTGATAAAATCTTTATAAAGTTCACATTCCCAAGATAAAGTTGTTTATAAGCAGCACTCGAGGTGACCTCCTTTCCCGAAATTGAGTTAATATAAATTATCTCTGGATTGGCGACTTTCCAAGTAGGAAAATCAGTCTGTAATGGACCGTCATCAACAGCACTCAAATCATTCCAGCTGCCCCGAAGTGGGGCAAAATACGAATACCTAGTGGAGGAATCCGTCTCATTTGGCTTTAAGATCATATGTTGCCTCTAAAAGGCGGGTTCATAACAATAACATAGGCAGGTTTTCTGGATTAGCTCCTCAGGTTCAGGTATAATTCATGGAAAGTACGCAACCTCCTTAGCTCCAGAGTGGGTTCAACAGATTCAACATACAAACTCTCTTTTGAGAATGTGCGAAGTGCTCCCAAGCATCCGCAGTCCTTGATTGAATGAATTGGATCAAGAGCTTTGAGGTAGACTTCGTGCAGAACCATATACCACACACCCCATAATACGCTTTGGTCTCACCAAAGCCCGATACAATCGTAACAAAGTTCGCTTGTCTGCAACCCAAATCAGTGTGGCCTAATAACCATCAAAACATTCAAACCTGACTGGCAAGATTGTTTTAATGTATTTAAAATGAGAGGACAAAAAAGAAAGCTTATTATCAAAAATAACCCCCAAAAATTTCACTTGATTTTGAAACTTTCATTACTGAACACATTAGGACTGAATAGCCGGGTTCTGAGACCAGAGACTTTCCTATGGAAATGGATACACCTGTCTTAGTAACGAAAACTTACTCCATTTTCAGTAACCCACTGCTGAACACGATTAACACACAACTGAAGTTGACGTTCCTGGCACCAAAAGTTTTCCCCTGGCAGAGATGGAGAGTCCATCAACAAATAATGACTTATCAATTCCAACTTCACTGACTGGACGATGTTATTAATCCTTCAGGAAGGGGGGGAACAGAAGTAGAAAGGATGCTACCTAGAGTGGAACACCCAACTCCTGCGTCAAAAGGATCCGAAAGGTCGAATGAAGTCGAACAGTGCCTGTTAACAAAAAATTAGCAATAAACATTGGTAAATTACCTTAAAAATCAATGCTTCAAGTCGAAGAATTCCGTGCCTCCCTGTGGTGTCATAAGCTTTTTCTAAATAAAAAAGAATAGAAACTACATGTTCTCCATTAATCAAAGCATTTCCTGAAAAAGACTCATATCGAACAAAGTGATCAGTAGTAACAGCGGTTGTTCCGAAATCCACACTGGGAACATCCTAAGGCCCCCAGACGTTCTAACACCTTAACAATCGAGATAATACCATCTCTCCCTAGTTTTACATAAGCAACTATTGATACTTATAGGAACATAAGTTGTTAGGATCCGAATGATCTCTGACCTGGTTTAGGAAATAGGGATAACAACCGCCTCCTCTCCACGAAGGTGGAAAACACCCCTAACACCGACCATGATTAAACAAGAACAGAACAACACATTTAAACCCCTCAGCTGGCAAATGTTTGAATAAATGATAATGAATGTCATCTGTCCAGAGCTGAGTTGTTTGGCTTTCAAATGGCGTCCTTTAACTCATTCCATGCTGAAACCGCAGTTTAATCCTCATACTATCTGGCTCGAAGGAACAAGATTTTGACTCCGCAGATCTTTTGATACGCTGAATTCCTTGCAATAATGAATCAGCTGACGAATTTGATGGATTATAGCAGCTACAATAGCAACCTCCTTTTTTTTTATCAGTAATAATCGATCCATTACTTGCAAACATTAACTGATGAGCCCCCCCCCCCCCGGACCCTTTGCCCTTAATCTTACGGATTAGTTTTCCAGAATTTCCTTGAATTGACCTTAAAGGAACAATTTCAACAGCAATTTTTCCAGAGTCTTTTTATAGTTTAAAAGTATATCGAACACTTAGCCCTACAACGCCAGTTTAAAACTTTGTCCCCCCCATAGGAAACCTAGTAAAAAGTCTTTGAGCACCTGTTCTCTTACCCTTCAGAGTTTTGCACTCTTTATCATACCAAGGGGTCTTAAAACATCTTTGGATTATCACGGGACTTGAATAGCTTCCTTAGCACTCTCTACTATCACTTTAGTGAACTTAAAACAGGATCATCATAACTCCGCATCAGATTCATAGCAGTCTACTTAAAATCTGTTGCTGATAAAGACTCCAATCCTGCAGAGCGAAACTTCCATGTTCCGGGGACACCTGCATTTTTTCGTAAAAGAAATAAAAACCGGAAAGTGATTCACTCCCGCTTAGGTCCGTATGAACCTGCATCCTAAGTCCAAAATAAGGAAGGGTCACAAATGGACAAATCCAAGTGAGTCCAAAAGAACCAAAGGAGAACAAAAGGTTCGTGAGCCTGATTTCAAGACAGAGATCATGATCCGATATTAAAATCTTCAAGAAACTTTCCCGGAAATTTGTGCGGTTACTTCCCCACTGTGGAAAATGAACCATTCAGTCACCCAATAAAAGAAATGGGCTAGGAGACTGAGAAATTAAAAAACCACCCAACTGACTCTCGAATCACAGAAGATGCTAGATAAATACAGACAACAAATCGTAACAACCTTGATTTAACGAGATACAGCAGCACTGCCTCCAATTCCGTCTGAAAGTGGGATAAAGGGATAGGCAGGTGTACGGGTAAATATACATGGGTACATAGATATAGATACAGGCAAGCAGACAGATAGATAGAACTAGCGGGAAAGACATTTGATGTTTCTTTTCCCCAGCAGAATTCATAAGTGCATGATCTTTTCTAAGCTGATTCTATATTTGTAAAAAAGAAAAAAAAAAACTTCTGTCTGGTCGACGGTTTAAGTAAATCGTGCGTTTATTTCAGTCATGCAATTGGTAACACAATCACGCAAGTACAAACAGGCACATATACGTTCTCTCTCTCTCTCTCTCTCTCTCTCTCTCTCTCTCTCTCTCTCTCTCTCTCTCTCTCTCTCTCTCTCTCGTCATTCTTCTCTCTCTCTCTCTCTCTCTCTCTCGTCATTTCTCTCTCTCTCTCTCTCTCTCTCTCTCTCTCTCTCTCTCTCTCTCTCTCTCTCTCTCTCTCTCGTCATTCTTTTTTCCCTCAAGAACACAACAGCCCTTGATCTGTTACTCCGTCTTCATATTTAACGTTGCTAACTCGGGAGAATCACTCCCTGTTAAACTATGACGTTGTGTACCCTGAATAACGATCATTTGACCATTTTCGTTGTTCCCTAAGATGTATTAGTATCTTTCATTATCCATTTTGTTAAAAAAGAAAAAGAAAAAAGAAAGAAACTTTTCCTGCAACGGAGATCAGAAGATCGGAGGATGACACTGATCTTTTCCCAGCAAAAGCTAGCAGCTGCTACTGCCAACCTGACAGACCTGTAATCGCACACACTCTTCCTCTGACAAACCAGAATTTAACTGATAGCTGGTGACTTCAATCGCCGTTCACCTAGCTAGAGTTGTCCAGACCTGGACAAGAGGGTGGGGGTGGGGGGGGGGGGGGGGATAGTGTGAAGGCCGAATGACAGATGACAACCTGATACTTGTAAAACAAACCGAACAGCAAACCAGCTTGTCCTTCGAGAGCATGAGAAACATAGAGTACCACGACCTGGTCATTGCAATATGAAACATCCACAAAATATGTGAGAGAGGGATGAAACACCCGCTAGTGTGAGTGGTCATGTCCTTGTACTGCTGGACTTTTCCCCTGGCGGAACAGATTTCTACGAAGCTAAATGAAGCCAGGTGGAATTTATTAACAGCCAACCAGACCAAGCTGGGAAAGCTGACTGACAACTCGGTGAAAAAAAGCAGCACCAGCTCTGGAAATGACGTCCTCTGTAACGTAGATCGCATTACCAACTGCATGCTTGAGGCGGCAAAGCAGAGTATACCGTGAAGCAGAAAAAGACAACCACAAAGAGCGACAATCTCCAGAGATCTTAACAACTCAAATGGAAAAAAAAAAAAAAAACAGTTGCAAGAGTTACGGAGCAACAACGCCACAGATGTGTTCAATAATGCACGAGAAAGAAAACGCAGAAATAAGAAAATCATGACACGAAAAAACATTTCTCTACACACCTTAACATGTAGAGGGCTATACTACAAGGCTTTGAAGACTGAGAAAGATCCCTAATGCAACCACCAGCTTTCTCCAAAGGTAGCACTCCTAGAGGAACGTGGAGAGATGTGCACAGGCACAAAGCTGTGGGAGAACGTCTTCAGAGATGACAGTCTTCTCTTCAAGACGTATCCATGGGCAAAGTGACTGAAGTCAAAAAGAATACTGCAGGAAGAAGCCCAAAGGGCAAACTTCTTTAGCTGCAATAGCTTTGAATTGTATTATCAAAGAGCTGAACTGTGCCATCAGACAACTACAAGAAGTCTCAGGAAAAGACATGATCAAGCATCTGGCCAAAACACCGGGCGGAAGTCATTGGTCACATTCAGCCAGTCATAGAACTCTGCAGAACAATCTTGCGGTTTAAAGGGAGCCATCCTAACACCTCTCCCATGAAGAAGAAGGAAGAAAAAAGACGAGCACAAGAAGCCCAGCTATCGTCCCATCAGCCTTCTCAACTGTTTTGGCAAAGCCATGGAGCGGAAGATAAACTGAACACAGGCCACTCGGAGAAGAGCAATCACATTAGTCCCACAAAGTGAGGCTTCCACAAGAACTGCTGAACGCAAGACCAAATGGCACCCCTAACTCCGGGAATTGAGGCGACGTACACCAGGAGATGGAAACCATCGCCGTTTTCGTCGACTTGGGTAAGGCTTTCGACGAAATGTGGAAAGAAGGCCTCCTCCTGAAGCCCTCAGAAATAAAGGTCTGACAAAATGTACCACTGGATCCACAGTGACTTGTCCCAGTGGTCAGTTTGCGTAAACCTGGATGGTCAGGTGAGCACGCAAGTGAAGATCCCAGATGGTTTACCGTAAGGGGGAACAACTGTGACTTATTCCCGTTGGCTCCTAGTGGAGCATCGGTCATCCACGAGCCTTCTCCATCTCTGCTTGTCCCGGGCGGCGACTTCCAGCTGGCCCCAGGAATAGGCCAGTCGAGTTGTCTCCGCCTCCATCGATCTTCTCCAGGTGGTGCGCGGTCGGCCTCTCTTGCGTCTTCCCTGTGGGTTCCATCGCAAGGCATGGCGGACAACGCTGGATGCCGGTTTTCTGAGGGTATGGCCAAGCCAGCCCCACTTCCTGCGCTTAATTTGATCTTCAATGGGCTCTTGTCCGGCTCTTCTCCACAAGTCTTCGTTTGTGACCATGTCCTGCCACCTGATGCGATAGATGTACAAGCATCTGTTCACAAAGGTCTGCAGGCGGTGTGTCGATGACTTGGTGGTGCGCCACGTTTCACAGGCATATAGAAGCACAGACTTCACATTTGTGTTGAAGATGCAGATTTTGGTTTTTGCAGAGATGGTGTGTGAGGTCCAGACAGGTCGGAGCATCTTGAAAGCTGCGGATGCCTTGCCTATTCTTGTTTGGACGTCTTTGTCTGTGCCCCGTCCTTGCTGATAATGGTGCCGAGGTATGTGAAGCTGTCGACGTTCTGGTCTTCTCCGTCGAGTACAATATTGTTGTCGTTGGCCTCATTGATCCTCATCACCTGGTTTTTGCCTTACTGATCTTCAGTCCTGTCCGTGCGGCAGTACTGTCCAGGGCAGCGGTTTTCCCCTGCATGTGGCTGTGACGGTGGGACAGGAGGGCAACATCATCGGCAAAGTCAATGTCTTCCAGCCGGGAGGTCAGGGTCCACTGGATGCCTCGTTGTTGGTCTTGTATCGTTCTCTCTATGATCCAGTCGATGGCAATCAGGAACAGGAACGGTGAGAGCAGGCAGTCCTGACGACCGCCGCTCAAGATGCCAAAGGGTTCCGTCAGGGATCCACCGTGTACCACTTGGCATGTTGATGGTTCATATGCTGCTCGGATGAGGTTGATGAACTTCTCTGGTACGCCATGGTGGGAAAGAAGCTTCCAGAGGGTTGGTCTGTCGATGCTATCAAAGGCCTTCTCGAAGTCGACGAAGGTGACATGCAGGGGCGAGTTCCATTCCAGTGACTGCTCCATGATGATACGGAGAGCAGCTATCTGGTCTGTGCATGATCTTTCACTGCGGAATCCAGCCTGTTCTTTTCTCAGCCTCTTGTCGATGTTGTCCTTCAGCCGCTCGAGGATGATTCTGTTGAAGACATTCCCTGGGATGCTGAACAGTGTAATGCCTCTCCAGATCTTGCACTCCTTCAGGTTTCCTTTCTTAGGGAGCTTGATAAGGTAGCCGTGCTTCCAGTCTCAGGGTAGTTGTTCGGTCTCCCAAACTTTCTGGAAGAGTTCATGAAGCATATTGATGGTTGCTTCGCTGCCAGTCTTGATTGCTTCTGGTGGGATATTGTCGGGGCCTGGTTGTCACGGTCGCTAAGCCGGACGACCCTACCACCCCTACCCACGCCTATTACACACTACAGCAGACAACACAGCACACTAACACAGCTTTACAATCATGCGCACTTCTTTATTTCACACACACACTTTGGCGCCACCACTCACGTCCATCCACACCCACACACCGGTATCCGCTTCTTCACTGACCCACACTCCCCTGATACGACCCTGAGAACCTTAACCTATACTAAAGCACCAGTTGCGGTATATCACTGCGACCTAGGGACGCAAAGATAGCCCGCACACGTGGTGGCTAACTACTAGGGACAAGGACCGACCAAGGGACTCTAATCTCTAAACTACTCCCACCCACACCTCTTCCCAGGACCCACCCTTCTCTTTGACCGGGACCACTACCGAACTGGTCGCTGCGTCCTAAAGGAGGCAACGACAAGTACCCTACACTGCGCTGGCCACTACGTCCAAAAATGAGGCAGTAGCTAAAACCCCTAACCCTACTGCTAACGCTACACCCTTCTACCACAACCATGGGACAACCCATCCCGGCCCGGAAAGCTCCAGTCCTCGGCGCTGTTCGTGGCCCCTCGCAGGCTGACACCTCCCTGAAAGACTCTGCCCCCCGGCGCTGACCGTGGCCTCTCGCAGGCTGACAGCTCCTGAAAGACTCTGCACCCCGGCGCTGACCGTGGCCTCCCACGTCCGATCCCCGAAGACTCTACACCGGCGGCGACCGTGGCTCTTCAGTCTGACTCCTCCCCCGCGCTGGGCCGACACCAAAACGCACACACACCATTACGCCCTCTCGACGAGTCCGGGACTCGAAGGACGCCTCCTCCTCTGAAGGCCCCGCCGGACATGAGGGTGAGGGAAGGTCTGGTGCAGCCCCCTCTCACAGGACGCCCGAACAGGGAAGAGCAACAGGTGGCTGGAGAACCCCCGGAAGAACCCGGTTGAGGAGGAGAGCTGCCCACAGACGGCAGACGGCCTGGATGGTCTCCCTCTCCGGGGAAAGCAGCAGGCAAGGGGGAAACCGCCGCTCACCTCCCGGCACGCGGCAGTAGACTGCAGTGGTCTGGCCCACCCTCAGGACGGAGCAGGATACTGCTGACACAACTGTAGGCCATATGTAATTTTGCTATACCCAAGTCAACAAGGCTCATAGGCTACTTGGTAAAGCTTTAAATTTCCTCCATCTCCCTTGCCTACTTCCCACTGGGGCATGAGAGTGACCCCTTGAATTTCGATTACACCCCCCCCCCCCCCCCCCAACCGTTACTCGCTTTGGGGTCATCAGATCCATTTTCCTGCCAACCCCTTACAATAGATTTAAAACAATATTCTCTTTGAGCCAATCCACACTTATTGCATATGGAATTATGAATCGCACCCAAATCTCGAAGAAAGAAAACAAATCTTAAGCGATCCAACGCGGGACTCCATGGCCATTTCTAGGAAATGCTAAGTAGTTTAGGAAGTGGGTGACTTCACCAGGAGATGTCTCCTACTAATAATCAGTAGTAATACACATCTTTCAAAACCAAACAAAAAAAATATCAATTTTTGGCGGTTCACAGTTCTAGCATGTTCATACAAGAGAATCGGCTCGCAGCCACAATCCTTCCATTCTTACCCTCTTTACACTGTCAATTATATTCATATCAACACAACATGATTTGTTCGCCAAATTTCCATCCAGCACCTCACTCTCATGTCATCTCTTGTCGGATAACCAGTGGTTATCCTTGTTATGTCAACACACCATACTTCATACAATATTACATGCTGCACATCTCCGTTTTTATCCTATCAACTGCTGAGCTACCCGCCTTAAACTTTACCTTACCTTCTTTCCAAATACTAAAATTCATAACGGGACTGTCTCCCTACAACCTAAGATATCTTTCTCCAAACCCTATTCTGTCAAAAACCGTACATCCTGCATTGTGTGACGACTGTCATTTACTTTTTTAAAAAACCCCAACCATATGGATCACTGTCCTGTACCAAATACGTACGTCACAGATACAGTCTGCACGCGCACGACACCGCGTCGAGAACCATGACTCGTAACGAAAGTGAAAAGACACAAATATAAGTTGAATGGTCACGACCGTACTCCAGTATAAAAACTCGACCACAAATCAGCTTGGCCTACTGCACAGTTAACCGATTCAATGCTGTGCAGGTCAAACTCCGAAATCGTTAAGCAATTTCAACGACCCACTACTATTTACAACTGAAATTGAGCACACTCCCTTTATGATTCACGCAGACATATCTGCACTGACTCTTATTATGATCCTCAACAAAATGCAACCTCGTATTACCTTCTTATTGACCCCCTGAAATTAACATGAACTAATCACAACCAATATCTACATCACCGTCATCAACGGTTATTATATCGAACCCACATTGTCTATCCAAACTGTCACATGACAATCGAATCGGGAACCACTTTGTACACTAATTACACAATATACAGAAAAGAGGTAACAAAAACAAACCCGGCTGACAAGAAGTTTCAATCAGAACCAAGACGACGACATACAGACAACAGTATACGCCACAAACATTTAAAACAACTAAACATAACATGAGACAATACAGTACAACTCGCCATAATACAAGACAACACGACGAACAACACACATGAACCTAACAAATCACTAACTGGACACACAGACGTTCAACCACACAGTTCTGAAACTGGCTGAAGTGGTGCCAACAAAGACGACACCGATCGGCACAGGCCAAGGGCACCAAACCGACGAGGACCTGGCACTAACTATGACTCGAAGTCACTCCTCAAAAACTAACGGCGCTGCCGCCGCACCCACAAGGAGTACGTCCACCGAGAACACCAGGGACCCAAGTGAAGCTACCCAACGCATTCCGCCCTGGTCGGAATCAAGCGAACTCTACTCACAACACAAACAGCGATTGGTCAGAGCAGCGTATCCCCCGCATAGCTGACACGCCCGACCCAACGGACTACTTGTTGCTCGTGCAACAACACGACAATTTACCACAACAACTCACAGACTCGACAACACCTACAACAGCCGATTTTCTGCCCGCCTTCTCTGGTGTAGAACCAAAGTAACAAAAGGGTAACAATCGGGAACGAAACCAACCTCCGCTTCCATCCTTCAACAAGTGAAGATTGGAATTCAAGAATATTGTATGTCCTATTTCCCAGCCCCTACCTAGCTAACCTTCCACCTTAACCAAAACCCAAATCTTACACACGCACGCTCGCACACACACATATACACATATGCACACGCGCACACGCTCTCTATTTCTGAACTACCATTACTCCAAATACATGGACGTTTGATTTACTACCCCCGATCGGTGACACTGGTGCTTTGTTGTTCTTGAGGTGTCGGACGGCCTTCCGGATCTCTTCTTGGTAGGGGGGTTGGTGTTGATGTTAGTGGTGTCTCGGAGGGTGGTATGTCGGTGGATCTGGTGGTGCTGGCGGTTGAGGAGCTCTGGAAGTGTTCTTTCCAGCGGTGCAATGGGCCTCTGGGTTGGTGAGCGTGTTCCGTCCTTGTCCTTCACAGGTGCCTCTGTCACTCGTCGACTCCCTGCTAACTTCCGTGTTATGTCGTACAGCTCCTTCGTGTTCTTCTGTCCGGCTGCTTTTTCTGCTTCTTCTGCCCGGTTCTCTGCATTAGTTTCTCTTGTCTGTCTTATGCTTCTCTTCACTTTTTTGTGTGCTTCTGTGTGCAGTTTCTGTGCCTCTGCAGTACTTGCTCTGGTCTTGCTAATGTTGACTGTTGCTTTCCTATCTTTTCTCTCTTTCACTTTCCACAGTGTCTCTGCTGATATCAGGGCTTGTGGACTCTTGTCTTCTTCCCAGAGTCTTCTCACATGTTTCACTAAGCACTGCTTTGATTGTTCCCAGAGCTGTTTTTACTGAGGGCTCTTCATCGACAAGGGATGCTAATGTGTCAAATCTGTTGGAAAGTTCCACATTGAAGCTGTCTTTTGTCTGCAGGTCTTTTAGCATGTCCCCGTTGAATCTGTTCCCTGGCTTGTTGGTTTTCTGGCATGTCTCTTCAGCTTGAACTTGAACTTCCCACAACAAGGTGATGGTCCGATCCAACATCTGCTCTCTCATTGCTCTGGCATCCAGTAGTGACCTCCCAAAGCTGTTGCCGATACAAATGTGGTCAATCTGGTTTTCTGTGTGGCTGTCTGGTGAAACCCAGGTAGCTTTGTGGATGGTCTTTGTTGGAACAAGCTACGCCAATTGTCAATCCATTGAAGACAGGGAAGTCACAGAACAGCTCTCCGTTTTCATTCATGTCTCCAAGGCCTTCCTTTCCATGCTTTGTTCCCCATCATTATTGTCATTTTCCGATCTTGGCATTGATGTCACCCATCAAGATCAGTAGATCTCCTTTCTTCTTCTGCTTGATTGTGGATTGTAGTTTCTCGTAGAAGTCTTCTTTCAACTGTTTGTCTGCATCATTGGTGGGTGCGTAGCATTGCACAATGAGTGTTTTCCGCACTCTGGTGTAGAATCTTGCGGTGATGATACGCGGTGACACAGCGGTCCACTCCATCAGTGCTGCCGCAGCCTGTCTGGAGAGCATAAGCCCGACCCTTGGGTGTGTGGAGCTCTCTCTTCTTCATGCCCTGAGTAGATCAAGGTCTCCCCAGTGCCAAGCCGCATCCATCCTGAGTGGGTCCATCTGGTCTCACACAAGCCTAACACAGCAAGATTGTACTGCTGCATCTCTGCTGCAACCTGTGCAGTTTTCCCAGCCTCGTACATGGTCCGAACGTTCCATGTGCCGATCGGGTAGTTGTCTTGGGTGACAGAAGAGTCCTCGGCAAAGCAGCTTCCTTTCGGCTTTCACTGCGACGCTTCATACGCAATCTGGCTAGATTGTCTTCCTCTCCCAGGACACACAAAGTAGACAAGTTTATCGTGGACGTTTCTGTAACTGGCTTTTTTTTTACAGGCCGGGCAGTTAACCCTGCGCAAACCTATTATCCTCTAGGAAAGTGGTCCAAATTTCGTCTGGCTTCTCCCCCTTGACCTGTCCAGTATGGTTGCACCTATCTGGCATAGCTCTCGGGATCGTAAAAGCACACAAGCCCCACCACTACGACAAAGTAAAGGACCATGGTGAGGGGGGAACAGCTGTGCTGACTCTTTTTGTGGCCTTCATTGACGACAGTGTTGGACAGATGTCCATCCACATCTCCATGCTGACTACCGAGCAGTGTGCTTCAAGCGGAGAAGATCAACATGGCACCACAGCGGATGCATGTGGCAATGAACTAGATCTCAGACTGGGCTAAATCGTGTAAGGTCACAATCAAGAGAACGAAAACAAGGCCACGTGCTTTCTTCTCTCCTCCAAGGAAAAAAGGAATAAACCCTGCAGTTTGAAGGCCAGAGCGTTTTCGCAGCAAGGCAAGCCAACCTTCTTCACTGCGAGACTGGACAGAAGGCTCGCACGTCTGTTCAGAGGAGCGTGGTCAGGAAGATGGCTGTGACGAAGAAAATGGCAGATACCAAGTGGGGAAACAACCTGAAGATCCTAACTCAACTATACACGGGATCTGTTGGACCACACACAGAAGACCTTTCACTTCCCGGCCAACAGCGGTTGAAAGCAACACAAACCAATGAAGGCGAAGAACGCCAGCCTCCTGCTCAACACAGACACCATCAACAGCACCTT
This sequence comes from Conus ventricosus, assembly GCA_018398815.1. Lineage (NCBI taxonomy): Eukaryota > Metazoa > Mollusca > Gastropoda > Neogastropoda > Conidae > Conus > Conus ventricosus. Next base: position 37,643,838 of record CM031620.1, read on the forward strand.
CATAGCTGCAATGGAGATGGTCAACTATCACGCTAGGAGAAAAGAAACAAGAACTCCAAAGACTAACAGAGAAAATTAGGTTTCGTTGTCATCCTGTGCATGACAATGCAGAACGGTTAGTGAATACTTTTTTGTCATCTGTGATGTCCCTGGAGTCGGAACAAAACACCACACAGCAGTAGAACGGAAATCCATGACCCTCAAAATGCTGGACGGGGACCATCCATCCAACACCTAGATCCCAGTCTATACAACTGGTTCACCAGATATACTCAGCACAACCACGTTTGCGATAGTCACAGTCAAGGAAAATAAAAGCACAACCAGTAACGTTTATGAGCTTTTCAGATTTTATATTCATGAAGGTGGGGGTAAAAGAAAAAAAAGAAAAAAACAAAAAAACAAAACCCTATAGTTTATGCAAAGCAAATGGTCACGCACGAACCGAGGAAACTGAAGATAAGTCATGCGTTTTTGCACACATCTGTATACTTCAAGGAATAATCTAGAAGGAAAGCAAACCGAGGCTGTGAACGAAAACTAACATTGTCGGAAGAAAGTCTAACTCTTGAAGGACTGATCGCATTAGAAGCAGTAAGGGAGACAGGCCAAAAGAATTGTAAGGAACTTGAGTTCTGTATCCCTTCTAACTGTTTGACACAAAGTAGGATCCTCCTGTATGGTCAATAGAATGCACACACTTTTGTCGAAATTCTAAAATGAAGACCAGACAGGTTTCTGGATCTGAAGTTGGGTGTAAATCCGAAGGAGTCACTCTGTTGCAATGATATTCATAAGGAACAGGGGAAAGCACTATCCACATAAAGTCATGATGACCTCACCAGCCAGAGTCAGTTCTGGTGCCATGGTCTAATGCCCAATCCTTTTGATCTTTTTTTTTTCTTCTTCGGTCTTTTTTTTTTCTCCCATTAGAGTAGGCGTGGAGATCAGTGGGAAGGAAAAGGGAGAACGAGGGAGAGCGTTGTTACTGGAATGTGGCTTGGTAGAGGAGACACTTGAATTTCTTCAACCATCTCAACGTTGCTTGATTGTCTGTGATGGTTTTGGGTAAAAAGCTTTATCTTAAGCACTTCTGTTCTTCAGTTTTTTCCTTGAAGAACGCGAATTGTTCCTTGCGAACTGCTTGACCATATTGGTGCTTAGTCGGTCCTCGCTTGTGAGAAGTATTGGATATAGTATCAGGCTTGTATGACATCATCCACTACGTGAATTTAAAGCAAAAAGCCAGTATTTGCCAAGTTGAGAATTCAAGAAAGCTTCTGACTGTTTTGACTGGCAGTTTATTTTTAAGATTTTTAGATAAGGGACATGAATTCTGCAGGGACGAAAAAAAAACGATCAGATGTCAAAATGTTTCAATGTACCGAAAGGATACAGGCAGGGGGATCCAAAGTCTCTGTTTCTGTTCTTTTTGTGTGTGTTGAAATGCTTGCAATCGTGGTACGAAGATCCATATATAAGACATGAAATGAATCACAGGGAACTGAGAATCTCCCAGTTTGAAGACAACATGCAGTTAACAAATAGTGGTGATAATATATTTGTTTAAAAATCTACATTACATGGTGAAGAAATTTGGTTATTCTACTGGCTTATTTCTAAACAGAGAGAAAACTCAGGCAATCCGGGTTGGGTTGTTAGGAAAAGTTAGATGTAAAACATACAGCAGACCTCAATTCAACATGGAATCCTTGGAGGTTTGAGATACCAGGCGTCTGGTTCCTTCCAAATTTAACTCTAAATGTGAGTCTGTGGTTATGACAATGAAACTGTGGAAATGAATGCTCTTTTTGAAGACATGGCTACAAACGTGTTACGCCACTTGGACAAGTTTCTGGGTTAAACCACTGTTCCATCTAAGCTCGTTCATCTCTGAATTTTACCACCTTTTGGGCTGGGCGTGGTGATCAGTGAGACGGAAAGGGGTGGGGGAGGCCGTTATTACTGGAGTGTGGTGACCAGCCTGATCATATGACAAAAATTATGCAAAAAGTGTGTTTTCAGTTCGTGTTGGGAGAACAACAAGATAGAAATAAGTATAACGACAGCTGTTATCAGTGTTAACAGGGAAAATTGCGGTTACCTTTTTTTCCACACTGCTCTGGGTAAAAAAGTTGAATGGAAGTAAACGTAACTGGGTCAGATAGCCACATTGAGCAATCCTTGTATAGAGCATCTTGAGCTCTATGACCCATTCTCAGGCAGAGGGCACTCGAGAGTCCTTTTGTGGCAGGTACGTTTACAGCATATCAGATAGTCTATAGTTCTATGATTGACCCAAAATTAGAATAGTAGCAGAACCTGTTTTCTTCAACCTTAAAATAAGTGTTGGAAACAAGGCTGTAGTCAGACAAAATTGCATTAAAAGGTATGTACTGTACAGGAATTTTTTTTTAATAATGGAGAAATCTTTACATGCATGGAATTCCAAACAAAATGTAACAAAGCATTGGATTTTGTAACGTATTCTGGCTGGAGTCATTCATCGCAAAATACACGAAACAGATATAGAATAAATATCAATACCAGCGTAGAAATATGTCGCACTTAAAAATAACCTTCTGTAAAAAGGGATGAAAATGATATTTTGATATGTTAGACAATTGTAATACTAACCTAAACTGCAACTTAAAGTGGGCAGGAAAAAACCCAGAATAATGACAAATTTTGGAAACCCCTTGCACTGAATGTACACGAAAGAAAGTTAGAATGCCTTCAGCTTCTAGTAGTTCACAAGACATTGGTGACTTATATGATAGTGAAAATATGAGTGTTACTGTTTGTAACATCTGCTTTTTGCCCAATAGAAAAAGATTGTTGATCCCTGTCTGTGGAAATGCACGCACCTGTGCACAACACTTTTCAACAGCACTTGAAAGATTAGGCAGAGAAAACTGTAATTTGACATCGAACTCAAAAGGCTATTGAAAAACTTGTTCTGTTTGTAGTCGAAAACACAGATGCTGACGATAGTATGGGCTTTACGTGACACATCTATAAACGCAAGAGAAATGAACTTGTTAGTGATTATAACTTTTGTGAAAGAAGATAGGTACTAACACAAAATAGAAGAAAATTATGCCAAAATTTTTAGCGTCAAATATTCAGATTTAACTTCGCTTAGTATAGAAATTTACCCCATAGAACGTACAGATGAACTCGTGTTACAGCATATATATGTGCACAAAATGATATTACATTATGTATACATGCGAACTGCGAGAGTATGTGTATTAGTGTGCGTTTGGGTGTGGTTGAAAAACAGGATGAGCGGCTGTAGAAACTAATCTAAGTGTTACGGTATATACATGCACTTGAGACAATACAACACTACGGAGAGAGAGAGAGAGAGAGAGAGAGAGAGAGAGAGAGAGAGGAGGAGAGAGAGAGAGAGAGAGAGAGAGAGAGAGAGGGGGGGGGAGATTTCTCCTTCATTTATTTTGTTGGTACGTATGCTATCCTTTTGCTATTTATTGCATTGTATGCTTCTCATTGATTATCTTTTTCTTATTTTTGTATGAATGTTTGTATGTAGCTCTCACTTTCACATTTCTTTGCATACATAAATTTGTTGTCACATGTGACATTGTTGATCTCATTTTTTGATAAATGAAATCAGTCTCAGGATTAGTTTGCCGACAGGATTACACAAAACATTTTATAAGTTATCACACCTTTTGCTGGCAAAAAAAAAAAACCCTACCAAATTACCACTCCGTTAGCAGGCAAAAAGTATCTAATCACCATGCAATCAGGCAAAATTGTCTTGAATGAAACATACCACAAAACGTCAAGATGATTGCATAAGCAAACAACAAAAACTTTTTTTTTTTTTTTTTTGAGTAGGTCTGCTCACGTGTGGGCTATGAGAGGATGAAGTCGAAGATTATGTTTTACTCCCCTGTACTACCAGGACACTCCCGTCAACTGCAGCATGCCCGAACAGCTCGTCAGCAACACTGGGCGAAAAAGAAGTCGGATATCCGCCCGTCCAGCCCACGGACTCTCGGTGTGGACACTGGGTTGGAGGCGCACAGTGTCATCCACTGTTCGTTCAGCTTCAGACACCGCCTAGAGGGTCACAGACCTACACCCTCGCTTGGACCTCAACACAGAAATGCAGCAATGAAGATGTTTGAACTGGGGTACAACACATGACGCGCATGCTATCTTCACAAGTTTCGTATCTGCGATTTTTTTTATTGCGAGATATGTTCTCTAACAACTAGAAATTTCTGTCTTAATTTGAAAAGTTATTGATAACACACCGCAAAAAAACAACAACAACAACAACAAACAGACGTAGATAAACAAATCACGAGACAAAAGACGACGCGTTTCGACCTTTTAGATCTTCTTTAGGCAAGATGCACAACATTCAGGACAACGAACATGAACGAGCAATCACTTGTCTTCATCTACTAAAGGGGTTTACACACTGTCCGTGACATCTAATAACTTAAAACTGTCGCTGTGGCTGTTAAAAATGAATGTACATTTAACAAGATTGCCAAATTCTTGCACAAAGCATTCAAAAGACGAGAGATGTATCCATCCCGTTTGATGATAAAGGGAATACAATATTCCGTACTGTTTATGGATATGGCTCCTGTGTGCCATCTAAAAATGTTTGAAACGTTAATTTAAAAAAACTAAATCTTCACCCTTTGTGTATTTCCTTTAAGATCAGGATGTTCTTAGTTCGCACACACGCACACACGCACACAAACACACACACACACACACACACACACACACACACACACACACACACACACACACACACACAACACACCACCTCCACCACCACCACCACCACCACAACCAGTTGAAGCCCCGGTGTGTGTGTGTGTGTGTGTGTGTGTGTGTGTGTGGTGCAGACGGCTGTGGGGTGGTGGCGACGGAGGGGTGTGTGGAAGTCAGACGCCTACCCCACCCCCGGGTTCTGGTTGCCAGTGACGATCCTTTTGACTGTCTGCTGAAGTGTGACTCACCCTTCGTGGCTTTACAGGTGTGTGTGTGTGTGTGTGTGTGTGTGTGTGTGTGTGTGTGTGTGTGTGTGTGTGTGTGTGTTGTTGTTTCTGTAGTTGTTGGCATATTAACCCTTTTCTCATTGATCCTTCCCATTCCTTTCCAACCAAAATTATCATGCTATTATACTATTATAGTAATACCAACATTATCCTACTTCTCACAACTAGTCTCATTATGATTATCATCCAGCGCTGACATTGTTCACATGCTTTTCCCCACTTTGTGTGTGTGTGGGTTTTCTTTTTAAATACATGTTACCACTTTCCTCTTTGATCATTTCCATTTCTTCCCAACCATCATTACTCTATGAATGCCAACACATTATTTCACCTACGACAATGATCACCATCCAACAGTACTGTTTACTGTTCCAATAATACTGTCTGCATGAATTTCCCTTCCCTTCTCCCTGTGCATACGTATGTGTAGGTGGAGAGATGTGAGCTCCCCTCTCCTGCCCTCACTTTTTTCCAGCAGCAATGACAGTCCTTCACCCATTGATCACTTCCATTCCTTTCCAATCATTATTATCAATACCAACATCCCCACATAGAACTACTATCATCATAATCACCACCCATTACGTTTTTCTTTTTATTTGGTATTATTTCTATTCCTTGCTACTAAGCACTATTATCAGTCTACCATAATCACTACCATCACTAGTATATCACGCAATTAAACAATAATTACAAACAAACAAATAAACAAATCCTACTGTTTTAGTAACCTCCAACCCCTTTTCTCTCTCCCCTTCAGTGTTTAGCCACTGTTAATATTACAACTATTATCGTCATGTTATCACCAAAAGATTAACAGTATTCCTCCTCTTCTTATTTACGTGTTTTCATCATCGTCACTATTATCACTACTATTGCTCTCGTTATCATTATGATTATTGTCAGTCATCATTATCATTTCAACTTCCGCGATCCCATTTGGAGCGGCCTCGTTTTCATTCAACACCCATTTTGCGCCGAATATGACAATAGAAGTGGTTGCTCATTCTTCATTTTGATTCTCCTAAATGTTGTTTGTTTTTGCCTGAAGAAGACCAAGAGGTCGAAATGCATTGTGTTTTGTCCTGTAATCTGTTTATCTGTATCGTCTGGCGGAACTAATACCCTTTCTTTCCAAAATCTGTAATCTTAAACAAAGCCCTGATGTGGCCCTCTGCGGTCGGCTGGGCTATAAGCAACATTATCCTATCCTATCTTAAACAAGGAGCGTAAAATTGTCAGACAGGAAAGAGCAAAGAATGTGGACATTAGATTTTCAGGTTACTGTAGGATTACATCTGTCAAACAAGAGCATACTACTACAAGTAAAAATGATGACGATTCGAATTAAAGGTAAAGCAATTTCATAGGTCCTGATAGGGGTAATTTTTTTTTTTTGAAAACTCATTCAAGGACGATGAAGGAAAATAAGCAAAAGTTTTCACAGATTGTGATGGAGTTAAAAGAAAAAAAAAGCTTCATCTAAGAAAGATGAAGGAAAGTAAGCAAAAGATCTTCAGGTACTTGCATAGAGATTATGAGAGTACAATGTATCTTTCTTTAACAAAAATGCAGTAACAATTTATAGAAACTTGTCTAAGCATAATGAATATTTTCTTTTCAAAAGATATCAATCAATTTCAAAAACTTTGTTTAGGCATAACTATGTTGA
>CM031620.1:37654063-37756563 GCA_018398815.1 Conus ventricosus
TGAATATAACGTAGGGCAGAACATAAACGTACAGACGTGCAGTGAAGTAGGTAATGATATAACGTAGGGCAGAAACATAAACGTACAGACGTGCAGTGAAGTAGTAACTGATATAACGTAGGGCAGAAACATAAAGTACAGACGTGCAGTGAAGTAGGTAACTGATATAACGTAGGGCAGAAACATAAACGTACAGACGTGCAGTGAAGTAGGTAACTGATATAACGTAGGGCAGAAACATAAACGTACAGACGTGCAGTGAAGTAGGTAACTGATATAACGTAGGGCAGAACATAACGTACAGACGTGCAGTGAAGTAGGTAACTGATTATAAGTAGGGCAGAAACATAAACGTACAGACGTGCAGTGAGTAGGTAACTGATATAACGTAGGGCAGAAACATAAACGTACAGACGTGCAGTGAAGTAGGTAACTGATATAACGTAGGGCAGAAACATAAACGTACAGACGTGCAGTGAAGTAGGTAACTGATTAACGTAGGCAGAACATAACGTACAGACGTGCAGGAAGTAGGTACTGATTAACGTAGGGCAGAAACTAAACGTACAGACGTGCAGTGAAGTAGGTAACTGATATAACGTAGGGCAGAAACATAAACGTACAGACGTGCAGTGAAGTAGGTAACTGATATAACGTAGGGCAGAAACATAAAGTACAGACGTGCAGTGAAGTAGGTAACTGATATAACGTAGGGCAGAAACATAAACGTTACAGACGTGCAGTGAAGTAGGTAACTGATATAACGTAGGGCAGAAACATAAACGTACAGACGTGCAGTGAAGTAGGTAACTGATATAACGTAGGGCAGAAACATAAACGTACAGACGTGCAGTGAAGTAGGTAACTGATATAACGTAGGGCAGAAACATAAACGTACAGACGTGCAGTGAAGCAACCCAGACAACGATCAAGCCATACACACGATCATGAACTTGTCGCCGCTGTTCTCGCTCTCAGGTGTACGTTAGAAAACACACAGGTGGTTGTGCCTGCAGTGATGATGACCGGTATTAAGCGAAGGGAAAGCGGGAAAGAAGTGAAGTCACGGAGGGAATCCCGTGACAGACAGCGTGGTGGGAGAGATAACATGACGGCGTTGCCATCCCTTCCGCCCAACACGGGCACTTGCTGCGGGACGGCCACACAACAACCCCGAGGTCCGTGGTCAAACGCACTTGGGCGGTCAGTCAGCCTGGGACTAATCTGGGCAGAGGAGGACTTCAGGAAGGGAGGGACACAGGCCAAGGTGGGTACGATGGGTCAGAAGAGACGTTGTCCGGGGAGTTTAGAGTTCACGTCCGATTTTTACTGTCAGTCGCATCGATCTGTGCCAGAGTGTTGGGGGGATAGACGGGATCGAGGTGTGTGTGTGTGTGTGTGCGTGCGTGCGTGCGTGCGTGCGTGCGTGCGTGCGTGCGTGTGTCGTGTCGTGTGTGTTTTGGTTTTACTCTCGGTGGCATCGGTTCCTCTCTTTGCTTACAGAGTTCGGAGAGCCTGGATTCTGTTCGTTTGTAAGCTGCGCAATATTTCCACATCATTTTTATTCTGACTAAAAAGGTTAGCATGGCAGTCACTGGTACTGCAAATGTAGGCGTTGCTCTTCTTCCTCTTCTTCTTCTTGTTCTTCTTCCTGTTGTTGTTCTTCTTCTTTTCTTCTTCCAATGCTCATTTTTCTGTGTTTTTCCCCTTCTTATTACGATTCCTCTTGTTTCCAGCTGTTGCCGTCCTTGAAGCCGACTGAGAGATGCCGAGTGCATACAGCTGAAATGCTTATTCCAGCACCCGCTTGTGTGTTACTTACCCCGCTTTCAGCTTCTTCCGTGTTTGTCACAAGCCGATCAGAACTTGCTAGCAGACTTGGGTGCCAGTGTATAAAGTCTCCCCGGTATTATTCTGGTAATTTCTCGACAAGACTGTAATTTGCACGGCTTGCTGTCCATTGCTAGTTTACCTGTCATTCTGCGCAATTTCGCTCAAGGGTCCATCCATACACGCGCATGCAGGTGTGCGGACACATCTTCTTTCTTTGAGTGTCCACCTTCATCGAGTTGAAGATTCTGACACTTTTGTGTGTATGACCATTTTTCATCCATCATTAAGGCAGCCATACTCCATCTTCGGCGAAGGTGTATGCTATGTGTCACGTGTCATCCATACCAACGGCCAAACTGGCCTTCTCTTCCGAAAGCTGGTGATGGGATTTTACGTGTGTGCAAAATGTTGTGCGTGCGGTCACACACGGAACCTCGGTTTATAGTCTCATTCGAAGGACTGTATGGGGAATGGAGTCAGAACCAATGTTGACTCCGAGGGAAAAATCCCCCTGTACCGAAATTCGAACCCGTAACCTCAGGATCACGAGTCCGGCGCTCTACCAACTGAGCTCTTTCGTGTCCGTGTTCGTGTCCAGCTCAGAAAGCGGCATCCTGCAGTGACCACCTGTCTGCCTGCCCTAGAGTGGTTGCACAGTGCTCACTGCACGCTGTCGCTTTGTTGGCAGCGGACTGACACAGGAAGCACAGCATCTCCCCACACCTGCATCCTTCTCGTCTCAGCACTGCTGCCTCTGTGCCAGACTTAATACCATTTGGGCAGAAAAGCACTTTCGAGAAAGACAGGATGTAGACTGCAAATGAGATTTTCTGAAAAATAGAAATTAGAAAAAATCGTTAATGTTGTCCTTTACAATGACAGCTGCGCAGAAGTAGGCCCGCCCTCTATCCTTAATAAGAAAGGAAACATGTAGACATGTAATTCTTTCTCTTCAGTAAACAAACGAAATGAAGTCAGCAAATGGAAAACAACTGGACAGCGTCACCGTCACATTGGCGGTTTGTCTGTCAGACACCCCTCTCCTCCTCTGCTGCCCCCGCCCCCAGCTACTACTAACTCCGATCACTTCAATATCTTGTTTGATACACATTTCTCTCTCTCTCTCTCTCTCTCTCTCTCTCTCTCTCTCTCTCTCTCTCTCTCTCTCTCTCACGCAACACACACACACGCGCACACACACACACACACACACACACACACTCTCTCTCTCTCTCTCTCCCCCCCCCTCTCTCTCTCTCTCTCTCTCTCTCTCTCTCTCTCTCTCGGCAGTGACTTCCCTTGTCTGGTTGCCAGCAAGATGAACTTTTTCACAGCTCCGATAAAATTTTGCTCCTTTTCACAAGAAAGCGTGTAAAATGCCCGTTGAAGGTCTTCCCGTGAATTTAGAAAATATGCTGAACCCCGCGCGGCGCGATATGACTTTATCATTCAAAATCGAAGGCAGTGAAAATCAGACTGTGGTGGGCTGACAACAATGTCCGACCGTTCCCCTGTCACGCGACCCCAGCTCACAGTGCGGTGTTCAGGAGAAAAGGTCCGTCACAGGTCAACAGGGACAGGAGAAGAGCTGAAGAACATCGCAAGCAAAAGGCAAGTGAAGCTGCATCTTCCAAGTCTGGTCTGTTCCTGTAAGACTCCTCCTAGTCTAATGTACATAGGCGACAGAAGCGACAACAACCGTGGAGTCTCCTGTGCTGAGACTTTTCAGCCTTACACCAACCCCCTTGCTCTGTGCCTCTGCCTGCAGTGAGTTCGATGTCCCACCACGGAACACTGCACATCGACATGGCACCGTGCGACTCAGACAGTGAGTCAGTGACAGTCATTTCCAATTTAGACCTGCTATCTGACACAGATGTTAAAAAGCTATGTGTTAACGAAGACGGTGGTGATAACTGTGATGCATTTTGTGCAAACGATTCTTCTGTAGCTGAATCTACGCAACAAGTAATTCAAACATTTGTTGCAGTAGCAAATCAGTGTGATACAGACAGTAGTAGTGATTATGCAGATACCACTGGTGTTACAGCACGGACACCCCATGCAGAAGACATCACAAACCTGTCGGGATTGAAAGAAGAGATAAAAGGTAGCACCACATGCAGCAAAGAGGTGGAAGATGGAAATCCTGACAATCCATCGTGATTATTGCACTGTTGCAACTGATGAACATCTGAAAAATCCGATTGACACTTACCTGTGTTATTGTATTTAACGGTCTAAACAATTCCGTGATCTGGGATCCAGTTGCGACGTACTTTCCTGTAAGGTATTGGTGATGTTTATTTTTAATTTTTGTGTATGTACAGTCCCTCACCCCCATCGTCTCCCAATCTTATGAATGGGCTTGTTAAGCTTTACACAATAAACCATCATTCATTCATTCATTCATTCATTCGTTCTATCTCTATCTCGGACCTCCGATTCACAATCGGTATGCCGGTATATACAGACCTTTCAGCTCGTATAATTACCCAGTACGGGTTCGTACCGCCGGACCACCTGCAAACCAACTGTTAACGTAACTGGGTGAAACACGATCAGTCCGTTTGGCCCATGGGGTGAATAACGGCTGAAAATAATGAGACAAAGTTGCTTTGTTGACCTGTAGCCTTGAAGACAACGATTAGTGGGTTTGCTTCGAAAATGACGTGGATTTTAAATTCAAAAGAGGAACTGAAAACTAGATTTTTAAACTCCGTCACCTTTTTTCTGTATCTGTCTCGTTTATTTGCAAATATTAATATGCATGTCGGGTTAAATCATTCATCAAATTCTCTCCACTTCCCTGCTTTACTGTTTCTTTTCTTTTTCATGACTAAATATTTACTTCATTCCACCTCCCCTCCTCCACCCCCACATGTATTTGTTGATGTGCCAGTTCGCCAAAGAGGAGTTCAGAAATAAGAGTTGCACGCATAGCCAGCAAGTTGATTTCATCAGAGTGGCACTCCCTCATCTTCCTTCTTCGATTTAAAGAAAACAATAAACTCCATAATTGTGGGGCAGGGCCTGTACAAAGACAACTGTCCATTTGATTGTCAGTTAACAGCAGGGAAAGAAACAAAAGGTACGGAGATGGAATATTTACTGTGCAACTACTATACACCAAAACTGAAATGCAATACGACGGTAATACAAACAAACGCATATCGAAAGGAGATATTGGTGTCAATCTCTCTCTCTCTCTCTCTCATCTCTCTTTCCTCTCGTCTTCCTCTCTCACCTGACAATGTCTCGCTCGATCTCTCTCTCTCTCCTCTCTCTCCTCTCTCACCAGTCTGTCTGTCGTCTGTCACTCACTTTCTTTCTCTCTCTCTCTCTCTCACTCTCTCATCTCTCTCACTCTCTCTCTCTCTCTCTCTCTTTCTGGTCTCTCTGTCTGTCTGCTGTCCTGTCTGTCTCTCTCTCCTCCTCTCTTCTCTCCTCGTCTCTCTCTCTCTCTCTCTTTCAACACACACACAACACACACACACTCGCTGCGCGCGCTCACTGGTCATCATGCGAACCCGCACGTGCTTTTAAAGTTTTGTTGTAGATTTCTTCATACCGCGTTATGCACGCAGGAAATGATGATCGTTTGTCTAGGTTGTGGTGGAGGTTGGAAACGAGCATCAAGAGAGAACATAGTGAGTGTTGGAGGCCGACATTGTGTCAACATGGTCTCCAGTCTGTTCCAAACTTCTTCGTCCTTTCCATCAATCGTCACAGTATTCTGCTTTACCGTGTGTGTGTTGTGTGTGGTGTGTTGTGTGTGTGTGAGTGTGTGGGTTGTGTGTGTTTGTGTGTGTGGTTTGTGTGTGTGTGTGTGTGTGGTGTGTGTGTGTGTGTGTGTGTGTGTGTTGTGTGCGGTGCGTGCGTGCGTGCGTGGCGTGCGCGCGTGAGTGCGTGAATCCACATATCATGTGTGGGTGCGCACCCGCATGTATTTGTTATGTTTGCGTGTGTGCATATATGGATGTCTCTGTGTCCCTTGTCTCTGTTTGTCTTTCTGTCTGTCTCTGTCTCACTCCTTTCCCTGGCCCACCGTCCTCTTTCCACACTGTATACACACACACGTACACATGTACAAACCGACAGAGAGAGGAGAGAGAGAGAGAGAGAGAGAGAGAGATAGAGAGAGAGAGAGAGAGCGAGAGAGAGTTTTACATGGTACATGTAAATGTGGTTCAATGCGCATGTTATCATCGTGTGTGTGTGTTGTGTGTGAGTGTGTGTGTGAGGTGTGTGTGTGGTGTGTGTGTGTGTGTGTGTGAGTGAGATGTGAGTGGAGTGAGTGTGGGCGTGGCGTGCGCGCGTGTGTGCGTGCGTGTGAGGTGGTGTGTGGTGTGCGCGTGATTAGCTTTGTTCATAGTGATCGGAACTAAACCAAAGTTATTACACGTTCGCGGCAAAAGATTTAACAATGAACAAAATCATTAACCGCAGAATCCCATTATTCGAGCACAAAAACTAAACAAAAGAGAGCCCAAAGATTCTGGAGAGAAAAAAAAAAAACAAACAAAACGGCCAGCTAAAGTGCTACTACCCAATAGGTAGTCTAACGATCGTCGAACTGGTTCTGCTGTGTGACACGGAACAACAGATCTATGCTGCGCTGGCGGAGCCGACAGGTGTCTGTGGTGAGGAGGGGAGGGAAGCGGCGGGACTGGAAGAGGCCTCCCTGACCTGTCGGCAAGCCCGCCGGGGGGGGGGGGGGGGGGGGTGGGGGGGGGCCCCCGGGGGGGGGGGACCGCACCAGACCTTTCTGCTGGCCTTCGCAGTCCCCCGCCCTCTCCGACTGCACCATCTGGCTGCCCGGACGAACGGCACCATGGCTGTGGCTGGGTTAGGAACGGTACGTCCACACACCTTGGAGGTGGACAGGTGACTGACGTTCCTGCGTCTTCCAGAAAGATAGAAGACAGAAAGGTGCTTGGTTGAATATTAGTTTTTTTAGTTTAGTTAGTTATGGTTTATAGGGTCCAGCGAGACTTACAGGACCAAAGATCAGGACCTCAGCATCATATTAAGTCTCAAATACAAATACCCACACTAGTATTAACACAACGTTTAAAATTTAGATGACAAAAACACGAACTTAATCTGTTCAACTCCGGCGACACCTGTATACCATTATTAAAACACAATATTTATAAAATAAGTTTTACCTCTTTCAAAAAGAAAACATAAGAATTCAACTTGAAATCCTCACGAAAAAGAACCGATAAATCCCTGGGTGGAAAAGAACCTTCTCTCTGATATACATCAAATCAGCACATTCGTCCAAAAAATGATTAACACTGAACAAGGCTGTCACACGCAAAACACACAACCATGGGGGTCTTCCTTTTTGAATATCCAACAGTGCGTTATAAGCTTGCCCAAAATAAAACCGTGACAAAAAACCGATTCCTCTTTACGGTTACGTACCACCGTTGGAAAGGATGGTTAAAAATCCTGGGCAAATTTTAACAATTTTTATGAATTTGATTACACACCATTCATTCAGCCCACAGTTTCACAAGACAACAAGATTTATGACCTTAGATCAGGCGTGAGGAACAAACTGCATATGCCTCCGGAAAGACTTGCACCGAGAGCTTGTTAGGCTGGCTTTGTCCACACCACTGATTTACCATAGATTCCCATGTGGCTGGGACCCACAAGAAAAACTATATGCATTTCCCGAATGAGACAAGCTGGAGTATGAAGATCATGAATATCGCCAAAAAACTGGATGTGACACTTCTCTTGTCGAAAAAGCTGACAATGCCGACAATGAATCCGACAAAATAAGGTAATCATTCTGATCTGACCTGACACCGCACTATGGACCAGATGTAAAGCCTTCAGTTTTAGCAGTATAAACAGACAGACCAATTCCCGCAATCTTACACAAAGTAGCTCACTGAAAATGTTTCTTCACGCACGACTGGCAGCTGCACCCTTCTCCACCTTTTTTTAGAACCATCAGTAAAAAATCTTGATAAATCTTTTATAAAGTTCACATTGCCAAGAAAAAGTTGTTTATAACACACCTACGAGGTGACCCCCTTTCGAAATTGAGTTAAATAAAATAAATTAATCTCTGGATTGGCGACTTTCCAAGGAGGAAAAAATCTGTAAATGGACCGTCCATCAACAGCATCAAGAACATTCCAGCTGCCCACCCCGAAGTGGTGCAAAATACGAAAACCTAGTGGAGGAATCCTCATTTGGCTTTAGTCATATTTGCCTCTATAAAAGGCGGGTGTCATAACAAGTCATAGGCAGGGTTTATCTGGATTAGCCCTCAGTATCAGGTAGTAAATTCATGGAAAACGCACCTCCTTAGCCTCCAAAAGGGGGTTCACCAATTCAACATACAAACTCTCTTTTGTAGAAGTGCGAATTGCTCCCAAGAGCAAATCCGCAGGTCCTTGTATGATGAAATGGATCAAGCGCTTTGAGGTAAGACTTTCGTGCAAAACCATATACCCACACACCCATAATCACTTTTGTCTCAACCAAAGCCGATACAATGGGCGTAACAAAGTTCGCTTGTCTGCACCCCAATCAGTGTGACTAATAACCTTCAAAACATTCAAACCTGACTGGCAAGATTTGTTTTAATGAACTTAAATGTAAGGCAAAAAAGAAAGCTTATAATCAAAATAACCCCCAAAAATTTCACTTGTTTGGAAACTTTCATTACCTGACCATTGAGAACTGATAGCCGGTTCCAAGACCTAGAAATCTTTTTTCCTATGGAAAATGATACACTTGTCTTAGTAGCTGAAAACTTAAAATCCATTTTCGGTAACCCACGCTGAAACACGATTAACACACTACTGAAGTTGACGTTCATCTGCAGCCAAAGTTTTCCCCCTTGGCATCGATTTGGAGAAGTCATCAACAAATAATGACTTATCAATTCCAGACTTCACAGACTGACGATTGTTAAAAATCTTCAGATTGAACAGAAATGGAGAAAGTATGCTACTTGAGGGACCCCATGCACCAGCTCAAAAGGATCCGAAAAGGTCGAAAGAAGTCTAACTGCCTGTTAGGACAAAAACATAGCAAAAAACATGGGTAAATTACCTTTAAAATCAGTGCCCTCAGTCCTGAGAAATTCCTGCCTCGCATTTGTGTCATATTAGCGTTTTCTAAATCAAAAAAGAATAGACACTACATGTTCTTCCAATAATCAAAGCATTCCTGATACAAGACTCATATCGTACCAAGTGAATCAGTAAGTACTTGACGGTTGTTTCCGAAATCCACACTGGAAACATCTAATGCCCCCAGACGTTTCTAACAGCATAACAATCGAGAATATACCATTCTCGCTCCAATTTTAACATAAGCAAACTAGTGGAGAGCTAAAGGACGATAGTTGTTAGGATCCGAATAGATCTCTGGCCTGGATTATGAATAGGATAACACCGCCCTCCTCCAAGAAGGTGGGAAAATACCCCGAACACCAAACAGAATTAAACAGAGACAGACAACACATTTAAAAAAAACCCTCAGCTGGCAAATGTTGAATAATTGATAATGAATGTCATCTGGACCAGGAGCTGAGTTGTTGGCTTTCAAAATGGCGTCCTTTAACTCATCCATGCTGACACCGCAGGTTGTAATCCGTCAGTACTATCGGCTCTAAGGAACCAAGATTTGCCTCCGCGATCTATGATACTCTGGAATTCCTTGCAATAATGATCACTGACGAATTTTGATGGATAGTAGAAGCTAAACACGTTAGCAACCTCCTTTTTATCCATGTAATAACGATCCATTTACTTGCAAACATTTATAACTGATGTCATGCCGACTTTCCCTTAATCTTATACGGATTAGTTTTCCAGATTTTTCCTACGAATTGACCTTAAAGGACAGACTCAACAAAGAAATATATTCCAAGAATCTTTCTTCTTAGTTTTAAAAGTATATGACACTTTCGCGCCCTCCTACAACGCCTGATGTTTAAACTTTGTTCCCCACCATAGGAACCTAGTAAAAATGTCTTTGACACCTTTTCCCTCCATACCCTTCAGAGGTTTAGCACTCTTTATCTACCAAGGGGTACTTAACAACATTGGTTTATCACGAGAACTTTGGTAATAAGCTTCCTCAGCACTCTCTACATCACTTTAGTGAACTGTAAAACAGAACATCATAACTCCGCAACAGATTCATAGGCAGTCTACTTAAAATCTGTTGCTGAAAAAGACTCGGCATCTGCAGAGCGAAAACTTCCATGTTTTCCCGGGGGGACTCCTTGCATTTGCTTCTTAAAAGAAATAAAAACCGGAAAGTGATCACTCACTCCCGCTTAGGACGTATGAACCTGCCCATTCTAAGTCCAAAAATAAGTGAAGGGTCACAATGGACAAAATCCAAGTGAGTCAAAGAACCAGAAGAGACAAAAGGTCGTTGAGCCTGAATTTAAAAGACAGGATCATGATCCGAAATAAAATCTTCAAAACTTTTCCTTGAGAATTTGAAGCGTTTACTTCTCCCCACTGTGATAATGAACCATTCAAGTCACCCCCAAAAAAAAAATAAAAGAAGATTGGGTAGGAGCTGAGAAATTAACCACCAACTGACCTCTTCGAAATCACAGAAATAGGAGATAAATACAGACAACATATCGTAACAACCTTGTTTTAAAACGAGATACGACTGCCACTGCCTCCTATCCTCTGAAGTGGAATTTCAGATAAGAAGTACCGAATTATGAATATAAAGAGAAACGCCTCTCCGTGAAAAGTCTGCAGAAGCAGGCTTGATAAGCAGAGAAATCCATGAATCTCTTGCTTTCTTACTTGCAGTTAAAAGGGTTTCCAGAAGGAGCAATTGCCCGAAGATCAATACTCCTGTCAATAATGCTCAAGGTCACGACAATTTGCTTTAACTCCCCTTTTGTTCCACTGGAGTATGTCCATGTTTAGGTTGTTGAAAAGAATATCTAATCACCCTCTACTCCAGAAACTGTCACTGATCCCACCAAAGAACCAAAACGGTTCTTAGGACAAAGATCAGAAGCCGAATGCACTGATAAATTTCTAAGTTGTTTTGTTGCCATGCTTTGGAATTGGGCTCATACTGGACTGAAACCTGCTGCAACCAAATAAAATACCTGACATCGAGGTTTTTCCCTTAGGAGGGTCCTGGATCCAAAAGGACGCTCCTCATACTGCGGTGGCACCGTCCCGCTCTGCAGCCATTGCCTGCGAGCGAGGGACATCTTCCTTCCTCGCGGTCCCTCACCCCCGTGACCTCTGACCCACAGCATCCTGCACCCACGCGAAACAATCCTCCACCCACCCAGCACGACCGAAGCCTGTTGTACACTTGCCGGATGTACACCATTACATTTCATGAGCAAAACCTCCACCGACTGTTTCCAAGCACAGTAAGCCGACCAAACGCGATGACAACATTTCTGTCAATTTTCTTACTCCTAGAGTATGAATGGAGCTTCTCCTAGATTCTCACCCGTGACCTGGGGGCGGGTTCTCAGAATCGTTAACCTACCCTTCTGTGCATAATGTACACCGAAGGAGACCTGACCTCCACACAACTTCTAGCCTCCGAAAGGAACATTTCCTCTCAATCTTTACTTTTTGAATCTCGCATTCCATTTTCCCAACTGGACACCTTTTTAGAATTTGCTGATGATCACCCTTACAATTGACCAGGATACAGCATTTGTACAAGACCCATATGCTTATTCTGACCACAGTCACGGCATATCTCCTGACCCGACAGGCTCGACTGGAATGGCCCAAAAGCGTTGACACTTGAGAAAACATCTCAAAGGAGATGTACAAAGGGGGAGGTTAAACTTTCACGCGAACGTAACCCACTTGACAAACTCGGGGAGATGACTAGCAAAAGTCAAGAATAGCGTGTTATTTCAATTACGCTACTTCCTTTAGAGATTTGACTCTATGGAACTGACAAACAACCCTGACTTTTTCCATCTCAGTCCGAATTTCCGATTCAGCAAGTCCAGCTAAGATCACACATCTAATCACACCCTTTCGAATAGTTTGAGAAAGGACGAATAGAACCCTTCACTGTGATCTGCATAAAGCTGAGCAACCATTGCTTTTCAACAACAATCGTGACGCCGCTTCGTTCGCACAATTGTCAAGATAACTACCTGAACTGAGTCTTTTGATCAATTGAAACCTGTGGAAGAAACTCCCTCCAAACCACTTACAAATGGCAAAGTGAAAATATCCGAGCTATGGATTCTTTTGGGTCTTGGCTTCCACCAAAGAGGAAGCCTGGCCCCATGTGTATTGGATACCCATTTCTCTTTGGCAACCTCTCTTATTTCCTCATCTGAGTCTGAATCTCTACTTTCTCTCTGTTCTTTGGATGCTGCTTAGAGAACTCATAGGGCTAGGCTCATGACGGCAGAAATTGACAAGTCACCCTAGGATATCTGCCGTCAAGGGAAGGGACATGGAGAATGCCCTATGAAGGGACATGATGAAGATGAACTCGCAGGCGTCCCAACCGCCTGATACCGTCCCTCAAAACCAGACGAACTGCTGTAGCGACACATAACGCAGACCATTCATCTCTTGGTCCAGTGACAGCAACCTTAGATAGCGGGTGACTTAAAGGGCACCACTTCCGATAGGTCTCAGAAAAAAGAAGCAATGAAAAGGAAGACTGGAATAAATAGATGAAAACAGACTGAGAGACCGGGAAAGGGAGAAACAAAGACGACTAAAAGGCGCAGATGATGTGGGAGACATTTTGGTTGAAAAGAGAAGCGAACGACATTGTAGGGCAGAACAATAGTAAGACAAGAAAAAGGGGTGGCACAAGGTTGGTCCAATAACACCCCCGCCACGAGAAGGCCGCCCATGGGGGCGACCAGGGTGGAAAAGCGGGGGCCCTAGAGAGACAGATGATGGACAATGGTGATGAACAACACGAGAGATCAGGTAGACAAACAGACATGACGATAGATAAAGACAGAGGTGGAATTGGATGGACAGACAGATAGATGAACAGGAAGACAAGCAGACAGAACAGATAATAAATAGGTAGACAAGTGACAGACAGATCGATGAATAGGCAACAAACAGACCGACAGATCAAAATATAGGTAACAAACAAACGACAGATAGAGAATAGAAACAAGCAGACAGATAGACGAATAGTTAGACAAGTCAGACAGACAGATAGATGAATGGGTAGACAAAAAACAGACAGACAGATAGATGAATAGTAGACAAACAGACAGGCAGATAGAGAAGACAGGTCACTGTCAGTCTGTGACTGATAAAGGATAGTTTTAGTTTAGTTAGTTAGTGGTTATAGGTCCAGCGCCTACTAGGAGCCAAATCAGGACCTCAGCTATCAGGTAACTAAGTCTCTAAAACAAATACCCCACTAGTAATTAACACATCGTTTCAAATTTTATGAAGGACAAAAACACAATTTAACTGTTCAACACTCGCCGGCGACAGACCTGTTAATAGGGGGGGGGGGGGGGGGCATTATTAAAACACTATACTTATAAAATAAGTTTACCTCTTTCAAAAAAGAAAAAATAAGATCTACTGAAATCTCACGAAAAAGAACCGATAAATCACTGTGGTAAATGAACTTCTCACTGATATACATCAAATCAGCACATTCGTCAAAAATGATTAACACTGAACAAGCTGCCACACGCAAACACACCATGGGGGTCACCCATCTGAATATCCACTGTGCGTATATAGCTGTGCCCAATATGTAACCGTGACAAAACCGATTCCTCTTTACGGTTACGTACCACCGATGGGAAAGGATATGTTAAATCTGGGCAAATTTTAAACAATTTAGTATAAGTTGATTACACCATTCATTCTGCCACAGTTCACGACAAACATACTAGATTTATGACGTAGATCAGAGTGAGGACAAACCTGCATATGCCTCCTGGAAAGACTTGCAAAACCGAGAGCTTGTTTGGCTGCTTTTTGTCCACCACTGATTACCATAGATTCCCATGTTGCTGGGGACCCACCAAGAAAACTGTATGCTTTCCCGAAGAGACAAGCTAGAGTATGAAGTTCATGAATAATACAGCCTAAAAACTGGATGTGAACACTTCTCTTGTCGATAAAGCTGACAATGCCCGACAAAGAATTCCTGATAAAATAAGGAAATAATTCTGATCTGACCTGGACACCGCAACTGATGGCCAGATGAAAAGCCTCAGTTCGCCGTATAAACAGACGACCAATCCCTCAATCTAACAAAGTGGCCCCTGAAAATTGTTGTCCCACACACTGGCAGCTGCATCCCTCACACCTTTTTTAAGAACCATCAGTAAAAATCTGATAAATCTTATAAGTGTTCACATTGCCCAAGATAAAGTTGTTTATAATGCAGCACTCCGAGTGACCTCCTTTCGAAATGAGTAAATATAAATTAATCTCAGGATTGGCGAACTTTCCAAGGAGGAAAATCAGTCCAGTAATGGACCGTCATCAACAGCAATCAGATCAATTCCAGCTGCCCCGAAGTGGGGCAAAAATACGGAATCACCTAGTGGAGTAAATCACATTTGCTTTAAGTCATATATGCCTCTAAAAGGCGGTTTACATAACAATATCATGGCAGGGGAGTTTCTGGATTAGCCCTCAGATTCAGGTAGTAATTCATGAAAGACGCAACCCACCTCCTACTCCAACGGGGATCACCAGATTCCAAACATACAAACTCTCTTTTGAGATGTGCGAAGTGCTCGCCAGAGCAATCCGCAGTCCTTGATGATGAATTGGATCAAAGCTTTGAGGTAAGACTTTCTGTGCAGAACCATATACCACACACCCATAATCTAGCTTTGGTCACACCAAAGCCCGATACAATGCGTAACAAATTTCGCTTGTCTGCACCCCAATCAGTGAGACTAATAACCTTCAAAACATTCAAACCTGACGGCAAGATTGTTAATGAATTTAATGTGAGAGCCAAAAAAGAAAGCTTATTATCAAAAATAACCCCTCCAAAAATTTCACATGTTTTGGAAACTTTCATTACTGACCAATGAGACTGAATAGCCGGTTCTGAGAACCCTGAGATCATTTCCTAGGAAATGTGGATACACTCTGTCTTAGTAGCTGGAAAATTAAATCCATATTCCGTAACCCACTGCTGAACACGATTAACACACAACTGAAGGTTGACGATCAGCAGCAGCCAAAGTTTATCCCCCTTGGCAGAGATGGAGAAGTCATCAACAAATACTGACTAATCAATTCCAGACTTCACTGACTGGACGAGTTATTAAACTCCAATTGAACAGAAGTTGGAGAAAGGATGCAACCCTTAGGACACCCATCTCCTGCTCTAGAAGAATCCCGAAAAGGTCGAATTGATCTAACAGAGCCAGATAGACAAAAAATTAGCAATAAACATTGGTAAATTACCTTTAAAATCAAGTGCCCTTCAAAGTCCTGAATAATTCTCGTGCCTCCATGTTGTGTCATAAGCTTTTTCTAATAAAAAAGAAAAGAAACTACTACATGTTCTCCATTAATCAAAGCAATCCAGATAAAAGACTCATATCGAAACCAAGAGATCAGTAAGGTACTGCGGTTGTTTCGAACTTCCACACTGGGAAACAACTAAGGCCCTCCCCAGTACGTTTCTAACTGCCATAACAATCGAGAATATACCATTGCACTCCATAGTTTTACAAAAGGGCAATCTAGTGAGATGCTATAGAGACGATAGTGGTTAGTGAATCCGAATGATCTCTGCCCGGTTTAGGAATAGGGATAACAACCCCTCTCTCCCACGAAGGTGTGGAAAATACCCCGAACAACCGAACATGATAAACAGAGACAACAACACATTTAAACCCTCAGCTGGAAATGTTGAATAACTTGAATAATGAATGTCATCTGGTCCAGGAGCTGAGTGTTGGCTTTCAAAATGGGGGGGGGGGGGGGGGGGGGGGCGTCCTATTAACTCATTCCCTGCTGAAACCGCAGTTGTAATCCTCAGTATCTATCTGGCTCGAAGGAACAAGAAATGACTCCGCCAGATCTTTTGATACGCTGGGAATTCCTTGCACTAAAGACAGCTACGAATTTTGATAGGATAGTAGCAGCTAACAAGTTAAGCAACCCTCCTTTTTATCAGTAAAAATAATCGATCATTTACTTGCAAACATTAACTGATGTTAGCCGACTTTCCCATTAATCTTTACGGATTAGTTACCAGATTTTCCTTGAAATTGTCCTTAAAGTGACAGATTTCAACAGAAATTTTTTCCAAGATTCATTTTTCTTAGTTTTTTAAAAGAATATCACACTTACCCTATCACGCCCTGAAGTTTAACTTTGTTCCCCACCATAGGAAACCAATAAAAAGTCTTTGAGCAACCTTTTCTCTAACTACCCTTCAGAGTTTTTTGCAACTCTTTAACATACCAATGGGTCTTAACATCAATTGGTTATCATACGGGACTTGGGAATAGCTTCCTTAGGCACGCTCTACTATCACTTTAGTGAACTGTAAAACATGATCATCATAACAAACAGCAACAGATTCATGAGGCAGTCTAACTTAAAATCTTTGCCTGATAAAGACTCCCAATCTGCAGAGCGAAACTTCCATGATTCCCGTGGGACTCCTGCATTCTCTTCGTAAAAAATAAAAACCGGAAGTGACACTCCCGCTAAGGTCCGTATGAACCGTGCCAATCCTAATCCAAAAATAAGGAAGGTCACAAAAGGTCAAATCCAATGAGACAAAGAACCAGAAGAGAAACAAAGGTCGGTGAGCCCTGAATCAAAAGACAGAGATCATGATTCCGATATAAATCTTCAAGAACTTTCCCTTGAGAATTTGGCGGTTACTTCCCATGTGAGAATGACCATACAAGTCACACCCAATAAAAGACATGGGCTAGGGATGAGAAATTAAACCACCCAACTGACTCATCGAAATCACAGAAGATGGAGATAAATACAGACAACAAAACGTAACAAACCTTGTATTACAACGAGATACGAGCTGCCCCACTGCCTCCAATCCGTCTGAAGTGGAGATAAAGGGATAGGCAGGTGTACGGGTTAATATACAAGTGAACATAATATAAAATACAGGCAGGCAAGACAGATTGCTAGAACTAGCGGGAAAGACATATGATTGTTCTTTCCCCAGCAGAAATTCATAACGAGGCGATATCTTTTCTAAGCTGGATTCTATATTTTGCAAAAAAGAAAAATAAAAACTTCTGTCTGTCGACCGTTTAAAAGTAAATCGTGCTTTAATTCAGTCATGCAATTGGTAACACAATCACGCAAGTACAAACAGGCACAATTAACGTTTCTCTCTCTCTCTCTCTCTCACTCTCTCTCTACTCTCTCGCTCTCCTCTCTATCTCTCTCTCTCTCTACTCTCTCTCTCTCTTCATTCTTCTCTCACTCTCTCTCTCTCTCTCTCGTCATTCTTCTCGTCACACTCTCTCTCTCTCTTCTACTCTCTTTCCTCTCATCCTCTCATCTCTCTCTCTCTCTCTCTCACTCTCTCTCTCTCTCGCATTCCTTTTTCCCCTCCAGAACACAACAGCCCTTGAATCTTTACTCCGTTCGTCATATTTTAACGGTTGCTAACACGGGAAGAATCACTCCCTAGATAAACTATGACCGTTTGTGTACCCAGAAGAACGAATCATTTGCCATTTTTCGTTGTTTCCCTAAGATGTAATTAGTAATCTTTCATTATCTCATATGTTAAAAAAGAAAAAGAAAAAAGAAAGAAACTTTCCCTGCAAGCGGAGATCAAGAAGATCGGAGGATGACACTGATCTTTTCCCAGCAAAAGCTACAGCAGCTACTTAGAGCCTTAACCTGACAGACCTGAAATCGCACACACGTCTTCCTCAGCCAACCAAATTTAACTGATACTGGTGACTTCAATCGCCGTTTCATACCATAGCTAGAGTTGTCCAGACCTGGACAAGAGGGTGGGGGTGGGGTGGGGGGTGGGGGAAGATTGTTTAAGGCCGCATGACAGATGACAACCTGATACTTGTAAAACAAACCGAACAGCAACCAGCTTGTCCTTCGAAGCATGAAGAAACATAGAGTACCCCACGACCTGGACATTGCAATATGAAACATCCACAAAATATGTGAGAGAGGGGATGAAACCACGCCGCTAGGTGAGTGGGTTCATGTGCCCTTTGTACTCTAGACTTTTCCCATGGCCGGAACAGATTTTCTAACAAGCTAAATAAGCCTAGGTGGAATTTTATTAACAGCCAACAGACCAAGCTTGGCAAGCTGACTGACAACTCGGAGAAAAAAAGCAGCAACTCAGCTCTGGAACTGAGGGGGGGAGGGGGGGTTCGTCCCCCTGGTAACGTAGATCGCATTACCACCTGCATGCTTGAGGCGCAAAGCAGAGTATACCGTGAAGCAGAAAAAAGACAACCACAAGAGCGACAAGTCTCCAGAGAATCTTAACAACTCAAATGAAAAAAAAAAAAAAAAACAGTTTTAATGCAAGAGTTACGGAGCAACAACCCACAGATGGAGTTTCAATAATGCACGAAAAAGAAAACGCAGAAATAAGAAACATAGGGACATCAAGAACGAAAAAAACATTTCCTCTCTCTACAACACTAACAAGTAGAGGGGGGTGAGGGGGAGGGTGGGGGGTGGGGGGGGCCCTTGATAAACACAGGCTTTGAAACTGAGAAAGATCCCTAATGCACCACCAGCTTCTCTCAAAGGTAGCACTCCAAGGAGGAACGTGGAGAAGAAGAGCACAGGCCAAAGCTGTGGGAGAACGTCTTTCCAAGATGACCTCTTCTCTGTCAAGACGTAACCAAGGTGCAAAGAGACAGAAGTCAAAAAGAAAACAGCAGGAGAAGCCCAAAGGGCAAACATCTTAGGCTGCAATAGCTTTGAATAGTATTATCAAAGAGCTGAACTGTGCCAACAGAGACAACTCACAAAGAAGTCACAGGAAAAGAACATGATCAAAGTAACAACATCTGCCAAAACACCGGGCGGAATCATTGGTCACAATCAGGCCAGTCCATGAACTCTGCAGAACAATCTTGACGGTTTAAAAGGAGCCAACCTAACACTCTTCCAGAAGAAGAAGGAAGAAAAAAGACGAGCACAGGAAAAGCCCACTATCGCCCCAACAGCCTTCTCAACAGTATTGGCAAAGCCATGAGCGAAGATAAACTGAACAACAGGCCCACACGGAGAAGAGCAATCACTTAGTCCCCCAAAGTGAGCTTCCACAAGAACTGCTGAACGCAAGACCCAAAATGGCACCCCTAACTCCGGGAATTTGAGGCACGTAAACAACCAGGAGATTGAAAACCATCTCCGTTTTCGTCGACTTGGGTAAGGCTTTCGACGAAAAGTGGAAAGAAGGCCTCCTCCTGAAGCCCCTCAGAAATAAAGGTCTGACAAAATGTACCACTGGATCCACAGTGACTTGTCCCAGTGGTCAGTTTGCGTAAACCTGGATGGTCAGGTGAGCACGCAAGTGAAGATCCCAGATGGTTTACCGTAAGGGGGAACAACTGTGACTTATTCCCGTTGGCTCCTAGTGGAGCATCGGTCATCCACGAGCCTTCTCCATCTCTGCTTGTCCCGGGCGGCGACTTCCAGCTGGCCCCAGGAATAGGCCAGTCGAGTTGTCTCCGCCTCCATCGATCTTCTCCAGGTGGTGCGCGGTCGGCCTCTCTTGCGTCTTCCCTGTGGGTTCCATCGCAAGGCATGGCGGACAACGCTGGATGCCGGTTTTCTGAGGGTATGGCCAAGCCAGCCCCACTTCCTGCGCTTAATTTGATCTTCAATGGGCTCTTGTCCGGCTCTTCTCCACAAGTCTTCGTTTGTGACCATGTCCTGCCACCTGATGCGATAGATGTACAAGCATCTGTTCACAAAGGTCTGCAGGCGGTGTGTCGATGACTTGGTGGTGCGCCACGTTTCACAGGCATATAGAAGCACAGACTTCACATTTGTGTTGAAGATGCAGATTTTGGTTTTTGCAGAGATGGTGTGTGAGGTCCAGACAGGTCGGAGCATCTTGAAAGCTGCGGATGCCTTGCCTATTCTTGTTTGGACGTCTTTGTCTGTGCCCCCGTCCTTGCTGATAATGGTGCCGAGGTATGTGAAGCTGTCGACGTTCTGGTCTTCTCCGTCGAGTACAATATTGTTGTCGTTGGCCTCATTGATCCTCATCACCCTGGTTTTTGCCTTACTGATCTTCAGTCCTGTCCGTGCGGCAGTACTGTCCAGGGCAGCGGTTTTCCCCTGCATGTGGCTGTGACGGTGGGACAGGAGGGCAACATCATCGGCAAAGTCAATGTCTTCCAGCCGGGAGGTCAGGGTCCACTGGATGCCTCGTTGTTGGTCTTGTATCGTTCTCTCTATGATCCAGTCGATGGCAATCAGGAACAGGAACGGTGAGAGCAGGCAGTCCTGACGACCGCCGCTCAAGATGCCAAAGGGTTCCGTCAGGGATCCACCGTGTACCACTTGGCATGTTGATGGTTCATATGCTGCTCGGATGAGGTTGATGAACTTCTCTGGTACGCCATGGTGGGAAAGAAGCTTCCAGAGGGTTGGTCTGTCGATGCTATCAAAGGCCTTCTCGAAGTCGACGAAGGTGACATGCAGGGGCGAGTTCCATTCCAGTGACTGCTCCATGATGATACGGAGAGCAGCTATCTGGTCTGTGCATGATCTTTCACTGCGGAATCCAGCCTGTTCTTTTCTCAGCCTCTTGTCGATGTTGTCCTTCAGCCGCTCGAGGATGATTCTGTTGAAGACATTCCCTGGGATGCTGAACAGTGTAATGCCTCTCCAGATCTTGCACTCCTTCAGGTTTCCTTTCTTAGGGAGCTTGATAAGGTAGCCGTGCTTCCAGTCTCAGGGTAGTTGTTCGGTCTCCCAAACTTTCTGGAAGAGTTCATGAAGCATATTGATGGTTGCTTCGCTGCCAGTCTTGATTGCTTCTGGTGGGATATTGTCGGGGCCTGGTTGTCACGGTCGCTAAGCCGGACGACCCTACCACCCCTACCCACGCCTATTACACACTACAGCAGACAACACAGCACACTAACACAGCTTTACAATCATGCGCACTTCTTTATTTCACACACACACTATGGCGCCACCACTCACGTCCATCCCACACCCACACACCGGTATCCCGCTTCTTCACTGACCCACACTACCCTGATACGACCCTGAGAACCTTAACCTATACTAAAGCACCAGTTGCGGTATATCACTGCGACCTAGGGACGCAAAGATAGCCCGCACACGTGGTGGCTAACTACTAGGGACAAGGACCGACCCAAGGGACTCTAATCTCTAAACTACTACCACCCACACCTCTTCCCAGGACCCACCCTTCTCTTTGACCCGGGACCACTACCGAACTGGTCGCTGCGTCCCTAAAGGAGGCAACGACAAGTACCCTACACTGCGCTGGCCACTACGTCCTAAAATGAGGCAGTAGCTAACACCCTAACCCTACTGCCTAACGCTACACCCCTTCTACCACAACCATGGGACAACCCATCCCGGCCGGAAAGCTCCAGTCCTCGGCGCTGTTCGTGGCCCCTCGCAGGCTGACACCTCCTGAAAGACTCTGCACCCCGGCGCTGACCGTGGCCTCTCGCAGGCTGACAGCTCCCTGAAAGACTCTGCACCCCGGCGCTGACCGTGGCCTCCCACAGTCCGACTCCCGCAAGACTCTACACACCGGCGGCGACCGTGGCTCTTCAGTCTGACTCCTCCCCCCGCGCTGGGCACGACACCTAACGCAACACACACCATACGCCCTCTCGACGAGTCCGGGACTCGAAGGACGCCTCCTCCTCTGAGGCCCCGCCGGACACTGAGGGTGAGGGAAGTCTGGTGCAGCGCCCTCTCACAGGACGCCCGAACAGGGAAGAGCAACAGGGGCTGGAGAACTCCCGGAGAACCCCGGTAGCAGGAGGAGAGCTGCCCCACAGACGCAGACGGCCTGGATGGTCTCCCTCTCCCGGGAAAGCAGCAGGCAACGGGAAACCGCCGCTCACCTGCCGGCACGCGGCAGTAGACTGCAGTGGTCTGGCCCCAGCCTCAGGACGGAGCAGGATACCTGCTGACACAACTGTAGGCCACTACTGTAATTTTGCTACTACCAAGTCAACAAGGCTCATAGGCTACTTGGTAAAGCTTTAATCCTCCATCTCCCTTGCCTACTTCCCACTCGGGCATGAGAGTGACCCCTTGAATTCGATTACACCCCCCCCCCCCCCAACCGTTACTCGCTTTGGGGTCATCAGATCCATTTTCCTGCCAACCCTTACAATAGCAGTAAAACAATATTCTCTTTGAGCCAATCCACACTATTGCATATGGAATTATGAATCGCACCCAAATCTCGAAGAAAGAAAACAAATCTTAAGCGATCCAACGCAGGACTCCATGGCCATTTCTAGGAAATGCTAAGTAGTTTAGGAAGTGGGTGACTTCACCAGGAGATGTCTCCTACTAATAATCAGTAGTAATACACATCTTTCAAAACCAAACAAAAAAAATATCAATTTTTGGCGGTTCACAGTTCTAGCATGTTCATACAAGAGAATCGGCTCGCAGCCACAATCCTTCACATTCTTACCCTCTTTACACTGTCAATTATAATCATATCAACACAACATGATTTGTTCGCCAAAATTTCCATCCAGCGCCTCACTCTCATGTCATCTCTTGTCGGATAACCCAGTGGTTAATCCTTGTTATGTCAACACAACCATACTTCATACAATATTACATGCTGCACATCCTCCGTTTTTATCCTATCAACTGCTGAGCTACCCGCCTTAAACTTTACCTTACCCTCTTTCCGACTACTAAAATTCATAACGGGACTGTCTCCCTACAACCTAAGATATCTTTCTCCAACCCTATTCTGTCACAAACACGTACATCCCTGCATGTGTGACGACTGTCATTTACTTTTTTAAAAAAACTCCAACCATATGGACTCACTGTCCTGTACCAAATACGTACGTCACAGATACAGTCTGCACGCGCACGACACCCGCGTCGAGAACCATGACTCGTAACGAAAGTGAAAAGACACAAATATAAGTTGAATGGTCACGACCGTACTCCAGTATAAACAACTCGACCACAAATCAGCCTTGGCCCTACTGCACAGTTAACCGATTCCAATGCTGTGCAGGTCAACTCCGAAATCGTTAAGCAATTTCAACGAGCCACTACTATTTACAACTGAAATTGCAGCACACTCCCTTTATGATTCACGCAGACATTTGCACCTGACTCATATTATGATCCTCAACAAAATGCAACCTCGTATTCCTTCTTATTGACCCCCTGAAATTAACATGAACTAATCACAACCATATCTACATCACCGTCCATCAACGGTTATTATATCGAACCCACATTGTCTATCCAAACTGTCACATGACATCGAACTCGGGAACACTTTGTACACTACTTACACAATATACAGAAAAGAGGTAACAACACAAACCGGCTGACAAGAAGTTTCAATCAGAACCAAGACGACGACATACCAGACAACCAGTATACGCCACAACATAATACAACTAAACATAACATGAGACAACTACAGTAACAACTCGCCATAATACAAGACAACACGACGAACAACACCACCATGAACCTAACAAATCACTAACCTGGACACACAGACGTTCAACCACACCAGTTCTGCAACTGGCTGAAGTGGCTGCCAACAAATACGACACCGACTCGGCACAGGCCAAGGGCACCCAAACCCGACGAGGACCTGGCACTAACTATGACTCGAAGTCACTCCTCAAAAACTAACGGCGCTGCCGCCGCACCTACAAGGAGTACGTCACTCCGACGAACACCAGGGACGAAGTGAAGCTACCCCAACGCATTCCGCCCTGGTCGGAATCAAGCGAACTCTACTCACAACACAAAACAGCGATTGGTCAGAGCAGCGGTATCCCCCCGCATAGCTGACACGCCCGACCAACGGACTACTTGTTGCTCGTGCAACAACACGACAATTTACCACAACAACTCACAGACTCGACAAACACCTACAACAGCCGATATCCTGCCCCGCCTTCTCTGGTGTAGAACCAAAGTAACAAAAGGGTAACAATCGGGAACGAAACCAACCTCCCGCTTCCATCCCTTCAACAAGTGAAGATTGGAATTCAAGAATATTGTATGTCCTATTTCCCCAGCCCCCTACCTAGCCTAACCTTCCACCTTAACCAAAACCCCAAATCTTACACACGCACGCTCGCACACACACATATACACATATGCACACGCGCACACGCTCTCTATTTCTGAACTACCATTACTCCAAATACATGGACGTTGATTTACTACCGCCGATCGGTGACACTGGTGCTTGTTGTTCTTGAGGTGTCGGACGGCCTTCCGGATCTCTTCCTTGGTAGGGGGGTTGGTGTTGATGTCTAGTGGTGTCTCGGAGGGTGGTATGTCCGGTGGATCTGGTGGTGCTGGCCGGTTGAGGAGCTCCTGGAAGTGTTCTTTCCAGCGGTGCAACTGGGCCTCTGGTTGGTGAGCGTGTTCCGTCCTTGTCCTTCACAGGTGCCTCTGTCACTCGTCGACTCCCTGCTAACTTCCGTGTTATGTCGTCAGCTCCTTTCGTGTTCTTCTGTCCGGCTGCTTTTTCTGCTTCTTCTGCCAGGTTCTCTGCATAGTTTCTCTTGTCCTGTCTTATGCTTCTCTTCACTTTTTTGTGTGCTTCTGTGTGCAGTTTCTGTGCCTCTGCCGTACTTGCTCTGGTCTTGCTAATGTTGACTGTTGCTTTCCTATCCTTTCTCTCTTTCACTTCCACAGTGTCTCTGCTGATATCCAGGGCTTGTGGACTCTTGTCTTCCTTCCAGAGTCTTCTCACATGTTTCACTAAGCACTGCCTTTGATTGTTCCCAGAGCTGTTCTACTGAGGGCTCTTCATCGACAAGGGATGCTAATGTGTCAAATCTGTTGGAAAGTTCCACATTGAAGCTGTCTTTTGTCTGCAGGTCTTTTAGCATGTCCACGTTGAATCTGTTCCCTGGCTTGTTGGTTTTCCTGGCATGTCTCTTCAGCTTGAACTTGAACTTCCCCACAACAAGGTGATGGTCCGATCCAACATCTGCTCCTCTCATTGCTCTGGCATCCAGTAGTGACCTCCTAAAGCTGTTGCCGATACAAATGTGGTCAATCTGGTTTTCTGTGTGGCTGTCTGGTGAAACCCAGGTAGCTTTGTGGATGGTCTTGTGATGGAACAAGCTACCGCCAATTGTCAATCCATTGAAGACAGGGAAGTCACAGAACAGCCTCCGTTTTCATTCATGTCTCCAAGGCCTTCCTTTCCCATGCTTTGTTCCCTATCATTATTGTCATTTCCGATCTTGGCATTGATGTCACCCATCAAGATCAGTAGATCTCCTTTCTTCTTCTGCTTGATTGTGGATTGTAGTTTCTCGTAGAAGTCTTCTTTCAACTGTTTGTCTGCATCATTGGTGGGTGCGTAGCATTGCACAATGAGTGTTTTCCGCACTCTGGTGTAGAATCTTGCGGTGATGATACGCGGTGACACAGCGGTCCACTCCATCAGTGCTGCCGCAGCCTGTCTGGAGAGCATAAGCCCGACCCCTTGGGTGTGTGGAGCTCTCTCTTCTTCATGCCCTGAGTAGATCAAGGTCTCCCAGTGCCAAGCCGCATCCATCCTGAGTGGGTCCATCTGGTCTCACACAAGCCTAACACAGCAAGATTGTACTGCTGCATCTCTGCTGCAACCTGTGCAGTTTTCCCAGCCTCGTACATGGTCCGAACGTTCCATGTGCCGATCCGGGTAGTTGTCTTGGGTGACAGAAGAGTCCTCGGCAAAGCAGCTTCCTTTCGGCTTTCACTGCGACGCTTCATACGCAATCTGGCTAGATTGTCTTCCTCTCCCAGGACACACAAAGTAGACAAGTTTATCGTGGACGTTTCTGTAACTGGCTTTTTTTTTACAGGCCGGGCAGTTAACCCTGCGCAAACCTATTATCCTCTAGGAAAGTGGTCCAAATTTCGTCTGGCTTCTCCCCCTTGACCTGTCCAGTATGGTTGCACCTATCTGGCATAGCTCTCGGGATCGTAAAAGCACACAAGCCCCACCACTACGACAAAGTAAAGGACCATGGTGAGGGGGGAACAGCTGTGCTGACTCTTTTTGTGGCCTTCATTGACGACAGTGTTGGACAGATGTCCATCCACATCTCCATGCTGACTACCGAGCAGTGTGCTTCAAGCGGAGAAGATCAACATGGCACCACAGCGGATGCATGTGGCAATGAACTAGATCTCAGACTGGGCTAAATCGTGTAAGGTCACAATCAAGAGAACGAAAACAAGGCCACGTGCTTTCTTCTCTCCTCCAAGGAAAAAAGGAATAAACCCTGCAGTTTGAAGGCCAGAGCGTTTTCGCAGCAAGGCAAGCCAACCTTCTTCACTGCGAGACTGGACAGAAGGCTCGCACGTCTGTTCAGAGGAGCGTGGTCAGGAAGATGGCTGTGACGAAGAAACTGGCAGATACCAAGTGGGGAAACAACCTGAAGATCCTAACTCAACTATACACGGGATCTGTTGGACCACACACAGAAGACCCTTTCACTTCCCGGCCAACAGCGGTTGAAAGCAACACAAACCAATGAAGGCGAAGAACGCCAGCCTCCTGCTCAACACAGACACCATCAACAGCACCTTCATAGCTGCAATGGAGATGGTCAACTATCACGCTAGGAGAAAAGAAACAAGAACTCCAAAGACTAACAGAGAAAATTAGGTTTCGTTGTCATCCTGTGCATGACAATGCAGAACGGTTAGTGAATACTTTTTTGTCATCTGTGATGTCCCTGGAGTCGGAACAAAACACCACACAGCAGTAGAACGGAAATCCATGACCCTCAAAATGCTGGACGGGGACCATCCATCCAACACCTAGATCCCAGTCTATACAACTGGTTCACCAGATATACTCAGCACCAACCACGTTTGCGATAGTCACAGTCAAGGAAAATAAAAGCACAACCAGTAACGTTTATGAGCTTTTCAGATTTTATATTCATGAAGGTGGGGTAAAAGAAAAAAAGAAAAAAAACAAAAAAACAAAACCCTATAGTTTATGCAAAGCAAATGGTCACGCACGAACCGAGGAAACTGAAGATAAGTCATGCGTTTTTGCACACATCTGTATACTTCAAGGAATAATCTAGAAGGAAAGCAAACCGAGGCTGTGAACGAAAACTAACATTGTCGGAAGAAAGTCTAACTCTTGAAGGACTGATCGCATTAGAAGCAGTAAGGGAGACAGGCCAAAAGAATTGTAAGGAACTTGAGTTCTGTATCCCTTCTAACTGTTTGACACAAAGTAGGATCCTCCTGTATGGTCAATAGAATGCACACACTTTTGTCGAAATTCTAAAATGAAGACCAGACAGGTTTCTGGATCTGAAGTTGGGTGTAAATCCGAAGGAGTCACTCTGTTGCAATGATATTCATAAGGAACAGGGGAAAGCACTATCCACATAAAGTCATGATGACCTCACCAGCCAGAGTCAGTTCTGGTGCCATGGTCTAATGCCCAATCCTTTTGATCTTTTTTTTTTCTTCTTCGGTCTTTTTTTTTTCTCCCATTAGAGTAGGCGTGGAGATCAGTGGGAAGGAAAAGGGAGAACGAGGGAGAGCGTTGTTACTGGAATGTGGCTTGGTAGAGGAGACACTTGAATTTCTTCAACCATCTCAACGTTGCTTGATTGTCTGTGATGGTTTTGGGTAAAAAGCTTTATCTTAAGCACTTCTGTTCTTCAGTTTTTTCCTTGAAGAACGCGAATTGTTCCTTGCGAACTGCTTGACCATATTGGTGCTTAGTCGGTCCTCGCTTGTGAGAAGTATTGGATATAGTATCAGGCTTGTATGACATCATCCACTACGTGAATTTAAAGCAAAAAGCCAGTATTTGCCAAGTTGAGAATTCAAGAAAGCTTCTGACTGTTTTGACTGGCAGTTTATTTTTAAGATTTTTAGATAAGGGACATGAATTCTGCAGGGACGAAAAAAAAACGATCAGATGTCAAAATGTTTCAATGTACCGAAAGGATACAGGCAGGGGGATCCAAAGTCTCTGTTTCTGTTCTTTTTGTGTGTGTTGAAATGCTTGCAATCGTGGTACGAAGATCCATATATAAGACATGAAATGAATCACAGGGAACTGAGAATCTCCCAGTTTGAAGACAACATGCAGTTAACAAATAGTGGTGATAATATATTTGTTTAAAAATCTACATACATGGTGAAGAAATTTGGTTATTCTACTGGCTTATTTCTAAACAGAGAGAAAACTCAGGCAATCCGGGTTGGGTTGTTAGGAAAAGTTAGATGTAAAACATACAGCAGACCTCAATTCAACATGGAATCCTTGGAGGTTTGAGATACCAGGCGTCTGGTTCCTTCCAAATTTAACTCTAAATGTGAGTCTGTGGTTATGACAATGAAACTGTGGAAATGAATGCTCTTTTTGAAGACATGGCTACAAACGTGTTACGCCACTTGGACAAGTTTCTGGGTTAAACCACTGTTCCATCTAAGCTCGTTCATCTCTGAATTTTACCACCTTTTGGGCTGGGCGTGGTGATCAGTGAGACGGAAAGGGGTGGGGGAGGCCGTTATTACTGGAGTGTGGTGACCAGCCTGATCATATGACAAAAATTATGCAAAAGTGTGTTTTCAGTTCGTGTTGGGAGAACAACAAGATAGAAATAAGTATAACGACAGCTGTTATCAGTGTTAACAGGGAAAATTGCGGTTACCTTTTTTTCCACACTGCTCTGGGTAAAAAAGTTGAATGGAAGTAAACGTAACTGGGTCAAGATAGCCACATTGAGCAATCCTTGTATAGAGCATCTTGAGCTCTATGACCCATTCTCAGGCAGAGGGCACTCGAGAGTCCTTTTGTGGCAGGTACGTTTACAGCATATCAGATAGTCTATAGTTCTATGATTGACCCAAAATTAGAAATAGTAGCAGAACCTGTTTTCTTCAACCTTAAAATAAGTGTTGGAAACAAGGCTGTAGTCAGACAAAATTGCATTAAAAGGTATGTACTGTACAGGAATTTTTTTTAATAATGGAGAAATCTTTACATGCATGGAATTCCAAACAAAATGTAACAAAGCATT
This sequence comes from Conus ventricosus, assembly GCA_018398815.1. NCBI lineage: Eukaryota > Metazoa > Mollusca > Gastropoda > Neogastropoda > Conidae > Conus > Conus ventricosus. The sequence goes on from CM031620.1 coordinate 37,683,150, forward strand.
GGATTTTGTAACGTATTCTGGCTGGAGTCATTCATCGCAAAATACACGAAACAGATATAGAATAAATATCAATACCAGCGTAGAAATATGTCGCACTTAAAAATAACCTTCTGTAAAAAGGGATGAAAATGATATTTTGATATGTTAGACAATTGTAATACTAACCTAAACTGCAACTTAAAGTGGGCAGGAAAAAACCCAGAATAATGACAAATTTTGGAAACCCGTTGCACTGAATGTACACGAAAGAAAGTTAGAATGCCTTCAGCTTCTAGTAGTTCACAAGACATTGGTGACTTATATGATAGTGAAAATATGAGTGTTACTGTTTGTAACATCTGCTTTTTTGCCCAATAGAAAAAGATTGTTGATCCCTGTCTGTGGAAATGCACGCACCTGTGCACAACACTTTTCAACAGCACTTGAAAGATTAGGCAGAGAAAACTGTAATTTGACATCGAACTCAAAAGGCTATTGAAAAACTTGTTCTGTTTGTAGTCGAAAACACAGATGCTGACGATAGTATGGGCTTTACGTGACACATCTATAAACGCAAGAGAAATGAACTTGTTAGTGATTATAACTTTTGTGAAAGAAGATAGGTACTAACACAAAATAGAAGAAAATTATGCCAAAATTTTTAGCGTCAAATATTCAGATTTAACTTCGCTTAGTATAGAAATTTACCCCATAGAACGTACAGATGAACTCGTGTTACAGCATATATATGTGCACAAAATGATATTACATTATGTATACATGCGAACTGCGAGAGTATGTGTATTAGTGTGCGTTTGGGTGTGGTTGAAAAACAGGATGAGCGGCTGTAGAAACTAATCTAAGTGTTACGGTATATACATGCACTTGAGACAATACAACACTACGGGAGAGAGAGAGAGAGAGGAGAGAGAGAGAGAGAGAGAGAGAGAGAGAGAGAGAGAGAGAGAGAGAGAGAGAGAGGGGGGGGAGATTTCTCCTTCATTTATTTTGTTGGTACGTATGCTATCCTTTTGCTATTTATTGCATTGTATGCTTCTCATTGATTATCTTTTTCTTATTTTTGTATGAATGTTTGTATGTAGCTCTCACTTTCACATTTCTTTGCATACATAAATTTGTTGTCACATGTGACATTGTTGATCTCATTTTTTGATAAATGAAATCAGTCTCAGGATTAGTTTGCCGACAGGATTACACAAAACATTTTATAAGTTATCACACCTTTTGCTGGCAAAAAAAAAAAACCCTACCAAATTACCACTCCGTTAGCAGGCAAAAAGTATCTAATCACCATGCAATCAGGCAAAATTGTCTTGAATGAAACATACCACAAAACGTCAAGATGATTGCATAAGCAAACAACAAAAACTTTTTTTTTTTTTTTTTTGAGTAGGTCTGCTCACGTGTGGGCTATGAGAGGATGAAGTCGAAGATTATGTTTTACTCCCCTGTACTACCAGGACACTCCCGTCAACTGCAGCATGCCCCGAACAGCTCGTCAGCAACACTGGGCGAAAAAGAAGTCGGATATCCGCCCGTCCAGCCCACGGACTCTCGGTGTGGACACTGGGTTGGAGGCGCACAGTGTCATCCACTGTTCGTTCAGCTTCAGACACCGCCTAGAGGGTCACAGACCTACACCCTCGCTTGGACCTCAACACAGAAATGCAGCAATGAAGATGTTTGAACTGGGGTACAACACATGACGCGCATGCTATCTTCACAAGTTTCGTATCTGCGATTTTTTTTTATTGCGAGATATGTTCTCTAACAACTAGAAATTTCTGTCTTAATTTGAAAAGTTATTGATAACACACCGCAAAAAAACAACAACAACAACAACAAACAGACGTAGATAAACAAATCACGAGACAAAAGACGACGCGTTTCGACCTTTTAGATCTTCTTTAGGCAAGATGCACAACATTCAGGACAACGAACATGAACGAGCAATCACTTGTCTTCATCTACTAAAGGGGTTTACACACTGTCCGTGACATCTAATAACTTAAAAACTGTCGCTGTGGCTGTTAAAAATGAATGTACATTTAACAAGATTGCCAAATTCTTGCACAAAGCATTCAAAAGACGAGAGATGTATCCATCCCGTTTGATGATAAAGGGAATACAATATTCCGTACTGTTTATGGATATGGCTCCTGTGTGCCATCTAAAAATGTTTGAAACGTTAATTTAAAAAAACTAAATCTTCACCCTTTGTGTATTTCCTTTAAGATCAGGATGTTCTTAGTTCGCACACACGCACACACGCACACAAACACACACACACACACACACACCACACACACACACACACACACACACACACACACACACACACACACCACCTCCACCACCACCACCACCACCACAACCAGTTGAAGCCCCGGGTGTGTGTGTGTGTGTGTGTGTGTGTGTGTGTGTGTGCAGACGGCTGTGGGGTGGTGGCGACGGAGGGGTGTGTGGAAGTCAGACGCCTACCCCACCCCCGGGTTCTGGTTGCCAGTGACGATCCTTTTGACTGTCTGCTGAAGTGTGACTCACCCTTCGTGGCTTTACAGGTGTGTGTGTGTGTGTGTGTGTGTGTGTGTGTGTGTGTGTGTGTGTGTGTGTGTGTGTGTGTTGTTGTTTCTGTAGTTGTTGGCATATTAACCCTTTTCTCATTGATCCTTCCCATTCCTTTCCAACCAAAATTATCATGCTATTATACTATTATAGTAATACCAACATTATCCTACTTCTCACAACTAGTCTCATTATGATTATCATCCAGCGCTGACATTGTTCACATGCTTTTCCCCACTTTGTGTGTGTGTGGGTTTTCTTTTTAAATACATGTTACCACTTTCCTCTTTGATCATTTCCATTTCTTCCCAACCATCATTACTCTATGAATGCCAACACATTATTTCACCTACGACAATGATCACCATCCAACAGTACTGTTTACTGTTCCAATAATACTGTCTGCATGAATTTCCCTTCCCTTCTCCCTGTGCATACGTATGTGTAGGTGGAGAGATGTGAGCTCCCCCTCTCCTGCCCTCACTTTTTTCCAGCAGCAATGACAGTCCTTCACCCATTGATCACTTCCATTCCTTTCCAATCATTATTATCAATACCAACATCCCCACATAGAACTACTATCATCATAATCACCACCCATTACGTTTTTCTTTTTATTTGGTATTATTTCTATTCCTTGCTACTAAGCACTATTATCAGTCTACCATAATCACTACCATCACTAGTATATCACGCAATTAAACAATAATTACAAACAAACAAATAAACAAATCCTACTGTTTTAGTAACCTCCAACCCCTTTTCTCTCTCCCCTTCAGTGTTTAGCCACTGTTAATATTACAACTATTATCGTCATGTTATCACCAAAAGATTAACAGTATTCCTCCTCTTCTTATTTACGTGTTTTCATCATCGTCACTATTATCACTACTATTGCTCTCGTTATCATTATGATTATTGTCAGTCATCATTATCATTTCAACTTCCGCGATCCCATTTGGAGCGGCCTCGTTTTCATTCAACACCCATTTTGCGCCGAATATGACAATAGAAGTGGTTGCTCATTCTTCATTTTGATTCTCCTAAATGTTGTTTGTTTTTGCCTGAAGAAGACCCAAGAGGTCGAAATGCATTGTGTTTTGTCCTGTAATCTGTTTATCTGTATCGTCTGGCGGAACTAATACCCTTTCTTTCCAAAATCTGTAATCTTAAACAAAGCCCTGATGTGGCCCTCTGCGGTCGGCTGGGCTATAAGCAACATTATCCTATCCTATCTTAAACAAGGAGCGTAAAATTGTCAGACAGGAAAGAGCAAAGAATGTGGACATTAGATTTTCAGGTTACTGTAGGATTACATCTGTCAAACAAGAGCATACTACTACAAGTAAAAAAATGATGACGATTCGAATTAAAGGTAAAGCAATTTCATAGGTCCTGATAGGGGTAATTTTTTTTTTTTGAAAACTCATTCAAGGACGATGAAGGAAAATAAGCAAAAGTTTTCACAGATTGTGATGGAGTTAAAAGAAAAAAAAAGCTTCATCTAAGAAAGATGAAGGAAAGTAAGCAAAAGCATCTTCAGGTACTTGCAATAAGAAGATTATGAAGTACATGTATCTTTTCTTTTAAACAAAAATGCAGTTCAACAATTTATAAGAAAACTCTGTTCTAAGCATAACTAGAATACTTTTCTTTTCAAATAGATTATCAATCTAATGTTCAAAAACTGTTGTATTTATGATGGGCTCTATAAAACATCAGATGTTGATTTACTGCCATGACTTCCAAACATATTGTCGAAATTCTGCTGCACCCGTCTAAACTGTTTTCCAGCATGCTGTCTGTACCAGAATGCAGAGTTCTAAGAGAGAGAGAGAGAGAGAGAGAGAGAGAGAGAGAGGACAGCTTTATACTGCTCGCCGGAAACATGTGGTCTGTCCCATATTTTGCTACACTATGGACTATTTCGTTGAAAACACGCCACGTCAGACAGTGCAAAGAGCCTGCAGGAGAGAGAGAGAGAGAGAGAGAGAGAGAGAGAGAGAGAGAGAGAGAGAGAGAGAGAGAGACAGACAGAGAGACAGAGAGAGAGACAGAGAGAGCGAGAGACAGAGAGAGACAGAGAGAGGGTGTCGGTCTGTCCTTGCGTGGAGAGATGACGAAGAACATGATGCCAAGCGACCGCCATCCATACGGAGATGTATTCCTTGGGCATTACGTGATCAAGGTCGTCCATTTCATTGTACTTGGGAAGCTCTGTCTACAACCAGAGTACAATGACCGATGACCTGAACTGCAGAACTGAAAAGGTCTCAGGGACATTCGGCGAACGCAGTAAAATCTGGTCGAACAAGAGTGATGTCCCCTGATCTATGAGGTTGTTTTGATTTTGTGTCTGCGATTTTTTGGTCTGTTTCATTCACCGAGGCTGGTTTTTTGCATATACGTTTTTGTGTATTCGGTTATATGTGTTTATAAGTGTTTATAGTACCCAAGTGTGTGTTTGAAGAGACGCTTTGTTATATTCCAGGTTGGTAAAAAGGAAATTTATTTTGTAGTAGCCCCGTATAGAGAACGCTTGTGACCATTTTCCGCTTCGTTTTCAAGTTTGCCTTGGTGCTGTTTTGCACGTGTTTTTTTGCTCGTGTTTCAGTTGTTCATGCAGTTCAGTTGTCCCACTCAGTGTAGACGTTTCGGCATGCGCTGGTGTGACCTTTGAACCCGCATATTCTGTGTAATCTGCATATCACATGAGATATCTGAATACCCTGGCGACTGTGATTGGTTTCCTTGTGCTGTTGTCCTCGATAGAAAGCCTGTTGCTTTAAATAGAATCACACGTGAGGACCTTGTGTTTGCCAACACTAACAGTGCTGTGACAGTTTGCCGCGTTGTTTTGAGGGTTTATTTTGTTGATTTGAGGGTTGCGCTTTGCAATGTCGAAAACGAAACGCAGCCTGTTTAATTCGCCTTTCTCAGCTAAGAAAGACTCAAAGAAATCCCGCACTGAAGAGGTTGAGATATTAATTCACGCTGATCAGGGTATGGAGAAGAAGGAGCAAGTTTCTCTGTTCGATGCTCACAAAATCCATGAGACGGTGGTCACACGCATCAACGAGACATTGAAGGCGTTTACTCCACAGGAAGAAGATGACTCCTGCTCTGAAGACTCTCCCTGCCTTTGTGACTGCTGTGTCTACTGCTGTGTCTATGGCGATGGTAGAGGTGATGAAGGGGGTGATGGACATGTTGGATCATCGACTGGAGCGCTTAGGGCGTATGGACTCTGCCCCTCTCTGCTGTCATCATGAGAAGTTGGAGGCTGCTATTCGTGGACTGACTTATGAAGAACGATCGTCTGCAACAGTATTCCCGCAGAGAATCGGTCCGAATCTTCGGGATTCGGCAGGAGGACGGTGAGACAGCTGAGCAGGTGGAGAAGAAGGCCCTGACTGTGATGCGGGAAGCTGGAGTTGAGTGTGGGGAAGTCGATATCGCTGCCTGTCACAGGGTGGGCAGGAACAGGAGCAGCAAAGGGCCACCTGCAGTGCTGGTGAAGTTCGTGTCGAGACGAAAGCGTCGAGAGCTGATGATGAAGAAGAAGACCCTGAAGGGAAAGAATGGCTATGACAAGGTCTTCATCAACGACGACCTCACACCCCTCCGTTCCCGGCTGATGGGGTACGTCAAAAGCCTCCCTGCCGTGGAGAGGGTGTGGACCATAGATGGGACCATCCACTGTCGCAAGAAATCCATCCCTGGGCTTCACCCGGACAGCCACCCCAAGCCCGTCACCATAGAGACACCCGACGACCTGTTCCGCTTGGGGGAGACGGAGGTCGACTATGAACGACTGGGCCTGACCCACCTGATCTTCGCCAGGAACCAAGATTTGGAATAGGGCTGCCCTGGGGGTTCAGTCGGCGTTCTACAGGCACACCGTTCCAGCAGTGTTGGAGTGATGTGAGCGTGTCAAAGTCTGGCTCTGTTAACGAAGAGCCAAGAAAGATGTGAGAGAGAAAGGAAAAGCTGTTGGGAAAATGAGTATGAATGATGATGCAAAAAGTATGGATGGGTGTGATATGAAGGAGCAAATTAGTGATTTGAATACAAAGGATCTGAAAGTGAGTGATAAGTTCGAACGAATGTCGTGTGTAACCGATATGAAAAATGAGTCTTGTGCTTTGAAAGATATCTCTTGCTTCAGTGCGTACGAATGTATGGATGCGTGGTTATATGACCGTAGCGGCAATGTGAATGTGAATGTTAAGTGTGCAAATCAAAGTGAGAAACGGGTTCTAATGACAGTGCCACCGAAAGAAGTGAAGACCAGGAAAACTTTATGGTAATGAAACATCAAAACCGGCCTTCTGCTATTGGTGCTACGCTTGGTAATGTCGTTTGTGAGGAGGAGTGTAAGAGTGGGCGGGGGAATGGGAAACCAGTGTCAGCACGGGAACAAACTCTTGCATTTCTTCTCAACCCACGAAGGGTGACGGAGTTATTACCCCTATATTAGCACCCGATGTAGATATATTGATGCACACATTTTTTGTGAGCATGGTTGTGAGTATGGATGTTATGATCATGATCGTGTGTACGACGTAATGTATGATAATAATTTGGTGACAGAACGTAATGATAGAGTAATAAAGGTTATAAATGCTATTGAAAGCCATGATAATTTGACTCATAGTCTAAGTGTATATAATCAATGTGTTGAAGAAAAAGTGTTTGACCATGAAGGGCTCGAAACTTGATATGATAGTGACTGATAAAAAGGATGTCTGCGAAGTGAAACTGGATAGGAGGACAGTAAAGATACGGTTGCGGTGTTTGTTGACAAACATGCAAGAGATGTTACTGACGCTACTGAGTGTGGGAAAGGCCTAAAGAAAAGTGGGGGTAGGCATATTGGTAAGGAATACATTGACATTGGTGCTTGTTATCATGATGACAACAGCAATGCTATTTGCACAGATGGTCAGCAAGATGGCCAGCAAGATAATGCCCCTAGTGATTCAGATAACCATTCTGATAGCAGTGGTTCAAATGATGATGGCAATACGGTGAAAGTAATGATTTTAGTAATGAGAATAATGACAATAATAGAGATAGTACAGAAAAAAGAAGATGATAATCTTGACAGTGAGGCAGCGAAGCAGATTACCTTTATGCTATTAATGGAGAAATGCCAGATAGATGCCTGAAGTGTGTTGCTCTCAACGTGTGTGGTTTCCTGTCCAAGCTTGCTTTTCCTGATTTTGTGGACTTTATTAACAGGTATGATGTTGTCTGCATCTCAGAAAGTAAACTTGCTGATGTTGATACTGTTGAAATTGATGGATATACTGCGTTTTATAAAAATAGAAGCAAATATAAAAGAAAATCTGAGGTATACTAGTATTAATAAAAGACTGTTTTGTTCAGCATGTCCCTTCTTTGAAGAAAAACGATTTAAAAATACCATTAGTGCTGAGTCTGCAGGTAGCTATAAGTTTGTGGATTTGATATGTGTCAAAGTGCATTGTTTTTTGCTTTTTGTGACTCCATTTTTGAAAAGAAAGTTTTGTTTTGTGTTGCTTATATTGAACCAGAGGGATCACCTTACTTTAATAGAAATGTTTATAATGATTTACAAGATACAATTCTGAATATTGGTATTGATAGCATTTGTCTGTTAGGGGACTTGAACTCAAGATCGGACAGCTAAATGAATTGTTGGTCAATAATTTGTTTGCTGATTGCGTTCTTGATAGAGATTATAACTTTCCTGTTAGGTCATCTGAAGATAGACAGACAAACAATATGGGACATGAATTAATAGCTTTTGCAAAGCATGTCAGCTTATTATCATGAATGGTAGATCTGGTAGAGATTATGGTAAAGGTAAACTGACTTGTAAAAATGCATCTGTAGTGGATTACGCGTAGTTTCTTATGATTTATTTGATAGGGTTGTAGATTTTAGTGTGGATGATTTTAATGATTTATTTTCAGATGTTCATTGCCCTATACCATAAAGTTTGCAATTGCATCAAGGGGGAGAACAGAGAAAACAGCGCCGATTTCGCATGCTGACGATGCCAATTCATGCTATGTAAGATGGAATAAAGCTTTGAAAGCAACTTTTGTTGATGACTTAGATGTTACAAAAATTACATCAATAGAGACTGAGCTAGATGACTTGCTTACAAACCCAGATAATATTACTGTAAACAATGTAAATAATATTGTGGGCAGAGTTAATGATATATTACTTGAAAGTGCAAATGCACTAAACATGATAAAAAAGAGGAGGAAAGGTGCCAAACCAACTAAAAAGAAAAAGAAGGATAAACCATGGTTTAATGAAATTTGTAAAGTTAAAAGAAACAATTTTTGCCGTTGTAGGAGAAGATGTTTACTTATGAAAAATGATTTATTTTTAAAGGCGGAAAGGGTACGTGCAGCAAAATCATATAAGAAAACAGCTAAAAAAGAAATGAGAAAATATAACCACGAAATGGCTAAACAGCTACGTCAATTACAGTCTAAAGATCCAAAGTCTTATTGGACTACTTAAATGGACAGAAGAAAATCCAACCGTAATCAACCCAGCTGCCATGCTTTCTTTGAATTCTTAAAATATGAATGTGGATGATGTAGAAGATGCTGACGAAGTTCTGGAAAATGTGCCCTTTATGACACCAGTTATACCTTTTGGGATAATTTAATCACCGAAAATGAAGTAATGCATTGCATTAAAAAGAAAAACAAAGCCAGTGGACTAGATAATATTGCAAATGAATTTCTGAAAAACTCGGCGGTGAAAAATGCTAAGATTATATGTCAAAATTGTTTAACCTTATATTAATTACTGGTAAAGTACCAACTGATTGGGCGCTTGGGTTATACATCCTATATTCAAAAACAAAGGATGTGTCTTAGAGCCCGGTAATTACCGTGGGATAACTATACTATCCTGTTTTGGAAAACTGTTTACAAGTATTTTGAATGAACGTTTAAAGATGTTTATTGAAACATTCGATTTGATTGGTATTGAACAAGCAGGCTTTCGGAATAATTTCTCAACACTTGATCACTTGTTTTACCTTATATGGCCTGATTGATATTCTGTTGTTTAAGAAGAAGCGTCTATACTGTGCTTTTCTGGATTATGAAAAGGCATTCGACAAAGTTAATCGATCGTTTCTGTGGTATAAATTGATAAATAGTGGTATTAGTAGCAAAATATTAAAAGTTATACAAAATATGTATTCTCAAGCCAAGTCATGTGTATCTGCCAATGGTGATTATTCTGATTTTTTCTGTTCCAATGTTGGTGTAAGACAAGGAGAAAACTTGTCACCTGTATTGTTTGCCTTGTTTTTAAATGATATGAAAGAATTTATGTCTAGCGACATGGCTGGCCTTGTGACTGTCGCAAAAGAAGCAATTGAAATAGCATAGGCGAATCAGATGTTGACATTTTGTTGAATTTATTTCTCTTATTATATGCAGATGACACTGTGATCTTTCAGAAACTCCGTTTGGACTACAGAAAGGTTTAAAGTCTATTAAAGAATATTGTGATAAATGGAAATTGAAACTAAATGCAAACAAATGTAAAGTTGTTATTTTTTCTAAAGGTAAGGTTAGACGTTTCCTGATTTTCTTATAGGTACAGAAAAACTAGAGGTCGTCCATGATTTCTTGTATCTAGGGTTGAGGCTGAATTATAATACCGAATGAATGTTGCTCAACGTGAACTGTTTGACCGAGCCTCTCGAGCAATGTTTGCTTTGATGAGGAAGCAAAATTATTGATGCTCCCTGCAGACCTAGTGATGGATTTATTTGATAAAACTGTATTACCAATTCTTACATATGGATGTGAAATTTGGGATTTGACATGAATGATCTTGTCCAAAGATTACAGTTAAAATTTTATAAGCTGGTTCTAAACTACGACAGTCGACACCTTCTTTCATGGTTTTCGGTGAAACGGGAAAATTCCCCTTACCGGTCATTGTTAAATCCAGAATGTTATCATTTTGGTTTAACCTTGTATCTAACCACCATAGTTATAAATTATCATTTCTTGTGTATAAATGTCTTCTCAGAATGTATGAATTAAATGTACATGAAAACAAATATATCAAATACATCCATACATTATTAAATGAAATTGGTTTGAGTAATTTCTGGCTAAATCAGAACACACTTGATGTACATCCATTATGGGTTTAAAGAGAAAGTAAAAAGATGCCTTAAAGATAGTTTCATACATACCTGGTACACGCATGTTGACAATGATGAATTATAATATCAACTATAGAATGTTTAAAACATCATTGGTGTTGATCCATACTATCTAGTTTACCACAGAATTACATGGTTACTCTACTAAAATTTAGAACAACAAATAATAATCTGCCTGTAAATAAGCTACGCTATGCTGGCACACCTAGATGTGAAAGAATTTGTGACAAATGTGCTATGCATGATATTGCAGATGAATTTCATTATTTGTTCGTGTGTCCTTTTTTTGATGCAGAAAGAAAAAAATACCTCCCGCGATACTTCTTTGTACGGCCGAATGTTGTTAAATTCAACATTTTGTTTGCATCAAAAAACAAGAAACTCTTAATCAAACTAAAGAATTATATTACAGTTATAAATAGATTTTTCCAATAATTCATATAACTAAATTACAACATTACACAAAGTTTGCACTATGTATAGGAAAAACTGTCTATGAAATTTTCATTTATGCTTAATATTGTTTTGCGTCGTTTGCTCGTTTATTTTGCTTACTTGGTCATGGATATCACTCTGTTCTGATGTGCGATTATTCATTTGTGTGAATATTGTCTTATATTTCCGTGCCCCATGTGGGTATGAAATAAAATAATTGCCTTGCCTTGCCTGCCATTAAAAGAAATGTGCCGGTTATAAGCGTAACTCAATACCGCTTCGAAACATGACATTTCTAGAATGTTGCCCAAGAGAAAAGGCTTGACCTCTTTGACCCCAGTTATCTTGGACATAAAGAGGAGTGTTTTCGTCACTAAAGAAGAAGTCAGGAAACGCTCAAAATCAAACTCCAGAAGTTTTCATTGTATGCACCCGAATGAGCTGGGTCGTGTGGCTTGTCTTTACCCTTTCACGTCGGGTTAAACAAGAAAGCCTGTGAGTTAGATCAGAGGATTAAAAAAAAAAAGGGCGGCCACAACTGGCCTGGCAACGGACCATTCAGCGTGACTTTCAAATCATGTACAAGAGTTTGGAGAAGGGAAGCGGGGGGGGGGGGGGGGTGTGTGGCGTCGAACGCTGACCTATGACCAGTCCTGCTGAGGCGTGATGACCGCCTGATACATTGAACAATGCGGAATCTTCTAGGTCTGAGATTGTGCAACATGAAGGAACCCAAGAGAAGGTGATGCTACTACATCTCAAAAAGACTGTGTGTGTGTGTGTGTGTGTGTGTGTGTGTGTGTGTGCGCGCGCGCGTGTGCGTGTGTGTGTGTGCAGGGCAAGGAGTGTCAGTGTGTGGGGGCGGAGCCAGGTCACAGGGTCAAGAACACGTGGTGTGACCTTGGCTGCGCTGACAATCTTGACCAGTCCTGTGGCGGATATCCCCACTACGCTTCTCTCTACTCTGCACGTCCGGTCAACGTTTCTGCTTCTTTGCACCACGTGTCTCCGTTGCTGTCGCTCTCTTCCTGTCTTTCTTATGCTTTCTGTCTTCCTCACCGTGTCTTTCTTTCTAGCTTTGTCTGTCTTATCCTTTTTCTCCCCTTTCTTTCCGTTCCTTTTTTTTCTTCTGTCTTTTTAAAAAATAGATTTTCCCTTTTTTCTTTCTTTCTTTCTTTGCTTTTTGTTCTTTCTTTCTTTCTTTGTCTTTCTTTCTTTATCTAGCTTTCATTTGTTTGATTAATTGTTTCTATTTCTTTGTTTTTGACTCTAATGAATGTCACGTGGCATATTTGTCCATGAATGATGTACACATTTGCTAGATATAAGGAACCTGCTCCATGTGTGTGTGTGTGTGTGTGTGTGTGTGTGTGTGTGTGTGTGTGTGCGTGAGAGAGAAAAGAGAGAGAGAGAGAGAGAGAGAGAGAGAGAGAGAGAGAGAGAGAGAGAGCCAATCCGCACACATTAATGACTTTATCTTTGCATAATTGATTGATACAATGGCACTGCCATGCTTTAGTATATTACCAAGCATGTAAATAAACGCATAGATTAGTCGAATGTTCCGTCCACATTTTCACGAACAGTCATCACACAGTCCGTCGTTTTGTAAGTCACCTTGTCAAACATTTTGTTCCAGAGCCGAGTTCGGTGGTGTGGGAGAGGGAGGCAGGGGAGGTGAAGGGGGACTGTGCCTACCTCCACCTCCCCACCCTGTCCACGGTGACCCTGCCTGACCTCCGTCTCCGCAGCGACGTCTGTGACGGGCGGATCACCAGGGGGTACAAACGGCATTTGTGCCAGCACTGTGAGTTGATGCTGACTGTCTCGTGTGCTGCTGCTGCTGCTGCTGCTGCTTCTCCACATACCTCGTCCTCCTCGTTCTACTATGATTATTACAATGACGACGACAACAACAAAGCAACAACTACTGCTACTGCTGCTACTATTTACTACTACTACTACTTCCTGCTGCTGCTGCTGCTGCTACTACTACTACCACTACTACTTCTACTACCACTACTACTACTACTGCTACTACTACTACTACTATCACCACCATCACCACCTCCCCCACCACCACCACCTGGGAACCAGTTACAAGTTAGTTTTTCTAATAAGGCCAGTAACACCGAAGCTCTTCGTGGAGAACAACAACAGGTAGTTTTTTCATGGAGAGCAGTAACAAAGCTTTACACAACAGCAATATCGACGTAACTTATGGGCAGAAACAGCAAAGTAGCTTTTTATGCACAGCAATGATAAGGTAGCTTTTTGGGGGAGCAGTAACCAGGCAGCTCTCTGTGGACAGCGGTAACTAGGTAGCTGTCTATGACAGCGGTAACTAGGTAGCTGTCTATGGACAGCGGTAACCAGGCAGCTCTCTATGGACAGCGGTAACCAGGTAGCTGTCTATGGACAGCGGTAACTAGGTAGCTGTCTATGGACAGCGGTAACAAGGTAGCTCTCTATGGTTAGCGGTAACCAGGCAGCTCTCAATGGACAGCGGTAACCAGGCAGCTCTCTATGGACTCCTAAAACAGACATCGTCATTTCCTCAACAGCACGCCTGAGAACTTCCAGAGTTCCACCCAGTTATTATACATCATCTTCTATGTCTCCTGCCGATCGAATATTTTCCCAAATGCACACCGGTGCTCGGAATGGTTCGTCCACTACAGAGACAAGTAAGGGACCATTACCTACAATTTCTGGCAATGTTGCGACTGTGCATATTCTAAGCACTAACCCAAACAGTTAATAAACGTGACAACCAAACGTCAAGATCCCCTGTAGTACCGCAATATTCATCAAGTACTTCTGGGACGAGAAAGAGTACGTCTCCATTCAGGGACGAAACCAGTTCAATTGGTCCTGCTAGTAAGTCAGACTCCCCAGTGTCATCCAGTCACCGTGTAGCACCAACTTCACCAGGCATGCAGTCTACTACCTCGCCCAGTCAGGGTTTATTAACGGGGACAACAAAAGTGGTAAAGGCAAGCTCTGCAGCTTCAACTCACCACGTAGTTCATGAGCCGGTGACGTCTGGAATTTCTTCCCGATCGGAAAAACCAGCTTCCGACATCCCTGTTCAAGCTTTCACTTCTTCTCAGAGTACTTTTGTGTATTTGTCTTCCCCCAGCCGTACAACGGATTCTGAAGTGAAGTTGCGTTTGTCATCTCGAATCAGCTTACCACTATTAAGGCATCTACGACAGCTGAATCATCCTCAAAGTTGACGACCACAGGTTCACCATTTTCCACATCAATGTTACATGTGGCTTTTTCAGGAAGAAGTACAAGGACACCACAAACAAGGACGATGGAACCATCACTTACGTCATCAACCCCCACAACAACTGCACGGCGGAGACACCACAGCCCACAAACTCTTCTTACCGATTCAGTGTCGACGTCACCATCAGCAGCCCAGAGGCTGCCATCAGTCACAGATTCACAATTTCCTTTCTTGACGTCAAATCCTCATGAAAAACCAACACCAGTAAATTCCTTTTCAAGATTACCAAGTACCTTTTCAAGGCCGATTTCATCTACGTCAACGGTGAACTCAGATACCCAGAAACCCGACACTAGCCCAGAGTCGACAGGTGGCAATAGTGTCGGACAGTCCTCGGTCAGTCCACTGCCCAGTGTTGGCCCTGGCTCTGAAGCAGTCTCCAGGTCAGCTACTGAGATGAGTGGGTATCACGAATCGTCCAACACCAGAAGTTCATACGTCTTCACAACAGCAGAAACGCGATCCATCGGGTCTTCGTCTGGTGCGCATTATTCAAAGAAGTCCAGTCCCGCAGAGAGCAGATTCACCACAGCTACAGCTAGAGTTATTTCCACACCTCTGGGACAGAGGCTGCCCGTGATCAGTATGGAAAAACAACAGAATCAAACCAAAGGCACAGCAGTATGCTACCTTTGCCATCCCCAACCGATGTGTTTCCTACACGGTCGTCTGTGAAGCATCATAAGCCCAGCACCACTACAAATCCAGTTTCTGTGACAACAGTGGCCTCAACAAAACCAGAAGCCACGAGCTCCACGAACGACAATGAGCCCCTCAGTGGAGTCCCCTTCGCCATCTCCAAGACCTCTGTCAGCCCTTCCGTACACAGCGCTGAGCTGGGACCAACCCCACTGACCGCCACAGCCAGGACCACAGGACACATGTTACGGACAGACCCACGCTACATCCAGTACACACTGACGGCTTCACTCCATATAACTTGATGCGTGAGTATCTTAATGACTTCACTGTCGTGGCTGTTGTATTCACTCGGAAAGGAGTTAGAGGAGTGTGTGTTAGCAGTAACTTAGGTCTGGGCTGAACACCAACAGTAGACATGCACACACAAAGACAAATAGTAACGCACACACACACACACGCACGCACACACACACACACACACACACACACACACGCACACACACATACATACGCACACATACACACGCGCGCACACACACACACACACACACACACACACGCACACACACACACACACACACACACACACACACACACTCACTCACTCACTCATTCACTCACTCACACTCACACATTTATTAGATTTTGAATTGAACCCATTTTGCCTGATACATTTGCTTCAGAATGTTGATGAACCTGATAAATAACATGTAAAGAGTTACCTCCAATGTTTCATCCGCTTAAAGGCATAAAACGTGCATTTCTTTTCTTTATACTTTCAGTGCCCTAGACCAGAAATATTTCTAGCTAACGATTCTATCGTATAGCTACAAATTTACCTTTCACGGTTAGCCTTCAGGTAATATCAAACACATTTCCAGATTTCCAACCATCTTTTCCTTGATCTCTGTCTTTGCTGGCTCAGTGGCCATAGTGGAGTTAGAGCTCCAACTCTCAAGTCTGAGCTATGCTAAAACATCGATTTCAATCACTAGGGGGATGTTTTATTGAACTGTGAGCGTGTTGCCATCCCAAACAATCGTGAGGCACTGAAAGAAGCACCGGGCTCCGAAGGGAATTTCATGCTTTCAATTGGCTCACCTACGAAATGTTGAAATCTGAGTAAATTTCTTTCTTGTAAGTTAACCTTCTCTTACTTTGTCCAGTCTTTCGACTTGTTTCCCTCTGATGATCAGTTCATCAGTGCACACACAGACACAGACACACACGACACAACACACACACACACACACACACACACACACACACACACACACACACACACATACACGCACGCACGCACGCACGCACACATCTTTCAATCTATCTGTCTATCTATTGTCTCCAAGACAGAGGTATCGTACGTTGACACATGTTTTTCCCCTACATTCTAATGTGTTTGTATGCTGTTTTAACTCCCCATGTCACCATGACACTGTGAACCGAGACAAAAAGATCAAAGGACAGGAAAGCAAAAGGAAAGGAAAAGACATTTCAGAGATCCCATCAAGAACACAGGTCGAAATGGTTGTCCTCATCTGCTCAACTTCCTTTACGTGGCTTTCGATTGTTGTAATGAATTTTCCGTGCAATTTTAACAAACTCGTATATTTCCTGGTTAAGTGTTGGTCCCTTATTTCTTAAGTTAGGACCCATGTTGTTCGAGTGTAGGTTCCCATGTTGTGTGAATGCTAGTCCCATGTTTTGTCACTGAAGATCCCATTTTATTTCAGCGTAGGTTCCTTGTAAATTTAATGTAAATTCCATGTTGTTTCAGTGTAGGTCCGTGTTGTTGTTGTTCAGTGTAGGTCTGTGTTGTTGTTGTCGCCGGAAGTCTTTCATTGTTTCAGTATAGGTTTCACATGTCTAATATATGTAACCCTTTGTACTTTACGTAGTCTCTCCTACCTCGATTTGCATTTCCTATTGCTGGTGTATTTGGCCATAGTCTATCAGATCCTGCATACAATGGATTAAGAAATTGCAGTTTCCATTTTGATATTACCGTTTTTTTAATTGTTGGTTGTGCTGTTAAATCAACCACTTCTGCGGCATGCACTTTAGTTCCAAACATTTTGTCGGTATCAAAAACATTTTCCCAAAAGCCATTAAAGTTATTCTGCAAAAGAGATAAAGAACACCCCAGGCATTTGAATGATATTTTGGGATTGTCTGCTGGTATGATAGTTTTCTATTTATGGCTGTTGATAAGTTTTTCTAATCAACATTACTAGTTTTAGCATTTTAATATATTTGGTTAATTCAATATACTGAAGCATAGAGGTCTACTCCCGAATATGCAAACATTGTTGAAAACAGGTCTGCACGTCGTATAACTACACCGTGGGGTTCATGTCGCAAAACAAAGTCTGCAGTATAAATTTAATTAAGCAAAACAAAACAAAGAAAAAAAAACCGCTTTTGGCTACATGTTCAAGCGATACGCCATAGACAGAAAACTGTAATGTCACATGTGGGGCTACCATTGACAAAATCAATGAAATTTTACTTGAAAATGGCATATGGTCGCTGTTCAAAGTGTCACCAAGGGTATTCCAGTCACAAAGAGTTGTTAGAGTGAAGTTAGATCTACTTGCCTTTTGTAAACGGCTGTCGAGAATGCATGTTGCTAATGGTGCAAGAAAGGAGAAGACGCAAGCACCGACACAATACGTGCATTACGCAGGACAGCCTTCTCACTTAAATAGAGCGAGAACAGACAACTCCAATGAAAACGTCATCGTCTTTGCCGAAAACTCCTCGTCGACTCGGTCCAAAGTATTCTAGAATTGATATGTGTTCATACTAATCACTGCAAAATCGAGCGGAGAGCTTCTCTGGTGTATTTTTTTGCCCAGTATTAAACGGCTGAATTGTTCAAACAAACAAAGGACGTTGTGTTCAAGAGGAGTTGTGTGTTAAGATTTAGCTGATGACATCCTTTGTCCCTGATTACAGATGAAAAGGTACCATCGATTGGTTATTATGGCTTGATCCGAAACGATTGAAATGTTAACTTCTAATATTTGTCAAAACACTTGATATATCCTGTAAAGCATACAAATCATGACCAGTCTTTGAGAGACCTTTGTTAAGAGACCTTTAAACGTCAGCACAATATCACTGAAACTGTAGGTTTTCTGATATTGTAATGTGGCTTCCCCATTTCAACGTTAATTCTAAATTTAATGGTGTTTCTATGCTTCAGTGCGTCACCTGAATGTTCATCGCTCTTTAATTTGGAATGGCTTAATCTTATCGTCGGTTGGTTCAGATCTACACGTTTTGGGGTTTTGCTTTATATATATATGTCAAAATTCACGTGATGTTTGTACATCTGATGACCTATGCTCTGTTCGTGTAATAATTCCTTATCAGAGCACCAGAACGGGAACAAAAGTAAAAGCAGCTTTGAGGAATTGTTTCTTGAATGTTCCGAGTTGGGTTTGTTTTTTTTGATTGGCTGTAATACTCTGTGGTTCCTGATCCTTCCAGAAATTTCCGTGAACGTTAATTGCTCCGCTGCGTCATTGTTCTCCTACGGTCAAGAGTACCCCGTGATTCTTTGTCATGCAGCGCCATGTTTCTAGAATTTCCATTAAATGATTGATGAATTGATAAACAATCGAGATCTGGTTGCTTGAGTTTGTGACGTGATGAGCTTGAAAGCAAGTGTTTGAGAAGAACACGTCGTTGTTTTGGGGATCTTTGCGATAGCTATACAAATATTGATTTGCAAATCTTGTGCCGCAGACTCCAAGAACTTGTCACCTGGTTCACGTTTTTCTCTGTCTGGATCGATTCAACCAGAAATCCGAACCAACTCTCACCTACAATTCGTATCATTCAGCAGTGCCAAAAGTGAACCGAAGTGTTTAGGAATAAGAGTTTATTTCTTACTCGTCTCAACAGTGGATTTTATGTTCAAATGCAAGTTGCTGCTGTTTTTTATGTAGCTCCCTCTGCTCCTTTATCACATTTCCGTTGTTTTTCCATAGGATCCGAGTTCTTTCACTGCAGTTCCCTGTCGCTTTTATCGTGGGTTCCCTGTTGCTCCAGCATTGTTCCTTGTTATTTTACCGTATATTCCTACTGTGTTGCCTCCCGTGTTTCATTGTAGGGTTCACGCTGTTTAGGCATAATTCCAAGCAATACTTGCCGTTTTAACACACTTCTCTGTTGAGTAAGTGTAGATTCCCTGCTGTTTTTGCACCGTTCCTTTTTTCGTTTTATTGTAGTTTCCACGCTGCTGTTATAACGTGGTTCCCTAATATTCACTCATACGTTCCCTGCTATACCGTTCCCAGTTGTTACAGTATAGATTCCCTGTTGTTTTTTTCTTTCTTTCTTTCTTTTTTTTGTTTGTTTAGCAGATTCCTGTTGTTTAAGTATACGTTCGATGCTGTTTTAACATGGTTTCCTGTTTCATAAAAGATTCGATGCTGTTTCAACACAGTTTTCTGTTGTTTTTAGGTTCCCTGGTGTTTGAACACAGTTTCCTGTTGTTTCATTGCGTCTTGGTGTTTTAACGCAGTTTCCTGTGTAATTTTCGTTTCTTGTTGTTTCAACACAGTTTCCTATTATCGTTTCTTGTGTTAAGGTTCCCTGCTATTTTAACAGTTTCCTGTTGTTTCGATACTTTTTTCATACGGTTCCCTGTCGTTTAATTGTAGGTTCCATGCTGTTTTCACCCAGGTACCTGTTGTTTTATTTCAGACTGTGTGCTTTTTTTTTAACATACTGCCCTGTTAATTAATTAAGGTTACCTGCTGCTCTAACACAGTTTCCTATTGTTTTGTTTTAAGTATCTGTCGTTTAACACAGTTCCCTGTTGCTTTATTATAGGTTCCTTGCTTTTTTAAAAATCAGTGCCTTGTTGCTTTATTATACATTCCCTAATTAAAACAGACCTCTGTTGTTTTATTGACGGTTCACTTTAGGTGTAATACAGTATTCTATTATTTTCGTATAGGATGTAATATTTCAAGACAGGTCCTCGTTTTATTTTGGTTCTGTGCCCTTCTAATAGATTTCACTGCTGTCTTGTAATGCAAATGCAAAGATAAAGATAGATATGAAAAAAGAAAGGAAGGGAAACCAAGACCATTTAGAGAATTGAGGACCGAAAACACACACACACACACACACACACACACACACACACACGCGCGAGACATAATTCACGACTTTCTAAACTGCATCCAGATCATGTTATTCTTCGATAAAATCAAAGATCTAAAAAGTAAAAGGAGAAATAAATGTAGCTTGCGATTTCGTGCGCGTGCTCGCGAATGTACATGTGCGTGGCTTAACAAGAGTGTGTGTGTGTGTACCCCAGCCCTGTACATCGTGGTGGGCCTGCTATCAGGAATGATCATCGTCGTTGCTGCCGTTGTCTGTGGCGTCATCAGGATCAGTGGAACCAGCGGGTGAGAACTTGCTCCCAATTCGTTTGCTAGGTACTCTCTACTTCTTTACTGGCGTGTTGTATTCTCATTAAGCGAGCGAGCGATCTTGAGAGAGAGAGAGAGAGAGACAGAGGGAGAGAGAGTCCTTGATTGAGACAGAAAGAGAGAGGGAGAGAGAGATAGAGAGGGAGAGAGAGAGAGGGGGGAGAGAGAGAGTCCTTGATTGTTGCATGATGGAGTGCCATCTTCACCAAAGTCACGCCGGAGATGGCTGTGTGCTGCAGACGGTGGACTCGCATGAACAACTACGAGGACAGCTGGATGGGCAGGGACAACTTCAGCACGTGGTCTGAGGCCACTATGCGCTCCCGATACAGCATTGAGGCGGACCCCCAGTTCAGATTTGTGGAGCGAAGCGACTGCTAACTGTACCACTAAGTAAATTTTAGATTCATCGATCTGATGTGTGAACACGACGATTTGCCACTGGTAGCTGATAGGAAACGTGCTTTCACGTTCAGACCCTTCGTCCTGAAGACAGACGTTAGCTACAAGTGGCAAATTAACTGTACATAATATTCTATTTGGTAACTGTCGTCTCTTTCTTTTGGTCACTTCTGTCCGAAGTGATGGGTAATGGTACACAATAGTGCTATTCAATACGGCCTGTATGATGCAGACCTCTGTGCGACACTTTTAACAAGTCCATTGTACATACCATTCATATCTGTTCATATTATTGTATAAGCTTATAATTCTATTTTCAAACTATACAGCAATACCGCTAAAAAAAAAATTGAAAGAACTAGGCTATATATTTCCCTGCCTTTAGAATATAATTATTCGTAAAAGATCAAAGTTCAAAACTTAAATTGGCACAGAACAAGAGCATGCTTCCAAAACTGCACAGGTGTAATAATGGTAATTCTGAAGCGAACTTATCAGTCGATCAGTTCTCGAAACTATCCCCAAATCGAAATTTTCATTGTGAGACCACGGTTGATTAATTAATACCCATATCCAAAGTCAATGCGAAATGGTACAGTAGTATATCAATTCGAAGGGAGAAGAAAAGTGTTCAAGTCTGATTTGATTTGTGCTTTCAGTCTTCCCCACCCCTTCCCACCCCCTTCTTCTGGGAATGAAATAGACGTGTCTAGTGCGAGTGACTTCGCGGTAACAACTAGTAGAGCACAGGCCGCTCTTGTTTAATATGTCTTGCCATTGTAACATACTTATTTTAGGACAGACTTGTTCCAAACGTATG
This sequence comes from Conus ventricosus, assembly GCA_018398815.1. Lineage (NCBI taxonomy): Eukaryota > Metazoa > Mollusca > Gastropoda > Neogastropoda > Conidae > Conus > Conus ventricosus. The sequence continues at coordinate 37,704,968 of CM031620.1, forward strand.
TCATCAGCTTACTCTAACGACAGTTAAAGTGTTTTATTTCGCTGACGCATCCTTTTGGGATTCGTCAATGCTCACTGACGTATGCCATTTGTTTGGGTCATATGGCAAACTTACGATGTATTCGTATAATTTGGGCTATTACTATTGTGAGCAGCCCTTTCAGTTTTTACTTTCAAGTACTTGCACTTGCCTGATTGACCGTAAGTAATGGGCTTACTGAGCCATTATTTATTGTGTTCAACAATATGTGAGGCCAGTTTTAGTTCTATACTTAGTAAGATATTCATTCTTGTTTGTTCTTCGGAATCGCATCACAACGTCTGCTTTCAATGGCAGCAACCTAATATCGTTGAAACATTTTCACCGATTGTCATTTAACATACAGAGTAATAATTGTAAATTAAGCAACACTTCTACCGGCCATAATTCAAAAGGAAATGTGAAAAAGAAAGAAAGTGCACTTAAAATGTTTATCCCATATTACAGTCTTTACTATTCAGGGAGATCTTGATGCACAGGATGGCATACAAAGCCCTACGAATTTGTTTGCTAAGTTGCTTATATTGCCAGGAAAACCAACCTTCAAGTGTGCAGCAGACACACTCGCTCACATCTACATCCCCCCACCCCCACTGAAACAACCATAATAAGGTAGATTCATATTGTTACAAATATCAATCAAAGCACTTTCAATGTTTACTATATTGTGCCTGCGCCTTCAGAATTCTACCCGTGTACAAACTAGGCCAATAATCAGAAAAGGATGACTTGAAAGTTTGGCCATTTTTCTTGATCATCTCCCTTTCTTATATTCTTCCAAACTTACCAGAAAAGTACAATTTGTCGCAAGAAAAAAAAAAATTCAAGCGAAGAGGTTTGTGTGTGCCCGTACACACACGCACGTGCGCACACACACACGGGAGTCACAAACTGAAAACGAGAATCCTCTAAAGATCATGTTCTGTCGTAAAGATATACGTTTAACGAACATCACCTGACGTTACTGAAACTTTGTTCAAATGGCATACTGCACGGAAGAGAGAAACACCATTTCTTCACATAAATACATTTAAACGATACAAACACCAAACAAAAATAAACCTGTGAGCATGTGCACTTGGTTTTTACACTAGTGACGACAAAAAGAGAAAAACAATTTGGGGTGATTGTCACAGAAACATTAGGCCCCATCTTATTCACAAATAACATTTAAAATTTAGTCACACCATGAATCGTGTACGATACCACTCACTTTGCGCTGTTGGCGTCACTTGTATTTCAGTGAGTAAAGCTGATTCTATACCACTGTCGCTCAATAACGTTAATTTTAATACCACCGTCACTCAGTGGAGTTGGTTTTATACCACTGCCACTCAAACTCTATACCTCTGTCACTCAATAAAGCCGATTCTAGTTTAACGCTACTTCGTAAAGTTAATTCTATACCACTGTCACTCTGCAAGTCATCATATACCAACTGTCACTCGCAAAGCGGATTCCATATTACTGTCGCTCAACTAAGCTGATTTTCATACCACTGTAATTCTGTAAAGCTGATTCTACACCACTGTCTGTCTGTCTGTGAAGCTGATTCTACACCACTGTCACTCTGTGAAGCCGATTCTACACCACTGTCACTCTGTGAAGCTGATTCTACACAACCGTCTCTCTGTGAAGCTGATTCTACACCACTGTCACTTTATGAACCCGATTCTACACCACTGTCATTCATTCCAGCTGATTCTACACTGCCGTCATTCATTACAGCCGACTACACCACTGTCATTCATTACAGCCGACTCTACACCACTGTCATTCATTACAGCCGACTCTACACCACTGTCATTCATTACAGCCGATTCTACACCACTGTCATTCATTACAGCCGATTCTACACTACTGTCATTCATTACAGCCGATTCTACACCACTGTCATTCATTACAGCCGATTCTACACTACTGTCATTCATTACAGCTAATGCTACACAACAGTCACTCTGTACGTCTGAGTATACACCACTGTCACTCTGTAAACCTGATTCTACACCACTGTCAATCATTACAGCTGATCATACACCACTGTCATTAAAGCTGATTCTCACCACTGTCAATCATTACAGCTGATTCTACACCACTGTCACTCAGTAAACCTGATTCTACACCACTGTCAATCATTACAGCTGACTCTACATCACTGTCAATCGTTACAGCTAATTCTACACGACAGTCAGTCAATAAAGCTGATTTGACACGACTGTCATTCATTAAAGCTGATTCTACAAAACTGTCACGCAGTAAAGCCGATTCTACAAAACTGTCACGCAGTAAAGCTGATTCTACACAACCGTCACTCTGTAAAGCTGTTACATCACTGTCACTGTCATTTGTGCACAATTACGTGACACATGGTTCAACCTCCACGAAAGAGATCTTTAAGTTGACACTGGGTCAAGTCCAGTGGGCCTGCTCACCCAGTATGATGAAGGCTATATCACGTCAAAAAATGATTGTTACGTCACGTACATGGCGTCATTTACATACTTTTATGACGTCAGGTTAATTCTTACTCTGATAGTGCAATCTGGCGGCTGAAATGTTTATCTGGGATACCGTTTGTCAACGGATGTTGACAAATTTTCAGTTTTAGTGGTGAAGTGCATCGTTTTAAGATGGACACCGTGTGGTAAACAGATTCAAGCACTGATGGCGTTCTAAATGCATTTAGTAGTGACCCGACCTTGGTATGGTTAGGTCAATCAATCCGTTTGACCGTAAGTGAACCTATGTGGCTGAAGAAATGGCCTTGGGGGCCTGTGATGGAAAAGTCAAGACTCTGCACATATTAGCTATGACGGCCTGTGACTGTATTCACGGGATTTTTCATGGTGTTGGAGGCCTGTGATGGAATAGTCCTTGAAGACTGTACAAATTGGCTATTACGGCCTGTGACTCTTTTCACGGGATGTTTGATGGCCTTGGGGGCCTATGATGAGTGTTATATTTTCATGAGAAAGGAATACTGATTACTATTGCTAATTTGTGAAACTTTAAATTGATCTTGAATAAGTTGAAGCCTCTTATTGGAGGGAACCTTATTCGGAGTTGATGATGAGACAAGAATGCGTATGCACGTGTTTGTCTGCTTGTGATTACAGATGAATGGTTCCTTCTAAATGGAGTGAGTAAACCTCTGTCCAATATTTGATTTAGCACACTTAATCCCCTTCTGACAGTCCGTTGTGAAGCTGATTCTACACAATTCTTTGTTAAGCTGACTCTACACGCAAGTCACTTTGTAAAGCTGCGTGTACCTCACTGTCACTCAGTACAGCTGATGCTTCCCTTCTGCCGGTGTCACTCTGTAAAGCTGATTCTATACAACTGTCACTTTGGAAAGGCGACTCTATGCCACAGTCACGCAGTAAAACTGATTCTACATCCGTGTCACTAGGCAAAGCAGATTCCACTCAAGTGTCAATTACTAAAGTTGATTTAACACAGTGTCCATCAGTAAAACTGATTCTCACCAAGTGTCACTCAAATAAAGCTGATTATATACCAAAATTCCTCAGAAAAGCTGATTCTTAACCAACGTCAATAGTTAATGCCGATTCTATGCCAACGTCAGTAAAGGTGATTCTACACGAATGTCAGTCAGTAAAGGTGGTTTTACACGTATCAGTTAGAAAAAGTGGCTCAATGCCAGCGTCGATGCTAATGCTACACGAGTATTAAAATGTGAAGCTACTCATAAACCAGTGTCAGTCGGCAAAACTGATCACACACCGCAGTCAGTCAATGAATCTGACCACACACGAGTATCTATGCCAAAGCTAATCCTCCACTAGTGTCATTTAGTAATGATGGTCTTTCATGATGTCATTTAAATAGGTTGATTCTACACGAGTGGCAGTTAGTAAAGCTGATCCTACGATAGTGTCACTCAGTCAGGCTGACACTTCACCAGTGTCACTCAGCCAGGCTGACCCCAGCCAGTGTCACTAGCTCACGTTGATTCTTTTCTTTTTTTTCTACGCGAGCCCCGAGGTCTTGGCCATGGAGTAGAAGATGGATTCTTTGTTGTCCAGCAGCTTTTCTGGTGCATCGAACTCCTTGATCTGACCTTCATCCAGGACCATGATCCTGGAACACCACACCACACCAAAATCACATCGTTGCTGTGTGCAATATTATGAGTGAATATATGTAGCGATAATTAATTTTATAAGTGTATTGCTCCTGTGCATTTTTTGTCGTAATGAATGGGGAAAAAATACGATGAAATCTTTTAACTCCATACATAACAAGGCTAAATTCTCACACGTTAGAAATTTACTACATATCTTGCATTGTGTTACATTGTATCTAGTTTCACACACACAGAGGGGGCTGACCTGTCATAGTCCATGATGGTGTTGATGCGGTGGGCGACAGTGATGATGGTGCAGCCGTGGAAGGCCAGACGGATGGTGTTTTGGATCACACTGTCTGTCTCCATGTCCACAGCAGCTGTGGCCTCGTCCAGCACCAGCACCTTGGTGCGACGTAACATGGTTCTGGCCAGGCACACCAGCTGCCGCTGCCCCACACTGTAGGCACAACCAGTCATCTCCATCACCGCTGTCCTCGTTTCCAGTATCATAATACTTGTAGACAGTCGTTAATTTCACTTTTAATACTTTCTATGATCATATAATATTAAAATTACAAACATGAATTAAATTTTTTTAAAGATTTCAATCGCATTTATATCGAAAGGAAATCTTAAATGAGACGGGGAACAGTAAATAACAAGTAGGGCAACTCTTGCTGCCATAATGGAATAAATATAGATCTATAATCCAAACGACACCGAATCACCTAGCAGAAATAACAACACGGAGCACACAGAACAAACAAAAAGACATCCCCCATAAGGATGTTTCAAGCTTGCCCATATTCCCTGCACCTGACACATCTGCACAGCAACAAAACTAGAGAAATTAACAAACACAAGTTAACATTTATTCAAGACTTGTCGATCTTATACATAGTCGAACAATGGCACAGACGAACAATAACAAATACATTTAACTCCGGTTTGAATGGTACAAAAGGAAATCTTAACCGAGCCATAGAAAGTAAAACGTACATAAAAAAGTAGGGCAAGTCTTGTTCCCATGATGAAATAAATATACGCCATTAATTACGAACGACTGCTGCTTACGACACCGAATTGCCTAAAAGAAATGACACAGATCACAGAGAACAAACAAGTAGACATCCCCCCAAAAGGATGTTCCAAGCTGCCTATATATCCTGCACCTGAACAAACTAAATGAACATTTATTCAAGACTGGCACAGCCTTTTTGATCTTGAATATAGTCCCTGATCCCCACACTGACCTCACGTTCTGTCCCTCACTGACCTCAGGTTCTGTCCCCTCACTGACCTCAGGTTCTGTCCCTCACTGACCTCAGGTTCTGTCCCACACTGACCTCAGGTTCTGTCCCTCACTGATCTCAGGTTCTGTCCCTCACTGACCTCAGGTTCTGTCCCTCACTGACCTCGGGTTCTGTCCCACACTGACCTCAGGTTCTGTCCCTCACTGACCTCGGGTTCTGTCCCACACTGACCTCAGGTTCTGTCCCTCACTGATCTCAGGTTCTGTCCCACACTGATCTCAGGTTCTGTCCCTTACTGATCTCAGGTTCTGTCCCTTACTGATCTCAGGTTCTGTCCCTCACTGACCTCAGGATCTGTCCCTCACTGACCTCAGGTTCTGTCTCTCCTCCCCTCGCTGACCTCAGGTTCTGTCCCACGCTGACCTCAGGTTCTGTCCCTCCTCCCCTCACTGACCTCAGGTTCTGTCCCTCACTGACCTTAGGTTCTGTCCCTCATTGACCTCAGGTACTGTCCTTCACTGACCTCAGGTTCTGTCCCTCATTGACTTCAGGTTCTGTCCCACACTGACCTTAGGTTCTGTCCCTCACTGACCTTAGGTTCTGTCCCTCATTGACCTCAGGTTCTGTCTCGCACTGACCTCAGGTTCTGTCCCTCATTGACCTCAGGTTCTGTCTCTCATTGACCTCAAGTTCTGTCTCTCACTGACCTCAGGTTCTGTCCCTCACTGACCTTAGGTTCTGTCCCTCATTGACCTCAGGTACTGTTCCTCACTGACCTCAGGTTCTGTACCTCCTCCCCACACTGACCTCAGGTTCTGTCCCACACTGACCTCAGGTTCTGTCCCTCACTGACCCCAGGTTCTGTCCCTCCTCCCCTCACTGACCTCAGGTTCTGTCCCTCTTCCCCTCACTGACCTCAGGTTCTGTCCCTCACTGACCTCAGGTTCTATCCCTCCTCCCCTCACTGACCTCAGGTTCTGTCCCTCTTCCCCTCACTGACCTCAGGTCCTGTCCCCTCACTGACCTTAGGTTCTGTCCCTCCTCCCCTCACTGACCTCAGGATCTGTCCCTCAATGATCTCAGGTTCTGTCCCTCACTAACCTTAGGTTCTGTCCCTCACTGACCTCAGGTTCTGTCCCTCCTCCCCTCACTGACCTCAGGCTCTGTCCCTCGCTGACCTCAGGTTCTGTCCCTCACTGACCTCAGGTTCTGTCCCTCCCCTCACTGACCTCAGGCTCTGTCCCTCACTGACCTCAGGTTCTGTCCCTCCTCCCCTCACTGACCTCAGGCTCTGTTTCTCACTGACCTCAGGTTCTGTCCCTCTTCCCCTCACTGACCTCAGGTTCTGTCCCTCACTGACCTCAGGTTCTGTCCCTCCTCCCCTCACTGACCTCAGGTTCTGTCCCTCACTGACCTCAGGTTCTGTCCGTCCTCCCCTCACTGACCTCAGGTTCTGTCCCTCACTGACCTTAGGTTCTGTCCCCCCCCCCCCCCCTCACTGACCTCAGGTTCTGTCCCTCCTCCCCTCACTGACCTCAGGTTCTGTCCCTCCTCCCCTCACTGACCTCAGGTTCTGTCCCTCCTCCCCTCACTGACCTCAAGTTCTGTCCCTCCTCCCCTCACTGACCTCAGGTTCTGTCCCTCCTCCCTCACTGACCTCAGGTTGTGTCCCTCCTCCCCTCACTGACCTCAGGTTCTGTCCCTCACTGACCTCAGGTTCTGTCCCTCCTCCCCTCACTGACCTCAGGTTCTGTCCCTCACTGAACTCAGGTTCTGTCCCTCCTCCCCTCACTGACCTCAGGTTCTGTCCCTCATTGACCTCAGGTTCTGTCCCTCAGTGACCTTAGGTTCTGTCCCTCCTCCCCTCACTGACCTCAGGTTCTGTCCCTCACTGACCTCAGGTTCTGTCCCCTCACTGACCTTAGGTTCTGTCCCTCCTCCCCTCACTGACCTCAGGCTCTGTCCCTCAATGACCTCAGGTTCTGTCCCCTCACTGACCTCAGGTTCTGTCCCTCCTCCCCTCACTGACCTCAAGTTCTGTCCCTCCTCCCCTCACTGACTTCAGGTTCTGTCCCTCCTCCCCTCACTGACCTCAGGTTGTGTCCCTCCTCCCCTCACTGACCTCAGGTTCTGTCCCTCACTGACCTCAGGTTCTGTCCCTCCTCCCCTCACTGACCTCAGGTTCTGTCCCTCACTGACCTCAGGCTCTGTCCCTCCTCCCCTCACTGACCTCAGGTTCTGTCCCTCACTGACCTCAGGTTCTGTCCCCTCACTGACCTTAGGTTCTGTCCCTCCTCCCCTCACTGACCTCAGGCTCTGTCCCTCACTGACCTCAGGTTCTGTCCCTCACTGACCTCAGGTTCTGTCCCCTCACTGACCTCAGGTTCTGTCCCTCCTCCCCTCACTGACCTCAGGTTCTGTCCTTCCTCCCCTCACTGACCTCAGGTTCTGTCCCTCCTCCCCACACTGACCTCAGGTTCTGTCCCTCACTGACTCAGGTTCTGTCCCTCCTCCCCTCACTGACCTCAGGTTCTGTCCACAGACCTCAGGTTCTGTCCCTCCTCCCCTCACTGACCTCAGGTTCTGTCCCTCACTGATCTCAGGTTCTGTCCCTCACTAACCTTAGGTTCTGTACCTCACTGACCTCAGGTTCTGTCCCTCCTCCCCTCACTGACCTCAGGCTCTGTCCCTCACTGACCTCAGGTTCTGTCCCTCACTGACCTCAGGTTCTGTCCCTCCTCCCCTCACTGACCTCAGGCTCTGTCCCTCACTGACCTCAGGTTCTGTCCCTCCTCCCCTCACTGACCTCAGGCTCTGTCCCTCCTCCCCTCACCGACCTCAGGCTCTGTCCCTCACTGACCTCAGGTTCTGTCCTCCTCCCCTCACTGACTTCAGGCTCTGTCCCTCCTCCCCTCACTGACCTCAGGCTCTGTCCCTCCTCCCCTCACTGACCTCAGGCTCTGTCCCTCACTGACCTCAGGTTCTGTCCCTCCTCCCCTCACTGACCTCAGGCTCTGTCCCTCCTTCCCTCACTGACCTCAGGTTCTGTCCCTCGCTGACCTCAGGTTCTGTCCCTCCTCCCCTCACTGACCTCAGGCTCTGTCCCTCACTGACCTCAGGTTCTGTCCCTCACTGACCTCAGGTTCTGTCCCTCCTCCCCTCACTGACCTCAGGTTCTGTCCCTCACTGACCTCAGGTTCTGTCCCTCCTCCCCTCACTGACCTCAGGCTCTGTCCCTCCTCCCCTCACTGACCTCAGGCTCTGTCCCTCACTGACCTCAGGTTCTGTCCCTCCTCCCCTCACTGACCTCAGGTTCTGTCCCTCCTCCCCTCACTGACCTCAGGCTCTGTCCCTCACTGACCTCAGGTTCTGTCCCTCCTCCCCTCACTGACCTCAGGCTCTGTCCCTCCTCCCCTCACTGACCTCAGGTTCTGTCCCTCTTCCCCTCACTGACCTCAGGCTCTGTCCCTCACTGACCTCAGGCTCTGTCCCTCACTGACCTCAGGTTCTGTCCCTCCTCCCCTCACTGACCTCAGGTTCTGTCCCTTACTGACCTCAGGTTCTGTCCCCTCACTAACCTCAGGTTTTGTCCTTCCTCCCCTCACTAACCTCAGGTTCTGTCCCTCTTCCCCTCACTGACCTCAGGTTCTGTCCCTCACTGACCTCAGGTTCTGTCCCTCCTCCCCTCACTGACCTCAGGTTCTGTCCCTCACTGACCTCAGGTTCTGTCCCTCCTCCCCTCACTGACCTCACGTTCTGTCCCTCCTCCCCTCACTGACCTCAGGTTCTGTCCCTCACTGACCTCAGGTTCTGTCCCTCACTGACCTCAGGTTCTGTCCCTCCTCCCCTCACTGACCTCAGGTTCTGTCCCTCACTGACCTCAGGTTCTGTCCCTCCTCCCCTCACTGACCTCAAGTTCTGTCCCTCCTCCCCTCACTGACCTCAGGTTCTGTCCCTCACTGACATCAGGTTCTGTCCCTCACTGACCTCAGGTTCTGTCCCTCCTCCCCTCACTGACCTCAGGTTCTGTCCCTCCTCCCCTCACTGACGTCAGGTTCTGTCCGTCCTCCCCTCACTGACCTCAGGTTCTGTCCCTCACTGATCTCAGGTTCTGTCCCTCACTAACCTTAGGTTCTGTCCCTCACTGACCTCAGGTTCTGTCCCTCCCCCCTCACTGACCTCAGGTTCTGTCCCTCACTGACCTCAGGTTCTGTCCCTCACTGACCTCAGGTTCCGTCCCTCCTCCCCTCACTGACCTCAGGTTCTGTCCCTCGCCCCCTCACTGACCTCAGGTTCTGTCCCTCACTGACCTCAGGTTCTGTCCCTCACTGACCTCAGGTTCTGTCTCTCACTCACCTCAGGTTCTGTCCCTCTTCCCCTCACTGACCTCAGGTTCTGTCCCTCTTCCCCTCACTGACCTCAGGTTCTGTCCCTCACTGACCTCAGGTACTGTCCCTCACTGACCCCAGGTTCTGTCCCTCAGTGACCTCAGGTTCTGTCCCTCACTGACCTCAGGTTCTGTCCCTCTTCCCCTCACTGACCTCAGGTTCTGTCCCTCACTGACCTCAGGTTCTGTCCCTCCTCCCCACACTCATGGTGAAGACCGTCAGGCAGTCTGGAGACGAAGGCCTTGAGGTGAGCTCTCTCCAGAGCCTGCCAGATCTGCTGGTCGCTGTACTGCTCTAAGGGATCCAGGTTGAACCGCAGGGACCCCGAGAACAGCACTGGATCCTGGACGACATGGGCATTACCAATCCTTACCACCGCCTGTGCAAACCTTGCATGTGATCACGTCTATTGAGTTGTGCAAATGTCCCAAATAATAGTACCTTTTAATAACTTGCCTTTCCATTCAAACTTTCCATTCATACTTTTCAATCCTCATGTCAAGTGAACATTTTCGGCAGAGTATATTCTGAAGAGATGCCACTCTTCACGTGCTTTATAAGTAATTGAATTTTGAAGTGCATTTCAAAATGATTCGTGTAAGCTGGAAGGGACCATAAATGAACGTGCAATAGAACAACTTTGATATGTTTGACAACTTTTTGTACACATCTGATAACACGTAACTGAAACAAGAAACGTGATGATGAATTTGTATACAGAACTGTGAACACTTCGAATCACATCATTACAGCTAATTCGCATGTTTTCAGAACAAGCACATGAAGGGACAGTGCAGGAGAGCTGGGGTACAATTGATTCGTCACTACACTGAAAGGGAAAACGATGAGAAAAAAAAATATTTGTACATGATTTATGTTCCCTTTAAATCTCCGTCTGTTATCTTTTTATTCTGTCACACACATTCTCTTACCTAACACACACACACACACACACACACACACACACACACACACACACTCTCTCTCTCTCTCTCTCCTCTCTCTCTCTCTCTTACTCACACACACATACAGACACACACACACGCGCGCGCACGCACGCACGCACACACACAGGAGCGCGTGCATGCGCACCTACACACACACACTCACACATACAAACACACACACAGACACAGAATCACACACACACCTGTGGTAGAATGGCAAGTCGTGACCTCAGATCATGCAGACCGATGTCAGCGATGTTGACGCCGTCAATGATGATGGCTCCCCCCACCGCCTCCACCATCCGGAACAACGCCAACGTCAGAGACGACTTGCCCGCCCCCGTCCGTCCCACCACCCCTATCTGCAGCACACGTTTACTATAGTAATGTCATTTATAACACAAGGGAAAGCCCTGATTATGTATGTCTTGTTGTCATTTGACTAACGTCGCTCATGATCCCAGAATCATTATCCACAAGCGACGATTTTTCAAAATCGCTGTTGTCACAACAGAGCTGGCCACCTAGATTCAGCAAGTACCGTTTTCCCTAGGCACGATGTTGGCGGTGATGTGTTGTATGCGACACCTGAATGTAGTATGATCCAAGGTGTATTGTGCAGTGTCTACCTTTCCCTAGGCTCGATGCTGGCGGTGATGTGTTGTATGTGACACCTGAATGTAGTATGATCCAAGGTGTATTGTGCAGTGTCTACCTTTCCCTAGGCTCGATGCTGGCAGTGATGTGTTGTATGTGACACCTGAATGTAGTATAATCCCAGGTGTGGTGTGCAATATGTACCTTTCCCCAGACACGATGTTTGCGGTGATGTGTTGTATGCAACACCTGAATGTAGTATGATCCAAGGTGTGTTGTGCGGTGTGTACCTTTTCCCCAGGTAAGATGTTGGCGGTGATGTGACGGAGGACCAGGTCCAGGCCAGGTCTGTAACGAGTGTGGTAGTTGTCCAGCACGATCTCTCCCTTCATGGGCCAGTCGGAAGGGGGCTGTCTGTCCGGTACCACCCACTCTGCCTGTGTCGTCAATATCAAGACGGTCAGGTAAAACACTAAGGACACTGTGGGGATAAGAGGTCAGACTGTCTGTCCGGTACCACCCACTCTGTCTGTGTCGTCAATACCAAGACGGTCAGGTAAAACACTACGGACACTATAAGGAGGGAGACGTCAGATTACCTGGCCGGTTCAAAGGCAAAACACTATGGGCGTTGACGGGACGAAGACTGGTTAGCTGGTAAGGCATTTGTGAGTGAACAGGTGAATGAACTGGGCCAAAGGTGGGGGAAGCAGTCGGCAAGGACTGTGATCATGTGGCGACAATTACAATAGAAGTATGACAGTGATATCAATCTACATTTGACATAGCAGCTATGGTTGCAATGGTATTGGTTAAGAGGGCGCTAGAGATGGTGGTGCTGACAATATAACAAATATCATAACATCGACAAGGATACTGATGCCGATGCCGACAATGACAATAATGATGTGGAAAGGACTGGGAAAAGAGATCATAGGCCACCTTTCAGATTTCTCATTCAGTTGATAGTCATTACCGAGGAATGCAGACAATGAGAATGATAAGATAATGTAGATAAAGTTAAAGACTATGAGAATGATAAGATAATGAGGATAAAGATAAGGATGGTGAGGTCATGGCAATAGCGATGATATCATTGACAGAGAGATCTGCAAAAAAGATGAAACAGACGGTGTGTACCGTGCTGTCTTTGCAGGACTGGTCGTCATCATACTGACCATTTGTTTTGCGAGCCACTCTATTAAATGCGTTTCTATTTCCCATGCTAATCTACACGCCATAAAGATAACAGGGTATTTGCACTGTAAACTAATCGCAAAATACGTTTTTATGCTGCAATAAATCAACAATAAGGCGAATACACCGCAAATAAAAACAAAATTAGATACTCTGTTTTCCCTTCCTTTCGTTTCCATGGCGTAAAACAACAGTAAAAAAATCCCGGCAGTACTTCAGCAAACAGGATCCTGACACTTTTTGTGGGTGCTGATATGAGTTCACTCTTCCAGAAATCCTCTCGAACGAGTGCTCAAAATAGCGTGTCCGACCCTAACCAGCTGCTTGACATGTTTCCACTGAGAGTCGATTTCCTAACAACAAAGTGATGTTCATCAACGCAGAACAAAAGTGCATACTTCCAAAAACGCACTGTCATTCTGCCATAGGAATCAAAACAAGAATACGCTTAACATTGCAGCGCTAATGATGCTTCAGAACCAGATGAGACAGAAAAACAACACGAGTTGAAAAAAAAAAACAGAAAAAAAAAACAATATACACGTTTCTCTTTTTCCTTCTTGGATGTACGCTGACGTCATGAGCTACAGCAGCCCACACACACGCACGCACACACGCACACGCACGCACACGCACGCACACTTTGTCTCCCAATCTGTGATCTGACCTTTTTCCCCAATTCCTAACCTAGTTCTTAAAAACCCCTGTCTGATTGAATGAAAAGTAAAACCGTAAGTGATCTAAAATGACAAAGAAATGAACTTTTGTTATAGATATTAAATGTCACTTAACTGTTAAAACAGTTTCAGCGATTAAATCATTAATGATACATCGTAAAACAAAATGTGAAATTGTCCATGACGTCAACTAACTTATGAACATAAAAGTGGCCACAATTAACGGTAATGATCAATGTGCTTTTTGAAGTGGATGACGTCATTTACCTCTAAAAGGACTTGCTGATTTCCTTAAACTCGGATGCACTCGCTCATTTTTGAAATTATCGCCTAAAGATTCCTGAACAGAGCCTATTTTGATCCAATGTCTTCTACTGCTGTTATTACAACTACCAGTACCTCTACTACACACCCAAAATGGGAAGTATGGGTCTGACCTCAGTGTCCGCAGTGGAATACTCCCGGATCCGTTCCACAGACACGATGTTTGTTTCAAAGTCACTGGCCTGTCGTACCATGAAGGCGATGGTTCCTGATACCTGAACACACACAAATGGCCACGTTCACCAGGCACTGAGTTAACGATATGCAATAGTTCTCACCCACCGTTTTATTGTCAGCGCTGTGTATCTCTGGCTGGCAGGTATTGAAATCATTCTACATGCATCACTAACTCTTAATATTTCTTTTTTTTTTCTTTTTTTTTTTTTTTTTTGCACGTGTTCTTTGTACTGAATGGAAAATGATTTTAACATCCAATGAAAATCTTTTGCAATGAAAATATTTCTGATTGTCTTTTTTTTTATAAATGACAAATCTTAATTTTCTTTGTTCAGTCTCTTCTTTTAATTGTAAATCATGTATATCATGTAAATCATGTAAATCATGTAAATCATGTATATCATGTAAATCATGTATATCATGTATATCATGTAAATCATGTATATCATGAAACGTGTCTTAACTATGCTCTCCAAAAAAGTTCGAATGAGGGGATTTGTAGGCTCATCACACTATGATCTTATAAAAGTGATCGCAGTTTCTGGTAGAAAGAGGGCCAGAACCCTAAAGGCAATGGAAGAGGTAGCTGAAGAGTTCCAGCTGAATCTTGCCGAGGACAAACACAAGTGAATGTCCAAAGGCATGTATTTCTAAACTGAGAAGATAAGTGATCGCTCGCTCGTTCTTCGTTTTCATTGTCCTTAACATTGTTCATCTTGCCTGAGGAAGACCTAAGAGGTCGAAACGCGTCGTATTTTGTATTGTAATTTGTTTGTCCCCGTTTGTTTGGCGGAAACACTAACAATTCTTTTTTTGTTAATTTGAACATATGGATCTTGTCTTTTTTTTTTCTTTTAAATTTCCATGTAATCATTCTTAAAAATTCGTTGCCACGTTTATCGTTCTTCAATTTCAGGTCGTGTCTGAATTTAGTTCCACACAAAAAGCTTTTGGTCGTAAGTTAAAAAAAGATATTCCAATCCTGGCGCGTCTTAATATACTGTTAGACTGTCATCATGCGGTGTTACTGTTATTTTGTAAAGGTGATATATCAGTTTGTTTTGAGAGATTTTTTCGCCTATGAGGCGCTCGGTTGTTCCGACTGTTAGCAGAACCGGCATTTCCCTTTTTTCCTGTCTCTTTTCTGCTCTCTAGTATGTGTTTGAAAATGCCTCCTGAGAGTGAAGCAGCACAATAGAGGTGAAGACACGCCTCAGAGGGCTCCATCGGAACTGCAACTGTTAACTGAAAAAAACCCTTTCTGTTGTGGTTGTTCACTAGCTGACGAGACATGAAAAATATAGCATGTGGCAGAAATATATCCAACATTGTATCTAGAAAGTACGACACAAGGGAATGAGCAACGTTTCACAACATGCTGAAATTTAGAGTATGCGAGTTATTATTTTTGCTTGAGCTTGAGGCAAATGTGTGAAGTTTAGAAAAATACATCGATTGTCGCTGACACTGTGGAACAAAAACAAAAGAGAAACTGTGTAAGTGATAATCCTGAACTTTGTCACTGATTATACTGAACGATCGTTTATTTTTTCTTAAGTGTGCTTTGAGAGCCGTATACTATCGTATTGTTGAATGTTGACAGTGAGTGTGAGAGAAAGAGAACGTTAGCAACCGTTTTTCAGACAACACGTCATACTTACATGTAGACGTACAACCCACTTCTATTTAAACAGCAACATGGGCAAGAAAATGCCACGGACTTACGAAATTTGAAGTCGTGCAGTAGATGCACCTCTTCTTTGAATTAAATAACACAGAAAAAAAACGTTAACTGCGTGTCGCTCTGTATATGTCTGTGCCAATGACAGCGTCATATATCATGCACGTTTCTCCGAACATTTCAAGAAAAACGGTACTTTCTTTCATTCACTTCATGATTTATCATCAAGAAATTGCATATCTTGCTGTTAACTCTACACCCCTTGATCATCCGCACGTGGTGCCCGAGCCACACTGACCTGTAGAGCGTATGACACCGACAGTCCTAACCCCCTCCACTGGCTGAGGCCGACACCAGTTCAAACACTGTGGCACTGAACACGATGATGCTGGCCAGCCAGTCCAGGTTGATCTGAAGCCATCTGTCAACATTCAGGTCACCATCAACATTAACGTCTTCATAATCATTACTTACGTCATCATTATTTCGATCATTATCACAGTTACCATCATTACCATTACTTTAGAAACAAATCAGGAAATTTTCATATAAATGTTTGTGACCAGATGTTTATGACGGTGAATGAACGCAAAAAGCAGCTGGACTGGGTTACATGTTCCAAAAAAACATTTCTGATATTGACAGCTCAAAATCACAACAGTTACATGCATTGTATATAGACTGGGTTACATGCTTTAAGAATATTTCTGATATTGACGGTTCAAAATCACAAGTTACATGCATTGTATATAGACTGGGTTACACGTTTTAAAAACATTTCTGACACCGACAGCTCAAAATCACAACAGATACATGTCTTGTATATAAACAGGAAGCTTTGGAAACCTCAAGAAATGCGCAAAATAATAACCGTTATCATAAGAATCTATCTTAGAATCATACACGTTTTCTTCAATTTTGTTTAAGAATATGATCGGGTTTGTTGTTCCAACCGCAAATAGATTTTAAGAAGAAGATATATGATACAAAAGATAGCATCATCGTGTGTCTTCTTGACTTAGACGAAGCTGTGTATTACTAAATCACTAAAAACAATATCTATGTTCAGTATATCTAATAAAATAAGTTGTATAGGCTTTGGCAACATAAGTGAAAAGTTATCTTCGATGTGATTTATGATCACCACGCATACTCAGCACCTGTGCAACATGCATTAGATTCAATAACTGTGAAATATATTTTGGATAAAGTAACTGTGATTCTATTATTATATGCTATACGTGTGTACATCAGTTATAAGTTACAGGAAAAATCTTGTCTAATTTAAATAGTCTCTAGAGATTCGTAAAAATGTGCTTGACTTTTGAAGTAGACAACTGCACAGAAAAAAGGAAACAGTATGCGTGAACAATGATTGAAATCAGTGTCTGTGTTTCACAAAACAATGTCAAGCGACGCATTTCACAAAGCATTATCATTTGTCGCCATCAACGGAAGGTATTGCAAAGAACAGAAATATTAAGAGGTGTCTCTGGGGAATCTGAATATGCTTGTCTATTTTTAATGCTGAAGCATAAGTTAGTAAGATTAGAAAGGATACCTCAACAGGAGAGCCTGCATTTAATCTGTTTGCATAATATCTTCTCTATTTCACTTTGTGAGAAGGTAAGAACAGATCACATAAACAATATATGAAGCTGCAGAATCATGTCTATTATCAAACGTAACATGAATCTAATGTCAAGATAGTAGGCGTAGTTTTAATCACCCTAAAAAAAATAAGGTGTCACCTATCACCACAATCTAAGGGTCGATGTTTAGAGACAATGATACTAAAACTCGTTTCAAATCTCGGCACTGCAACATTTACAATTCTATTCGTAATAATAAACATTCCCATTACCACGATGACAATGAATGTCCGTTTCAGTCGATGGCCTGAACTACGTGAAGAAGATTTAGTCGCTGACGGTCTGGCATCGTTCACAAAGCAGACTGAGGGGTCAGGTCAGCTGCCCTCATGGTATTTTATAGCAAAGTGCGAGGTCAGCCAGTTCCTCTCGTGTTATTGATTGTGTAGACCGAGAGGTCAGACAGGTTCCCGTAATATTTTTCATAGTGTAGACTGAAAGATCAGACCAGTGTCTCTCATCGTATTAATAGTATATACACAGATCTGACCTGTTCCTCCCATGTCATCAAGCAACCTTCTCTCATGTTACATATAGAGTAGAGTGAATTATTAGGCCGCCTCCTGTCATTTCAAGTGTAGACTAACAGGTCAGACCATCTCATATTATCATCTCATATTTCACAGTGTGGGCTGAGAGATCAGGCCCATTTCTCTCATGGCATTTAGCGTAGGTTGAGAGATCAGACCTGTTTCTCGAATGGCATTGATAATGTAGACTGTGAGATCAGGCCTGTTTCTCTCATGGTATTTAGTGTAGGCCGAGAGATCGGGCCTGTTTCTCAAATGGCATTTAGTGTAGGCTGATAGACCATGCCCGTTTCTCGAATGGCATTTAGTGTAGGCCGAGAGATCAGGCCTGTTTCTTTCATGGCATTTAGTGTAGGCTGAGAGATCAGGCCCGTTTCTTTCATGGCATTTAGTGTAGGCCGAGAGATCGGGCCTGTTTCTCAAATGGCATTTAGTGTAGGCTGAGAGATCAGGCCTGTTTCTCTCATGGCATTTAGTGTAGGCTGAGAGACCAGGCCTGTTTCTCTCATGGCATTTAGTGTAGGCTGAGAGATTAGATCAGGCAAGCTCCTGTTATAACATTCACAGCGTAGATTGACAGATTGGGCCAGTTCCTCTCATGTTCTTTACAGTATAGACCGAAAAACCAGGCCGGCTCCTGTCATATTTACAGTGTAGAATGAAAAATCAGGCCAGTTCGTGTCATGTTGTGTATAGTGTAGACTTAGGAAACAGGCCAGTTCTTCTTGTCTGTTTACAGTGCAGACGTAGCAGCAGCAGGGAGGTTCCACTTATCTTACTCATACTGCAGACATGGCATTCAGATCAGTTCCTCTCACTCCATCCACAGCTTGGACCGAGAAGCTGACCCGTTCCTGTCATATTATTCATAGTGTGGACCGAGAGGTCAGGCCAGTTCTTCTGGTGGTCACTGACAGTTCAGACCGAGTGGTCAGGCTAACTCCTGTTATACACTGGACTCAGCGATCAGGCCAGTTCCTCTCCTGTTATTCATTGTGTAATTTGCTAGGTGAGCACAGTGACTCTCAACCAATTCAAAGTGTATTCATAGGTCAGGCCAATTCATTTTATGCTGTCTATAGTTTAGTTGGAAGTTCAGACCAGCCTATGAATGTTATTGTAGTGTGAACAGAGAGGTCTTGCCTGATATTCTTACTTTATCTATGCCTGGCAAAAAAACCATACCATATGAGAAACAATAGAGTGCAAGATACATTATTCTACTGTTAGAAATACACATACAAACCAGTCAGAAAGGTGATCACATTCAGTTTATGTCCAGTCAAAGCTGTCAGCAAATTAAGCATTGGCTTGTTCTGAAATAGCGAGATTTATTTCCGGTGAAGCTTTACAAGAATTAGTATTCACCAATGAGCTGTAAAAGGTTCATGTCCGCTATTATATAAATCTTAATACTTCATAGTAAAATGATTTGAAATAGTAGGTGTCTTAGCCTAACTCCTTCGACGATGAATTACTTTTAAGGTCGTTCGTTACGTACGACTTTATTGATATATAAGAGAAAATGGACAGCTGCAATCAGAAAAGGCCTAAATCTCGCATAGGGCAGAAAGCCAACCAAAGTTTACATGGATGAATACTCTTTGTCAAATATGAATACAAATACCGGCATACAGCCATAACAAGTCACTTACAATCAAAAACACTTACAAATGCAATGGTAGAGTGAGTGAGACTATCAATACCATACCTGAGTGTGGTGGCTGTAGCAAAGAAGAAGGTCTGGTTCGTATCCATACGATATTTGTTCTCATCAATAAACCTGAAACACACACACACACACACACAACACACACACACACAGTCACAAACATGCACACTTAAAATTCAGACGCAGCGAACCTTTTCGAACACCCCCCCCCCCCCCCCTCTTTACATTAGAAAAAGCCAAGCGAATACAACTGAACTCTTCTCTTCTCTTCCCCCTCCTTGTCCACATTTACTTTTCTACATTAGTCCGCTTCATCTCATCCACAATGCTGTGGGCGGTGCAAGTGTACGTGTACGTGTATGTGTGTGAGTGTGTGTGTGCGTGTGTGCGTGTGTGTGTGTGTGTGTGTGTGTGTGTGTGTGTGCGTGTGTGCGCGCGCGCGCGTGTGTGACTGTGTGTGTATATGAACGTCTGGGTTCGGTTTATTGTGCTCACAAAACGGTTTTTGTTGTCTTTACAAAGAAAACAATTGCGTTTGAAGGCAGAGAAGCTGTCTCTATAAAGGAAGATAATAATTTAATATACCCAAGCAAACAAGTTAAGTTTCTTGGTGTAATCTTCCACTATAAACTTTTTTGGAGTAAACATATCAATTACCTTGTAGAAAAGGCTAGGAAAAAAAATTGGTTTATTACGTGTTCTATCTGCTATACCTCTGATTAACTGGGGATCTAATCTCGTCTATGTCGCCTCAGGGCTAGTTCGTTCAATTCTGTCGTATGGCCAAGAAGTTTTTTTTTACAGCTGGAAAGACAGATTTACACAAGCTAACCAGTATTGACTCGTTAGCCTTTAAAATTGCATTAGGACTTCCCCGATGGGCTTCAATTGATTTGACGTACAAGGAGGCTGGTGTGTTACCCTTAAATGAACACAGGCTAAGTTGCGCCTGTAATTTTACAGTGAGAGCTAGAACCATTCCAAATTCAGTAATGACTGAACTGGATGGAAGTACGTATGTTTCAAGAGAGATCCGTAACAAATCGGTATACATGTCCCTAGGTGATTATGTTTCCCCATTATTTCAGAACTGTAACCTGTCTCTTGATGGTATTGCCGAGGTTCCATGTTGTTCATACCCTTCGTGGTTGTCAGAGCAGGCTGAAATCATTTACACTTACGGAGATCTGAATAAAAAAGATAATCCTCTGTTACTATCATCTTATGCCAAAGACTTGATAGATAGGAAATACGATTCCTATCTACACATTTTCACGGATGGTTCTGTTTTAGATTCTTCCGATGTTGGGGCTTCCTTTGTAATACCAGCGCTTAGCATTAGAAAGAAATATCATATTACGAAAGGATGTTCTATATTTACAGCAGAGTTATTTGCTATTTTGAAAGCACCAGATTTTATACTTGACATGCCTGTTATACATAGACAAATATTTATACTATCGGACTCAAAATCAACACTTACGGCTCTACATTGTCAATCAAAATCTAGTCGTTCAGACTTGGTGTGTGAGATCTTATTTCTCATTCATCAGCTAATAACCCGGGGTATCAATGTAACTTTGTTATGGGTCCCAGGACACTCCAGTTTACGTGGCAATGATTTTAGCTGACTTTTATGCAAAGGAAGCTGCAAGAAATAAAACTGATGTTTTGAATTGTGATATCCATCTTTCTTCATCTGAAGCTATCCACATTCTGACAAGTTCAATCTGGAACATAAGACAGAATCAGTACCTTGAAGATTCAGCTCGGAAGCACAGATGGGATATGACTAAACCAACAAGCAAATGTTGTAATCCTCCAGGGCCAATCCCAAATCGTAACCTTGTACATAGGCTGCGGGTTAATGGTTGGTTATGTAGGTATTTAAAACCGGCACCTGCTTGTGCATGTGGTCAGACTCTCGATATCCCTCATTTTTTATTTGACTGTACTAGTACAAAAAATCACTTTCGGCCTCTTCATGATAAGATGAAGTCCTTCAAGCTTCCGCTGACTATGTCTAGTGTTTTCAATCCCAGTTATGAGAACGGTTGGAGTCTGGCAATGTTGGCTGTTTATCTTATTAAATCTCATCCACTTGGAAGATATTTTTAACTCTTCCACCGCCCCACCACCCCTCGTCACTGCCTCCCTTCCCCCTAACAGGTGTTTTTTTGTTTGTTTGTTTTTTTGGTTGTTTTTTCTCTCTTTTTTTCTCCAATTTGCAAATTTTTGAAATGTTAAAATCTTATTCTAGGCAAAAACCTATCAGTATGGTTCGGCGTCAAATTTGCACGTAGAGCAAGGCTTTTTCATTCCCCCCCACCCACTCTCTTCCTCCCTCTTCTCCCCTTCCCCAATTCATATACACCCATAAGCTGTTCGACTCTTACGAGTAATATGTCAGCCAGTTCCATACTTTAATGATCCTTGATTACCATGTATTGGATATACATGTAATCACACAGAATTGGTGTTTCTGAATACCAGTATATATGGGCTCTTAGTGTGTGTGCGTGTGCGTGTGTGTGTGTGTGTGTGTGTGTGTGTGTGTGTGTGTGTGCTTATGTTTGTGTATGTAGAAATTATCTCGTCTATAGCCATATTGCTTTGATGTTTGTGGACGAACGAACGAACGAACGAAGTTTAATGATGTTAGGCTGTAAAACCCATTAAGCAAATCGACGCGATGGACAACAACAAACCGCGACTCAATTTCGATTTCATTAACATGGAAACCACAGCAATGTCCTTTTCTTTCACTTTACATGACGAATTCGAGAACGAGAAAATGTCACTGGTATTCACTGTCAGTTCTGTAGACGACGGTCACCCCAGGTAAAACTGGATCAGTCCGTGGACAGCGTGCAGGCGCCATAGAGCACATGCTTGGGTCTCTGCATGCTTCGTGTTGCCGCTGCGTCTTCTTTTCCGAAGGCAGGCCAATTTAACACATTCCTCCGATGACATGTGTCTTTCTTCCTGCTTGTCAAAACAGAATAAGCAATCGTCTTCCGAACACGATCGCAGGAATATTCTAGAACGACGTCGTCTGATTCACACAGCAGCACACCCACGTCATCCGTTTGATGGAGCACGACCTTCCGAAAAGCTTGATTTCTGTGCGGATCTCGGAATCGTCTCTGCACCTGTCGCTCTGTAAGAGTAGCGGCATAACCCTTAACCATTCCCGTGTCAAAAACCAGCGATAATTTTGTCTATAGCTTGCTCCAGACTTGTGTCGATGTCCGACGGGTGGATTTCTGGGTCCCTGCTGTTACACTCCTACAGATCGGAATGCAAACACCGAAGCGTATCCTGAATATGCGACATGTCATCATCATCTCGAATCGACTTGATGTGTTCCTCCTGTGTTGTGTACTATGTTCATCCAATTCGGTGTTAGGTACGGCCAGTTTATTCGCGACACAAGTGGTACCGAGACCAGCTCCAACCTGTTCATGTCGTCCGTTTTGCTGCTCCGATCTCTCTTGATCCCGTCGCTCCTGGCTGGGGGAGGGGGGAGGGGGGGGGGGGTGCAAAGGGGTACAAGATTGTATATAATGGGCAGAATTCTATTTTTATTTTTTTATTTTTTTCTGTGTGTGTGTGTGTGTGTGTGTGTGTGTGTGTGTGTGTGTGTGAACGTGGGTGTGTATGTGCGTGGCGCGGTGTACGTGTGCGTGAAAGAGTGTGTGTTGTGAGAGTGAATGCATGTGTGTACGAGTGCTCGAGTATGAATGTGTGTGTGTGCGTGTGTGCGCGTGTGTGTGTGTGTGAGTGTGGGCGCGCGGGGTGTGTGTGCGCGTGTGTGTGTGGGCGTGTGTATGTCTGTGTGTGCGAGTGTGTAAGTTTGAGTTATGTGAGGGTATGGGTGTGTTTGTTTTGAGATGTGTGTGTTTGTGTATTTATGTAAGTGCGTGTGTTTGTGCGTGCGTGTGTGTGTGTGTGTGTGTGTGTGTGTGTGTGTGCGTGTGCGTGTGTGCGTGTGCGCACGTATTTTTGTGTGTTAATTATGCTTCTTTGCTTTGAATGAAAAACGTTCATATTCTGTTCATAATGTTTTCTTAAATGTCAGTACAACCGTGAGTTAATCTGACAATAAATTGGTTTCAGTCAGTCAGTATATGAACGTGAGAGAGAGAGAGTGCGTGAGTGTGTGTGCGTGTCTGTGTGTGTGAGTGTATGCGTGTGCGTGTACGTCTGAGTGTGTGTGTGCGAGTGTGTGTGCTTGTAAGTGTGTGTGTGTGTGTGTGTGTGTGTGTGTGTGTGTGTGTGTGTGTGTGCGCGCGAGTGTGTGCGTGCGTGCGTGCGTGTGTGTGTGTTTATGTATGTGTGCGCGCATGTGTGTGTGCTCGCGCACATTTCTGCTTGCGTGTGTGTGTGTGTGTGTGTGTGGGGGGGGGGGGGGGGGGTTGGGGGGGGGGGGGTTGGGGGTGGTGCGAGCATTCAATCCCTTCCCTCAATCCCCCTTCCCCTTCCCTCCTCCGCTTTTTCTTTTTCCATACCCCCAGCTCCTCCAAGCCCTCGTTTGAATTTATTCTCGCTCTGCCCCCACCTCCATCTCTACCCCGTCTGCTCCACTCTCTCTCTCTCTCCGACTGTGACCTTGCACACTGACTGAGCGAAGTTTGTGTGCTGTATGGTTTGTGTGCTGTATGGTTTGTGTACTGTATTTTTCCAAACCCTGAACAAATCAGGGTAGCAGGCGAGGCTGCAATTCTTTAAAAAAAAAAGTGTTACAAATTAGACAATACAATTTTCAAGCCGTGACACACATTCGCGACCACCCAAATTTACAACCAGCACTCACTCCACAAATTGAGTACAATTATCTCCTCATTTATCTCCTCAAACTTTGCGCCCAATTTGAAGAGACAAGTGCTTGTTCGTTCCTCGGTTTCATTGTCCTTGTCACGACCGACCCCTGGAGGTCTGCCCTGACAGGATCGGTCTAGATGGGAGTGAAGGGAGTGACTGACCTCACACGCCCCGCAAGAGACCACACAAGAAAGATTACAATACAACACCCCATTTATTCACACCAACACACACATAGTCACAAATAAGCATTCCAACACACACAACATGCACAATCACAATCAAGCATTTCAACACACACAACATACACACAATTAAGCATTTCAACACACACGACATACCCATAGTCACAAACAAGCATTTCAACGCACACAACATAACCATAATCATAAATAAGCATTTCCAGCACACATTCCTTTCCGTGCTTCATGTGGTTCCCAACCCCTGCCTTTCCAAAGTCCACTGGGAGCACCGAGTGCATCAGGTGCCCCAACCGGGTCGGTTCTTGAACGGAGTGTCTTTCAATGCCGACACCATTGACCACACACACACATCAATTGCACGACACAGAGCTAACCACACTGGTCACATGGGCTGTATGAAGTCCGAGGACAGTGGGAGAACGCATCCGTGGGACAGGGCGTTGTCGCTGAAGGTCCCGGACAGGGGTTAGGACCCTCAGCAAAGTCCACGTGCTCCTCAACCATGTGCGCGGCCCCAACAG
This sequence comes from Conus ventricosus, assembly GCA_018398815.1. NCBI lineage: Eukaryota > Metazoa > Mollusca > Gastropoda > Neogastropoda > Conidae > Conus > Conus ventricosus. Next base: position 37,729,743 of record CM031620.1, read on the forward strand.
CGCAAGCTTCGGGTGAATCCCCCGGGAGGAGAGGAACGGAAGGAACTGGAAGGAAAGAAGGGTACTGGAACCCGCAGTCAGTACGGTCTGACACATGCTGTTAAATCCTAACAGCCACTCGCATGATGGGCGAGGGGAGGTTTGCTGAATACATTAATAGCACCAGCTCAACACAGACCTGAGCATAACACAGTAAAACAAACCAAATCAGGAATGTTCGCTAAGGTCTTCTCACACGAAGCAGGCAAGAGACTGCATTAAATTAACAGGCATTAAAACGAATATGGAATTTATGTCTTCATCCTTCCTTCATTCACGTTCAACATTTTCCTTTCTTAGGAACTGAACTAATACAGCAACCATTGCTTTATAACTGACACCACATTTACAAATAATCATAATTCAATGGCACAATTATCCCCACATTTTATAGCAACATTTCAAATAACACAATTCTCCAATCACGCATCCAAACGACTAATCATGCATACGCACGCTCGCAAACATAAAACTCGTTCCCCTTGCACACACAAACAGACGGTGGCCGAAGAATAAGAGACCGGTGATTGTGACAGGGGCGGACGAGCGAGACCAAGCAAGTTCCAACCCTAAATCACCAGGTTTTCCCCCATCCCCACCGACTACCGCATCACCAGATGCATTGAAAAGAGAAAGAATTTTGGATATAATTTTGAATGGCGAGGTTAAAAGTTGAATTAACCAGAGAAAAGTGGTCTCAAACAATATTTCTTTTATAATTTTGAAAACCAAAAGAAATTGCGCAAAAGAGAAGAATTAGCCGGCTAACAAGAAAACCAAACAAACCACGAAACTGATGCTTACCAGCTACCCGTGGGTGACCCAAAAGTGGCGGGTCAAGCGACTCTCTGCCCTCTGTCCAGTCGAGAGGACCAGCAGAGCAGATGCGGAAAAGAGATGACGTGATGTCCCTCCCCTACAGGCCGACTGTAGGAATGAAGGTACCGACCGTACCTTCGACGAAGTGGTAGAGAACCAGAACCGGAGCAGGCGCTCCCAGAGACATCTTCCGCTCGAGTGAAGAGAAAACCTGCCAAAGCGATGGCGGCCAACATGCCACCCTACGTCACAGAGTGAGAATACCTCAAGCCTAAGAGGAATGCGGCACGTGCGGCAGGTAAAACGACAGGTGAGAGGCCGATAGAGACAGCCAGTTCAAGCGAAAGGTACCAGCCACCCGTGAACCTGCAGGATGAATTGCACGGGCAGTGGAATTAGAGAGACAGAGAGAGAGAAAGCAAACCTAACCTGAGCTGAACGACCTTAAGGTGCAAACACACCACGAGCCACATTAAGGGACGGATACACGACAACAACAACGACAATAAATAAATGAATAATTCCACCACCCTGGATGGGTCAATCGTCATAGGCCTCGTGACAAACTCGTGACAGTCCTGAATGTTGTTCGTCTTGCCTGAACAAGATCAAAGAGGTCGAAACGCGTCGTGTGTGTCGTGGAGCCGGAATAGCTCAGTTGGTAGAGCGCCGGACTCGTAATCTTGGTGATCCTGGGGTTGCGGGTTCGAATATCCGCCGGGGCGTTTCGGTACAGGGGGATTTTTCCCTCGGAGTTAACATTGGTTCTGACTCCCTTTCCCATACAATCCTTCGAATGAGACTATAAATCGAGGTTCCATGTGTGAAAGCACGCATAATATCTTGCACACACGTAAAATCCCATCACCAACTTCGGAAGAGTAGGCCAGTTTGGCCGTTGGTATGGATGACACGTTACACATAGCATGCACCCTGCGTGAGAAATAGAAAGAATGAAGGAAGTAAGGAAATTAAGTGAACGATATTGGACGATACTGACTGGATGACACGGGAAACGACTGAATGAAGCGCCAGCTGGCAGCTCTTCAGTCGGCACTACCCAGGTAGGCAGCCCGTTGTGTAAACGAGTGTGGATTGTAAAGCGCTTAGAGCTTGGTCTCTAGCCGAGAACAGGCGCTATATAAGTATACATTAATAATAATAATAACATAATTTGTTTCTTTCGTTCGGCGGAAGACTAATTTTGCTTTTTAAGTTAGTTTCAATTTTCGCCCGCAACCACCTCGTTTCGAGACTACTAACAAACAATTTTACAGAATAGCATGGTAAATGACGCGATGGTAGTTGTACAACACAGACGCACAAGTGTTGGTTGATGCTCCATTCAAACTTTGGCACTATACGCAGAGGAACGTATTTTGAGTAATATACTATCTTGACAAAATGTGATGTTCACAATGTGTTGTGAAACATGTAACGCTTTACAATATGCCATGTTGTGGTGTAGCGCAGTCCAACCTGGGAGTGGCGCCGTAGGCTCTGATGGTGGCCACCCCGCTCAGTGACTCGCTGAAGTGGGCGAAGATGGGGGACCTGGTCACGGACTCCATGCGCTTTATTTGCCGGGAAGTGCGAATGTAGAATCGCTGCAGAAAAAGTTACAATAAGAATGTCTCTTTCTCGCTCTTTCTCTCCGCTTTATGTTGTTCAGACACACACAGTATAAGGAGAAATAAGCAATCTTCTAAATTCTTCCTCTCAACACACGTTAGAAAGTTACAGCCCTTTGATTGCTGCTGATTCATGTTAGTAAAGCAAGCTCGATTTGTGTTCAAGAAAGCTCAAAGCGCAGCGAATTCCGGGAGTTCTAAGATACAAAGTACAAAAAAAAGCTCATTTTTGTTTCTTCTTGGCAGCTTCACACACGAACTTTTATCTTTCAGAAATTTTGCACAGTAAGGTTGCCTTCAATATACTACTGACAAGCAGTGCTTTCCTGCTTGGCGTGATTGCTATGTGAAGTTCGAACACCACTCTCGCTTTAAACTCACACCCAGTTACTACCTCTATAAACGCTATTACGTTGTCAAAAGAATACCCAGCACCTAGATCTCGATTTTACAAAATATTTGCAGAAACACTCACAGGGAATTATCTGAACATGAGACAGGGCACGTCAGCAGCAGAATGGCCTTTTCATATTACGTTTTTAAACCCGCTTTTGAAAGTGACCCTTAATCATAGAAACCAACTTGTTCGTTTAACGATTTTGAAAACAACAACACAGAAACCTATTCAAGATTTTCCTCTCTTTATCTGTATTGGAATAGGAAAATTGGTACATTTCATTCTAATTCTCAAAAGCCTTCCACCATCACTTAACCAGAACACATACATACATACACATGTACATATTCACTGCTTTTTCCGGTTTATGTTCTAAAGTACTCTCTTGAAACAAAGAGATGAATGAGTAGCTACTGGCAACTAAGAAGTGAAAAGAAATTCAGTTTTCAGAGGGACTCGTGTTTTCACACACACAAAACGTAACAGATAGCTAGATAGCTGATTAAACTCAGAGCTAAAGAAGACTCAGCTAATGAGAAAAAGCACTTATTCTCGCTCTTCATTATGAGTTAATTGGCTAGTACAGCCTTTATAATGCAGATCTTGACAAGGAAGAAGTTGACAGTTGTTGTCATGACAACGATGGCAGCATCAGAGGTCACCAACCTGGATGACATAAAACAAGACCATGACGGGCAGAAGGACAGCGCCAAAGACGGGAGTCTGGATGAGGATGGTGATGACGGTGGCTGCCATCAACATGGTTTGTTTCAGGAAGTCACGTAGGATGAGAGGTAAGAAGCTGTCTACCTGGAACAGTCAGCACACCATCTTCAGTCACCTAGCGGCAATACATTGTCTATCTGCAGCAATCCACTGATCATCACAAGCCACACAAGAGATAGAGGTTCTGTGCCTGCAACAGTTTACAGAGCACGCATCACGAGCTAAGATGCTGTCTTCCTGGAATAATCTGCATACCATCATACGCAACACATCCTATCTTGGGTGCCATTGCTACACTATGATCCACTTCATGCTGACAGAAATCAAAAGATCTGGATGATCGGTTTACCTTGCAGGCAGGCCAGGTACTGCGTCGTAGGATATTGTTGTTGTTTTTATTTTCCGTGTGTTAGTTTGCGTTTGCCGATATGGTAGGCCTAACTAGACAAAGGTGCTGGAATCTGGAGTAACTTACACCGGCTCTTCATAGTGTCCATCTCGACAAGGTGTTACATGTTAAGGTCTCTGGTCGACAAACTGAATATCCAAAGACAAAACGTTCACGACTAAGCACAACAGTGTCAGAGAAGGAAGGAGCTTTCAACTGTTCAGGACATGGTTAAGTACACAGGGGCTCCCATCGTTTTTTGTTTCAATGTTTATTCCAAACTGGTGAGATGGGATGACTCAGCACCTTTTCCATCAAGCCACCGTCCTCTCTCTCTCTCTCTCTCTCTCTCTCTCTCTCTCTCTCTCTCTCTCTCTCTCTCTCTCTCTCATGGACTTAACAAATAATTTGATCGTTTTGTTTGCATGCAAATTTTTGTCACTGGTTAATCAAAAAAGCAAAAGTATCTACGATTTGCTGTTTATGTGTTTTGATATGTGTATTCAAGCACATGTGCCGGTATGCTTGATTTCTATTGTCTGCGTCTTTATTCCAAACACGGTTGACATCGTGTATAGGTCATGTGTGACGACGTGTTTGTATTGTTGACACAGTAATACAATGGCTGCTACCTATGACTGAACAGCTGTGATTTGCTTGTACATATTTCATCTTTTCCTTTCGGTGCTATCACCTACACTGTATACTCAGGGAGGTCGCACAGACAAGCATGACACAACAGAATTTAAATATTATTTTCACTTCAGCAGAAAGAAAACCTTGACTACAATTCAGGCTTTTCAAACTGTGCGAATGTAGTATCCGGTTACTGGGGTCAATGAAGATTATCTGTTAGGGGACTTAATATTGGCTCGTGTATGAGACTGGATGATTCCTTGAAGATCAATGCTTTAAGAAGTGTCAGTTTGGGGTATCCGACGAAAGCAGCCGTCTTGAATATGTACAGAAATCCATATTTCAATCAAGCTGTTGGAAACCCCGATGTTTTAAATCAACATTTCACGTGTTCAAACAACAGCATTAAAAGTTCCCGCAGTTACCAACTACTCCTTGAGGAAAAAATGAGGGAAGTCCTGGAAAAGATGCAACTCAAGCTGTGTATAGCCCAGCTAATCTGGGAGGTCACATCACTGTTGAGAGATAACATAACTGAAAAACCAGCTTTAAACAGTTCATGGGACCATACCACTTGCTGAACGTCTTCTGAGCCACATTACACCGGATGTCAACAGCTCTCTTGTGATGGAAAAGATATGGCATGAAGTCATTATTCTGAAGGTAAATTCATGTTATACTGGCTCTGAACCTGACTGGTGTGATGCTGACTGTACACACTCACCACTTCTATGTCCCTGGAGACCCTGTTCACGACACGGCCCATGGGAGTGGTGTCAAAGAAAGCCATGGGAGCACGGAACAGTCGGTGGATGAGGGCGTCATGCACCTTCCGTCCTGCACACACCATGCGCGTCCAGTAGATGTAGTTGTAGACCAGCAGCAGCAACACTGCACACATAAACATCTGTTAGGGCACACACCTTGAACGGTTACCATCTAGGACTTTTTTTAAAGACATACATTTGTTGTGCGATGATTAATGTCTAGGTGGACACAAATCCTTCTTCATATATCTGCGATGTACGGTGAAACCCTGTTCATCATCAGAAGAGTTCGGGCAGATTCCCTTCATTCTATGCTCGGTACTGAAGCTAGCTTCAATTCCCGAGCAATTTGGGGATGACGTAAATATGAAAAGTGCATGAATTTTGTGTTGCTTTAATTGTGATCTCTGTCCAGAAATCCGTTTGTTTCTGGAAACGCCTTCGAAGGCAGAGAGTAAGAATAGCAATTCTGGAGCGGAAGAGTTCGACCTGAGACTTGGAGACTGGAGGTAAAGAATCCTGATTCAGACACCAGTTTAGACATAGAACCGACAGCAATTAGGACCGATATGGAAACAGCAATAAAGCATGGTTCTTTCTGAAGTGGCACCTTTTTTTTCAAATAAGAGGTGACGAGTGATTCTAAGTGGGTTACATGTTAATGAATGCGGAGAACGCTGCTTCCTCAGAACGAAATTATCTATATCAATATCTTACCAGCTCACAGTACCCCATTGTGTTCCTACTCAAGTGTACGCCACATTTGTTAAGCAGCCATAAACAAACGACCATAGTACACTGTCATGTTTAAAACAATTATCACTCACGTGATTGTAGCCGTTTCCCCCCTCCCCGAGAGTGTTGGAATTAAATGCTAATGACCTATTTTAATAACGTATTTTTAAATAATGTTGGTGTACAGCACATCTCAGTTCATCCTATGTTACGCGGAACTTAGGGTACTCTTTCTGCTAACTAGTAACGGAAACGCATCATGCTTCTTGTATTAATGCACTGACCGGAAGATCGAATGCATTCACCGTCTAGCTTTTTGTATGACACGTGGTATATGTGGTTACAGATATCCCATAATTCAACCATTTGGCGTGGGCTCTATTGCTTGAACTTAGAAAGAGTGACCTTCAGATGAGGAGTCTTATTCAAAACGTTCGCAGCATTCGACGTTCCATGTCATTCCCCGTTTATTGATATTTCATTCATTCTGAAAGAGACCAGGATGTTTTCCTGGACCATTTGCCAAACCAAGAATGTGCAGTGAACACTAGAAATGATCCGTATATCTACCTGAGTCCACTATCGCGTGAGTTGACCTGTACCTCACAGTCAGTATGCTATGTAAGTGTACTTCAATATCACACACACACACACACACACACACACACACACACACACACACACACACTCGTGTGAACAGACGCAGAAAAAGAGTTAGAGAAAGGCAGATGTGAATACCTTTTACAACAATTAATAAAACTTGAAAGTCACCACTTTACTGCATTTTACATGACAGCTGCATCAGTTCCATATTGCCATTGTATCAGTTGACTTTTCTGAGGCAGGCAACGACGTTTTTACCACAGCAACCCTTACACACCAGGTCATTCGGTCTCTTCATTAGCAATTTGGAAGTTCTACAACAATAGCGCAGCCAAGTGCTGGGATCCTTCCCACAGCTCAATATTCCTTCCATCCGTTAGAATGTGAGACAACAATCTTCGATGAACACCGATTAGTGAACATTGGCATCACAAAACTGCTGGCTCCCCAAAAAACCTTTTCTGTTTCCTTTACTCCATTTCTTTCACCTCAAGAAAGGACACATCTTTTCCTCCAATTTTACACCACTACTGTGTTGGTGCATTTCTCCTGTTTTGGGGCAAATATACCGATATTGGTCAGCAACATTTGTGATGCGAATGCTGAAAGTCCAGTTGACCAATGTTTAAGGAATCAGTACACATTTACTGAATAGATTGGCAGAACGAATGGTCACAGATGTTAAAAGGCGACGGCTGTAACTAAACTTTACGAAATTCCTGCATCACATCCTGTTCACAACTTGCCCGAAGAACAAACTCTCTTTAAACGATCAGTGTAACAGCTGAAATCATATTTAACGCATTTTCCTCAATGGCAACTTATATGACACGCATTATGTAGCAGTCACAGCCGTTACATAAAGTATATGTTTCAGGCAATATGAAATTGCCTTGAACAAATACAATTGCATTAACATAAACGTATGTATTATTTTTGTACCCATGTGCATATGTCAAGAATCACTGAATCCGTTGCGGTAGCATAATATACATTTCAGAATGTTGCGTAATAGAGAAAAGCAGGGAATACAGACAGATGAGAGAGGGGGGGGGGGGAGAGAGGAGTGAACACATCGGCAGGTAGACAAGCAAACACGTCACAGACAGTAGACCACTCACACTGAAGCACTCCCGTCAGTCCGTAATACATCAGATAGTCGTGATTGGTCTCAATGAAGTCCTCCGACCCCCACATGGACTGATTGTTGAGCAAGGGGTCGTCCGTCCATTGGCTCAGCACAAAGTTGGACCCCACACTGGCAGCCTGGAAAGCCGCATAGCTGAGCAAGGCCACGGTGAAGAGGAGTGGGCCTGCAGCTTTCAGGTACATCCAGTACACTCTCCATGACACCTGCAGTGGACACCTTTCCTCTTTTAGTGTCAGACACTTGGAAGAAACGCTGTAACTGATTAATGTTGATGAGAGGTAGAGGAGAGAGTTGTACTCCAGGAAAAGTAGTCTACATGTCACAGGTAATGCATGGGGGGAAAATGACCCCTTTCACATTCGCAGCGTCTTTTGATATCCCGTCGTCACGATCAATCTCTCTTCCTCTCCTCCTTTCCCCAAGCTACCAACTGATTTCTATTCAATTGCAGTCAAACTTCATTTTGCTGTATATTTCTTCCCTTTCCTTTCTCGCCTTTGTGTTTTATAATTCATATGAATGTTGAAAATGAAATTAAGACACACAAAACATTTGTTTTCTTCCATTTAAATCTTTGCCAACTCATTAATGTAATGGCGGAAGAATTGTTAGCGTGCACATACACACACACACACACAGACACACACACACACACACACACACACACACACACACACACACACACACACGCACGCACGCACGCACAACAACAATAACAACAGAGACTGAGGACAAAGCTAATAACGAACACCACGACGATGATGACAGAAGAATACCCGTCCTGTCTCCATCTTCTCCACAGTGGTAAGCTTTCCCTCTGTTGCCTTCTTCTGTATCTTCTGTGGGTCTGCTTCCTCGGTGGCATTGTTGCTGGTGGTCCTGCAGACATGGGAGAATGTATACTAATGTTTTCATTCTATTAGAACCTCACTCACACTGAGTGTGTCGTGGACACTGCATTTATTACAGCTGCAGTCAAGACAACATGTTTCTTGTCGAGTAGCGAGTGAGTGAATGTGTGTGCGTGCGTGCGTGCGTGTGTGTGTGTGTGTGTGTGTGTGTGTGTGTGTGTGTGTGTGTGTGTGTGTGTGCGTGTGCGTGTATGTGTGCGCGTGCGTGCGTGTGTGTGCCTGATTTGTTATGTTCTAACTATATCCCCCATCCCTATTTTTGTTGCCTCACCTTTCCTGCCCTCAAAGTGCATCAGTCCTCTGTCGCTCATTGCGGCTACCACATACACAGCTAGACTGACCCATCCTGCCGAAGCCCCTAAAGCAGCAATCCATAGGGATAGTCAGTATCAGATCAACCTGAGGGCAAGAGAAAAGAGGATAGACCGCACTGATGTCCAGTCACTTTGGTGGTGTTCGGTGGTGGCCGTTGTGATCCAATGCGTAACACTGGACGCGACATACCGACCCTTCCACTGATGACAGTAACTGCCGAGCTGCATAGCCGGCATGAGGTTTTTCCCATTAGAGGACGCCACTAAATTCATGCAGTGTCGGTCTCCATAAACTTGCCGATATACTGCAAACATTGATACCAACTCACAACGGACATGGATGTTGAGAGGAATTTGAAAGTGAGATCAGCATGGCAGCAGGGCATTTAGGGCCATGAAATCGAAGCCTTTTTTTTAACGACGATGATAGAGGTTGATGATATTGAAGCTACGATGTTCCATTTTGATCTGAAACACCAACCAGCCTTGTACTCTGCCCCTTATTCAATACAACTCTGACGTCAGCCAGGCTTGAGTAACACAGACACCTACAGTGTTGAGCAAGAAATTTGACCAACTTTCAGAGACGCGTCTACTAAACAAAGTATGCTCAACTGTGTGGTTAATCTGAGCAAAGGCACTCTCAATAACTCTGGATAGTAGCCAGTTGGGGGCAGTAAAATCAAAGGCATGTATACCTCTAATCGGTACAAAACAATGACCTCCCGGCATGCAAGCCACATGTAAACCACTATGACATGGGGATGGTACTTGGAATGATGTGAAAAACACAAAGAAAAAATCTGTCCCACAGTATGTACGTCTAAAAATGTAACAAGAAGGGGAAAAGTAACACCACGAAATGAGACAGAAATTGCATGTGATGGTTTGTCACTGCAGCTGAACAACACTACCAACAGTCAGATGATCTAGTATTAAATGGTAGCGGAGTTGAACGACATCAACAACAGTCTGCCGATCCACTATCAGATTGGTACTAGAGCTGAACGACATCAGAAACTGCCAGATGATGTAGTATCTAGATGTAGAAGGGTTGAACAACATCGGAAACAGCCAGTTGATGTAATATCTACATGTACAAGAGCTGAACGACATCCGAAACAGCCAGATGATGTAATATCTAGATGTACAAGAGCTGAACGACATCACAAACAGCCAGATGATGTAATATCTAGATGTACAAGAGCTGAACGACATCAAAAACAGCCCGATGATGTAATGTCTTGATGTACAAGAGCTCAACGACAACAACAACAGCCAGATGATTTTGTATCCGACTGGTACAGATGAATGACATTACCAACAATCAGATGATACAGTATTACACCGGCACTTGAGCTGAACGACATCAACACAGACTAGAACTGATACAGGAACTAGACGACATCAACGACAAACTGGTGATGCACTATCACATTGGTACAGGAATAAACGACACCACCAACAGACGAATGATGTACTATCACATTGGTGCAGGAGCCGAATGACATCAACGACAGCCAGATGATGCACCAACACATTGGTGCTGAACTTGAACGACATTCATAACAGTCAAATGATGTAGGATCGGACTGGTGCCAGAGCCGAGCGACATCAGCAAGAGTAAAATGATGATGTATTCACATGGGACTGGTGCAGAGCGACATCAACGACAGTCAGATGATGCAGTATCTGATTTGTACTGGAGCTATGCAAAACCAACGACAGTCAGATGATGCAGTATCTGATTTGTACTGGAGCTATGCAAAACCAACTACAGTCAGATGATGCAATATCTGATTTGTACTGGAGCTATGCAAAACCAACGACAGTCAGATGATGCAGTATCTGATTTGTACTGGAGCTATGCAAAACCAACTACAGTCAGATGATGCAATATCTGATTTGTACTGGAGCTATGCAAAACCAACGACAGTCAGATGATGCAGTATCTGATTTGTACTGGAGCTATGCAAAACCAACGACATTCAGATGATGATCAGACTGGCATTAGAGCTAGACAAGAACAGTCAGATAATGTAGTATCAAATTGGTACCTGAGCTAGACAACAACAGATGATGAGAACAAAACTGGTGCCAGAGTTATGCATCAAACTCAGATGATGGAACATCAAATCGGTACTGGAGCTATACAACAACAAAAACAATCGGACAATGTAATATCGAATAATACTCAAATTGTACAACACCAATCAGAGGACGTAATACTAAACTGTTACTGGAGCAAAACAACATTACCAACAGTCAGAAGGTACAGTATCAAATGGAACTGGAGCAATACAACAACAATCAGATGACGTAACCTTGAAATGGAACTGAAGTTGAACAACAACAAATAATCGGATGATGTCGTATCAAATTGGTAATGGAGCTAAGCAACATCAACAACAGCCAGATGATGCAGAATTAAGTCTGCACCGAAACTGAGTAACATCAACGGTCAGATGACGCAACACCAAACTGGTACTGGAGTTGAACAACATCAACGGGATCTTTTGCGTAGGTAGTCAATGATATCTTGCAAATTCTCCCCAGTGACTGAGATCGTACCTCGATATTCAGCCACATGGCACGCACCAACGTGCACTATAGTGACGTCAATCTTCTGACACCAACGCAATCTTTGCACCAAACCAAAGTTCGTGAAGCTACACCCGTTTAAGCGACATTTGCCATGGCTCTTAGCCGATACCACAACAGACCATCTAAATCTTATATTACAAATTACTTCATATTTTTGTTTATTCATTTCTTCATTTATTTATTGATACCAATACTATTATTATCATTTGTTGCGCATTTAGGCCTACTGTCAGATACTGTGGTGTTAAACTGGTACTGGAGCTAAACAATGTCAAGAGTCAGAAGAAGCTTTAAATTGGTACTCAAGCTACACAACATCAACAACAGTCAGGTGATGTAATATCGAACTGGAACTAAAGCTGAACAACAATGACAGTCAGATGGGTGTTGTATGAAACTAGCATAGGAACTAATCAACAACAGCAGCAGTCAGATGAAGTAGTATTAAACTGGCACTGGAGTCCAACAACATCAACAACAGATGCTACAGTATGAAAAAGGTGCTCGAACGAGAAAATATCAAATCCAGTCAGATAATACAGAATCCAGTCTGCAGTATCACGATATTTGGCCCATACAATACCGTTCTTTATGATGAATTATAAAAATACTCACATTCAACATATCTTAGAACTGTTTTACAAACATTCTATATGGCATCAAAGGATGTATTGCAAAAAATAACATATATATATATATATATTATATATGTCTCTGTGTGTGTGTGTGTGTGTCTCTCTCTCTCTCTCTCTCTCTCTCTCTCTCTCTCTCTTATATATATATATATATATATATACATATGTGTGTGTGTGTGTGTGTGTGTGTGTGTGTGTGTGTGTGTGTGTGTGTGTGTGTGTGTGTTTAATGCTTCTACAGTTTGTTGCTAAAAATGTGTGCCCACATTATTTATGATTTTTTAACACACACACACACACACACAAACAAACACATACATATATACGCACACGCACACACACACACACACGCGCGCGCGCGCGCGCGCGCGCACCGCTAAATTTTTTTTTCAACCTAACCCATTAAAACGATTGCAAATGGCCAGAAAAAACAATAAAATACACACGTGTGCAGAGAAACACGAAATTAACCAATCCCAGTCCTGAGTATGCCGTCAACATACAATCAAGGCATGCTATGAAACTACGGAGTTTTTTTCTGGGCTCTGTTGGGAGCAACATAAACCTGAACTGACAACTGAATAACAAACCAAACATATGAAACTGCCAACAGCTCAGCAAGAACTCTCTCTTCCTTCTCATACCTCCCTCCAAATCTGCCATTCTCCCTCCTGCCTCCTCCTCCCTAAAATCAAAGAAGAAGTGAGCAAAGTGTTGTTAACCTTTTAACAAGTACTTTACGTCGTCGTTCTCTGATTTCATCCCCTGACGTAGTTCCACCATCTGACGTCAGTGATTCCACGTGCTCCAGTATTTTCTGCTTCATCACCAATACTGAACACAAGAACAGTTCAAGACATGGCAACATGATATTAAGAAAAATTGGATTGACGAGAGAGAGAGAGAGAGACAGAGAGAGAGAGAGAGAGAGAGATTAAAAATTTGAAAAGCAAAGACTGGTTATTGGAAACCGACGTAGTGATCCTAGAAAACAAATAGGGAGAACTGAGTGAGCCATAGAAAACAAAGATGAACGGAATAATGATAAGATACAGAGCCAAATGGGCAATCCACGTGGGGAAAGTAAATAAATATTTCTACTCAGTGGAAAAAAAAGACTCTTCGTTGGCAAAAGATATGCTTTAACTTGTCAAGGACGAAGGAATATTTTTCATGAAAACGGATGTTGTGTTAAAAGAAACAAACACCTATTATGAAAGAAAGTAAATTATACTGAAATTGGACATTAGGAAGATAATTTACCAAAACTAAGTCAATTAGAATACGGACATTTAGAGGATTAATAACTTAAGAAGCAGCTTAAAGAAAAATCCGTAAAAATCTAGGCACAGATGGCATGACAGTAAAAATTTTGATATTTTTATAGAGACAAACAGGTGTTGTCCATTCTTTAAGGGATTATAGGATAAGATAAGATAATGTTGCTTATAGCCCAGCCGACCGCAAAGGGCCACATCAGGGCTGTGGGATTATAGGAGACCTTACTTCTAAATGTAAATGATAAATTGCTTCACCTTGCATTGCAAATAGACTAGCAACCGCGTCACCAAGGTCATAAATGAAGACCAGTCGAATTTCATTTCTGGTGAATACATAGGCGATTGTTTACGAAGATATTGCGATTTTTTTTCATTATTTAGAGGCAAATCACTTACTTGGGGTTATTATATTTATCAGTTTTAAGCAAGCTTTTGATTTAGTTAAGTGATCACATATGAGTAAACGTCTAGATATATTTGCCTTTGCAAAAGGAATATATCAATGCATGTCATCTTTTTATTAAAAGATAAAATCATATTAAAGTGAACAGGATAGCGTCCTCAAGTTTTTCTACTGAAAAAGGCTGCTGTCAAGGGGAGCACTTCGGATAAATCAGTTTGCAGACAATGCCACCCTTACAGTAGACGCAGATAGAGGTCGTATGAAAAGTTATTTCAAACCTTTACGAGTTTGAGCAAATATATGGACTCAAATCAAACTATGCCAAACGTTTAATGTTTGGTTCGGTATGAAACAGTTTCAACAAAAACATATTTTTACCCCAGTATAAAAAGGAATGCAACCTCTAGTTAGAAGTCTATGGTTTACATATAGTTTAAACAATATGACAGAAAGGAATGTGACAGATACATTTCAGAAGTACAAAACCTGCTCATGATATGGTAAAAAAAGAGAGTAATAACGCCATTAGGTAGAACAGCAGTGCTTTAGTCATAAATTTTACTAGAAATAGTGTACTTAAGTGTTATTCTATCACTCCTCTTGATTCTAATATTGGTGAATTAAGATACGTGTTTCAAGTTTGTTCGAAACAACAAAAATGATAAAATAAAAAGAAAATACTTTGTAAGAAATATACAGAACGGTGGAATTAGTAATACCCAATTTTTATATATCTTTTAGCTCCTTAAAATCGTTTGGATAAGGAAAGCGTACATGCAAAGCCATAAATGGAAAACGATGTTACATTAATCACGTCCAGAAATTAATTGATAACCTCGATACATGTAGACAGACCTTCCAGGGTTGTGGAAAGCAATATTATAACTATATTTTGAAAAGGAGTTTGGCAAACATGCCAAATGTTCTGCGAACAGGTAGATATACCAGTTAAAAGTTAACGGCCACAGATCGATTTCGACCACTGCAAGAAAGATACGTGTATAAAAAATGTCATGACAAATGGACCAGTAGACCAGGTTACAAGTGTAGCCTATCCACCTATGAAAGCACGTGCATCACGCCTTCACTCGCAGTCACTTTATGCATTGAGTGAAAGCCTTGTGAACATCAGTGATATTCCTAATTTTTTTTTGTCAACTTCCGGCTGCTTTAGCTGCGAAAGCAGGATTAGAGGACAAAAACTGCATGACACACATGAACGTTCAGGTTAATGTTAACACTAGTCAGCATTAGCTAGCCAGGGATGGGTATAAAAGTCACGAAAATCTGGGTTCCTACAACCATGCCTCCGAGAACAAAACTTTGCACCCTGGACTGCGGACGCGCCCTGGCATGGCTCAACAAAGGTCTGTCATCACGAGAAGCTGGAAGATGACTGAGAGTGAGCCACTCTGTACTCCAGAGGCTGCAGGAACGTTTCCAGGCCACAGGCACAACAGAAGAAAGCCCTCGCTCCGGACGTCCACGCAGCGCCAACAGACAGGACGATCGTTTCCTCCGGCTGTCCACGCTGCGCAATCGCACTGTTACTGCCAGCACTCTGAGACATGAACTGAGGACAGCTGTCAACAGGAACGTCAGCACCAGCACCATCCGCAACCGGCTACACGAGTTTGGCCTCCACTCAAGACGTGCAGCCATCAGGTTCCCCCCGACACCGGCTCATCGTCAGGCCCGTGTGGCCTTGTGTCAGCAACATCAGCACTGGGCCAGGCAGCAATGTCCAAGGTCTTGTTCACCGACGAGTCCCGCTTCACTGTTGCCTTCAATGACGGCAGAAGACGGGTCTGGCGCAGGCAAGGAGAGCGGTTTGTAGACCACGCTGTCCGTGAGATTGACCGCTATGGAGGAGGCTCAGTGATGTTGTAGGATGGCTTCCATGTCAACGGCAGAACACCTTTGTACGTCATCAAGGGTTCAATGACCGGACTGCGCTACAGGAATGAGATTGTTCAGCCTCTCATCCAGCCAGCTCTGCTAGCCATGGGACCGAGGGCAACCTTGCAGGACGATAACGCTCCTCCTCATCGAGCACGAGTCGTCACTGACTTCGTGCATCAGCAAGGGATCCCAAGGATGGACTGGCCTGCTTGTTCACCTCACTTGGCACCAAATGAAAACCTGTGGGACGTTCTGGGACAAAGAGTGGCCAACAATCATCCACCTCCTGCGGATGTCAACCACTGGCACAATTTCTGCAACAGGAGTGGCAGAATTTCACCCGAACACTCTCAGGAATCTTCTGCATTCCATACACCGGCGCTGGCTTGAATGTCTGGCGGCTAACGGGGGTCACACCCGATACTGACTTTGTTGAAACGTGCTTACCTGATTCCTGACTTTTGGGGTGTGGTGATTTGAACTTGTACTGTTGCTCTGTTTTTGAATGAATTTGATCGCAACCTCAATGAAATCGTTGGTTAATAATGAAATTAACAATTTCATATTTTAAATTGCCTCGTCTGTGCCTTTTCTGTCTTTGGTGGTGCTGTTGTGAGATGGCCCTTAACTTGTGACTAGTATATATACAAAAGTACATATCAAGCGACTGATCCTATGTTTCATAGAGAAAAGTTCAAATTGGGAAAAACAAACATGGAATGATTGCGGAACAATATATTTTTAGGCAAACATTTACTCGATGACAATGGCATTCTCTAAGCCATCATATACTGTCAGAGAAGCTGGGATTTCAGGTCAGTTTTCTAAATTATATGAGCTGCATGCAATCAGTAAAAGGATAAGCAAAGATAGGAAAATTGAAATGAATAGTAACCTTAGTAATTACAGAAATCAAACACTTAAAAATGGTAGTATTACTAAATATAATGATATATTGGTACGGAAGCAAATGAAAATTTAACATGGGAACAATGACTGTTAACATACCTGTAAATTGGACAGAGATACTTAAAAGGATTAAGAAAATTAAAGAAACAAAACTGAAATGGTTCTAGTAAAAAAAAATATGCCTTAGAGTTTTGGTAACTAGCGTTTTGAAAGGTACGCAAATTATTCATAGCGACCATAGTAACTTCTGTAATAGAGTGAAAGACCCAGTCATAACCTGTGGGAATGTGAAACTAGACACACATTCTAGGAAGAGCTTGAAAGAATACTGAAAACTAATGGCTCAAACCGTACAAGAGTGTCACATTACGTATTGATTATATTCTTTGGCACTGATGAGAAAACAAAACCCGACGGCATGCTACTTTCGTTAATTCTAATAGGGAAATGTTTCATTCACAAATGCACTTATTAATACAGCAAACAACCTGAACATGTGTTTTAAGGTGCTGGGCTATAGCCATAAAATGAAAAAATACATGCTCATGATGGAGATGAGCTTCAAGCCACCAAACAATATGGCTCTCATATATCAAAATGATTGAGGATTTATGCTTGCTGTATACCCTATAATGTTTCCTTTTTACCATTTTTATATTGTCCACAATCTTGGTGTTTTATTGGATCAACTTCATACCAAAATTTGTATAACTTGCTTTCTGCACATATAATGGTCTGATGGATGCGAGGTAAAATGTATGCAACGTACTCCATAACTTTGTTTGATGTTTGTGCACAATTTTGCTGATTATACTATTGATCATTCGAAATTTTCATTTGTGTGTGCCCGTTAAAAATGGACTGACATTGAAAAGAAACAACTATCGGTTAGACTGATTTTTACGACAAACACATGTGCTGTTGAAGGAATTCGAACATACGTTTACATTTTCTTACCATTTAACCAATTCTCCCATTATACTGAGAGAAACACTTAAAGATACAAATTCGTAAGTACATTTACACTTTCTGACACCAAAAGGTTCAAGCATAAATTCGTGCAACTTACTCTCTGGGTCTTCATCACCATCATTGGCATCTTCTTCATCGCTGTTGTTGTCAATGAGGTGAGTTTTGAGGAACTGGGCAAAGGGGCCATCACTCATCATGAGCTGCATGTAGGTACCCCGGGCTGAAATCCTGCCGTTGCTAAACACGATGATTTCATCCACCATGGGAAGCCAGTGCACCCCATGTGTAACCAGCACTCGGGTCTGATGTCATCGGGAAATGGCAGGTGTATTAGGCGGTTAAGCATTTCTATTGAAATAAATTGCTATAGAAGAGAACAATGCGATTCTTAATGGAGATAAAAACCAGATACTTCGGATAAGTTTGTGGTGCTGATCAATATGGTCAAATATGCAACATCTATTCTATCATAAATGCTATCATATAAACAGCTGACTCCCCAAAGTATTACAAGCTTCTTCTGATTTTCCAGTGAAAACCACTCAACTGTGCCTCGCTGTTTATGATCGTACTAGTTCACACTAAAACGACTAACCAGACTTTCCAAGTCCTAAGACACAAAGGATGTCCAAAGGATGTTTCTGCCATATGTACATGAACAGAGCAAGCTTAAAAGTCAAGATCTGTTGACATTTATATTTTTTTCATTATCATTGTGAAACTGAGAGTCAGGGTCGGTAAACACACATACATCATTAAGAAAGCCAAGATTGTTTACATGTAAAATAATATTCTGAAAGTGAATCTCAGTTTACATTGGCCCTGACCTTCTTCTGAAGCAGCCCTTTAGGCCCGATAACGTCATTGAAGAGCGCCTTGCCCACGTGACTGTCCACGGCAGAGAGGGGGTCATCCAGCAGATACACGTCACTGTCACTGTACACTGCACGTGCCAGGCTCACGCGCTGCTTCTGACCGCCGCTCAGGTTGATTCCCTGCAAGGCACAGAGAGGACGACACTCTCTATCGATCGGTGGGGACTAGATACCTGGTTCCTAACCGAAATACAGAGCTGTGATATTGCTGGAAAGTATTTACATTAAAGAGGTGTAAAATTTAGCAAATCGATCCACCAATGAATGATCAAGCCAGTACATTATAGTTAGGCACCAATACAAAATACTTAATAAGTCTTTATTGAGAATGAGCCGATACAACGGTTACTACAAAAACCTCTAGGGGGACGTTTGACGGCAGAAAGTCTTCACTGAAGAAATCCCCTCAGACAGGCGTTTCGGCTGTGAACTTACTCAAACCATATCACTAAGGTGCACTTACGCTGTCATTTGTTTTTCTTGGTGATGCCTTGACTAAAACTAGCAGCTTCTGGATAGGTGGATGTATCGAGGGGTTGCCTTGTTAAACTGATGTCTCATCAATAACACTATTTAGCACCCTTTCCAAGTTGGGAAAATTAAAGCCTCGTTGAGTTCACTTTTGCTCTTCCTCAACTACAACAACCTTGAACACTTTCCAAATGCCTCTGCCATTGCGTTTAGGTCCTCGTCTTACCAGAAAACAAGATCTGTTTCATGAGATCCTAAGATGTTGCGCCTACAACCTCTCTTGCTCCAGACTCAAAAGACGAGAACATTGGATTGGAAGCCAGATTCCTTAAAGCTGCTGGCTAGACGCATTCTTCTTAGTCTTGTAGATGTGAGCTTGCACCACTCTGCTCTTGACCAGGATCATTTGTTTCGATAAACCTGGGTGCATTTCACCATCTGATCTCATGCCACTCTTCATGATGACGGTTTTCCACATTTTAGGTCTCTTGTGCACTCCTGGTCATCCACTCTATGCGGTCAACTCAACCTCTATGCTCTTGATGCGGTTATCTTGTAGAACATCGTTGCTGGTGCTTCTGATGGCATTGTGCTTTCTGTGGCAGTGCTAAACGCATATGCGATCTCCTTATGCACTTGGTTGTGTCTCCAGGTGTACTTTCTCTGGGTTAGCACTGGCTTGTATGATCTCAGGACATGTCTCTGACACAGCCGATACGTAGGTCATCTGATTTCTTCCATTTCACCAGGTATGAATTCGACAGCAGAAGTTTGTACACGGATTTGTGGATGAAGCTGATCCTAAGAGATGCCATGTGCCATATTTCATTCTAGTTGAGACTTCTCGGGAGTAAGTTTTCCCACGTAGTCCACTGCCCCTCTTGGCCTTGCTTAACCGTCTTCTTGATTCTCTCGGCATCCTTTTCTTTTCTCAAGTCCTATATTATTGTGTCACTCTTGGTTTTTCCCTTTCGTCTTAGGCAACTACTTCATTTCTGTTCATCCCAGCTCCTGTTTGTTTTTTTTCGTAAGTATTTCCTATTTTCTTGATCTTGAGATTGTTTCTTTGCCATGTCAACGGTCTTCCGAAGTTTCCATTTTCTTTCAGTCTTAGCTTGGAGTGGATTGATCTTAGAACCACCTCAAGAATGGTTTGTAACCACTTTGTACTCCTGTATAATGGATTTCTGGGGTACCTTTACGCTTTGCTTGGCGGCAGTAGAGCACAACATCAGCGAGACCAGGTGGGACATTAATCCGTTTCCTTGTGTGTATGGGTTTTTTTTAATTGATTTTCGCCTTCATTGATTCTGTGCTAGTACTGATATTGCATATCAACTAAAGATAGAGAAGCTTCAGAACCAGATGAATCGGAGATACCAGGCCAGGAAGCCCACTCTGACCCTATTATCTACAAGGCTTTCCTCTGCCGATTTCTTGGATTTCACTCTCTGTGTGTTTCAAGGAATTGTCATGCCACCTTCCAAACCTTTTGACTGGTTTTTCTATCACTGTTGGACTGGCTGGCTGGTTGCAGTGAAGATAAGTGTTACAGCTACTCTTCTCTCCACAAGTAAAGGCTAAGTGATTTCATTGGTTTGAAACTTACCTGTAATGTAGCCGCTAACTTATCTAAATGCTTCAGTATTTTTGTGTGTTTTGTCTTCGTTTTTGGAGAGAACTGTTGTATCATCCACGAAGGCGTGTAGAATGGGCGTTTGGGTAACTATTCCCGAGGTCTGCTTGATATGCAGGGCTCATGACTGCTTTCAAGATGGCTTTCATTGTCAACACAAACAGTATTTGAGAAATTGCACATCCCGTTGGGCATTCCTTTGTGGAGAAATCTTCATGAGCAGCCACAGAAACACTTCTTCAGCGTTTTCCGCGTGTCCTTTGGGCCATCATACGCTTCGAGGGCTAACTGGATCATCTTTGTGTGGAATTGATCCATACACATTTGCAACAACCAGCCATACCACATCGCGGTCCCGTTTTTCTTTCTTTAGCCCTCTGGATCGTTTCCCTAATCGTTACAGCATGCTCTATATGACCAGAAACTAACGGGACACCTGCCGTCTGAGAAATCCAAGTACTGCCATGGCACAGAAGAAAATATACAGTTATGAATAACATATATCGACTGGCTTATCAGTCAGTTTTCTGTTTTGTGCCCACGCAAAAACACCATGGGAAACTATGTCTGCACCGATGTAACGGCTATCATCATCATCTTCACAAATAACAGCACAAGTTCCAAATTCTTTCCTCCTTACGTCAATCTTCACCATTTGTTCAATCTGTCCTCATCAGCATCATGATAAAGTCACCAAAATGTTTATATTCCTATTACTGTAATCAACCTTCATAGTACATTATTTTTCCTATTGTTCGGATCGTTAATATACCATCCTATCTTCTGTCCAGACTGTTATTATCACTTTCGTGTACTTTGTTCGCATCAGGAGGAGCTTTCCTTCGAGAAACTGATATACTCCTCCCCTCTACACTGTCACGCCAAATAATCCCCACCCATTCGCACCGTTCTCTTGAAACCCTTTCTAAGACCTTATTCTCAGTTAATTCTCCATATCATATTTTGACCGTCTCTCACTTTCCCTTCTCTCAACCTTCCGTCATTATCAACATCACCACAACATCCTTGTCAGTTTTGTTCTCCACTGTCAATAGCGTCAGTACCATGACTTCATCCCGACACTGTTGTCCGAATCTCAGTAGTATCCATCATGACGTCACACACTACCTTCTCTCCTATCTCCGTCATGTCTCCAGCTGCCAGAATTTGGAGATCTCGTTCCAGCTGGCAGGCTGCGAGCACCGTGCGGTACCTGTCCTGACGGTACGCCCTGCTGAACAGGATGTTGTCCCTCACTGTGGCGTTCTGGATCCACGCCTGCTGAGCTACGTAGGCCACAGAACCCTGGAAATATAGACACAGAGCCCTGGAAATATAGGGACACAGAACCCTGGACATATACAGACACAGAACCCTGGACATATACAGACACAGAACCCTGGACATATAGAACCCTGGACATAGAGACACGGAACCTGGACATGTAGGGACACAGAACCCTGGACATATAGACACACAGAACCTTGGACATATAGAGACAGAACCCTGGACATATAGAGAAAGATTCCTGGACATATAGGGACACTTAACGCTGGACATATAGACTCAGAACCCTGGACATATAAAGACACAGAACCCTGGACATATAGGGACACAGAACCTTGGACATATAGAGACAGAACCCTGGACATATAGAGAAAGATTCCTGGACATATAGGGACACTTAACGCTGGACATATAGACTCAGAACCCTGGACATATAAAGACACAGAACCCTGGACATATAGGGACAAAGAACCACGGACATATAGGGACAAAGAACCCTGGAAATATAGAGACACAGAACCCTGGACATATAGAGACACAGAACCTTGGACATGTAGGGACACAGAGCCCTGGACATATAGGGACACAGAGCCCTGGACATATAGAGACACAGAACCCTTGACATATAGAGACACAGAACCCTGGGCATATAGGGCCCCAGAACCCTGGACATATAGAGACACAGAACCCTGGACATATAGAGACACAGAACCCTGGACATAGAGACACAGAACCCTGGACATATAGAGGCACAGAACCCTGGACATATAGAGGCACAGAACCCTGGACATATAGGTACAGGACTCTGAACATGTAGAGACATAGAACCCTGGACAAAAAGGAACACAGAACCCTGAACATATAGACATAGAATCCTGGAAATATATAGACACAGACCCTGGATATGTAGAGACATAGAACCCTGAACATATAGAGACATAGAATCCTAGATATATAGACACAGAACCCTGGATATGTAGAGACATAGAACCCTGAACATATAGAGACACAGGATCCTGGACATAAAGGGACACAGAACCCTGAACATATAGACATAGAATCCTGGACATATAGAGACACAGGACCCTGGACATAGACAGAACCCCGAACATAAAAAGACACAAAATCCCGGACATACAGAGACAGAACCCTGAACATATACAGACACAGAACCCTGGACGTATGAGGTACACAACCTTTGACATATAGAGACAGAACCCTGGACGTATAGAGGTACACAACCTTTGACATATAGACACAGAACCCTGGACGTATAGAGGTACACAACCTTTGACATATAGAGACAGAACCCTGGACGTATAGAGGTACATAACCTTTGACATATAGAGACAGAACCCTGGACGTATTAGAGGTACACAACCTTTGGCATATAGAGACAGAACCCTGGACGTATAGAGGTACACAACCTTTGACATATAGAGACAGAACCCTGGACACGCAGAGACACAGAACCCTGGACATACAGAGACACAAAAACCCTGTGCACACACACACATATATATTATATCCCACACACACACACATATATATGTATATATATATATATATATATATATATATATATATATATTTATATATAATATATATATATATATATATATATTATATATATACACCAGTTTAAAATAGGATTTTAAAATGAAGAGATTAAAACCTACAAGCTTGTTTCAAGCTAAAAAACGCTCCCCTCATATATTATACGAGAGAGAGAGAGAAGAAAGAGAGAGATAGAACCCTGGACATATAGAGACACAAAACCCAGATCTATCAGTTAAAATGTGTGGCGATTCAGGTATATATGGACATACAGGTAAAACCATATGGGACTTCCAGTGTACAGCACACAGTCCTGTAAGTGAAACTTCATACGATTACAAATGTAGACAGACATACGGATAAAGGTTGTGGGTTTACAGGCGAACTCAGACCTATAAACAAAAATGGAGGGAGTAAGAATGTAGATATATTGGTAAAATGTATAGGGTTACAAGTGCACTTAAATCTATAACTAAAACTTCGAGGGATGAGAGGTGAAAGGTGCGGGGTTACAAAGCGTTCTGGCAAAAAAAAACAACAACAAATTTTGTAGATACATAGGTGCATACAGACATACATGTTTACAGGTGCAGGGTATGTGCATGTGTACCTTGATGGTGACCCCTCCCGAGTGTTTGTCCATCTGACCCAGCAGACAGTTGATGAAGGAGGATTTGCCAGCCCCCACCTGTCCCCCACTGCACCAGTTTTCCCTCCTCTATCTCCACGTCTATCCTGTCATCATCATCATTCAGCATCAGCATCATCATCATCACCATCATCATCACCACCATCATCATTCGTTATCATCATCATCATCATCATCACCATTACCACTGCCACCAGTTTACCCTCCTCTATCTCCAAATCTATCCTGTCATCATCATCGTCGTCGTCATCATCATGATGATCATCATCATCATCATCGTTGTCGTCATCATCGTCGTCGTCATTAACTCGTTCTCTTGCGTTAATTTCAGTGTTGCTAATGCAGCAGAACGAATTAGGAAACCATCCCATCGAAAGCAGCAGTTCACATTATCAGCTGCATTTACCGTGTAGGTTGAGAAGTCATTTACATTACGCAGCTGAGCTTGCCATTCTGCAGCCCTTCATATGTAAATATATCCTTTAGGCTGCACAACATGTTACATATAAAACATCATAAGCCGCATGAAATAAAATATGTCATGTTATCACAAACATTCAAAAGGGGTTTTTTTCTCATATATTCATTGTCTCATTCGAAACCAAAAAATGATTATTTCAATCACCGAATGATATGAGGAGTTTTACATCTTTTCCTATTTTTGGATGAAAGCGGAAACTAAATTCAGAAAATGAATGAAGGATACAATATGTCTATTATGGATAGGAATGAAAATGGAAAAAGCGACAATTTGGCACACATGCATTACTTCTGGAGAGAGGGAGAGAGAGAGAGAGGAGAGAGGAGAGAGAGAGAGAGAGAGAGAGAGAGAGGATTGATCTTTAAAACTCAAGAATGAAGATTTTAGGCCGAGGCCTAGTCTTACAATCTATTCTTGTCATGCAGACTTTACTTCAATACCTATCATTTATATTGACAAATCAACATGATCACACTGTCATGTAATACTAATACCTACAGGCAGACTATTCATAAACGTAACAATGACAAGTCGGGTAGTTAAACAGAAGGAACAAAAACAAGAGAGAGAGAGAGAGAGAGAGAGAGAGAGAGACAGCGAATTGGTGAGAAGGGATAGGAGAGACCGTATGAGTGGGGGTGAGCGGAGCAGGTCACGTGTTCAGGTGTGTTCAAATTTT
Organism: Conus ventricosus; assembly: GCA_018398815.1. Taxonomy (NCBI): domain Eukaryota; kingdom Metazoa; phylum Mollusca; class Gastropoda; order Neogastropoda; family Conidae; genus Conus; species Conus ventricosus. The sequence continues at coordinate 37,755,199 of CM031620.1, forward strand.
GGCGTACAGAAAATTTGCAAATGGACTTTTATGACTTTTAACTGAAAATCGAATAATTGAGACATGAAATGTTCATGTAAACGTTCCTTGAAATATTTCGGTGTTCGCATTGTGTAGACTCGTTGGGAGTGAGTTCCCTACTTGCGGTCCAGAGTTAGCCTGTTCTGTATTGATCAATGCGTGAGTGGGAGAAAGACTTTCTGTAAGCCAGAACAGCTATTCAGTCTTGTTAAAAAAAAAAAAGGGGGCATTAATGTGACACGGCATGCCATCTGTCGAAATTGTAAACGTAAATGATGCCTTGTTAAATTCTGGTTGCTTACGGACAGGAAGTATGTTCAGTGCTTTATGTAATTCTTCTGTTGTTAGAAGTACAGCAATAAGGAGTTGCTTTACTGCACGTTTACACAGAAAATTCAGCCTTTTTGTGGACATCACTCCTCCCGTCCCATATTGTTGAAGCATAATTAACGTACTGAAGAAACGTTTGAGCTCAGTAACGTTGACATAGCGCTTTAGTTGAGATAACAGATATGATTTTGCATAAATTACCGAGATGAGATTGCCGTTTTAATCCTCACTCTGTCGTTAAGCCTTGGCCACGATGCTCATCTACATGTTCGATAGAAGTACTGTCCAAATGAAGTTTTAGGGAAAGTGTAGCTAACTGGTGCTTTTGGTGAGTGGTTATAATCATTTATTTGATTTTGAATTGCACTAGTTCTGACACTTCATTTAGACTTGCTTAGAGAGATGTTTCTATTATATGTAGATAAATACCTTTTTTTTTTTGAATGACAAGTGTTCAGCAAATAAATCCGTCGTGTCTTTCTCATCTGATATGGATACTGGTAAATCATTAATATTAAGCTTCAAAAAAGGCACAGACAATGAATATATCTGTAGAAAAATCAGCAAGTCAGCAAAACAGTTACAAGCAAGGCACTGGGTGGAACACAATGACGATGAACACATAGAAAGCAGATAATGATAATAATAGTATAATAGTAATAATGTTTATCTCTATAACGCATATTCCATAAAAATGCTCAACAGCACTTTACATTTCAAATAATAGCAAACGGTAAAAATAGGAATTATGAAAGTCATGCACACAAAACCTAGAGATATCCAATACTAAAACAAATCACATTGTGTTCACAATTAAGACATTGCATAGAAATTAAAAAATGATAATTTAAAAAACCAAATCACACGAGAAATTTCACAAAAAGTCTCCCTCTCATATATCCTCTAAAAGCCACTTCTCCTTTACACACTCTCACACACACACACGCACGCACGCACGCACGCGCGCGCGCACGCGCGCGCGCGCGCGCGCACGCACACACAGCCTCAAGATAT
>CM031620.1:37759063-37781563 GCA_018398815.1 Conus ventricosus
TCATCTTCTAAGTTTCAAAAATAAGCATTTTGTTTGATTCGCTGACTTTCGTGCAAATTCTTCTGGTACAATTCTCTCTCTCTCTCTCTCTCTCTCTCTCTCTCTCTCTCTCTCTCTCTCTCTCTCTCTCTCTCACCAGACTCTGTGACGCGAATGACGGCGTCTTTGTCCATTTCCTCAGCACAAAGGAATTTGTTGATTCTCGTCGTAGACACATAGGCCTGTACAAAAAAAAATACGAGCGGTCATTGCCTTGTTATTCGTCAGGCATATCCAAGATAAAGAGAGAGAGAGAGAGAGAGAGAGAGAGAGAGAGAGAGAGAGAGAGAGAGAGAGAGATCACATGACACAGAGGAGGGAGTAGGGGTGGGAGCAATGAAAACAAAGGGGAGTAAAACGGAGTGGAGATGCAAATCAAAACAAAACAAAAACATGAAAATGCGGAAAAATCCAAACAAACAGTGTATGATAGAAATAGTCAAAGTATGCTTTTCTTGATCATTCAGTAGCTCGACTGGCTCTACTACGTCATGATTCTCGCACATACTAGATTATTTCAATTTTTGGAAAGAAAAGGGGTTAGTTACCTCCACAGATACAAACAGATTACAGGTCAAAACACAATGCATTTCAGCCTCTTGGGTCTTCTTAGGACAAAAGCAAACAACATTTAGGACAACGAAAACGAAGATCGAGAAACCACTTTTCTTCTCATATTTGGCGCAAAATGGTCAACATCAGTGCGTTTTCGAGAGGAATAGTGATTACTTTGAAACTAAAGTGGCTATTCAGGGACCACAATCATGCTTTTACTTCCCGCAGGGCAAAGTCTGGCGTTTGACCTACAACTGTCCGTGTTTTGCAAGGAAAGTGAAGATTCACGCAAAATGTAGGTATTTTAGATTGAGATATAGTCTTGAGATGAGACGTGGACGTTATATCAAATTATCGTCATCGTGCCGTCCAAACGTGACAAAAAAATCAAGGTCTCATATTGATGCTATTCATAGTTAACCATACTTAACTCTACTTACCTGCAATGGAGACGATGTCTGTGATTGCAACAGACAATTTCAATATGGCTGACAGCGAAGCAGAAATCACTACCCTTGCGCGTGCAAGCGAAAGAGAAAGAGAGGGGAGAGACCGAGAGGGAGAGTGGATGGCGATGACTGTCAACTGTCACATCACAAGAGGTTTGAGAGTTTTGCTACTTGAGCTGGATGGACAAGACGGATGGACGCCCCTGTAGTAGGGACAGCAGAATTTAGACAGCTGACTGAAGCTTCACTGAGAGGATACGACTTCACTGGAAAAGTTTACTGTCGCCACTTTCATGACTGCTGACCTGAAGGGGGAGGGGTTCCAAAGCAGCTCATAGTCAAGCTAGAAGCTTAACTCAACTGCTGGATCAATTGCCTGCACTGCTGAAGTCGACTGTTTACCCTGGTTTGAGATCATCGATGTAATCAGCCTTTTCTCTCCTTTCAGAGGCCAGCTTACCCATCGTACCTTCTATGCAGGTGACTTTTTTTCCAGATATTTTGCAGTCTCCACTTTTCTTTTAATACTGTTTTGTTATGAAACAAAGTAAACAAAAACAATATGGCAACGATAGTGACATAGCACTTTACCTGTTTTAATCAAAAATGGAAAACGACCCGACCTGCACTGAAAAGGAGATCATGGTTGATAGCATATCCATGGGAGCGCGAAGGATGTTGAATAGTGACAGGGTGACGAAAGCCTTGCCAGGATCCAGGAACCTGTCTGGCTGAGACAACACGAAGGTGGCGAACGTTGCCAACGTCACCTGCACACAACACATGAGACAACATGAAGGTGGTGAACGTTGCCAACGTCACCTGCACACAACACATGAGACAACATGAAGGTGGTGAACGTTGCCAACGTCACCTGCACACAACACATGAGACAACACGAAGGTGGCGAATGCTGCCAACGTCACCTGCACACAACACACAATACACGAGACAACACGAAGGTGATGAACGTTGCCAACGTCACCTGCACACAACACATGAGACAACACGAAGACAGCGAACGTTGCCAACGTCACCTGCACACAACACACAACACATGAGACAACACGAAAGTGGCGAACGTTGCCAACGTCACCTGCACACAACACACAATACATGAGACACCATGAAGGTGCCGAACGTTGCCAACGTCACCTGCACACAACACACAATACATGAGACAACATGAAGGTGGTGAACGTTGCCAACGTCACCTGCACACAACACACAATACATGAGACACCATGAAGGTGGTGAACGTTGCCAACGTCACCTGCACACAACACACAATACATGAGACACCATGAAGGTGGTGAACGTTGCCAACGTCACCTGCACACAACACATGAGACAACATGAAGGTGGTGAACGTTGCCAACGTCACCTGCACACAACACGCAATACATGAGACACCATGAAGGTGGTGAACGTTGCCAACGTCACCTACACACAACACATGAGACAACATGAAGGTGGTGAACGCTGCCAACGTCACCTGCACACAACACTAAATACATGAGACAACACGAAGGTAGCGAACGTTGCCAATGTCACGTGCACACAACAGATGAGACAACACGAAGGTGGCGAACGTTGCCATCGTCACCTGCACACAGCACACACCACATGAGACAATACGAAGGTGGCGACCGTTGCCAACGTCACCTGCACACAACACACAATGAAAGGGGTGGTTGACATCGATCTGTCTACGGAGAATAATTTACAGGTAGGCAGATAAACAGCGAGACATCAAGCTTGGGAAGAGTTGAGGACAAATCTGCAATTCTTCAACCAGTGACTGAATCCTGCCAAAAGTAACGAATGTCAATCACGATACAAATGTTGATCAGCCACCATCATTCTGTGTACAACTCTTGACTACCATTGTAATTTCTACGACAGCAGAAGGCATAGTTCTCACGGCAATCGCGTGCAGAATCTGAACATCCCTGTGGGTCCACAGCGATGAAGGGTAATTCATTCTGCTCGGGATATTCGTCTTTTCTTCAGAACATCAGGGTACAGCACGTACTCACTCACCCATCCCCCTACCCTGCCCCATCCTCCACCCTAGCCCTAACCGATCCCTTTACCCCTTCCAGACACACATGCAGGTGTGTGCGCGCACGCGCTATATGCATATGCATATCGGGCACATAGCTAGCGACTATAAAAAAGAGCACACCAAGATTACGCAACTATTTGTTTACTATCTGACAAGAAACGGAAATGCGTTCTAGCTTGGGAAGACCGAAAATTTGCAGTAACACAGTGCTGGTTGTTTTCACTATCCAACAAATGAAACTGAGGGACAAATCGATTTACAAAAAAGTATTACTAACCAGGAAGGGGGCGATGCTCCAACAGACGCCGGTAAACAGGTACAGAATGGCAATCTTCAGCAGGTAGGCTATTTCCTTGAAACGTACCTCGGACACCTTCTTTTCAAAGGACGGCTCCCAGGCGTACATTTTCAACACCTAAATCAGGGAGACACACACACACACACACACACACACACACACACACTTGTGAAAATCAAACAATTCATCATGGCAATTGCATTTCGGTTCCAAATTTCGGTTGAATGACCTTCACTTGGTAACATCATCAATACTGCTTGACCATGTTCCTCTAGCCACTGTTTGTAATGCACGTACACACCCTTGCTGCAAGTGCAGACTTTCTGAAAGACAAGTGGTCACACACACACCGAATCCTCAAATAACCTCTGTGGTTTAATTTTCGGTTGATTAAAAGGATCTTCCAGATACCCCAAGCTGTTAATGTAGGTCTTTCCGCTAATATATATAAGTGGTTTGCCAGGTATAGAGCTCACAGTAGATTTGGGATCATTGGTAAAAGTACAAAGACTGGAACAGACTGCAGCATCATTAAGAACAGTGATTGGGGCAGACTGCAGCATCATTGAGTACAGAGACTGGAGCAGACTGCAGCATTATTAAGTACAGAGACTGGAGCAGACTGCAGCATTATGAAGTACAGAGACTGGAGCAGACTGCAGCATTATAAAGTACAGAGACTGGAACAGACTGCAGTATTATGAAGTACAGAGACTGGAACAGACTGCAGTATTATGAAGTACAGAGACTGGAACAGACTGCAGCATTATTAAGTACAGAGACTGGAACAGACTGCAGTATTATTAAGAACAGTGATTGGGGCAGACTGCAGCATCATTGAGTACAGAGACTGGAGCAGATTGCAGCATTATTAAGTACAGAGACTGGAACAGACTGCAGTATTATGAAGTACAGAGACTGGAACAGACTGCAGCATTATGAAGTACAGAGACTGGAGCAGACTGCAGCATCATTAAGAACAGAGACTGGAGGAGATTGCAGCATTATTAAGTATAGAGACTGGAGCAGATTGCAACATTATTAAGTACAGAGACTGGAGCAGACTGCAGCATTATTTAGTACAGAGACTGGAGCAGACTGCAGCATTATTTAGTACAGAGACTGGAGTAGATTACAGCATTATTTAGTACAGAGACTGGAGCAGACTGCAGCATTATTTAGTACAGAGACTGGAGTAGATTGCAGCATTATTTAGTACAGAGACTGGAGCAGACTGCAGCATTATTTAGTACAGAGACTGGAGCAGACTGCAGCATTATTTAGTACAGAGACTGGAGTAGATTACAGCATTATTTAGTACAGAGACTGGAGCAGACTGCAGCATTATTTAGTACAGAGACTGGAGTAGATTGCAGCATTATTTAGTACAGAGACTGGAGCAGACTGCAGCATTATTTAGTACAGAGACTGGAGCAGACTGCAGCATTATTTAGTACAGAGACTGGAGTAGATTACAGCATTATTTAGTACAGAGACTGGAGCAGACTGCAGCATTATTTAGTACAGAGACTGGAGCAGATTACAGCATTATTTAGTACAGAGACTGGAGCAGACTGCAGCATTATTAAATACAAAGACAGGAACAGACTGCAGCATTATCAAACACAAACAAACACTACAAGTCAACAACAACAACAAAACGCCAGGTGCAGTGCAACGCTTACTTAATCCACAATACGAAATAGACTTGTGAATTTTCGAATGATATGTCTTCTTAACACATCCTGAACAACAGACATAAAGCAAATTCTCTCGCTCATGGTCAGTTAGGGACTACTGTTCGGAAAATTTTCATATATGTTTTACAACATTTAAAGAAGACACATTCATGGGGGGGGGGGGGACGTGTCTGTTCCCTACAGTGCATTGAGTAAGCATTTCTCAGAACCATCTTTCGTGTGTTTATTTGAATTCTGACCCCTGTATAAATGTGTACTTTTGTGAGATGATAAATTAAGACGAGAGTCAATCTACAATATGCAGTTCTGCTTCGACAGCTCGTAGTTTTGACACTGAAAACTAATCCAGCTTTGTCTCCACAAACGCCACTCGCCTTCGACATGACATGGGTTAAAACTGAAATGTGATGTCCGCTCCTCCACCTGAAATCAACATGGAAAACAGTTACGCCTCTTCCACTCCCATCTCCCGGGTCAGAGACTATGTCCAAGTTCCTGGTCGTTTGAGATGTGTTGGTATATAAAACGAATATTTGGACGGTATACACGGGTATTCATACAGGCCTTTGAAAAGAGAAAGATTTTCGTCTTGTTTACCCTCACGTGCCTTGGCCCGCCTTCTTACAGACAGGGTGCAGCTTGCATATACTGAATGAAGTAAAAAGTAACGCCAAGTGACTGGCTTATCACCTGGAGGGTGGGCAGTAAAACGTAACACCAAGTGACTGGCTTATCACCTGGAGGGTGGGCAGTAAAACGTAACACCAAGTGACTGGCTTATCACCTGGAGGGTGGGCAGTAAAACGTAACACCAAGTGACTGGCTTATCACCTGGAGGGTGGGCAGTAAAACGTAACACCAAGTGACTGGCTTATCACCTGGAGGGTGGGCAGTAAAACGGAACACCAAGTGACTGGCTTATCACCTGGAGGGTGGGCAGTAAAACGTAACACCAAGTGGCTGGCTTATCACCTGGAGGGTGGGCAGTAAAACGTAACACCAAGTGACTGGCTTATCACCTGGAGGGTGGGCAGTAAAACGGAACACAAAGTGACTGGCTTATCACCTGGAGGGTGGCAGAAAAACGGAACACCAAGTGACTGGCTTATCACCTGGAGGTGGGCAGAAAAACGTAACGCCAAGTGACTGGCTTATCACCTGGAGGGTGGCAGAAAAACGTAACACCAAGTGACTGGCTTATCACCTGGAGGGTGGGCAGTAAAACGTAACACCAAGTGACTGGCTTATCACCTGGAGGGTGGGCAGTAAAACGTAACACCAAGTGACTGGCTTATCACCTGGTCTGGAGGGTGGGCAGTTGTTTGGGAAGACAGACTGGTCAGCGGCTTCATACCTGGAAACGTTGTGAGAACGCCTGCCTCACAGCTTTTTGTTGTTGTTGTAAAGAAACGGGAGGTGTCAGTGTTACATAGTATAGGCCACAACTAGCCTATGATAGGCATAAGATAAGATAATGTTGCTTATAGCCCAGCCGACCGCAAAGATGATAGGCATCGAAAACCTCCAGGTGAGATGCAGTGAACAGAAATGCAGAGAAGAAAAGCGGATAGTCCTATATTTACAGAAAGTTTTTTTTTTCCAAATCAATTTAAACGCGATTAATTCTTGTTTTGTTTTTTTCTTTTCAGGACCTTTTCTCACCACACAAGACAAGGGACACTAGGTTTACTTTTTTTTTCTTGAGAGGGGCACAGGCACAGTATATATTTTGTAATTCGACGTGACGTCCCGGAGGTTGTGAAGTTTTTATGGCTTGCTGGGGCCAAACCCGGGTATAAAAAAACTGCGTATATGTCTTTGACAACAAGGGCAATTTGTTTACTTCGACAGATTTTTGGTGGTACTATCTAAGCGCCAGTTGGTAAAGGGGAAAATAGAAAGATGTAAATTGATGACAATGTTTTTGTCAGCAGCGAATGTACAGTAGAGAAGCATTTAAAAAAAAAAAAGGGGGGGGGGGGGGAGTACTTGTGAGTCCGTAAGGACATACCAAATATTTTGTATTGAAGCGTGTGAGTATGTAAATAAATACGTGCAACTAGAGGTTGGCTTGGGCAGCTTAGTAATTCCATTTTTGCTTATGTAAAATTATAGTAAAAAGTGTTTTATGTAAAAAGTGTGAAATGTTGTTGTTGATGAAAAGGGGGCACCCTCTTTTGTTTGTCTGTCTGTCTTGTGTGTTGACATTGCGCGAGCTCTTCAAAAAGCAAATCAACACCACCTTTGGCTTTGGAAGACAGCCCCTCTCCCCACCCCCGACAAAATCAATGTGTGATTCTCTCTCACCGCCGCCCACTGCGCAGAGAGATAAGTAGAACAATAAATGAATCTGCAATCAAAAGAACCGATGGACGAGAGAAGAGGCTAAGAGAATGTCTCTATGACATTTGTGACTGAAATGGTGAATGACATACAAATTTTAAACGTGGTTAAAAATGCGTTCATAGAAAAATCGTACAAGTACATCAGAGAAGGAAGTCGTCCTATATCACACTGGTCTTTTCGTTATCAGAGAAAAATTCACGATCCAGTGGCATCCTAAACTACCGACAAAGCGTGTCACATATTACACAGAAAGAGAACAAAATATCAAACACACATAACAAGCGTTCAAAGCAGACAAATACCACAACTTAACACCATGGCTCTCCAGAACAGTTCAAACGATCGACACAGGGAAATGCGCAAGGCGTGCTAATTCATCAATCAAATCGAATCCGCAATTTCGAGTGTGGTTACATTGAGTAGGATCAACAGATCAACACAAACGCTGCTGTCGAAAACGTCGTTGAATGGATGAGTACCTGTGTAAAACTGAAGCTCGTGTATGTGTTTAAACGAAAGTGGACACAGTAAATTATACATACATACAGCCGCTTCAAAAACAATCTTTACATGAACATACGTATGTACATACATAGACAGTTCCGAAATTAGATAAACTAAAAATGGTGTCTAAGATGGAAAAAAATCCGCAGAAGACAAAACAAATAAAAACACACACACTAAAGACAATGATAAAAGAGGTGAAAAACCAAAGAACGCATCAGACAATTTTCAATCAAACAAATCTCACTTTGATGCCGTTCAAGATCTCGTTGACCAACTTGACCCGAATGTCCTTGAACTTCAAGTTCTGTTCATGGAATGTCCTCTGCTTCCCTGCCATGTAGCCGTTGAACGGGATCAGAAAAACCAGGATGAGGAAGCCGACAAACGCTGAAGGTCCGACGTAGAGGTAGATGAGGAAGACAGATGTGATGATGAGGACTGGCGCAGTGATGCTGAAGAACACGCGCGTCATGAACTCCTGTATGCGCTGAGTATCCACGGACATCAGGTTGACAATGTCGCCTGGCCGTACTGCTTTCTGCTCTCATTACTGATGCACATAGCCTGTCACAGAAGCGACTATCACATAGTGTGCACGTAAGCGCCAAGTGTAATTCAAAAGGAAACAGAGAGGTAGAGATTTAGATACAGGGAAGCTCGCTTTGCGGCAAGACAATGCAGAAATGAAAACTGCACTGGTAGCAATTGTGTTGAAAATAACGACAATGAAGGGCATAACATTGGAAAAGCATGGCTGAATTCATATACCCTTCACAATATGAATAAACACTCATTTTTAGGAACCACATCATCATCACTGTAGTCACAAAATCCACGAGTGAGTTCCACGAGTACTGAAAATAACATACATTTCAATCAGGTTCAAGATGCGAAATCTGCTATTTATATGGCAGAATACAAATCAGACGGATTTTGTTGATGCTGATCGTTTCCTGTCTGAAAGAATATTCTACTGGTCACAGTCGCTCATTCTTTTAGAAATGTTGTTCTTACACCTGATTGTAAAGGGCAGAAAAACAAACGTTTTATAAATTTTGTTTTCAGTGTGCAGTGGGGGGCAGCTTTTTCACTACTAAGAATCGCAGTAATGATGGATATCACTGTATAGAGGAAAAACATACCTGATCTGAGCATGTGCAAGGATCCCAAAGCAACAACAACAAAATCAGCGGACAATATTTTTTCTCAAAAATGTCGTTTAAATGACCAGCAGTAATAACATATTCCTGTCTCCAATGTTTCCTGATTAGTTGGTGGATGTCTGTCAATGCAAGCTGGTCCGGTTGGCTGTGGTTATTTCTACATGTATGTAACTGATCTTCACACAGTATGACAAACTTAATCAAGCTCTGCCTTGCCCATCCATCGATGTTCACCTTTCAGAATCAAGGCCAGTGCAGTGGTTTCTGTTGTATCAAACACCTCCGGGTCCGAAAAAAAATGGTCTGCCATCCATTGAATGTCAAAGGTTTACACGAACGCTATCCATTGAATATCTAGCTGTTCACATGAACGCGTTCCAACATTTTCGAGTGTGTGTGTGTGTGTGTGTGTGTGTGTGTGTGTGTGTGTGTGTGTGTGTGTGTGTGTGTGTGTGTGTGTGTGTGTGCGTGCGCGCCCGTGCGCGTGTTTTCTTTCTGTTTTACAAAGGTCTGGCACAAGACGCATTTTCAGCTCTGTTGACTGCTGGATATTGCGCTGGTATTGGAAGATGCCCAAGTGGTTGAGATGATTTGCAAATCCTGGTATTGATATCTCTGTCCATAGAGTACCTCAACGGAACTGGCACTTCTGTCTTCTGCAGATCAACTCTGCTGATGGAAATTAACGGTATGGCACACCGAATGCTGAGGCAGATTGGTGCAATTCTATTTTGTCTAAACTGGTGATGGGTCCCAAAAAGTGAGTGCCTTCACTTACTGTGTATAGGTCAAAATGTCATTTTCTACTGCCAAATTCACTTAAAAGAATCATGTTTCAAGTATACTGTCATTTGCACACGTAAATACAGATACAAATAATTTGAATGACTATAAAGGAGAAATTAATCTAATTCCTAATGTAGGTGTAGGCTAACATACAATTATATCCTAAACAAAGGTATGTAAATCATAAAATATTAACTAAGTGAATTTTCATTCTCAAAAGTTTTAAGTATCATAATGATTATCGTAGACAGTTTTGAAAAAAATTTATGTAAAACAAACCACTTTAGAAAGAGTGACAGACACAAATTGTGATACGCTGCTCGAGTTCATTTGTTAGTAAGACATGTCGGCTTTTCATGTGAAATATTCGAATATCAGTGTGTGAATTCCCGAATTTTGAGAATAACGTTATCGCTTTTTCTGCGAATAGTAATCAGCAGTTATCCAGTTAAAATTTATCAATTTTTTTTTTTATATACAGACTGTGTGAGTAAAAATACCGTTTAAACTTGGAATGTGACGGTTAATGCATGATTTATGAACTAAATTTTCTACGTTAAACTAGATTTCTTTGGTGACTTAACACGCTTGGTTTTCTCAAACTGACCTGTCTTAAAGATGAGAGTATTGTGGAAAACATTTGTGAACGAAAACCTGCATATAGCCACGAGAATCAAAATAAATTCCACACATATTTTAAGGAGCCATAAACTAACTCAAATACTCCCTCTGAGGTATGTCTTCTCGTTCCTACCAACATTTTAAAGGAGCCATGGCTTCCGAAAGAATGAGGGATATTTTTTTCTTTTCTATCATGCGTGTGGGAAAGGCCCAGTCATGTCAATGAGTCTTTGTGGCAATTCAATTTGAACTTAAAAAGAAAACAGCCGATAGTCTCCTCCAGAAAAGACATGAAGGTACCAAGGACGTCAGGCATCTCTTCCGTGTGTAAACGATATAAGAAAAACTAACACACTGCCAATTTCTCAGCGTCTGAACAACCGACCTTCTTGTAGATGGCAGCACAAAACACTGCTTTGAAGTGCATGCCGTTCAGCCAGGCTCTGTACATGGAAGCAGCAAAGAAAATTGCCTTGAAGACTCCGCATGCCATGAGAGCCAGAGCCAGCACGTACCCCAGCCACTCCCTTCCCGACAGACCCGACTCCAGCAGACTGATCAGCTCCCTGTTACATACAGTCATCGTCAGGTCAACATGTACTGAGTCATACTGATCAGCTCCCTGTTACATACAGCCATCGTCATGTCAACATGTACCGAGTCATACTGATCAGCTCCCCGTCAGTCATCGTCAGGTCAACATGTACTGAGTCATACTGATCAGCTCCCTGTCAGTCATCGTCAGGTCAACATGTACTGAATCATACTGATCAGCTCCCTGTCAGTCATCGTCAGGTCAACATGTACTGAGTCATACTGATCAGCTCCCTGTCAGTCATCGTCAGGTCAACATGTACTGAGTCATACTGATGAGCTCCCTGTCACATACAGTCATCGTCAGGTCAAATGTACTGAGTCATACTGATCAGCTCCCTGTCACATACAGTCATCGTCAGGTCAACATGTACTGAGTCATACTAATCAGCTCCCTGTCACATACAGTCATCGTCATGTCAACATGTACCGAGTCATACTGATCAGCTCCCCGTCAGTCATCGTCAGGTCAACATGTACTGAGTCATACTGATCAGCTCCCTGTCAGTCATCGTCAGGTCAACATGTACTGAATCATACTGATCAGCTCCCTGTCAGTCATCGTCAGGTCAACATGTACTGAGTCATACTGATCAGCTCCCTGTCAGTCATCGTCAGGTCAACATGTACTGAGTCATACTGATGAGCTCCCTGTCACATACAGTCATCGTCAGGTCAACATGTACTGAGTCATACTGATCAGCTCCCTGTCACATACAGTCATCGTCAGGTCAACATGTACTGAGTCATACTAATCAGCTCCCTGTCACATACAGTCATCGTCAGGTCAACATGTACTGAGTCATACTGATCAGCTCCCTGTCACATACAGTCACCGTCAGGTCTGCATGTACCGAGTCATACTGATCAGCTCCCTGTCAGTCATCGTCAGGTCAACATGTTCTGAGTCATACTGATCAGCTCCCTGTCACATACAGTCATCTTCAGGTCAACATGTACTGGGTCATACTGATCAGCTCCCTGTCAGTCATCGTCAGGTCTACATGTACTGAGTCATACTGATCAGCTCCCTGTCACATACAGTCATCGTCAGGTCAACATGTACTGAGTCATACTGATCAGCTCCCTGTCACATACAGTCATCGTCAGGTCAACATGTACTGAGTCATACTGATCAGCTCTCTGTCACATACAGTCATCGTCAGGTCAACATGTACTGAGTCATACTGATCAGCTCCGTCAGTCATCGTCAGGTCAACATGTACTGAGTCATACTGATCAGCTCCCTGTCACATACAGTCATCGTCAGGTCAACATGTACTGAGTCATACTGATCAGCTCTCTGTCACATACAGTCATCGTCAGGTCAACATGTACTGAGTCATACTGATCAGCTCCGTCAGACATCGTCAGGTCAACATGTACTGAGTCATACTGATCAGCTCCCTGTCACATACAGTCATCGTCAGGTCAACATGTACCGTGACATATTAGGTTTCCTTATTTTATTCTGAATATCGTCTCAGTTATCTGCATTGACAGCACAGACTTGTCTTGTTCTTCATACAGATAACAGGCTGTCAGGGATCAACGTAGATATTTTACCTTAAAAACACGCACATGCGCGTACGGATACATAAAAACACTCTTTTCATGTCTTAAAAGTTTGTAAATCACAGCAAATTCACGCTGATATAGAGTGTCTTCAGGCCAAGGCGCAAGGATAACGGCTTTATATCACTTGAAATGCATGCCAAGTTAAGTTAGTGTAAATCAGATTAAAAAAAAAAAGACGAAACCTGATTAGAGAGGAAGTTTAAAAATCAAAGGCAGACAAAACACGCAGACACAGACGCAGACGCATACACACACAGTCCACAGAGAGAGAGAGAGAGAGAGAGAGAGAGAGAGAGAGAGAGAGAGAGAGAGAGAGAGAGAGAGAGAGAGAGAGAGAGAGAGAGAGATCGATCAAACAGAAAAAGAAAACAGATGGAAATAACTGTGTATCTGGTCAAACAGTTCAGTCACACGTCTTCTTGAATGGCATATCTTCTCACTCTCTTACACACACACACACACACACACACACAATACATACACACACACACACACACATGAATAAACAAACCACAGCGCAGCACATATGGTTAACCTTTTAGTCTTGCACGATGTGACAAACATAAGGAAATGTCAGACACACAGACAGGCAGACAGACAGACAGATTCATAACTAGACAGGCAGAGAGATAGACAGAGAGATATAAATATATGTAAAGACATGTCTAAACAAGGTTCTATACAGCCTACACTTAATTTCCTTTCCGGGAGAAAAGCTTGGTTCGGAAAGTATCCAATTCAGAAGAAACTGAATACAGTTTATACAGAATCTTTTTTTAAATTTGTGCTTTACTTATTACCTAATTTCCTGCTTTGTCATATCTTAAAAGACTGAAGTATTAATCAGAAAGTGCCACACTCACCTTCTGTTACTCAACTGTTCAGTTTATGAACTGTTCATTAGTGGAAGACTGCATTCTTTTGGGTAGATCCTTGTGTAGAATTCAAAATTCATTATTTATCTGACAAACTTGCGTCTGAAACTCGATGAATCTTTATGTGATACTTATTCTACACCGTTTGATTTATATCGTTGAACACATAAAATTCTTGAGTAAAAAATGTCAAAGAATTTAGCCAGCACAGTGTGATAGATGACAGTGCAAGGCAATGCAACAGAACACAAACGCAAGACAACACAGAACGCAACACCCGACAATACAGCACAACCATTCGAACACAGTATTTCAGAATTCATGTCAAGGCAGCGCAAAGCATAACAGTGACAGACGACATGACAAGGGACAGCACACTGCGGAGCAATGATTACACACAAGTGGTACATACCCCAGAAGCAGAGGCCCCAGCATGGTGAACGTATCCGCCCCCAGCCTGAGCAGAACGATGAGGATCAAATTGCCCCTGAATTGTCTCCACATCACTCGGAACAGGGAGGGTCTGACCTTGGAGCTGTGCTCCTTGACATGAGTGACATCAAAGAAGTCCGTGTAGTTCGGGGCACCCTGGCTCCCGGGTCCCTGCAGCCAGGTTCTCTCATCCACATCCACCTGTGATCGTGTGGAACCATTGGCGTCAGAGCAGTGTCTGTAGTTAACTGCTGGCTCCTGTCTCCCCATACTGCAAGCAGAAAACTCACATGGTGCTTCTGTCTTCGGGGCAAATATTCCTTCTTGTTGTTGTCTAATATAATTACTTGCACTGATACAGATTTCACACAAACGACACTTATTCCACGGCACTGTTCTTCTTTGGTTCGGACCGCTTGAGCTTTTAGCTGTGCCATCGTTCGTGCTCTCTCAGTGGCCTTGCTCTCACGCCAGCCCCTCTGGCTTCTCCAAATACAGCCACATCAGAGTGGTCTAGCAGCTGCCAATATCTGATCTCCATGAAGCCACTCATTACAGGACACGCTGCACTGCTACTAAGTCATCACTCAGAGTACTTACACAACGCCAATCCAAGCTCTAAACACTATACAATTCAAGCTCATATTCACATATCCAGGTTGCCTGCTTGGGTAGAGCCGACTGGAGAACTGCCTGCTGGCGCTAATCATGGACCCTCACAGCGGATCTGGACGAGGAATCCAAGC
The DNA here is from genome assembly GCA_018398815.1 of Conus ventricosus. Classification (NCBI taxonomy): domain Eukaryota; kingdom Metazoa; phylum Mollusca; class Gastropoda; order Neogastropoda; family Conidae; genus Conus; species Conus ventricosus. Next base: position 37,773,821 of record CM031620.1, read on the forward strand.
CACGGAAATGAGTGTTACCACAAGACGCCACAATCCCATATAATGAACACATGAATTAACCCATGAAGCAACATATTCGACCATGTTAGGATGTATTGACGTCAGTAAAGAAAACAAAGGCACGTTGATATGGCCTCGTAACAAGAACCAATGGACTTCTTGAAACAATTCTCCTGAGAACCACTGAAGAATGGACACGGAAGTGCTGGGAAAGACTAACAACGAAGAAAACAATCCGAAGGATCTACAACATTGCAGAACAAGCAGATAAAATAGTAGCCGAACTTGTGAACTGTTCTCCAGTGCTGTGCCCCAGTGAATCTCCATGGAGCTACGGAAGAAGATGAAAATAATGGTTCCATGAAACAGCTAATGGAACAAAATGTACTGGTGATAGCCACCGTGGCGAAGTGGTTAGCGTCGCGGACTCCCGGCTGGGAGGTCGTGGGTTCGAATCCCATCAGAGGCATGTGGGGTTTTTCTGCCCGACCGGCTCCTACCCAGAGTTGAGTTTGCTGCGGACTCAGTTGGGAAGACTGGGACCACACAGTCGAGTTTCATCCACTTAATGGATGCGTTTCTGAGAGTGTTGCTCAAATTTCCTGACCAACACTGCAGGTGCCTGTATCTCTCGGGCCTGGTTGACGCCAGGATATATTATAAAAGGAAGCGTAGAGTACAGCCCTGTCATGTAGTCTCAGACCGAAATGGAAATCCGTAGCATCATCTTAATCATCCTCATTCCCATTGATCAGCATTAAAAAAAAAAAAAAAAAAAGTCTCAAATTCTGTGGCCCTTCATGCCCCGCTCTCATGGTGACCTCAATTTCGATGTCCTCTGCACGTCTGTGGCCTTGGTTTGCTTCCGTCGGGGTCACCGGTATCGGCGAGTCCATGGGGCTGTCGTTGGACGGACGTGGTAGGCGCCCTCCGGAGGGAGAGCTCACTCACGCCGGCTCCGCGACTAAGCAATTATTGTCGTCAGTAGGGGGCTTAGTAGGTGGTGTCCTGCGTATGTTAGATCAGAACAGGCCCCACTGAACACCACCGAAGTGACTCGGCAGCAGTGCAGTGTCTCTCTGGTGGGTTGCCTCTTGACGACTTGACATTGACTGCTCCCTGTGGATTGCCGGTGCCGGGCTGCGGCGGGGCCGACCGGGCTATGGCTGTGGACGGGGTGTCGGAATGAGCGGCGTGGGTGCACTGCCTCTGAGGTGACGCAGAGGTTGGGACAGCAAAAAAAAAAAAAAAAAAATGTACTGGTGATGACACTCAAGACCTGTAAGATACAAACAGATATCCAAAGAGAATGGGGGTAGTAAATCTGAAAAGTTCACCATGAAGCTCTGATGAATACAATTTTTCAACGGAAAAAAGACAGGTCAAATACAAATAATTAGGTAGCTTGGCTAATACAGTAAAGCTATACTGGACGGGGCATCATTGTCAGATTCGTGTCGCGGCGCATTCGGGACAGCGTGTTGTACGCTCGACGCACTCTAAAGGGCACGAGGATCACTTTAGTCGAGGACTTAACCCCCAGAGCCTACACATTGTTGTGTTCAGTAAAGAACGAAAACACTGTCTGTCAACAAGCCTGGTCAAAGAACGGGAACATTTTTGTGAAGACAGTTAGCGGGAAGATAGGGAGTGTGAAGTCTCTAGCCGACCTGAGACAATTGTGTTGATGGATATGATGATGTGTTGCCTGTTACAGAAGGTCAGTAAGTTCGTTTGTTTTTTCCTTCGTGTATGTGCTTAAAAGTTTATAATAACCTTCCTCTGTAGAGGGGTTTTGAGATTTTCCCCTTATTCCAAAATTTTATAATGTTTTCCTTTTTCAGCTATTTCATTGGTCAATGTTTTGGTCAAGGCAATTCAACAGCCGTTGATAAGCGGGATGAGGAACCAGTGGATCTTTCGTTTTTGAATTTGTATCCTTGCTACATAATGGCGATCGTTGTTTCTTTGATAATCAAATAACTACCCGGCTACAGAGATTAGCAAGGCAGTGCGCTAACGACTACTGGCTCCAGCTATGTCAAAGCATCCAGATATCGCTGATACTGGAAACATCAAGGGCATGTACGACGGCATCAAAAAAGCAATGGGCCCCACCAAGAAGACTACAGCTCCACTGAAGTCTGCCACGGGCGAGACCATCCAGGACAAGGACAAGCAGATGGAGCGATGGTGGAACATTATTCCGAATTGTACTCCAGACAGAACCACGTCACCGACGAGGCCCTTGATGCGATTGAAAGCCTCCCCCTCATGGCGGAACTGGATGAGAAACCCACTCTGGCAGAACTAGAGAAAGCATCCGGAGCCTGTCCTCAGGAAAAGCACCAGGGAAGGATGGCATACCACCAGAAGTCATCAAGTGTGGCGGCAGTGCACTGCTTGAACACCTGCACAACCTCCTTTGTCAGTGCTGGGAGGAAGGAGCAGTACCTCAAGACATGAGAGATGCCAATATTGTCACATTATACAAGAACAAAGGCGACAAAAGTGACTGCAATAACTACAGAGGAATATCTCTCCTGAGCATTGTAGGCAAAGTATTTGCAAGAGTCGTCCTGAACAGGCTGCAGAAGCTCGCTGACAGAGTGTACCCAGAGTCGCAGTGCGGGTTCCGCTCGGAGAGATCAATCATCGACATGGTCTTCTCCATCAGACAGCTGCAAGAGAAATGTAGAGAGCAGCCAAGCCCCTCTTTCTGGCCTTCATGACCTGACCAAGGCATTTGATCTTGTCAGCAGAGATGGTCTCTTTAACGTCCTAGCGAAGATAGGCTGCCCACCAAGACTTTTGAGTGTGATCCAGTCTTTCCACGACGACATGAAAGGCACAGTGCAGTACGACGGCTCGACATCAGATGCCTTCAACATACGCAGTGTGAGTCAAACAGGGCTGTGTCCTCGCTCCCACCCTCTTCGGCATCTTCTTCGCTGTCCTGCTGAAGCACGCCTTTGGAACATCAACTGAGGGTGTTCACCTTCACACCCGATCAGATGGCCGACTGTTCAACTGGCTCGGCTGAAGGCAAAGAGCAAAGTACGGGTAGTGACCATCAGAGACATGCTGTTTGCAGATGACGCTGCTCTGGCCACCCACACCGAAGCAGAGTTACAGATGTCTGATGGACCGTTTTGCAAAGGCTTGTGATGAGTTTGGCCTGACAATAAGCTTGAAGAAGACGAACGTGATGGCTCAGGATGCTGAACAACCCCGCATCACCATCAACAACCATGAATTAGAGGCCGTTAGCCAGTTCACGTACCTCGGTTCCACCATCACCGACAACCTCTCTCTGGATACAGAGATCAACAGAAGGATTGGCAAGGCCTCTACCACCCTGGCCAGACTATCTCAGAGAGTGTGGAACAACAGCATGTTAACATTGAACACCAAGATTGCTGTGTACCGAGCCTGTGTGCTAAGCACTCTCCTGTACGCCAGCGAATCCTGGACCCTGTATGCCTCACAAGAGAAGAGGCTGAGTGCCTTCCACATACGCTGTCTCCGGCGCATACTTTGGATCACATGGAGTGATCGCGTGACAAACAACGATGTGCTTGAGCGTGCAAAGATTCCCAGCATGACCACATCTTCCGTCAGCGTCGCCTCAGGTGGCTTGGTCATGTGCGTCGAATGGACGACGGCAGGATCCCCAAAGACATTCTGTAACGCAGAGCTTGCCTCTGGCAAGAGAACAACTGGAAGACCACAACTCCGCTTCAAGGATGTTTGCAAGCGCGACCTGAAGGCTCTCGACATCGACACCAACACCTGGGAAGAGCTTGCTCAGGACAGATCCAGCTGGAGACACACTGTGAACACTGGGCTGGAAGCTGGCGAAGAGAAGCTCCGGAAGCTTGACGACGCAAAGCGTGCACAGAGAAAGAACAAGCAGCTGCTGCCAGCAGCTGACTCGGCCTTCAAGTGCATCAAATGCAGCAGAGACTGCCACTCCCATGTGGGTCTATACAGCCACAGCAGACGCTGTATGACCAAAGGAAACATTTGTAAAGGGCGCAAATCCATCGTCTCCCGAGACTAACGGATGCCAACACCCGGCTGTGAGGATCTGCTTGTCTTTTTGGTCTTACTGTCGGAAGCACGTGGGGTTTTTGTTTTTGTCACGGATAGATGTTCATGATGGCCGCTAACGGATTAGGCCTACTGTGGAAAGGGCCTGTATACTTTTTTCTTTATGTATTCTTTTTGCACTGTGTATAGCAGAATATGCTTGTTAAAGCCAGTTGATGTGGAGTGGGCAATGGGCCTACAGATGAAACCTTTTTTTAGTTGTAAAATTCTACATGTTGTGTGCCTGTCTTGTTTGTTGTCGTTGTGTGTGCTGATACAGCAAACCTACATTGTGTGCATGTGGATGAGAGTGTGAACATTGAAATTAAGTCAGGTTGGATTTTTCAAATTGTCTTTATGATACTAGTTTTCCAGAAGACAGGGTTATCTTTAATTCGGTGGATTTCTGGATTGAGTGAGGTACTGTTGTTCTTTTTTTATAGTATGTGGAGACAGAAACAGAAAATGTGCTTAATTCATTTGACTTTATGTTGTGGGAATAAGATATGATTTGTACTCATTTATACCACTCCTTCTTCTCTTTCAAACTTACCAAATGGCGGGTGATAACTCCTTTAAAATATGCTCATTTAACTGTAACGGCTTAAACAACTCCAATAAGAGGAAGGATGTATTTGACTTCCTTAGGAAAAGAGAAGCCAACATATTGTCTTCAAGAGACACATTTGAAAACAGAATCAGAAAACTTCATAAGAGCAAGTTGGGGTTATAATGTCTGGCTCTGTGGTTCTGAGACAAATAAAAACGGGGTTGCCATTCTTTTTAGCAATAATTTTGAATATAAATTGTTAGATGTCATTAGAGATCCTCATGGTTGTTATATTGTAATGAAGCTGGAAATTCTAAATAAAAAACTTACCTTAGTCAACCTATATGGGCCAAGTAATAACGATACACCTGAATTTTTTTATGGTGTGTGCGAACAAATTGAGCGCATTGCCAATGAACATGTGATTATCACTGGTGACTGGAATTGTGCCCTGGACATGAAAATAGATGTCAGAAATTATGCAAGTGTGAATAATCGTCCTAGGACCAGAAAAAGAATTATTAACATGATGGTAAAATTCAATCTTTTTGACGTTTTTAGAGAAATGTATCCTGAAAAAAGATCATATACTTGGCGTAAATTTAATTCATTTAAACAAGGAAGACTTGATTATTTTCTAATTACTGAAGAATTATTGGTCGAAACAAATAACATTTTTACTAACCCGGGATACAGATCAGATCATTCTTTAGTCACTACACTTTTAAAAAAAGAGCAGCTTAAACGTGATAGGCCTTTCTGGAAATGTAATAATAGTTTGCTTAAAGATAAAAAATATATTTCAGAAATAAAAAGAATCATCAATGAGGTGAAAAAACAGTATGCACTAGTACCTTACAATTTAGACAACATTGAAAATATTCCTAACGAAAATATCTCCTTTGAGATCAATGATCAACTTTTTTTGAAACCCTGTTATTAGAAATTAGGGGGAAAACAATATCTTATAGCACTTACAAAAAAAGAAAGGAAACCCAGCAAGAACTCAACCTTGAAAAAAGAATAAGTAATCTTGAACGTGATTTGCATGAGGAAGATATTCCAGTTTTAGAAAACTTAAAAACACAGTTGCAGGAAATTAGGGATCACAGGATTCAAGGTATGGCAATGCGTTCGAGGGTTCGCTGGATCCATCAGGGTGAAAAGGTTAGTAAATATTTCTGTAATCTTGAAAACCGTAACTACCTAGACAAGTTTATACCCTTTCTCGAAAAGGAAAATGGAACAATAATTTCAGATAAAAAAAATGTTCTTAATGAAACAAAATGCTTCTATGAAAATTTATATTGCTTTAGAGAGGTAAACGATGTTAACATTACTGATGAACTCCCTGATGCACCAGTTCTATCTAATGAGGAGAGTGAATCTATCGAAGGCTTAATAACATTTCAGGAAGCTGCTTGTGCTTTGAAAACTATGAAAAATTTTAAAAGTCCAGGACCTGATGGCTTTACTGTTGAATTTTTTAAGTTTTTCTTTATTGATATTGGCTCTTTCCTTGTGCGTTCTATCAACGAGAGTTTTGACAAAGGTCAAATGTCAATAACCCAGCGGCAAGGAACTATAATATGTATCCCTAAAGAAGGGAAACCTAAACGATTTATTAAAAACTGGCGCCCTATTTCCCTTTTGAATACTACATACAAAATCGCTTCAGCTTGTATTGCTAGCCGTCTCAATAGAGTTTTACCAAGTGTTATTCGTGAAAGCCAAAAAGGCTTTCTAAAGGGCCGTTTCATTGGCGAAAATATCAGGTTACTCTACGATACATTGTTGTACACTGAAAATAAAAATATTCCAGGCATGTTATTATTAGTAGATTTTGAAAAGGCGTTTGACAGTGTGTCTTGGTCCTTTCTACTAAAATGTTTACATTTTTTTAAATTTGGCCCAGACATTATTAAATGGATAATGACTTTTTATAACCAAATTTCTACCTGTATCTCGGTCAATGGCCAATACACTCCTTGGTTTTCAATAGAAAGAGGAGTCAGACAGGGAATCCTGCCTCACCTTATTTGTATTTAATCTGTGCGGAAATATTGTCTCTCATGATCCGCCGTAATGTGAACATTAAAGGAATTAAAATTAAAAATAAAGTAAACTTACTATCCCAATTTGCTGATGACACAACATTGTGCCTTGATGGATCAGAAAAGTCATTTATTGAAGCAGTACATACCCTTACAAGATTTGCACATATTTCTGGTCTAAAAATAAATTTGACAAAACCCAAGTTGCTTGGATAGGTAGCAGAAGAAATTCTGGCATGCAATATATGCGTGATAAGAATTTTGTTTGGGACCCAGGCACTTTTAAGGTTTTAGGCATTACATTTTCCACCAACACTGACACTATTGTACAACTAAACTACGAGGACAAACTTTTTTCAATCAGACGCGTCTTAGCGTCTTGGAAAAAAAGACAGATTACTCCGTAAGGAAAAATAACTGTTATTAAAACCTTAGTGTTTTAAAAAATTATCTATTTATTAATTAATTTGCCTGACCCACCAGACTATTTTTTGAAATCTTTAGAAAAAGAACTGTACATGTTTTTGTGGAATGGCAAACAAGGCAAAATCAAAAGGTCTGTGGTTGAAAAACAGTACTTTGAAGGTGGATTGAAGATGCTGAATGTTGGAAACTTTTTGTCTTCTATGAAGATATCTTGGTTAAGGAGACTGAACTCTGATTCTGAGTGGAAGGATTTTACCCTTAATATGTTTCCTAGGTTAGGACATTTAAAACATTTTGGAGCCGATATGCTAATATTATTATTGAAAATGTTGGAAACCCATTCTGGAAGGATGTTGTAAAACATTACAAAAAAACTATGTACAAAATGTTGTGTATCTTCTGTGCATGAATTCATATCTGAATGTATTCATTACAACATTAATATTTTACGGGACGAAGGGTAGTTTGGGTGCGAGAATGGTGTGACTATGACATTTACTTTGTAAAAAATATAATTAATGATAATGGTCAGTTTATGACATATAACCAATTTCTGCTTAAGTACCCAGGTATTAGAACCAATTTTATATTGTACGAAGGTATTGTCGACGCAGTCCGAAC
>CM031620.1:37786563-37825728 GCA_018398815.1 Conus ventricosus
TCTGTCTGTCTCTCTCCCTCTCCTCTCTCTCTCTCCTCCTCTCTCTCTCTCTCTCTCTCTCTCTCTCTCTAGGCTACTCCTGGGCAGTTGGAGCCAACACTAAGTACCATAGATATGGCTGTATAAAAGGAATTAAAACACAGGTCATCCTGAGAACTGGATATAAGATGTCTTAGAGTTTGAGGGACAGTGCTTTTTCGAGTTGATGATTGATGATGGTGACGATGACGATAATACTGATGATACTATGAAGATCTATTTCGATTGAAACTGCATTGAAGGGCTACGTAATTCCACAATTCGTTCAGGCGTGTGCTTGCAAGTATGTATGAGCGCATCTGTTTCGAGTGTTTGACGCACATCTGTTTGTAACGGTGTTTAAAATGCTTTGATTTCATCTTGAACCTTTCGATATCTTCTTGGATGTTCTGATATTGTTATGTTGTAATAACATCTGGACGTTCCGGTGTTGTCGTTAATGTTGTAATAACATCTTAGACGTTCCGGTGTTGTCGTTAATGTTGTATAACATCTTGGACGTTCCGTGTGTTGTTAATGTTGTAATAACATCTTGGACGTTCCGGTGTTGTCGTTAATGTTGTAATAACATCTTGGACGTTCCGGTGTTGTCGTTAACGTTGCAATAACATCTTGGACGTTCCGGTGTTGTCGTTAATGTTGTAATAACATCTTGGATGTTCTGGTGTTGTCTTTGATATTGTGATGTTGTCTGAATGTTCTGATGTCGTTTTCCACATTGTGATGGTTTCCTGAATTAATGTTCTGTTGTGTCTTTGATGCTGTTATGGCGTCTTGAATGTTCTGTTGTTGTCTTCCATGTTGAGACAATGCCTGAATGTCCTGTTGTTGTCTTGGCATTCCTTTTCATAATCTGATGTGTGCGGAATGTTCTGGTTGCCTTGAATGTCCTGTTGTTGTCTGGCATTCCTTTTCATAATCTGATGTGTGCGTAATGTTCTGGTTGCCTTGAATGTTCTGTTGTTGTCTTGGCATTCCTTTTCATAATCTGATGTGTGCGTAATGTTCTGGTTGCCTTGAATGTCCTGTTGTTGTCTTGGCATTCCTTTTCAAATCTGATGTGTGCGTAATATTCTGGTTGCCTTGAATGTCCTGTTGTTGTCTTGGCATTCCTTTTCATAATCTGATGTATGCGTAATGTTCTGGTTGCCTTGAATGTCCTGTTGTTGTCTTGGCATTCCTTTTCATAATCTGATGTATGCGTAATGTTCTGGTTGCCTTGAATGTTCCTGTTGTTGTCTGGCATTCCTTTTTCAAATCTGATGTGTGCGTAATGTTCTGGTTGCCTTGAATGTCCTGTTGTTGTCGTTGTTGTCTTGGCATTCCTTTTCATAATCTGATGTGTGCGTAATGTTCTGGTTGCCTTGAATGTCCTGTTGTTGTCTTGGCATTCCTTTTCATAATCTGATGTGTGCGGAATGTTCTGGTTGCCTTGAATGTTCTGTTGTTGTCTTGGCATTCCTTTTCATAATCTGATGTGTGCGGAATGTTCTGGTTGCCTTGAATGTTCTGTTGTTGTCTTGGCATTCCTTTTCATAATCTGATGTGTGCGGAATGTTCTGGTTGCCTTGAATGTTCTGTTGTTGTCTTGGCATTCCTTTTCATAATCTGATGTGTGCGGAATGTTCTGGTTGCCTTGAATGTTCTGTTGTTGTCTTGGCATTCCTTTTCATAATCTGATGTGTGCGGAATGTTCTGGTTGCCTTGAATGTCCTGTTGTTGTCTTGGCATTCCTTTCATAATCTGATGTGTGCGGAATGTTCTGGTTGCCTTGAATGCCTGTTGTTGTCTTGGCATTCCTTTTCATAATCTGATGTGTGCGGAATGTTCTGTTGTTGTCTTGAATGTTCTCTCCTTGCTTTGGTTGTTCAAATATTGTCTTTGATGTTCTGATGTATTTAGTGTTTTGCTGTTGTATTGAACATTCTGCTCTCGTCTTGGATGGTCTTCTATGTTCTGATGTTGCTGCGAATGTTCTGGAGGGTTTTTTTTTCAGTAAATGTCTGACGTTATAGTGAATATTACTATGATGTCTCAATTGTTCAAATGTTATCTTCGATATTTCTGGCCATTCAGTTTTTTTTCATGGATGTTCTGATGTTGTGCTTACTGTTCTGGCGTTATCTTTCATGTCTGACGTGTCGTCAATGTTCTGATATTATAGTCAATGTTCTATCTAGAGAACTATACATTCCTTTCAAAACCCTACGCACTTTGCCCAGAGACGTGTATCCCTTCTCTGAGGTCTGGGCTCCTCAGCGAATGAATAAGCACCACCATGGTCACCACCAGCACATAACTGTGTCATCACTACCACGAACCGCAACACGTTCTCTTCATACACCTGTCAACACACACAACACCTGTTGCATGTTCTGCTCATCACATATCACCACATAGAACACTTGCAACACATTCTTCTTATACATCTGTCTACTCACGCAATACCTGTTACACGGTTTTATACACCTTTCAATACAGAAAGATTCTGTAAAACGATTTCTTCATACACCTGTCAAATACCTGTTATACGTTCTCCTCGTGTACCTGTCAACACGTCATTCCTGTTTCACGTTCTAGTCATACACTTCTCAACACGTTCAATACTATTACATATTCTGCTCATACACTTGTCAGTATACACAACACCTGCAATACGTTCTATTACAAAATTGTCAACACTTACGCACAGGTACCACGGTGTACCACCCCTGCCAACCCTTATTACACGTTCACCACATACACTTGTAAACACACAGTACTTGTGACACGTTCTATTATGTAGGGCCTACTTGTTAACACTTAAACACCTGTAACACGATCAGTCACACACCTGCCACCACTTACAACACTTGTAGCATGTGCTCCTCACATAGGCCTGCTTGTCAACACAGAATTAGTATCACCTTTCTCCCATACAAGGGTCAATAGACACATCTGTAACACGGTTTTTTTTTACATATGTCAATAGACGCAGCACCTGTCACGCATTCTTCTTATGTATTAGTCAATACACAGAATAATTGTAATATTATGTTCTATCATCTATCTGCAAATACATACAACACCCGGTAAACGTTCTCCAAGATACTCCCTTAATGCACGCAATATCTGTCAAAGGTTCTTACACATTTGTCAACACATACCAACCTCCTTTTTCTCTCACCTTACTCAAATATTAGGAAAGCAGGCCTATCCCCCTTACACGCCAGCTTATATGCTCCTGGCCACACACATTTACATGTGGGTTTTTTTTCACATAACACACTTGCCTATAAAGAGATAATACGCCCACGATCTACCAATCACACACGCACAGTTTACAAATCTGAAACATCGCAACTCACAGAACGTCCTCCAATGGTAAATAGCAGGGCAAGTTATGTAACGACAATGGCATGCACATGGAGCAAAAGCAAACAACTCAGGGAAATCAAAGGCCACCACACAGAGACAAATAAAAGAACCAAAACAACCTAAACAGCATTACAATTACAAAAAATCGAACACAGACCGAACAAGAAAAGATCAACAGACACTGGCAGGTTACACAGCAGGTAAGTGGGTAACTTTTAAGAGACAGAACATTGTCAGTTTACATCCATATTGAAATAAAACAGTGACACACATATAGCGATCAACAGGCGACAGACGCTTCATCAGAACTTTAGTACACTGACAAAGACAACTTACTCGTGGAACAAATGCAACTGATAAAAGGCAGTTTACACAGAAAGAACAGAGTGAGTTTAAACTTATGTACATATACATATAAAAGCCACTTACATAAAGACTACAGAGACACGTTATCAGGTGACAGAAAAGAGGCGAATAATGCACTACAAGTAAATCGTTGGAACTTAGCCACTGACGTCATACACGAAATAAGCTAGTATAGTTTGCTCGAAAGTTGAAAAATTAACAAACAACATATCAAGGCAGCAACAAACACCTGTTTCATCACTAATGCTCGCGTGGCGTGTTCTGTTAACTAGAAATCAAAAGAATTAAATATCCCTGTGAAACATACAGTGAGTTTGATACCAGTACCTTGGTCATGAAGACTGTGTAGACAGGAACGATGTCAAACACAACTTTGAAGAACCAAAAGACAAACGACCAAGGTGACGTATGAATGCCCTTTAAACGCTCGTATTGCGTCATCACAGACGCAGCGATCTGCACACAGAGTAAAGAATGAGGACTGCAAAAAGGCTGTATTTTATGTGATGTGTAATTAATTGGCTCCTCCACTTCTCTTTCTTTTGTCTGTCTCTTTCTGCGTGGACGAGAGCGTTTGTCTGTATGTGTATGTGTGTGTAAGTGTGTGTGTGTGTGTATGTGTGTGTGTGTGTGTGCGTGCGCGCACGCGCGCGTGTTTGTATGTATGTATGTTTTGTGTATATGTGCGTGTGTGTGCGCGCGCGCGCGCGTGTGTGTGCGCATGTGTGAATATGTGCGTGCGTGTATACGTGCGTGCGTGTGTGTGCTTGTGTACGCCCGCGCGCGCGTGCGTGCATGCGTGTGTGTTTGTGTGGGCGGGGGGCACGTGAGCGTGTGGGTGGTGGGGGTGTATGTGAGCGTGTGTGTTGTGTTGTGTATGCATGCTTGCGTGTATGTTGTGCGTGCGTGCGTGTGTGTGTGTGTGTGTGTGTGTGTGTGTGTGTGTGTGTGTTGTCTGTGTGTGTGAGTGTGTGAGCACGCGCGCGCGTCGTGTATGTATGTGTGTGTGTGTGTGTGTGCGTGCGTGCGTGCGTGCGTGCGTGCGTGCGTGCGTGCGTGCGTGCGTGCGTGCGTGCGTGCGTGCGTGCGTTGTGTGTGTGTGTGTGTGTGTGTGTGTGTGCGCGCGCGCACTACACTGAAAGCAAAACCCACCAAGAACAGACAACACGACCAAGAAGAGCAGGACAAAGTCCAAAGATCCTTTAGACCCAAAGGTCATTTTTTAAAATCAACAATACAAAGGAGCCCCCCCCCCCCCCCCCCCCCCCCCCCACACACACACACACCTATGCGAAGCGAAGAAAGAAAGAAATGACTAAGTAAAAAAACATAAAACAAAATACATATCTGAACTAGATATATTCATAAAGATGAAACATGAAGTAAAATAAAGGAATAAAATGGATAAGTTGATCAAAATATACATAACACAATCAAATGAAACAAAAGAAAATCCATTAAAATAAATTTCTGATTAATGGATAATTAATAAATAGATACGTAAGCAAGAAATTAAACTACCACATGGTTTAAAAACAAACGGAATGCACGCATGAAAAAAATAATTAACAGAAATAAAAAGTAGAGACACGTAATAATGAATGTGTGTATACAGAGAGAGAGAGAGAGAGAGAGAGAGAGCGATAACAAGTATAGAAAATTGTTACTAGAAAAAAAACACACAAAGAAGAGTAAATAAAGAATTGAAGAAAAAATAAAACACGTAACAAAATTAAACAGTTTTAATATATGGATAACTAAGTCGATAAGAATTCACAACACACACGCGCGCGCGCTGTCGATATCACACTTACAGACTTACAAAAAAAACGCAGTCTCCCCACACACAGACACACACACACATATGCGCGCGCGCGCGCGCACACACACACACACACACACACACATGTGCGTACATTGCACTACATTGTGGGAATTGCTCGTTTCAAGGGATGAGCAAGATTTTATTTCTTTCACGAAATCTCTGGGAATGCTGCTCATTGAGTGATATAACGACAGCTCCTGCGCATCTCGTCACACACACACACACACACACACACACACACACGCACGTCACACACGTCACACACAACACACACGTCACACACACACACACACACAGAGTAGAAGGTACGGATATGAAGTTGAAAATTGTAACAAGTGTGTGTAGTGTGTCTTTCCTCTCAGGTTAGGATAATTCGGTCATGAGCAAGGTTAAAAAAAAGAAGTAACAAACAGCATACAGGATCTGTTTTGCGTTTAGCCTCTCGACTAAGGCTGCCAGCAAATATTCATGAAGATCAAAAGGGATTTATGAAAGGGAATTCTTTGGTGACAGCATTTGGAAGTTGTATAACTGTGACGTCAACGTAAATTATGACGTCAACTTGAAATGACATAGGAACATGACGAAAATAATAATATTGAATGAGAGAAGAGAGCAAGAACTAACGGCCGAGGCTTTGGTGTCCAGCCTACTTTATTTTGTTTTAGTCGTCTTCTCCGTAGTGCTACTAGCCTATGTGGAGAGGCTGACTTTCAAGTCATCGATGTTCACTGTTTATGTGCGGTACTTTTGATGACGGTACCAGCGAAATATGTAGGCCTACCAGGAAATTTATTTGTTATAAAATGTTGGAATGCTGTGTCACCGAGAGTGACTTAAAACTCCTGCAATAATATTTATGTGCTCAAATTGTACCACCACATGTGTGTCGGTGGGCTGAATTTATTGATGTGAACACTGTAATATCAATACACGGAGAAGTTAATATTTGTTTTAGATCAACAATACGTCGAAGTTTATTGTGTTCTATGGAACTTTGCTGAAATCGTGTTCGCTGGGGATTCAATATTGTTTACTGTGTCTTGTGAATCTGCGGTTCTTATGCTATGGATTACTGTGCTTTGTGAATCTGCGGTTCTTCTTCTATGGATTGCAGTGCCTTGTGAATCTGCAGTTCTTCTATGGTTTACTGTGTCTTGTGAATCTGCGGTTCTTCTTCTTCATCGCTTGTGTTTGTGAACGGCTGTGTTTACCGTGTGGGGACCTTGGTTATCCTTCTTCGTCTTATTTTAGTGCTGTAGACTGTGGCTTGGGTACTGTGGAACCGAGTGTGTTGACTGTATGTGAGACACTGTGGAAGGCGCCGGCGAGATCTGCGAGTTATATCAAGATACGTAATATGATACGCTGATATCTGATGATTGAAGTGTCATGTATTGATGTCTTAATTGACGTGAATTGATCTGTATATTATGTAGTAGCATGTATTGAATTTGTAACAATTCATATTGATGGTTCAGGCAGCATATAAAGAAAGAAAAATCTAACTTGTGTGTTGCCTGGCTATCCATGTTCGTATGGTGTGGGTGTGTGTAGGGGAAAAGTCGTACACGCATCCAAACTTTTGAGAGCGAGAGTCAAACAAAACACGCACCGCACACCATCCGTAACAATAACATGCTGTTGAAAATAGAAAGAATAATAGTCCGGAATACTACTTTTAGTAGATTTTGAAAGGCCTTCGATTCGCTATTTTGGTCATTTTTGCAAAAGGCTTTGGAGGTCTTTAAGTTGGTGCTCAGATAATCAGAAGGGTGAAAATACTATACGTAAATATAATTTCTTGTGTACAGGTAAACGGCCAATATTCTCGATGGTTCAATGTTAAAAGAGAGTTAGACAAAGGGATACCTGATCGCCTTACTTGTACGAATTAAGTGCTGAAATATTGTAAATTATGATTAGCAAAATAAAAGAATCAAAGGAATTGAGCAGCATGAATTTGAATTTCTCCTCTACAATTCTGTGTTTTGATGGATCAGAACAGTCCTTTAGAGAGGCTTACTTCGGAATATCTCTGGGTTGAAAATGAATGTTGAGAAAACCAAGTTCTATGGATTGGAAGTAGAGGTAGCTGTCGTGTTAAGTTTCTGTACCACATAAATTTGTGGGGGACCGAGGTAAATTCAAAGTGAAGGATATAGAGGTTTCTGTGGATACTGAACACATTCCAAATTTAAAATTTGATGGCACACTTCTAGAATTAGTATCTCTGCAACAAAAATAATCAAGACAGTTAACACCTTTGGGAAGGACTGCGGTGTTCTGTCAAAATTGGTGCATTCTGGACCCCAGTGACTTCCTTATATTCGAGAAATTGAAATACAAAGTGAAACAAACTGTATGTTTATCCTACGATAGTGGGGTGTAACTATGACCGCTTTACCTGCTACCATAACCGCTGTGAAGATCTATTGGTTTTAAGAGACTATATGTTGTTTTAGATTTGAAAGCCTTTGTGAACAATCTATATCCTTACAAAGCAACCACACAAAACTATGGTTGTGTATATACTATGCCTGTCTATGTCACACAGAGAAAATCCGTTTTGGAAAGATGTTCTGAGGCATCACAAGAAATGTTAAACGTCTGCCTGAGAACGCAAGCGAGTTCTTAGCACACACATAAAAGATCCACATTAAACAGCTCGTGAAAACAGATGAAAACTTCCATCGTTTTATGGAGTTAAAATAATGAAATCCAGCTATTCACAGGACAATTTTTTCTTTACATATTGGTAATTCAAGCAATCAAGTCTTTCCTAAGTAAACTAAATATTTAGTTGGTGGAGAGATGCAAAAACCTAGGTAATCACTTCAAAAAGCAGTAAACCTCTACAGTATTCATTACTGGGGTCTGAATCAATCCCAGCCATGGTTAGAGAATGGAACGAAAAATTTTACAATTTGAACTAAAAAAGATATGCGGCCATTGCTATAAATTAACGCTTGATACTCAGCTGAGGTGTTTTCAGACAAAGGGTTTGCACCGCATCCCGTCCACCAGATGATTCATGTAAATGCTCCGTACTATTAATGACCCTTTGTGCCTGTTTCATATACATGAATTATAGACTCGTTGATCACGTATTCTGAAAACGTGACCTCGCTCGTGAGCTTTGGTCTCGACTGCAATCTAAATCACAATACTTTTGTCATGTCAATATTAGTTATAGTGAAGATTTTGTTTTATTTGGAACACGAGATAGTACATCCACTGATCGTGTATTTGATTTCGTTTTATTGTTTGCAAAGTTCTATGTGTTCCTTCCTCAACTTTTTCCCAGCTATACAGGGTTTTCTCAATGTTTTAAAGCAGAGATTTACGATAGAAAAGTATGCATCCAGTCTACAAATTAATTTGCCTCGCTTTACAGACGACTGGTCCTCTTACCTGCCTCCAACTGGATGATTTGCCGCAACTGATATTTCTTATATATCACTGTAAATGCCTTCCTGTTGTAACGGGCATGATCTGAAATCTTAGGAGACCTTAAACTTATGACTGTACACCATATGCTTCCCCCTTTCTGTCTTGTCTATTCGTTCCCCGTGACTTTTCCTCTTCGTTGCTTCGTGGTCTTTTTGCTGTTTTCGTGATTTTGTGTATTTTTTTCGAGTTGACTAAGTATTTCCATGGAGAAAAATACATTACTTTTGATCATTTGAGTACTGACAATCTTTATCCATGTGATGCGTCAAATGTAAAATTCATATCATCGCTATCCCCTATGGATTATTGCTATCTATACAAAGATATCTGTAGTAAATGTTGAATAAAAGTGCATTAGGGAAAAAGGAATAAGGAAATTCATACCTTGGTGTTGATTTATGTGGGGATGAGAGAAGCAGTAATACACACTGACACGCGATTCCAAGTGCCCGAGTGTGCGTGAATGCATTTGAGGTATAAACAGTTACCATAAGGGTTTAAAAATATTGAAACTGAGGTGAAAAGTCAAAAACTGCTAATATCTTGAATTACAAACAACACACCTTTTATTTCAGACGTGACGGGGGAGAGGGAGAATAACATGCCCTTAAGACCATTAAATTTTCAAAATATATAAGTTTAAAAGTGATCAATACCTATATTTTGCTAAGGACGACAATGCCTCATTCATCGGTCGATAATAACAAAAAATATATTTTGTTTGTTGTTTTTGTTTTTCTTTTATCAAGTCAAGTCAAGTCAAGTATACTTTTATTATCTCAAAAAGATAAATTTTAATTTTCGGGTGCAACACCATTATTACAAACATATTACATAAAAACATATCACAGAACACGAAAAGACAGGATTTCATTAAGAGCCTACGAACAATAAACACATTTAGATCACCATGGATATGATATTCACAACTTTTAAACAGGGTCCTTAAAGAGCCTTTTAAAAGCGGGATCCCAGCATTACAAATGTTACAAATCATATGCAATTTAAAAAACCCCCCCCCCCCCCCCCCCCCCCCCCCCCCAACACACAAAACTACATATGCAAATATACATGCATGAACATGCGCGAATCTGCAACAGAACATACACACACATGTGCGCAAACGCACACACAAACACACACACCACATCTGCACACAAAAAAGGGCACACACACACACACACACACATAGATGACAATGCACCACACACACACATATACATACATAATTATACTGTTCAACGCTCACAGTAAGAGAAATGTACAGAATCTACACAATTAAGAATTCAACATATGGACTGACTGCGGAAGGAAAGATTTTTGAGCCGTGTTTTAAACTTGAAGGTTCTAAATCTGCGTCCTGAAGGCAAAAGATCATAGTGTTGAGCTAAAACATGGCTGTCATCATTCCCCAATCTGCCGTCCCCTTTTTTTTTCACTCGCTCCTCATACAGATCTTGCAAACTTTTTTTGTCTTTCACCCACAACTTTACTGCATACATTCACAATATCACTCAGCTTATGCTTATTCCTTACATTCAAACTTCCATACCAACACATGAAAGATCCAGTGAGAACCGATTCAATGCAGCACCGATAGTAAGTTTTAAGAACATTTGTGGAAACACCAATATTTCTCAATTTTTGCAAACAGGAAAATCTGGACTGACATTTTTTAAAGACTGATTTAACGTTACCATCAAAAGAAAGCTTGTTATCCAAAACTGTACCCAGGTAGCGGTATTCATTCACCCGTTTTGACAGTTTGGTCACCAATAACAAGCTGGGGTATTGCAGTGGGGGTTTTTACGAAAATCAGTAAGCATTTCTTTTTTTTTGACAACATTAAGGTCTAAATAATTTCTATTTACACCAAGATGCAAACCTTTCAACTTAACAAAATAAATAGAAAAACTGAGTTGGATGATCTTCGATAGCAGAATCATCAGAATACTTTATGACAGGGGTTTTTTCAGTGCCAGTGCAGTCGTTTGTGTACAAGTAAAGAGGACCGGAGATAGCACTGTGCCTTGTGGGCACCAATACAAGTAGAACGTTCTGAGGAAGGGTTTCAGAAAGGAAGCGGACAGACTGGGTTCTGTTGAGGAGAAAAATGACAATCCAAAGAGTAAGTTTGGGGTCTACGTTCAGGTCTAGCAGTTTCAGGGCCAGCAGATGGGGCTGGATGGTATTGAAGGCAGAAGAAAAGTCAATGAACAGAATGCGAACAAAAGAGTCAGGGGTGTTCAAATGAGCAAAGGCGTTATGAAGTAGCGTTAGTATGGCATCGTCTGTGCCCCTCTGGGGTTTGTAAGCGAACTGAAAGGGATCAAGTTGCTGCTTAGTAAAAAAACAAAAGGCGGTGAAGGACTAGTTTCTCAAAGCATTTCATTACAATGGGTGTTAAGGCAACAGGACGGTAATCGTTCAGTGCAACAGGATTTTTCTTCTTGGGGACAGGGATTATAGTAGAATTCTTCCAAATAGCAGGTACAGTACAGTCACGCAAAGACCAGTTAAAAATAGAACAGCACACACCTTCAACACTCGTCCACATACATTGTCAGGCCCAACAGCTTTCCTCACATTCAATCTCACAAATAAACGTTTTACAGCTTGTTCACTAATTTGAAATTCTTGATCTGGAGCATTACTAATTCTGTCTTGCAGCTGTGAAATCACTTCGTTTATCTCATCCCCTACATCATTTCTCTCAAAACGACAGTAAAAGTCATTTAACTTAGAAGAAAAATCATCCTATCGTCTAGTACTCGTACTGTCCTGAAAACATCAGCTCCGCTTTTGTTTGGACTCAACAATACTTATCAGTTTCCCAACAAACAACATATGTTTTGTGACTAATCACACACACAGTCTGTAAACATAATATTCGGATAATTTTACTCTGCCTAATCTATGCAGTCACTTTGGATGCGCCTGACGGTGCGTATTACAACCAGCTCTCCTCAAATGTTATTCAACACCAGGGAGTCAGTTACCTTGCTATCTGTTTTGGCTTTGCTCACAACCTAATCATCTATCTTTTGACCCGATTCATCTGATCTGAGAAAACATCTGCTAAACTGATCTTAGTTCATGAAACTGAGCTTGAATATTTAATTACATGTAGGTGAAATAATGTATTCGTTCATACATATAGCGACTACCTTAAATATTTCTTTCCAGCGAAGCAATTTGTGTAATGTTCTTTAAAACCTACGGTGGTGACTGTTTCACTACTGCTATTCATCCTCTGCACTCACACTCAGGCGACTGTCAGGAACACACATGGAGCTAGAGTTCCGTCTCTTTACTGGATATAAAATAAGCAGAACTTATTCTAATCACATAACCTTGTTGCAGCCATCGAACGTTTTACAACGATCTCACTACAAGCAGAAAACAATTCCATTCAATTTTACATAGAAATCGTTCCACGGATAACAGAAGGCATCACACACAGAAACATCGATTCAATTTCAACAATTACCATTGACTGTCCCGTCTCAGGCTCGTTGCTTTCATTCTAGCCACATAATTCATTGGGCGATCCCATGAAAACAGATAAGCGTGTTAGAAAAACTGTCACTACATCTAGAAAGGAAAAAAAAGACTTTTAATACCCTCTTTCATATACTATGATTCCAACTTGAAATCTGAATATGGCCATTCTTGTGTTCAACCCCAGCCTGTGCAGCCACAGGGAGAAATGAAATTCAGTTCCTGACGCCTGCTTTATTAGGTTCAGAAGAGACGTCTGCCGGACCATCACCACAGACAGTTTGAATGTCCTATGCAAGACTCAAGCCCTACCGCCGCTATCCTTTGAGCTGTAATCAATCAACACTACAACTCACGCTCTTCAAATATCCATTTTACTTCGTAAGGTTGAAAAGGTAAAAGGTCAAAGCTGCCCATGGTCGAACGGCCGTATGGACATTGAACTATCTGCGGTTCACTGTGTCTATGGTACAGCGTGATGGAACGGGAAGCCAGTACCTATCCCTCCGTCGCCTTTAACTTTCCCTGAACCGAATCAGATACCTATTTATTCCTGGGTGGAGAGAGAGAGACGGTTTTCAAGCCGAAAAAATCCCCCATCACGTATAGTTCGAACTCAGACCGTCAGCTTCGCAGGTAAACACTTTGGCCATTTGATAACGGCTCCCTCTGTTGACAAAGAGCCCCTTTTTGAACAAAGGGCCCCTCTTTTGACCACAGGCTCGGGGAGATTGGATAATCATCTTTCCAGACGACGACAGATCTGGTAGCGGCCGACATGCTTTATATCCAAAAATAGAGTGAAGAATTGAAATTTACTCTGTGTGTGTGTGTGTGTGTGTGTGTGTGTGTGTGTGTGTGTGTGTGTGTGTGTGTGTGTGTGTGCACGCGCGCGCGCGCGCGCGAGAGAGAGAGAGAGAGAGAGAGAGAGAGAGAGAGAGAGAGAGAGCGAGTGTGTGTGTGCGAGTGTGTGTGTGTGTGTGTGTGTGTGTGTGTGTGTGTGTGTGTGTGCGTGCGTGCGTGTGTGCGTGTGTGTGTGTGTCTGCGTGTAAATCTGTACATGTGCACATGCGTGTGTATGCGAGTAGGGTCTTCCTGTGTGCGATTGTATATATGGTAATATTTGTCACTTGTCTATCTGCAGGAGATATATGAGAGAGAGAGAGAGCGAGAGATTGAGACAGTACAGGCTTCAAACTCATTTGTTTGTTGGCAGCTGGGGTATAAAACACGAACTGACGTCACTGATATCGTATGAGAACTTTTTTTTCCCAAAGTTAAACTTGTGATATGCTTAACCCAGAACAAAGAAACATTAGGCTTAATAACCCGGCCAATCATAAACAACATCAATAATCATAAGCGTTTTGAAGCGAGCTGAAATTAGGAAGCAATACGACAAAGAGAGAGCGCCCTAAGTGACAGACATGGGACAATGCAGAAGAGGTTTTGGTACGAGCAATGGACAATAAGACGAAAGCAGCTGGTATGACAAGAAACACGTGCTTGCTTCGGTGACTTTTAAATGTGCGCTTGTATCATGTCTGTACTTCGAACCAAAGGGAAGGATGACTTTAGCCATACAGTCAAAGGGCCGAGCAATGCGTTGTGTTACCCAGTTCACGCTGGTATTGATGTAATGACAGGGGGTACAAGAATAGAGATACCCCCAAAATGATGTCAACTGCTTATCTTACCACGGTGACCAGTGTGATGACGTCACCTACATAGCCCGCAGCGCCCTTTGAACTGTCTTCCAGAAGATCCAATAACAACACCAGACTGAGCAATGACAGAGTGGAACAGCAGAACTGAAACACACACAATGACAGAGTGGAGCACCAGAACACACACACACACACACACACACACACACACACGCACGCACGCACGCACACACACCGGTGTATTCACGTTTGTGCAGGTTTAATAAGTAACTGCTCGGGTGTGTGGACGTACAGTTGGGTGAAGATGAAGTGGTCGGTGTGCCAGTCAGTGCGCTGGTCAGCTCGTTACGTTTGCTACACATTAAATGTTGAATGATCTTTCCTGTTTGTGAATAACGATACTTCGCAAAATGAAATCATGTATCCACTGGTAACCTGTACAAGTCTGTGTCTTAAGTTCTTTCTTGACACTGAACAAGTCTTCGACTTGATGCCATTCAGACAGCTGACCTGATGTTTTGGCATTGTGCAGCTTAGCTTCTCGTCTTACTGGGAGCATTTCATCAGCCTTCTGGTACTAGGCAGCTCATTAACCTTTTGACACTGAGCAGCTCCTTAGCTTCTGACAATGCCAGTTCATCACGGATTGGGGACTATGGAGAAGTCACCAGATAGCTTACACTGAGCACGCCACCATTGTTGACAGTGTACTACTTAAATGAAAAGAATTCAACAGCATGCTGACACTTGGCAACTCACCAGCTTGACTGCATTCAGTAGTTTGCTGGATCAGCAACTCATCAGCTTGCTAGCATTAATCAACTCACCAGCTTGCTGCCATTTAGCAGGGAGAAGGGCAGGGGGTCCGTCCCGGAGGTGCCGGTGTGTGTAGTGTAGAGGCAGCAGGAAGTCAGGAGCCAGAAGACAGCACAGGGCGTCCACACCAACACTGTGTCTATGAAACACTGGGAGAACTGGGGCCATGAGCTGTGCACCAACTCTGACCCGTTCTGCAACACACACACACACACACACACACACACACACACACACACACACACACACACACACGCACACACGTACATAGGTTTCACATATAATTAACCCATTTACACACACACACACACACACACACACACACACGTACAAATGTTTCACATATAATCAACCCCGCGCGCGCGCGTACGAATGTTTCACATATAATTAACCCATCTATCTTTTGATTATTGTTATGTCTACGGTGATTGACAATCAAATGATATTAGCAAGCATTATGCTAACAAACGAACAAACAAAAAATAATGATAAAGAATAGCTATAGACTTTAACAAATCTATAGGAAGAAATAAACAACGCACATTTTTAAAACAAACGAACAAAACACTTTAACATATTGAATTTTTAAAAGTGGACTAACACAACGAACCGAAATACAAAAGCAGTCAGACTATTGTACAAGACTGAATACATTTCGCTGTGAGTTCCTGACTTTTAACTAGCCAACAAGAGACAACAAACGTTAATTATTATACAGAAATCTATATTATTATATAGAAATGGCAGGGTCTGGGGGTTTCCATGCCTCTGTTGATACTATTCAATAAACAAATACAGTCTCTTCGTGTTAAAAATTGTTTCCTTTGAAGGCTACCTCTCGCTTACTGTAGATGAATCTCTTTTTAGAACCGTTTCTCTCTCTCTCTCTCTCTCTCTCTCTCTCTGTGGGCACAGCTGTTATTGTGATTCTGATTTAGCTTGCAGTTTTCATTTGTTACATTGTATTCATGTACCCCTTCATAAGGGTCCAAGGTCCATGAATAAAATATCTGAATCTGAATCTCTCTCTCTCTCTCTCTCTCTCTCTCTCTCTGGGTGGTTAATGGAGGGGAGAGTGGGACAAGAAGTATGGAAGAAAGATAGTTGTACAGTGGATTCCGTTTCATTTTTGTCTGGGTACAAATCTATTCCATTCAATGTTCCATGCCTTCATTACTTCACACGAATGAAGAAACACGAAAATAGATATAAGAATCCGTAGGAAATGTAGTAAAACATAGAACAATGAGAAAACAGTGGACTAACAGCATTGCTAACTGTGACGTTTCATCTAGTGGGGACCGTAACAGGAGAGACACGTTGGTTCAAGTGTGCGTTCAATACGTTAAGGACAGCAATGGGGTGGTTGGAGAGATCTATTTCCCGCTCTCAAAATGTCGACTTTTTTTTTTTTTGTCAGTGGCATCGAATTCTGCTCGTGCTCAGTTACAATTGATTACACTTGATTAGTCTTGATTACACGATTCAGAAGGCGACAAACAATGACCGTTCCACCCATAAAAATTGAAACACGGGAAGAAAAACATGAACAGACGAACGCCCTGATGCGGAAGATGTGTCGTCTGCCAAACCTCCTAAATGTATTATTATCAGCCAATAGGATTGGATTCATTACTCCGATCCGGCCAATCCGAGCACAGCTTCGTACAGTGACGTCTGCATCCTCACCCGTGACACGTTTGCTGAATGGGGATAAACACGCACACTGAACATGTGACATTTTCTTCATTGAATGTGTTCATCAGTGGCATCGACCATTGCCCAAAGCAAGTGTGTGTGTGTGTGTGTGTGTGTGTGTGTGTGCGCGCGCGCGCGTGCGTGTGTGTGTGTGTGTGTGCGTGTGTGTGTGTGTGTGCAAGCGTGCGTGCGAGAGAGAAAGAGAGAACGCGTGTGTGATTTGTCTATTTGCTTTTTTTTTTTTTTTGGGGGGGGGGGGGGGGGGGGGGCAGGCAATGGTACATGGTGCGTGCTTAAGAAGAACGTTGTTTTGCGCGGTGTTTGTGTGATTATTTGTATTTTGGCAACACTGCAGTCTGTTACACTCCTCTCGTCATCATCTTACTAACAACTGCTTGACACCACACTCAAAGATGATTTGTTTTGGAAGCACAACGTTACATGAATACTTCACCAGTAGGTCTAAGATGAAAACAACGTTTCGTATTCTTAATTTATAAATATCTGACTCCCCAAATCAAGACGGTCAACACATTCCACGCTGTAAACTGCGGGGCCGGAAGTAAAATTTTCCCCGCATCTATTTCTACTTGAACAACTTTGTCCGGAAGTTCACTGTACCAGTGAAGCGTGTCTACGACGACCGGCTGTCCATCTGTCTACAGTCACTGGTTTAAACATTATCAGCGTCTGCACAAGTCGACGTGACCGGTGATAATACCACAAACGGTCATCTGGAAGATTATCGCTTCAGCCTTCATTAACAGTCTAAACATCGTTTCATGTTAACTGATGATATCGCCGGCTCCTACCCACTGGTGAACAAAACATTGGGTGCTTTTAGATGGAGTGGAATATTTTCTCAGTCAATAATCATACCGAGATTGATTTTATTTTTTGATGGGTGTTGCTCACGTTTGAAAAAAAAAAAAAGAACCGACAACAACATTGTAGATGTCTGTATCTTCTGGACCTAGCTGGCATTGGGACATAATATGGAAATGAGCATAAAATACATGCCGCCATATTGCTCAGTATCATACTGAAATGGATTTCCATAGCATAGTTTCATTGGCATTGTAAACAACAGTGTGTGTGTGTGTGTGTGTGTGTGTGTGTGTGTGTGTGTGTGTGTGTGTGTGTGTGTGTGTGTGTGCGTGCGCGCGCATACGTGTGTGTGTGTGTGTGTGTGTGTGTGTGTGTGTGTGTGAGAGAGAGAGAGAGAGAGAGAGAGAGAGAGAGAGTTGTATGATAGCCAATAACGTTTTGTTAGTAAGCATACAATCATAACAACACGCATAACTTACAAAGAACACTTCCCACAGAAGGCGTCGAAGCCAGTCAGTGTGTCAGAGCTGACGTTGTCCATGGTGTCTTGGTGCGGTGGTGCGGAGGAACGTGGTGTATTGTGGAGGCCTGGCTGTCCACTGATTAGATGTCTGGGTTCATCATCATTGCTGGTGAGTCATCTCAATGGCGGCCCTGAAAATAGTGTTCACATGTGTTCTCGCGGTTAGCGGAAGAAGAAAGAAAGTTTCCATCGGGAGTAAAGGGGGTGGAGGGGGGAAAGGAGGGGGTGGAGGAGGAGGGGGGAAACGGCAGCTTGAACCAACATCACTGCGGTATTCCATTTTATTTATAGGAGTTTGTGGGACAGGATGGAAATGAGATTTTACATTTTTGTAAAAGCGGGAGAGACGAAAAGGGGGAGGTAATTCACGTGAAAAGAAAGGGGGGGGGGGGGGGGGGAGCCCGAGCACCCACGCACACACACACTGTTTTAAACATCATGACAGTAGGAAGAAACTCTAGGAAGAGCTTGACAGCAAAAGGTCTTCAGAGACACCCCCGCCCCTCTCCCTCAAACAAGTGTTTCGGCCCTGAACTCCTTACACTCCAAGGAGGCCCGGCCGCGTCCAAGTAGTGGTGACTCTCAGATCCCTTTTACTACCAACGTTTTTTGTTTGTTTGTTTGTTTGGTTTTTTCCCTACCGTTGCCGAGATTCGAACCCGCAACTTTTGGATGGGTGGGCGTCTCAAAGCGTGTCTTTCTACACGGATATCTTACCCACTGCTATAGGGGAACTAAAACAAAAAAGACGTATTCATTAAATTAAAACAAACAAAGAAAAGAAACACGGCATGACAAAGACATACATGAAACGGGATAAAATAGACATGTCATCCACAAAAAAACAAAAAAACTTGGAGGCGAAGAAGAAATCCAGGTCTGCCGTAGACTTTTAGTCGTCTCAAGATCGATCGTGGTGACCGTTATGTCTTAGATCGATGTTCCACTTCGCGGAAAACTACACGTTATAAAATGTCACTGCAGGAAATTGAAGACGAAATTCAAACTGCGGTGAATGAAAACACCGGAATGTCCAACATCGAGTGCATGTCTTTGTGGCAATGTTTGACTTGGGGGGGGGGGGGGGGGTGGGGGTGGGGGGGCGGGGGGGAGGAAGGGAAAAGAAGGAGGATAGAAAAAAAGAAGAAAAAGAAGAAGAAAACCAGCCTTAGTCGGCAAATCGGTCTATGGCCAGGACTTATCTATTACAGCTCCTCCGTCTCCTCCTAACAGCTCGTTTACACTCAACGCCTACCTTGCTGCCGAAGTTGGAATGAAGATAAGTCGATCGCTTTCACGTTCACTTTCGTGGTCCGAGTGTCTATGTATTCTGGCCTGAAGAAGACTACGAGAGTCGAAAACGCGTCGGTCTTTTGGTCTTGGTGATTCGTTCGTCTTCGTTTTTATTGTACTCCCTCAGTTCTTAAAGAACAGGGCATTACTTTAGAATGGGAACGAAGAAATGCTGCTGTGTGTGTGTGTGAGTGTGTGTAGCTGTGGGCTGAGTGTGGTGTGTTGGGTGTGTCGTGTGATGTATGTGTCGGGGTCATGTAAATGGTGTTCACTCGCTCCAGACGCAATAACTGATGGGCGGATCTTTCTGAAAAATTTGTTTGGTGTGTTCATTCGGGATCAAGATGATGCCCGGACGTTTTAGTATCGATTACTCGTTACAGCGTTACCTAACGGCTGTATACGGCCTTGTATACGCTTTGTCATTCGTTTTATGGAATTTCTCAGAAAGTACTTGCCGTTCCTTTCTGAAAATGTTGTATAGATATGCTGCTTTATGGATCACAAAGTAATGCCGCCCAATGTTTTAGTTTACAGTTATAAACCGTTACACTAATCGGGCTGTTGTAATCGGCCTGGTATCCCGGTTTGTTCTGCTTATGGAATTCTCAGAACGTACTTGGCCGACCTTTATGAAATTTAGCATGGCTATGATTCATTCATGGGTCTCGGTTGATGCCTGACTGTGTTGAGTGTGCCCCGTTATAGCCGTTATCCTAACGGTTGTAAACGGGCTTTGTAACGTGTCTTTTCTTCTCTTTTGTGGAATATCTTCAGAACGGACTTGGCCAATGTTATAAGCGGTATGGTTGATTCTGGTGGACAAATCGGATCCTCTGTCCATATGTAAGTGAATTGGAATGCTGTGTATATGGACGTTAAAACAACCGTTAAAAAAACACCGTTATTCTGTCTGTTATTTCTTAGATCTAGGTGGATGTTAGTGGAAATTTGGTAAAGGAAAGTTATCCTCACACAAATGGCACTTTCGATATAGTGTTCCAATATGTGAACCGTTGTTACAAAACCGCTATTTCTTGCACATATGTCCAATGTGGAATGAAATTTGATAATTACACAGGCTTTAGCCAGTGAGGAGCTCTATAGAACTACCGGTTCAAAAAAGGCATATCGGTTAATATAACCGGTTTAAAGTTATTTTGCCGCTCTCCTTATTTTTTTATCTATTGGTGAGTTTTTAATGATTTTGTATTAGAAAGGTTCTATCACTACACAAATGGCTCATCCAGGGCAGTGTTTTCCAAAATCTGACCCGGTAAACAACCGTTATTCTTGACTATTGTCCGATTTTGGATGAAATCTTGGTAGTGTTCACTTGCTTTAGCTCCCAGTGAGGACTAAAATTTCCTGAATTTTCAAAATGTGCATTATCGGTTATATACACCGATTAAACGTTATTTGCGTTATTGTTTATTATATTGGTGGATTTTTAATGAAATTGTAGTATATAGAATAAGGTCTATCGACACTCACAAATGGCCACTTGCATGCAGTGTTTCAATTGTCTGACGTTTTAAAAAACGTTTAATTATTCTGACTGTCCACACTGTCACTTTTGCACACAGGCATCATGTACAGAAACATTTACTCCATACGCACACGCAATCTGTCCAATCAACAAAAGGCGCGCTCTACGCGAGTTTTTTCTTCTCCCCCCTCTTCTCTTCGGGACAAACACTTTTTACGAAATCACGTAAAGTCAATTTATAACAGTTTTTCATACATTGTATCTCTCTTTTCATTGAGGCAGGAAAAACGAATTCATTCTAAGAAAAGATTAGATAATGTCATGCGCGCCGTCACCTTTCAGTAGCCTATAAATCCCGACCAGGTAGGATTAAAATAATTCTTTCATCTCACTTGGATGCCTGATGCATGCATCAGAATTTATAAGACTCGATCCAGAGTGTCATGAATCCCCTGTCTCTCTAGCTGGGATCGCCACCTTGATTTCTCCCAGCCACTGGAGATTATGATTCCGATCTCCTCTTCACTGGAGTTCTCCTGTCACTAGAGATATAAGAAGAGTTCAAGCTCTCTCCCCTCGACTTCTCCTGTCCCTGGTGGATTACGAGTTCCGACTCCTCTTGGAGCTCTTTACTTGTCTTAGGGCTGTGAAACTACCGGTGTGTTCCCCACATCCTGGCCACTTCAACCACCCTCCGGGTTGAAAGGTGAAGGGGTAGGCCGAAGGGTAAAAGGTGAAGGGCCTCGGTAATGACCTGGTCAGCAACTGAGGACCTCAGCGTCCTGACTCAGGTTCGACGGCTCTAGGCCTTCTCCTGGGGCTCAAAACTGATTCTTTCCTCCCTCTCATAGTGAGTGCATACTCAGTGTTCACAACCCTGACCAGCTCTCTTACCGCAACCGTTTTAAACTATCTCTCAGGTGCGTGTCACTTTCACCCTCATATGACCACGTGTTCTTTCTTGACAATGAGTCATTCTCACCCAATTATTGGGGACGCCCGCTTACACTAGTCAAGCCACATAAATATTTTTCTTTTTAGTTGTGGTATGGGGATAATTTGATTCCAATATCACTAATCTACATATGAGGCGCGTCACTTCGCTTGTGATGTGAGGCTATCGTTCCCATGACACTCCCCATCTGAGGGTGAAACAAATTTTCTCAGAAAATTTTTGTTTTTAAAAGGATATCAACTTCACTTTAATAATACACATCTTCATAAGCCATGAATCTCAAAATGTGTATCCATCATGCACACTGATGTCACCAAATTAATAAGCGAACCGTATTAGATCAATCATCTTGATCCACATAAATAGCATATTTCAAACTCTTTCAGTCGTTCTTTAGAAAAGTAAATTTCATTTTCGATCAAACATCTCTCAAAATACAGTGCACAAATTTCATTGTTCAAAACAATTATGGGATATATTAACAATTTCAAAATTACAAATATTGGTTTGATAGATTAAGATGTGAAGCACATTTTTTCCCTTGATCTGTGTCTCACATTATATGTTTCAACATCATGATAATGAGAGTATATTTCTATAATGTAAATGTTTCTCATATAGAGACATAGTAACAAAATAAACAGTTTAAACATAGTTTTTCCCCACTTGTAATGTCTATAGTCTCATTGAAAAGTGAATACATTTGCCATTGTTGTCTAATTAACTTATGAATACACTATAGGTTGTGTCTCCTACTTGCCCAATCTAAAACATGTGGGTATATACTCATTCTTAAAGGAGTTTATTTTGCTCATCACACAGACATATAATTTCATGTCTTCACATGCAGTTTAGACATAAATAGTACATGATGATGTTTTCATTCTTTACGAACGGCTAAAGCAATGAATAGATATGTAGTACATCATACCATCCAAGTAGTTTTTGCTTGTTAAAATCTTATAGTCACTTCAAACAAGCAAATTAAGCATAAATACCACTTGATTTAAATAGTATGTACGCTTACAATGCCTGTCAAATGTGATCACACCGTATTCATATGAAAGATCAAAAAAAACAGGGATTAGTCTGTTTCCCTGAAGATAGTTACAGTTGTTCCATGACTACTCAGATGCACGTGACAATTAAATCTGCCATGACCAGTTTGTGTTCCAGGCAATGGCTTTCACATGTGTAACCTGGAATTCCTGCAATGCAAAGACCTCCTTAATAATCTGCTGTCTTAGTTTTTGACGATTGCAGAAAGTCAATGGCTGTGGTCAGTCTGTAACCGGAAACTTCTTCCAGTCAATGAACCGGGCGAACTTTCTCACATGCCCACATAGACAATAGCTCAAGCACTCCGCTCTCATTAGTGGAGCTATTTCTCTTTGTGTCTTTGTGCCGCCCCCCCCCCCCCACCCCCCCCCCTTGTCTTACTGGCGTATTGCACTGGATGTAACAAGCATTTTTTCCTCTTTGAATAACAGTACCGCTCCCATTCCTTTTGAATGGCATTTTTTTTCCGGGTTTATATCAATGAATAAGTCTTCTGAGAGGGACGGGGTAACGCAAGTAAGAACAGGAAATTGAGTTGAGGGTGTTCTGTTGCACACTCCAAAGCCGTCTGGCATGCTCATCAGACCACACAATACTTTGGTTCTGTCGTCCCTTTGTCAGTTCAGTCAAAGGGGCACGGCTGGGGACGCAATGTGGGGTTACATATCGTCTATAGTAAGACAACATCCGATGAGTGACCTGATCGGTTTTCTTTGTAGTGGGTTTAAGTTAAGATGAAATCTTTGCCACTTTCTTTCCCGTCTGGGCATCATTTTTTCCGACTGAAAATGTGTGACACAAAAACTCGAGTGTTTTGTTTGCTAAACGGCACGATTTTGGTGTATGGTCTCGCAGTCAAACCAAACTCCGGACGTCTGGAAATAAACCGCCTCGTAAGTTAGAAAGGAGGTCACTCCATGACTTTGCAGCCAACAAAATATACGTACAAAAAAACCTGACTGCACCCAACGTCTTGGAGTTTCAGGGCTCGCATCATCTCGTAGCAAAAGATGTGGGGCATTTTGCATAACCGAAAACAATGGCATTGTTCGCTCCATTGGAATAGTACCGCAAAAGGTGTTTGAAATGCTGTCTTTGCCTTGTGCTGCTACAGCATGTGCGAAATTCTGCCCAGTTATCTCCTTTTAGGTCAAGTCTACCTTTCACAAGAATTAATTGACGTGCTTCCTGAGAAGCTGACGACGATAGTTCTTCAATGTTGGGATAGGCTCGGCAGATCGAACACAGTGATCTTATTTCGTTTCCTGTTGAATTCGATGCAGAATACGCATCGAACCATTCAGGTTTGCTCCACCAATACAACTGGTGTGAGGCTGTATGAGTTGGTGTAGCGAAGGTTCTATGACCTTTAAATCCAGATTACTTTGATTTCTCTCATCGACAACCTCCTGTTTTTTGCATAAATTGCGGAGGGGACTTATTGGTCTGGTTCGCATGTGTATTTCAGTAGTTAATCTGGAATACTATTGGGGTTCATTTACCAGTGACTGTAACCTGGGGTATCTGTCACCATCCTGAAGAAGTCCTTGCAACAAAATGTCTTTGAAGGCTGATCTGTTTGACTTGCGACGCACAATCATTCGACGAACCATCATCATCATAGGTTTGCCTTGATGACAGAGAGGAGAAGGGGTACAACTCATTGCATCTGGTAGATGTTAACATCCTGACATTTGCTGTTTTTACCAACCTTTGATCTGGACCTGTACTGTTTACATTGGGTCCAAAATCATACACGGTAATATCTGTCATGTTGACATCAGGGGTTTTGACATAGGACATATCATTCAATCCTGACGGTTGATGGCAACGTTTGTACGTTCAATTACTTCGTTAACTTGTTCGCACATGGCAGTATGTCCTTCTCAGTGTTTGCCATTTTGATAGTATAGATTAACTGCAGAAGTTGTTTTTCGACCACTGTACAGGACCCGTCCCACATAACACGAGCTTGTTATGTTCATCAGTGAGTAGTATACAAGGATCTTATCCCCTTACACTGATGGCACGGCCTTTGCTTTTTCTGTCTGCAAATGAACCTTCGGGCTACACTTCTGTTTTTCTATCAGCGGACTGTGAGCAAGCTCACATGCATCCTTTCAAACGAGTATGGGCTATGTTCATTAACGTATTTCGTTAAACAATTTTACTGTCAGGTAGTGTCTCGGCTTTTTGTCCATTGTGTCATCAGTAAATCAAAGGTCCCTTGGTGATGTGTCCGAATAGAAGCTCGAATGGTGAGAAACCCAGCGTTTCGTTCGGCATTTCCCGGTATGCGAAAAGCAAAGCGGTATGATACGATCCCTATTCATGGGCGTTCCTGCCTTGCTTACCTTTCTCACCATGGACTTTAACGTTCATTGAACGTTCAACCATGCCATGCGATTGGGGATGATAATTGCGTGCGTGGTAGAAATGGAAGAAGATTGAACAACAAGTCTGTAAAGTTCTCTCATGAGATCGGCCATGAATTGCGTTCCACAAATCCGAGAGAATTTCGTCCGGAAGGACCCACTTCTGATGGAAAAAATCGCAAGTAGGGCTTCAGCGACAGACTACTGTATCAAATTTCTTATCTCAGTGGTAATCGCTTCTGGATACCTTGTCGCTGTATCACAAAGTTAAGCATATAGCGATAATCGGAAGATGACAGTGGTAAGGTCCCAACAAGAGAACAATAGCCACCTTCCGAAAATGGTACGGAAATGGAGGCCATTTTGGGTGCAAAGGGTGCACATTGGAGCGACCTTTTCTGCGATGTCGTTTTGGCTCAGATTTCACATGACGCCGGCGTAATTTCTGTAACTTCCGTTGTGACACTGGCAATAAAAGAGTCAAGAACTCTCCTTTAATGTTCTTTGGATCACAGTGACATAGCGAACAATATGCCATCATGAGCTCGTGTGTAGTACTGTTTCTTCTAGTGGTTTTGGGGAACCACATCTTGTTTGTTGTCCCTGTCCAGGTACACACCTGTTAGGAGAATGTCAGAGTCCTTATAGTTATGTTACGTTGGTTTGTCCGTTGGTATGTCCAGTGGACAGTCTGTTTAGCAGCAGAAAGTATTGTGGTCCCAGCGTCTCGTCTTTTCCTTGATTTTCTTTTAGGAGTTCATCAGGGGTACTATGGGAGTCATTCCAGTGTTTTGAGTACCTTTTAGCGCTTATGTTTAGCCTATTCTCCGGCTCTATGAGTCTGATATGGTACTCACAAGACAAGGAACGAACGATCCTCCAGAGCATCCATCATGGTATCTCTGTAGCGACACCTGGCTCAATTGCCCAAGATCAAGTCGCTGGACTGGTTATCGTACAACAGGCGGTAAGAAAATCCGGAAGTAGTACGGTGTATCGGACCGACATTTTTTTTTCGCGCAGCGGGAAACGTTTCGATCTCTGCCTCCAAAACGACCTACACTTTTGGACAGTGTTGAGATACTGGTTTTGATAGTCACGAAGATTTTGCTGTTACACCTGCGGTCGTGGTGCACCCAGTGTCGTCGCAAAACCGAAGCGCATAAGTCCGTGATGTCCGTTTTTCTAACACCAGTCCATCAACCGATGAGTCTGGTGCCAAAACTAGCCTTCTTCAACAAATGCTCTGTGAGAGAATAATGCGGATTTTGAATCATTGGTTTGAAAGGGGCAATTCTTTTTGAAATGGAACTTACCCTCTATCAAGAAGACACATCGCATTGTCTGTTCGGCCGCTGACTGCTTTTGTGAATTCTGTTTTGTCCACGAAGTGGCCCAAACGGTCTAGCGCGTGGTCGTGGGCCAGCGACTTCGGAAACGTTTGCTGAGGAGCAAGGGTTTTCCGGCGTGGGTGAGTACGGAGTACTGACGAACTGTCACTCCGAAACCGCGGCCAAAAGATCCCTGTTCCGTTCCTAGGATAGGTATATCTTGAGGTATCCCAGAAATGACCCCACGCTTCCTTTCTCTGTAAGATTTCCCGGGTCCCGATGGGATAGTTACAAGACGCTATGAGATCCAAATGATGGAATATTATCCTTTCCTAGCCAAGCCCTTGTCTGGTGAGCGATTGTTTTTAAGAAATACTGATCAGCCATTGACACATTTCCTCAACGCTTTCAAATTCCTTTCTTGTATGGAAAGTGGCATGAGTTTGTATCACGCCCTCTGGAAAAGTGTTCTCTTAGAAGGAGATCTCGCAGTGATTGAAAAAGTTTTGTTCGTTTTTTGATGAATCGCGTCCATCGATCTAAAACAATGGACTCATACGAATTAGAAAACGACGGACAATGATTCTCCTTTGTCAGGGCGCACTAGAACCGGAAACGTTCGCGAAAAACGATCGAGACATTGATATTCTTTGGGAGTTCTTCTTTAACTGATCCAGTTTAAATTTTTGGTTTCGCCGCGAGTCGTTGTGGTACAGTGTGATCACGCGCTAGACCTTAAACAACGAGCAATATACATTGTCCACTTTTCCTTTTGGCAACCACAGAAGGACGTTTGCTGTGACTTCCACATCGAAAGAAAGCTATCGATATCATCCGTTTTTCTCGAAGGCTGGTAACTTTGGATATTATGCCGTTTTGGTTTGAAGGTGCGCTTGCGGAACCGACTGGTGGAGCTGGTGGAGGTTCTCTCGAGGCCGTGTAATCTTTTAATTTTGAGGCATCAGTCTCTGTTTTTAGTTCCTTTGCAGTTCTTAACTGCTCTCTAACTTAATTGACGTTCTTCAGCTTCCGACTTCCCTCTGTAGTCTTTTTTCTTCAGCTTCCTTCTGTAGTCTCTATTTTCTTCAGCTTCCTCTGTAGTCTTTTTTCTTCAATTTCAGATTCCCTCTGGTAGTCTCTTTTCTTCTAGATTTCGGCTTCCCTCTGTTGTTTTTTTTTTCTTCAGCTTCCCTCTTGTTAGTCTATTTTCTTCAAGTTCCTCTGTAGTCTTTTTTCTTCAACTTCAATTTCCCTCTGTAGTCTATTTGTCGTTCTCTTCTTAGCCATGATCTGCCCTATTCTATGCATTGTTGTACATAGTTAGTAAGTTTTTTCTCCTTCAAAACCCAAGCGTTCCGCTTGTTGAACATATTTATCAACATATCCAATGAACGAGATGAACCGTCAACAGATTATAGACACAAAACATTCTAAAGTATGAATAAAAAAATTAATGGCGATATATGATGGTGTTGTATATGTTTCATCCACAAAGTTAGTGTAATAGATACAAATAAAGAATTCAATTTCCTAGTTGTGTACAACAGATAAATAGCTTTACTAAAACTAGGTAAGATATGAACACAAGGAAGTATTTTTCCAGTAGTATTTTGTTTCGAAAACAGGTATCAATTTGTAATTTAAAAAATATGAGTTCATGCTCAATCTGTTTTCCCTAAGAAAGGAAACATCACACCAATAAAAGTTTTCCTGAAAATAAATTCTTTATAAGTGTAGTTCTTAAATGTTCTTGTGACGTCTTTCTTACTTAATTTCAATGAATGTACAAACAGATGTATCGCCGTATACAGAAAATGATTTTAAGACTTACAATATACAACTGGAAAGCACAAACAATTAAAAAGAGGGGAAGAAACACACTCTAGCAGAAAGCCTACCTAAAGATGAAAATGTAGAGAGAATACTAGATAGGAGTCTTAATGCGCAGGGGTAGGTCTAAGAGGTTTTGAAAAGGGGGTTGTGTTATGTTAGATGAAAAGGATGTAAGGAGTTCACAGGATCGGGTAAATAGTTAAGAAGAAATTGTGCAAAGAAAAGCAAAAGAAAAGGCTCAGGACAGCACCCGCTTAGTGGTCGCTGCTCTCCCGTGATGAAACTGAGACGGGAAAAAACAAATCATGCACATATCAGACACCAATACAGTAATACTACAAATGATTTAAACAATCAATAAATGCACATCACCCTCTCAAGAGCAAAGAAAATATCTCACATACACCAAAAGAAAAAACAGAAAAATTTTATTAGGAGGAGTCTTCCCCGCACGTGTCAAACCGTCTGTCCTGTGAAGGAGACAAGGTCGGTTCAAACTTCTGGGAAGGGAGAGGGCGATACTTGAAATGTAAAACGATAGAACAGAGAGAAAAAAAGTAACAAAATTACACCTATGATAAGGCGATCACGGCTGCTCCACTCTTGAACTAACCGCTTCTAAGTAGCGAGAAGCGGTGGGGCTCAACCGATCGGGGAAAAGGACAGAAATAAGGAATCAACAAACAAACGAAAAACATCTAGCAAAACTCAAGAGCAGAAAATAAGAGAGAGTCCTCACTCGCTACTGAAATAAACTCTCTGCAACAGACTACATAAACAGAAAAAAGAAACAAAATAAAAACATTAAATGCAGAAATATCCAATAAATAATTAAATCTTTTCTCTTTTATTTTTCCTTTCCCTCAAACCCCTGTGGGTACAAATCAAAATCTTTTTTTTTTTTTTTCCTTCCCTCAAACCCTTGAGGGTGCAAATCAATATTGTCCGATTTGATGAATTTGGTTTTGTACACAGGCTTTAGCCCATTATAGTGAGACTCTAAAATACCAGTTTCAAAAGTGACATCGGTTATATACGTTTTAAAAACCGCGTTATTTCCCCACCTTTATTTCTTAACTCATAAAGCACATGGCTGTTAGGCTTTTATAAGCGGGTGTTTGGAAAAACTGGAGAGTACGGTTATAGAGCTTCGCCATCTTGTTTTTTTTTTTTTTTTGGGCGGTGCGCTATCCACTAGCATTTAAAATTTACTATGGAAGCTTGAAGACGAGACTGGTCATTGCCCCACACTGGGGTCTGACATCCGCATTGGCGGATTTTCATCAGCAGTCGACACGATCGATGTGGGGTTCTCTCCTCTTCAGCGCCCTCCCCCCCCCCCCTCTCTCTCTCTCTCTCTCTCTCTCATCTCTCTCTCTCCAACGCACCTGCTTTCCTATTAATTAACTCTGTTTAATTGTTCGATGCACTCCCTAGGCTTACTGCTGCAATGCTGGCCAAATAGATTGTTTGACGTACGCAGTTGTATTGCAGATCTTGACCTGAAATTATCTTGTGTATCCACTCTCTCTCTCTCTTCTCTCTCTTCTCTCTATCTCCTGTGTTCACGCACGCACGCACGCACACACACACACACACACACACACACACACACCCTCACGACACGGAAGTAAAAGGTACATTCAATCTAGCTGAAAACAATGCAGTGTTAGCAATCGCGGTACTTTGGAATGTTTCCGTTTAAACACTCCCACGTCGAACAAGTGCAAGCTTAAGCCCGGGTCCACTGCTGACTCGGATGCAAAGAGGATGTAGAAACCGTAAAAAATATCCTTGCCATCCGTTGGAAAAACGCTATGCATCCGTTGTTGTACTGTCAGCGAATTGCATACGTTTTTCTACGCTCTATCATCCGAGCAATCCGTCCACTGTGATTTCATCGCGCACAAAGTTTTGGAGCTGCACTAAACTTTTGTAGAACGGATGAACTTTGCTGCCGATGTACGATGTCAATCCGACGACATATACGGAGCAACAAACGTTCTATGTCCGTTATCATCGTTTTAAACGTCGCTGTTTTCCTCTCTGCATCTCTGGGCATCCTCGCAACTCGCACATCCTCGCTGCAGCTGGAGAAAAGGAAAGAGGGCGGAAAAGATAAGTTTGTACTGGAACGTTCTATAACCGTTTGTTTGCACGGAAATAGAAAGGATTTTGTAAGCGTATGCTATCTCGTATATTAAGTATTAAAAACGGAACAAGCGTTTGTATCTGGGGATGTATCTGTATTATTTAGGTTGTCTGGAGTATGTTGAGAGTATGTAGAAGGACACCAAGCAGACAACCGATATTTTTATAAAAAAGGGAGAGAAAATCATTGGATCTCAGATATGAGTCGCGAATGTAGCCGTGGCTGTACAGACTTCAGCAACCCTTGATCTTGGTCTTCAACATCATCAATGTGTTCTCCATCATGGATGATCAAATAGTCCATATGATAGCTGCACTCATTCAACAGCAGTAACCACAAACCTGATTCAGACTGATCAAGTTTTTGACAGAAGGAGAAGAGGAGACGTGGCAAGAGCTGTGATGGGTATCCGAGGATGGATCGTGGGAGAGCTGGAGTGTAAGGACTGTAGACCAGTTGATGGTGGAGCTGAGGAAATGAAGATCCACGTGCATGTTGCCCTCACTTCATGAGGGATGCCACCAGCCATCGTTGACGAACATGTAGAGCGTCTGAGACCCAGGTGGACAAGCCTCGCACTCAACTTCCGTCCAATTCTAGCCCTGGACTCTGAAGGTGGGGCACTGACTCTGCGGCACCTAGCCTCGGAACCAACATACAAGACAAAACATTGCGGTATGCATGGAGGGTGCCAGACAACAGCATTCAGCAAAGTGTCGTGTCAGGAAGGTAGTAGAGGCCATCGTTGAAGAATACGTGGACGAGCTCCACAGGTGCCCCACCAGACCGAACTGTAAAGGCTGTGGAGGACAAACTTGCAGGAAGTTGGTATCAGTGGGGGAACTTTCACTCACCGTTGGAGCCACAGATGCGGAAGCACGGTGGCCTGCCAAAGCTCAGGCCGACCAGGTGGGCCACTTTATTTACAAACTACCAGGGCTTCTTTCAGATCATTCTCTTTTGCCAATGGTTGATAGTGACTACTCAAGTTATCTACTCGATGCTTCAGGCACGGGTTCGCTTCAGATGCAGATATACAGACGCAAGTGACCTCAAGGATGGGCTGGAATGCAAACTCTCATGTATGAGTTTTCCAGTGTCCAGACCCCTTCCCAATGATGACACAAGACGTGCCTACTTTCATCGTTGGTGATGACGCGTGTCTGTCCCTCGAAACCTACCTCTTGAAGGCCGTTTTACAGTTCTAAGATACCTCACCCGTGAGAAGAGGGGGGAAGGATCTTCAACTACAGGCTGTCCAGGGCAGGACGGGTGGTGGAGAAACGCCTTCGGTGAGCTTGTTCAGGGCTTCAGTGGGCTTGTTAGCATCAGGGCCTTTTCAGGGCTTGTCGAGGGGCCTTCATGGGCTTCAGCAGGGCCTTAGGGGCTTGGAACATCAGGGCCCTGCTGGTCCACCACAACACCAGCGCTTCACCATCAGAGCCAGTGTCTGGGGGTGGGTGGTGGGTCTGCCCTCACCTTGCAGGGCTTGAACGAGTTGGTACGGAATTCCTTTTCTTGCCTAGCTGACGCATGGTTTTGACACAAGATGTAGTAGAATGTATCGATGCAGGCATCTTCAATAACGCGATGGAGTACAGATGTTGTCGATGAAGTGCCAAACAGTCTTTCCGCTATTTGTTATGCTGTCTGCGGGCGTGCTTCATCCCTTTATATCGCGGGCACACGCAATTTATACCCCGCAGGCGCAAGAACGGTTTGATCCTGTTTATACATTCCGCGCCGGCATCCCCTTTTTGTGTCCGTGGAGGCGTACGTGATGCATCGCTTCATCCGTGTATGCATCGCTCTTTCCGACTATGTCGATCCGCGACTTTTGCAATGTATCCCGCTCAGTAAACCTTCGGAGCTGTGATCCCATTCCATTTCCGCTTTCATCCGCATAGGCTTCCGATGAACATCCGTTTAAATCCCGCTACATAATACCCACGTCCGTTCTGTTCCGTTCTGTTTTGCAAATTTTCACCAGTTTTGTCCATTTCTGGAGCGGATGAAAAACGGATGGAAGCCAACCCCGAAAAATGTGCTCGATCGCTGTGTCCCTGTTTGCATACGTTATGTGTCCAATGGCCAGTGGGGGATCCGGGCCTTTACATTTACAGCTTCTACGTAAAGACTTTCACTTATTCCAACAGCTGAGGTTTTGTGGTAAACGATTTCGCTTATTTCTCAATGGACCAGTGGAGCTCCCTAACAGAAGTTCGTTGTTTGCACTTTTTGTACTCCCAGTTCTTAAAGAACAGGGAGTCACTTTAGAATGGGAACGTGAATTGCCTGTGTTGTGTGTGTGTGTGTGTGGGTGTGTGTGTGATGTGTGTGTGTGTGTGTGTGTGTGTGTCTGTCTGTCTGTCGGTCTGTCTGTGGTGTGTCCGTTGGTCAAAATATGTTCCACTCGCTCAGTACAAAAATACTGGGCCGATCTTTCTGAAAATTGGTATGTATGTTCATTATGGGTAAAGATGATGCCCGATGTTTCGTTTACTGTTACAGCCGTTACGAACGGCTGTTATCGGCCTGTAACGCTTTTTCATCTCATGGACATATCTTTGTGAAAATTAGCAAGTATGTTCATTATGGGTCGCGGATGATGCCCGAATGTTTTAATTTACCCCGTTACAGCCGTTATAACGGCTGTAACAGCCTGTTAAGCGGTTTTTCTTCTTTATAGAATATCTAAAAAGTACTTGGCCAATCTTTCTGAAAAATTGTAGGTGTATGTTCGTATGGGTCGCGGATATGATGCCCGATGTTGTAGTTTACGTTACATGCCGTTATACTAACGGCTGTAACGCCTTTTCTTCTTTATGGGAATATCTCAGAAAGTACTTGGAACGCTCTTTGTGAAAATTAGCAGGTATGTTCAGTATGGGTCCCGGGTGTGCCCGATGTTTAGTTTATCCCATTATAGCCGTTACTACGGCTTGTAACAGCCAGTAACGTTTTTTTCTGCTTTATAGTGTATCCGGAATAAAATGTACTGGGCCGCGAAGCTTTCTGAAAATTTGTAGCGTTATGTTTCACAATGGGGTGTACGGATGCGGCCCGATGTTTTAGTTACCGTTACAGCGTTACTAACGGCCCATCATGGTTTTTTTTTATGGCAAATTCTCAGAATGTCTTGGCCGATCTTTCTGAAATTTGTAAGTATGATACATTTTAGATCACGACGAGGGCGATGTTTACCGAATAGCCTTATTACTAAACGTTACACCAGCCCAAGACGGTTTTTCCTCTTATGGAATATCTCACGCGTATTCAGGATAAACTGGGAGTACGTTTATATGCTTTGCATCTTTGTTTTCTTTTTGAGTTCTGTGTGTTTCGGCGAGCGTTGCAACGCCACTGACTCCAAGACTGTGATTTTGTCTGTGTATGTAATGACTCCCCACACACACACACACACACACACACAAACACACAAACACACACACACACCACCTCTCTCTCTCTCTCTCTCTCTCTCTCTTCGTCTGAAAGTATTAGTTGGACAACACTTGACTTATATGAGGTGCAATGGCCTACACATGATTAAACTGGCGTTTATCCGTATCAGTATCGCCTGAATGTATGGGGCCATTCAAAAGGCTGAAAACATCACGGTGTTGAGTGCACACACCACAAACCTTGTTTTTATTTACGCGAGAAGAAAAGAAATCAATGTTAGAGAAGGTTCAGTCATATGCTCTCTCTCTCTCTCTCTCTCTACTCTCTCTCTCACTGTCTCTCTCTCTCTCTTCTCTCTCTTCTGCGGAAACGAGCCAGTTGTCCACTACGAAAACACGTGAGATGAATGCTTTCGATAGTGTGCTAGATTGCATCGGTGTTTTGTGGTCGAAGCGTGACAACGCATCGATAAGTCGTCAGTGATTCTAGGCCTCTCAAATAACATGATGATTGCGGTGGAACCATTGCATATCGAGTCAAGACGTTTTGAAGAATTATAAACCAAAACAAACATAACAAAAACGCGCCAAAAATTGCATGGGAAAACCTGAGATGAAGTTTAATACGGGTATTAACGTCAGATTTTTTTATTTTTTTTGTTTTTTTAGCTTGTCCCGTCTTCTGTGTAACCTCAGTGGCATTGCACCCACGCCGCTCATTCCTGACCCTCCGTACACAAGCCACAGCCGGTCCCGTCGCTGCCCCTGCTCGGCAATCCAACAGGGAAACAGTCGTAATATATAGTCGACTCGTCAAGAATGCAACACGAGAGCGAGGAGACACTTGCACTGCCGCTGAGTCCTTTGATGGTTAATGTTCCAGTGGTACCTGTTCTGATCCAAGACAGACGCAGGAACCACCACTAGTTCCCCCTAACTGACGAGCAATAATTGCTTTGGTCGGGAGCAGGACGTGAGTTGAGTTCTTCTCCGGAGGGGCCGCCACACGTCTGTCCTAACAACATGCCCCGATGAAATCTGCGATACGGTGACCCCCGAAAGATTAAAGCAAGGCTTCGACGTAAGAGGACATCGTAGAGAGCGAGGTCACCGTAGGTGCAGGGCAAGAAGGGACACAGAATTTGAAACTTTGTTTTATATGCTGATCGATGTGAATAGGGAGTGGACTGGATGGTGCTAGGGATTTCCCTTCATTGATTTGAAGGACTGTACAAACAGGGCCGTTCTCCACGCTTACTTTACACTATAGCCTGGCGTTTGCCCCGGCCCGAAGAGATACAGTGACAACCTTGCAGTGCTGGGCAGAAATTTGTGGAAACATCGACACTCTCAGAAGACGCTCCATGAGTGATATGAAACCCGACTGCTGTGGTCCCAGTCTTCCCAACTGAGCTCATAGCGCAAACTCAACTCGGGTGGAGCAGATCGGGGCAGAAAAATGTGAACATTGTCTCTGGAGTGGAATCGAGCCGACGGACCTCCCAGCCGGGATGTCGCGCGCTAACCACTTCGCCACGGCAGCTGTCAGAAATCGACCATTTAATCAACAGAAATGTCGCACACTCCCCCAAAAGTATGTTTTTGTAGAAACAATACCACTGACATAAAAATAATTTAGTTGCAAATGAACCCAGACCTTTGTCTACAAAGTGGAACCAGAGTTCGATAAGTAACACTGCTCATATTGACGGTAGGCACTTAACTAAAAAAAATCAAGCCGCCGCTGTCTTCATACCTGTGACAACGAAATGTGGTGCAGATCTTGCGGCTAGCAGCCAACAGCACAACGACAGCATCACACTGATAGATAGACGCCTGAACGCCTATGTCTGACGGCCCACAATTCATCGCTTCTGACGTCACGGCGCACAGCGTGTCAGGTCTCAATTTCCTACGGGTAAGTCTCAAGTATGCCTATAAAGTAGCGATCGGTGTATGGATTAGCCACGGTCAGCATCAGGCGCTGGCTTACAGCTTCTATTCTTCGAGTTACTGGTGGAAAAACTGGAAATAGAAGTGGTAGGCAGAGCGGTGGCGGACAGAGTGAGCGAGAGTGGAAGAGGGGGGGGGGGCGGGAGGGGGGTGGGAGTAAGGCAGATCGGAGGAGAAATCGTGTTAACTTTATATGTGGCCAGAATCTGCACGTCTCACTTTGCGTCCTGACACCTGTCGGTATATGTGTTGCGCATGCTCTGTCTCATCTTCTCTCTCTCTCTCTCTCTCTCTCTCTCTCTCTTCTCATGTCTCTCTCTCTCTCTCTCTCTGTCTCTCGCTCTCTCTCTCTCTCTCTCTCTCTCAACCATGTGATGTCGGGGTGTGAGTGTGTGTGTTGTGTGCGCGCGCGCGCGTGTCGTGCGTGCGTGCGTGCGTGAGTTGCAGGTATATGTGTGTGGGTGCGATGGCACGGGACGTGTGTGTGTGTGTGTGTGGTGTGTGTTGTGTGTGTGTGTGTGTGTGTGTGGTAAGAGAAGTGATTGAGAGGGGGGGGGGGGAGCGTGAGAGAGCATGAAATGAACTTTAATGTGAAGTACAGAGTTACTGATTTGAATGAACTGTGCCATACTCCTATCCGATCGTATTTATCTGCTGTGACATCATGCTCCACGTTCCAAATTGCGAGCACTTAACCCATGACACTGTGCCCTGTATTCTCTCGGGATCATCATGTCCTAGTATCTCGCTGCACGTCGGTTGGGTCTTGCTGCTTTCCAATATTCGTTTCGATTCCCACTTCTGCCCCTCCCCCCATCCTCTTCTCT
The DNA here is from genome assembly GCA_018398815.1 of Conus ventricosus. Classification (NCBI taxonomy): domain Eukaryota; kingdom Metazoa; phylum Mollusca; class Gastropoda; order Neogastropoda; family Conidae; genus Conus; species Conus ventricosus. The sequence goes on from CM031620.1 coordinate 37,823,308, forward strand.
CTTTCAGTCTGTCCCAGTTATCATCGCATCACACATTGTATCCAAACAAAAACAGGTATGGTTCTTCCTCCCTAATTTCTTTCTTTTGCCCCCCCCCCCCCACCCACCCCCCTTCATTGCGCTTCTTTCCAAGCTCCGCAATGATAAAGTATTAAACCATTGTGTTGTAATGTGTCTTCCTCAAAACACACAGGCAGGAGGACGTCAGTTGCCTTCTCTCTGCTCGTGATCCGTTGGCCTACCCCCCCACCACGCCAGCAAGTGGCTTTATACTACACTGCAATCCCGCCGGCAGGTCTGACGTTAGGATGCGTACACGCAAACACACTCACACCACACACACACACACATCTACCACACACACACACACCACACACACACATTAGAACTAAACTCAGTATCTCAATTGACAATAACAGTCAAACTCCCATTTCGCCGTCCGCGTACTCATACACGCACATCGTGAACACACACACACACACCACACACCACACACGCACGCACGCACGCACGCACGCACGACGCACGCACGCACTCACAACACACACAACCACACACACACGCAGGATGCGCCACTTTCCGTAAAAAAATTTCCAGGGAGGGTGGGGTAGGGGGGTTGGGTGGTAGTTGGCAGATTGTTGGGGGCGGGTTGGGGTGGAGGGTATTAGTCTATCACTTTGGGGTGGGAGGATATTGTTGGGACTGGGTTTGGGGGTTAGAGGGTAATCTACACTTGTGACCGTAAATTTAGCGGCTGGGGACCGTGACGAAGATCATCTCTGTTTGCGGTTCTGTCATCACCAGCACAGTGCATCTAAAGGGGCCGAAAGGGACAGCTCACTAGTGAGCGAACTGCATTCACATACAGTCTGAGTGTGTCTGCGTCCCTCACCCAGCATGTGTGAGACATGTTGACGTCACCGACAAGTCATTCATGTCGCTTGAGCAATGACTGACGTCAAAATGACGGAAAAGCCACGTTCAGGAATCTGAAAGAATTTCAGGAGCAGGATAAAACAGTCTGTTCCTTGATTTGTTCTATTGTACTCCCAGTTGTATATAGAACAGGGAGATGTACTTAGATGGGAGGCAACGAAGAAAGAAATGCTTGTGTGTGTCGTGTTGTGTGTGTGTGGGTGTGTGTGTGTGTGTGGTGATGGTGTGTGTGTGGGTGTGCGGTGTGTGTGTAGGTGTGTGTGTGTGTGTGTGTGTGTGGTGTGTGTGTGTGTGTGTGTGTGTGTGTCTGTGTGTGTGTCTGTGTGTGTGTGTCTGTGTGTGTGTCTGTGTGTCCGTGGTCAAAATGTGTTCCACTCGCTCCAGACAAAACTCTGGGCCAATCTTTCTGAAAATTTGTAGGTATGTTCATTATGGGCCACGGATGATGCCCCATGTTTTAGTTTACCGCTATAGCCGTTACTAACGGCTGTAACAGCCTGTAACGGTTTTTCTTCTTTACGGAATATCTCAGAAAGTACTTGGTCGATCTTTGTAAAAATGAGCAGTTACGTTCATTATGGGTTACGGATGATGCCCGACGTTTTAGTTTACCTCGTTATAGCCGTTACTAACGGCTGTAACGGCCTGTAACGGTTTTTCTTCTTTATGGAATATCTCAGAAAGTACTTGGCCGATTTTCTAAAAAATTGTAGGTATGTTCATTATGGGTCACGAATAATGCCCAATGTTTTAGTTTACCGTTATAACCGTTACTAACGGCTGTAACGGCCTGTAACGGTTTTCTTCTTTATGGAATATCTCAGAAACTACTTGGCCGACCTTTATGAAAATTAGCAGGTATGTTCATTATGGGTCATGGATGATGCCTGATGTTTTTAGTTTGCCCCGTTATAGCCGTTACTGACGGCTGTAACGGCCTGTAACGGTTTTCTCTTCTTTACGGAATATCTCAGAAAGTACTTGGCCGATTTATAACGGTTTGGATGATCTTGTGACAAAATCGGAGCCTCTGTCCATATGTAAGTGATGTAATGCTGAAAATGGATTAAACAACCGTTAAAAACCGTTATTCTGCCGTTATTTCTTATATATAGGTGGATTTTAATGAAATTTGGTATATAGAAAGGTTATCACACACAAATGGCATTTCTGTATAGTGTTTCAAAATTTGACCGTTAAAACCGTTATTCTTGACATGTTGTCCGATTTGGATGATATTTGGTATGTACACAGGCTTTAGCCAGTGAGGACTAAAATACCGGTTTCAAAAGTGTACATCGGTTATATAAGCGTTAAAACCCTTATTTTGCCGTTATTTTTTTATATTATTAGTGGGTTTTAATGAAATTTTGTATATAGAAAGGTCATCACCACACATGGCACTTCCATGTAGTGTTTCAAAATCTGACCGTTTAAAAACGTATCTTGAATATTGTCGATTTGATGAAATTTGGCTTTGTTTTC
>CM031620.1:37826728-37851728 GCA_018398815.1 Conus ventricosus
ATGCTCTTATAATAATACTCTGTTTAGTAGTTATGTCTTCTGATTGTATGTGGTGTTTGGGTTTTTTTGGGGGGAGGGGATGTTGATTGAGTTCAATTAACTTTGGTTATAAGTTTGTTGTTTCAAAAATACCTGAGCCAATGATTAATCAGTCATTGCAGTCTAAGTGCCAACAGATAAAACCTGATGAAAAGCAGCACCTGGAGTTTTACAACCGGAATTGTGCTGTCCCTTTCCCACCTTTCCTCAAGTGCACATGTATGTATGAATATCATTTGATTTTACGAAATAATGTTTCATATTAGGGACATGTTAATTGTACAGTTGAGTTTTTAAATTGTTCCTATAGTCAAACTTTTGTTCATGTGTCCATAACATGATTCTGAATCGGACATCAACTTGATATTATAAAGAGACATTATAAATCGGCAATCCTTTTTGTTTATATATGTAATATGAAATAACTTGCAATTTGTTTTTGAGTGCGCATTTCAAGACTCATTATGTTTACCTTTTATTTTTGCCTGTGCTACAAAGAATTAAATGTTAGATTAAACTGAAATTAAACTGATTTTCTGGTGTTGATATTTGTGTGTTGCCTTGTCATGCTGTACAGTTGATTTATATTTAAATCACTTTTCTAGCACACTTAGTGAACTTGTGGACTTATTCCACAGCTTTCTATGAAATTATGAGCCAGCAGTGCTATGTCAGGTTGTGGAATTATTCCACAAATTCATAGAATTATATTCCACAAGTTTCTAGAATTATTTTGCAAGTTATGGAATTATGTTCTGTAAGTTTGTGAAATATTCCTAGGGGGGTTGTAGAATTATCCCAGAAGTTTATAGAACTATATTCCAGGAGTTTCTGGAATTATTCCAGAAGTTTATGGAATTTTCCTAGGGGTTTGTAGAAGTATTCCAGAAAATTACAGAACTATATTCCAGGAGTTTCTGGAATTATTCCAGAATTTATGGAAATAAATTCCATAAGTTTTTGGAATTATTCCACAAGTTATAGAATTATTCTATAAGTTTGTGGAATTAATTCCATAAGTTTTTGGAATTATTCCACAAGTTATGAATTATTCTATAACTTTGTGGAATTACTCCACAAATTTGTTCCAGAATTTTGTGGAATGTTCCACAAATATTCCGTCATTCTCATTTAATATACGTGAATTTTCTGGAATAACTTCCAGACATTCTAGAACTGTATTTCCGGAAAATTATAGAACATTTCTATAACTTTTATGGAATTATTCCAGACCATTTCGCAGGGGGTGTGTCCCCAATCTGCTCACACGGTCTCACACACAATATGCAAATCAAACATCCTGATTTCGCAACATAAGGACAAATTTCACACTTTACCGAGCTGTGACAAAACAACATGAGCAAACATATCAACCAGAAAAATAAAAAAATCATAACACGTGAGCATGTACTGATCCCCGCTCCATAATGGGCAATGAACAAAAGCAACATAAATCAAAAACTGAAAAATAACACATGAACATAAGCTCAACCCCGCCCTATACTGGGCAATCAAAATCAATAACACAACTGGCCAGCTACATTATTTACACAGTAGCTGTCCGTAACAGATGACTGCTCACACCACCACCACAATCACAGCAGCCCGTAGGCATTGCTCCTACCATTGTTCTACTTCTGTTGTTCACACTACAACAGCAACACCCAGGAGGCATTACTCCAACCCTTGACCTACTCCTGCCCCTCTCAATCTTGACCGCCGTTTGTGGCTCGCCAATAGTACCTTGGGCAGATAGTTTGCGCATTCCAGGCTTTACAAGAGAGTCAGAGCACCTTTCACACAGTTTAGTCCTTAGAGGAGCGCGTGAAAATCTGCGCGATCCTCTTCTAGCCTGTCGCACCCATGCACTGCGACGACGATCATCTCCCCTTTTCAAATGTTAAGAGATGACCCTTGCTCATCTTATCCGAACCGATTTTCCTTCTCTCTGTGGAAATTCCTTGGGTTCGAATCCCACTCATGGCCTATGCCCACTACTTGATGAGCCGTATTTTCGTCTCCCTTTTCCGACACTGGCTCGTCTGCTCCTGTGAGCTGACTATTCTTGGCATTTCCTAACGATAGCTGGTCTCCTTGACCTTCTTGCCATGCATTATTACTGCCTCCCTGGTCCCAACCCAGCTGCTGGTTCCAGTTACTCTGTGGTCCATGTTGGCCCCGACCCTGAGGTCCGCCACCGTGGCTCCTACATTTCTGACTACCACGGCAACGCCAACAACTTTTTGAACCACCACTATGGCCACCATGGCCTACGGCACTGCCACTACGGCCACCTCCATGGCCTACGGCACCGCTACTACGACCTATTTCATGGTCCACTGCACCACCACCAGGGCCACCTTCATGGCCTACACTAGCTCCACTGCTAGCGGCGCCTGTGCACTCCACCTGCGTTCTGTTTACTTTCCTACCCTTCACTGCCCTTGCTTTCCCCACTTGACTGGCAGCCTGGTTAGGTTTCGGGTGATATACCTACCCCCTAACAAAGCTGGATAGGGAAGGTTCCTTTGTACTGCTGCAGTGAGAGTACTCCTGACAACTCTGACTCTACTTTGACACGGGCCAAAGGTAGCCGATTAATTCTTCCCTCTGCATATCGCACGCAGGTGGTTTCCCCGTATAGTCTGTCTCTCTCACAAAACCGGGCTCTACCATTGCCGCCAGAGTCAGTCCTGTATCTAATAAGCAGGTCACCGCTTCCCGTTTACTACTGCCCTAGTGGTTGGTGGTGGCACCCTGCCTTCCTGTTGAATTGTATCAACAGCAACAACTGAATGTATTCGCACCCCCGCTACATTCCTTGGCGATATGACCCTCTCGCCCACATTTGAAAACATGTGCGTTTCACTCTAACATCTCTTTGAGTCCCACTGTTGCCACGGACTCAGAACCCGCTTCTAACTGCGGTCTGGCCTCCTGTTTGTGGGGAGTCGGCGAATCACTCCCTGACTGTGTGGTCTGGGCATTACGGGTCGACTGGTTCGATCCCTTCATCCCATTACGCTGATCATGGGCAGATTCATACCTGTCTGCAACTTTCACTAACTCCTCTAAACTTCCTAATTCTCTTTCTGCCAAGAAAACTGTGAGATCCTTCCGACAAGTGGAGAGAATTTGCTCCTTAACGATCTCCCCCCTAAAAGATTCAAAAGTTTGCTCGATGTTTCCTAACCTTATCCATTTGTCAAAGTGAGCCCTAACCCGATAAAGGAACTGTACGTGCGTCTCACCTGATTTACGAACGGTTTCTTCCGAACAATTTCCTATATCTATCGGCGGTTACTTGATACCTCTGAAACAGAGCATCGCGCACCGACTCATAATCTGTCTTTTTTTTCCGGTGGTAAGCAGAAAAAAGCATCCCTAGCTTTGGGTGTCAGCAGCGCAGAAATTTGTGGCCCACCGTTCTTGGGGTAAGCCCTGATCTTTGGCAATCCTTTCAATTGTGAAATGAAATCCTCTAAATGGTCCGGATTATCATCGAACCTTGGCATATTGATCAAGGGACTGACATGTGGTGCAAAGTTCACTTGAGGTTTTGCGTCCCCGTCCCGTTCTTTTCCAATTTTAATTTTCTAACTCAAACTGCCTTATCTCCCTTCTTTCTCTTTCCTCTCTTTCCCGTTCTCTTTCTCTCTCTTCTCTTTCCCGTTCTCTTTCTCTCTCCTCTCTTCCCGTTCTCTCTCCTCCTTTTTCCCCGTCCTTTCTCTCTCCTCCTTTTCCCGTTCCCTTTCTCTCTCCTCCTTTTCCCGTTCCCTTTCTCTCTCCTCTTTTTCCCGTTCTCTTTCTCTCTCCTCTTTCCCGTTCCCTTTCTCTCTCCTCTTTTTCCCGTTCTCTTTCTCTCTCCTCCTTTTCCCGTTCCCTTTCTCTCTCCTCTTTTTCCCGTTCTCTTTCTCTCTCCTCTCTTTCCCGTTCTCTCTCCTCCTTTTCCCGTTCTCTTTCTCTCTCCTCTTTTTCCCCTTCCCTTTCTCTCTCCTCTTTTTCCCGTTCTCTTTCTCTCTCCTCTCTTTCCCGTTCTCTCTCCTCCTTTTCCCGTTCTCTTTCTCTCTCCTCTTTTTCCCGTTCCCTTTCTCTCTCCTTTTTTCCCCTTTTTTCTTTTCTCTCTGTTCTTCCCGTTCCTTTGTATTTTCTGGGCCTCGATTACACGGGGCCAGTTCTCATCTACATATGCCTTCATTCCGACCCTTCAGTCCTAAAGCTTTTCCTTCTTCTATGAGGTCCATCTTTTCCAGCGACCATTGTCTCAGCACCCTCTTCAGTCGACATTCTGAAGCTATCTAACCCTCGATCAGCTAGTTAATACAACCACAGTAACAAGCGAGATATCCAAACGATCACTTGTAAATAAGCGATCAATAGTTGTGCAACACACAATCAACCTCAACAGCAACCAAATCAAGCAAGTTCAAATACCAGGCACAGTCCATGGAAAAAAGATCAAAACAATCAACACATGACAAACGTCTTTCCGGTAAGAAAAAAAAAAATCTAGGTTTCCACAATTACGACAAATTTCAAATACCTTGCAATTGAACAAACCCAGAATCAAAATCACTTATGGCTCATTTATGTTCATCCCGGACGACAGTCCCCAATTTGTGACGGGTCTCCGACGCTCCCCCTCGTTATTAAAATATGATTTTCATATTCAGGATGCAGGGGGTTATAGACAGAAGTGTTACGCTTTCACAACCAAAATGCGCTCTCGCATAGGCACACGCACTCTGTCACTCACATCGGGCCCGCACAAAGGTGACGGGAAACCAATAACATTTCATAGAAAATAATCAACTTTATTTAACTTGACTCCGAGCCCCCACCCGTCACTACACAAACACAACTATCTGTATCATACAACAATGTAAACAGCATACAGACAATTTCATAAATCGCATCCCCTTTCCCTCAATTACTCTTCATTAACCAGGAAAGACAATATTCCACAATTCTGTTTGCACACTGATAAACTTAAGAACAGATAAAACGTCCGTAACTTGCCAGCATTCCTCGGTTGACCGTCAGTTTCTCTCATCCACTGTACGACCACGAGCTGAAGCTGCCACACCGTTGGTGTCCTCCCGATTGGCCAAATCCCAGTTGGGGGACACTGGCAACGTAGCTTGAGTCGCACCCTCACACGAGTCTCCCGGACTCCCCCACACTTCGCCTCTCCCACGGAAAGGGCTCCTGTCGGCCTCTCCCACAGGTCTTCTCTGGCTGCAAACACCCCACCGTTGTCTGGCAGCTCCCTGTCTAGGCTCCAACAGGCTGTCACGTCGTGCTGTCGACCGTCCCCACACGGGAGACAAATTTTTCTCGTCGTCGGCTCCGAGGCTACAGCAACCTCCAAATGTCTTACGTCCCCACCCAGGAGACAACAAGGCGATAGCTAACCTCTGCTTCACGCTGTATTTTCTTGAGCCCTCAGCAAGACGGGCGAGTTCACTTTCCCTTAAGTGAGTCCACACACTTCCTGGTTTTCCAAACAGATTATATTTGTTCTCAACAAGGGAGAACCCGAGTTTAACTGGCTCAACCAATGGAATCATTGGCACACACACATCACACGATTTGTACCAATGAATCCCCAAAATTATTTTTATTCCGCCAATGGAATCGCTAGTCACCTACACATACACACACACACCACAGCTGCTAGCGCCAACAAAGACTTGGGCACCCAGTGGTTAATGCATAACCTCCTATTCAAACTCATGTTCGATTCCCCGAAGCCACCCATTGTAAAAAACAGCCTGGACTTCTCTACAGCCAGACTGAGGCTTCAAGTATTTACTACCTCTATAGATAACAAGGTGCGAATCACTCAATAGGCCGAAGCCTTCCATTCATTCCTCAGAACAGGGACGACTGAATGGTCGCTGTACTCTGCCTGCAGGCTGACGGTCACCTACCCGTGACGGTCACCTGACACGATCGCCTTCCCTTCAGGCCCACAGGACAGCCCAGTGAATAGCCAGTGCTCAAAGTGGACACTCTTCTCTACCCAGGACTGGCAGGTCAGCATGTTCTTGTTACTATCCCTCGACATGCGAAACACTTCCAGTGACTCTCCCTCCTTCAGTATGCGACTCGGGGTATTCCCCTCTGGGATGCCTGAATTCGCACACTTGAAGACCCAAGGAACTTGCTCTCAACAACAGCAACTACCCTTAATTTGCCTAAATGCTCGAGAACATTCGCCGACTCATGACAGTGTTTGAAATGCTGTCTTTCATTGTCAGCTTCAGCCATTGGAATCTGCCAGTATCCTTTAGTCAAGTCTACTTCACAAAATGTTTTCCTTCTGAGAGCTGACACAGAAGTTCTTCAATGTCTGGGATGGGCTCAGCATCGAACACAGTGATCTTATTTAATTTTTTGTAATCGATGCAGAACCGCACCGAGCCATCAGGTTTGTCCACCAGTACAACTGGTGAGCTGTACGGAGATGTAGAAGGTTCTATGACCTTTAAATCCAGCATTACTTTGATTTCTCTCTCGACAACCTCTTTTTTTGCAAACGGGAGGGGGTATGGTCTGGTTTCACACTGTATTTCAGTAGTTTACTGAATACTATGGGGTTCAATACCAGTCACTGTACCTGGGGTATCTGTCAACACATCCTGAAAGTCTTTCAAAATGTCTTTGAGCTGTTCTGTTTGACTTGCAGACAAATCATTCCGACAGAACCACATCATCAAAGGTTTCACCTTTGATAGACAGAGTAGGAAGGGTACAACATCATCTGCACTGGTAGATGTTAACACTCCTACATTTGCTGTTTTCACAACCTTTGACCTGTCCCTGTATGTTACATTGGGTACAAAATCATCACTGATAATATCTGACATGTTGACATCAGTTTTCTGAAATAGGACATATCCATTCAACTGACTGGTTGATGGCAACATTGTACGTTCAACATGCTTCTTCAACATGTTCACATGGAATACCTTCTCAGTGTTTGCCATTTTGATCTTATAATTAACTGTAGAAAGTTTTTCGACCACCTGAAAAGGACCCTTCCACATAACACAAAGCTTGTTATGTTCATCAGTGAGTAGTACAAGGACTTTATCCCCTACACTGAAGGAACGTGCCTTCGCTTTTCTATCTGCAAAGACCTTGTACACATCTTTTTTCTATCAGCTGACTGTTGAGCAAGCTCACATGCATCCTTCAAACGATTATGCAGTTCATAAACGTATTGGTAAACAGTTTTACTGTCAGGTATGTCCGTCTTATTTGTCCATTGTGTCATCAGTAGATCCAAAGGACCCCTTGGTGAGTGTCCGAAAAGAAACTCGAATGGTGAGAATCCCAGCGTTTCGTTCGGCATTTCCCTGTATGCAAAAAGCAAAGCCGGTATGAAACGATCCCATTCATGGGGTTCTTGCCTTGCAACCTTTCTCAACATGGACTTTAACCGTTCCATTGAAAACGTTCAACCCAGCCATTCGATTGGGGGATGATATGCGTGGTTGAAAGGAAGCGATTGACAACAGTTCTGTAAATTTCTCTCATTAGATCGAAATGATGCGTTCACAATCCGGAGATTTCGGCCGGAAGACCACTCTGGAAAAAAAATCGCAAGTAGGGACCTTTCAGCGACAGCCACTGTATCAATTTTCTTCAGTGGAATCGCTTCTGGATTACCTTGTCGCTGTATCACCAAAGTTAAGATAAGCGATATCCGGAGAAGGCACTCCGTGTTAAAGGGTCCAACAAGATCAATAGCCACCTTCGAAATGGAACGAAATGAGAGGCACATTTTGTGGCAAAGGTGCACATGGGACGCGACCTTTCTGAGATGTCTTTTGGCGATGTCACATGAGCGGCAGTATTCTGTAAACTTCCTTTGTGACACCTGGCCAATAAAAAGAATCAAGAACTCTCTTTATTGTCTATTTGTTCACCAGTGGACCAGCGAAAACAATTGCATCATGAGCCGTGTGTAGTACAGTTTCTCTAAGGGTTTTGGAACCACAACTTGTTTGTTGTCCTGTCCAGGTACACACTGTAGAGAATGTCAGCAGATCTCCAGTATGTACGTTGGTTTGTCCGTTCGGTATGCAGTGACAGTCTGTTTAGCAGCAGGAAAGTATTGTCGTCTCGCGGTCTTCGTTTTCCTTGGCATTTCTTGTAGATCATCGGGGTAATCTGGAGTTCATCCAGTTTTGAGACTTTTTGAGCGGCTTTGTAGCCTTTCCCTGCTCTCTGACGTTGATTGGTACTCCAAGGTCAAAGGAACGAAAACGATCCTCCAAGCACCATCATGTACTGTAGCGACACTGGCAAATTGCCAAGATCAAGTCCGCAGACTGGGTTATTCGAATAAACAGGCGGAAGAAATCCGGGTAGTACGTGTATCGACCGAAAATTTTCGCAGCGGAACGCTTTCAATCTTGCCCTCCAAACGACTACACTTTTGGACAGTGTTGAGATACTGGTTTGAAAGCACGAAAGATTTTTCTTACACCAGCGGTGGGTGCACCCAGTGTCTCGCAAAACCGAAGCCTGCAATCCGTTGAGGCCTCCGTTTTTCTAAAACTGACCAGTCCATCAACCGATTGTGATCTGGTGCCAAAAACAAGGCCTTCTTTATTCACAACAGTGGAGACTAATGCGGGATTTTGACTCATTTGGTTTGAAAGGGCAATCTTTTTGACATGCGAAACTTACCTACAAAAAGAAAACATCGCATTGTCTGCTCGCAGCTGATGATTTTGTGGAAACTTCTGTTTTGTCCACGAACTGGCCAAACGGTCTACGCGGTGGTCGTTGTCCACGACTTCGGAACGTTTGCTGAGGAGCAACGGGTTTTTCCCGGGGTGAGTTTACTGGTATGCGAAAGTCACTCGAACCGCGAAAAAGATCCCTTCCGTTCTAGGATAGGTATATCCTTGAGGACCCAGAAATGACCCACGTTTTCCTTTCCTGTAATTTCCAGTCCCGATGGGATGTACATGGACGCATGAGACCTCAAGGGGAAAATTCTCCTTCTAGCCACGCCCTTGTCTGGATGAGCGATAAAATACTGATCAGCCATCTGACACATTTCCTCAACGCTTTAAATTTGCCCTTTCTTTAAGGAACGTGCCAGATCTTTGATCACCGCTCTGGAAAAGTTGTTCTCTAGAGGAGATCTCCGCAGTGATTGAAAGTTTTGTTCGTTTTGATAAATCGATCCATCGATCTAACAATGGACTCATACGAATTAGAAACGACGGAAATGATTCTCCTTTGTCAGGGCGCACAGAACGGAAACCGTTCGCCGAAAACGATCAGCAGACATTGAAATTTCTTGCGGAGTTCTTCTTTCAACTGATCCAAGTTAAATTTTGTTTCGCCGCGAGTGTGTGGTACGTTGTCATGCGACGCTACCCTAAACAACGAGCAATATACAATGTCACTTTTTCCTTTGGACAACACAAGACGTTGCGTGACTTTCCACATCCCCCCCCCCCCCCCCCCCTGAAAACTATCGATATCATCCAGTTTTTTTCCTGAAAGGCGGTACTTTGGAATATATGCCGTTTTTTTGGTTGAGGCGCGCTTGCGGAACCGACTGGTGGAGCTGGTGGAGGTTCTCACGTGCCTGTAATCTTTTTAATTTCCGATCAGTCTCTGTTCTAACGCCTCAACGTAACATTGAGTTCTTCAGCTTCAGCTTCTCTGTCGTCTTATTCTTCAGCTTCCTCTGTAGTCTATTTTCATTCAGCTTCCCTCTGTAGTATTTTTTCTTCAATTTCAGATTCCCTCTGTAGTCTCTTTTCTTCAGATTTAGCTTCCTCTGTAGTCTTTTTTCTTCAGCTTTCCCTCTGTGTCTATTTTCTTCAACTTCCCTCTGTAGTCTTTTTCTTCAACTTCAATGTTCCTCTGTAGTCGATTTTCTTCTTCTCTCTTAGCCTGTCTGCCTATCTATGCATTGAGTACATAGTTAGTAAGTTTTTCTCATAAAACCCAAGCGCTCCGCTTGTTGAACATATTTCTCAGACTCATCCTAATGAACCGTCAACAGATATAAACACAAAACAATTTCTAAGTATGAATAAAAATAAGGCGATTATATGATCGGTGTTATATGTTTCCCAAAAACGTAGGATAATATATACCAATAAGAATTCAATTTCCTAGTGTGTAAACAGAAAACAGCTTACATAAAACAAGGTAGATATGACCACAAGGGAATGTATTTTTCAGACGTATTTTTTTTTCGAAAAACATGTATCAATTTGTTAATTTAAAAAAAAAAATGACGTTCAATGCTATCTGTTTTCCCCTAAGAAAAGGAAATAAACACATTAAAGTTTTCTGAAAATATTTTCTTTATACGTTTTAGTTCTTAACTGTGCTATGTAGTCTGTCTTTTTACTTAATTTCAAATGAATTTTCAAAACAGGGATGTAAGCCTTATACAGAAAATGAATTTAAACTTACAAACAAATGGAAGCACAAACAATAAAAAGTAGGGGAAGAAAGAACCACCAAACTAGCAGACATCCTACCTAAATGATGAAAATGTAGAAAGAAAAACTAGGGGAAAAAAAAAAATAAGGAAGCTTATTGAGCGAAGGTCTAAGAGTTTTCTTTGAAAAAGGGGGTGAAAAGGAAATGTAAGGATACAACCAGGATCGGAATAGTAAGAAAGACACTCAGAACGCAAAAGAAGCGCTCAGAACAGCACCCTAGTGGGCACTGTCTCCGTGAAACTGGAGACGGGAAAAAACAAATCATTGCACTATATACCACACCAATACAGTAATACTCCAAATGATAACAATCAATAAATTGACATCACCCAAACGCAAGAAAATCTCACAACACCAAAAGAAAAAACAGAAAATTTTATTAGGAGGATCTTTCCCGCACTTGTCAACCTCTGTCCTGTTGAAGGAACAAGGTTCGGTTCAAACTCTGGGAAAAGCGGGCACTACTTGAATGGAAACGATTAGAACAGAGAAGAAAAAAACAACAAAAATAAAAACCTACTAAGGGCGATCACGGTGCTCACTCTTGAACTAACCGCTCAATGTAGCGAGAAGCGGTGGGGCTCACCGATCGGGGAAAGGACAAAATAAGGAATCAACAAAACAAACGAAAAAGCCACTAGCCAAATCAAAGAGTCAGAAATAAGAGAGAAGTCCTCATCGCATGAAAATAAACTCACTCACACACTTAAACAGAAAAAAAAAATGCAAATATCCAATAATAATTAAAACTATTCTCTTTTTTTTTTTCCTTTCCCTCAAACCTTGAGGGTACAAATCAAAATCTTATTCTTTTTTTTTCCTTCCACTCAAACCCTTGAGGGTACAAATCAATATTGTCCGATTTGGATGAAATTTGGTATGTACACAGGCTTTCGCCCAGTGAGGACTAAAATACCCGTTATCAAAAGTGTACATCGGTTATTACCGTTGTTTTAAAACCGTAATTTCGGCCTTTAGTTCTTATCTCATAAAGCACTTGGCTGATTTATAAGCGGTTTGGAAACTGGGAGTACGTGTATATGCTTCGATCTTGTTTTTTTTTTTTTTTTTGGGCGGTGCGCTATCCTAGGCATTTAAATTTATATGGAAGCTTGTAGACGAGACTGGTCTGCCCCACAATGGTCTGCATTCCGCAATGGCGGCATTTTCATCAGCAGTCGACACCACGATGGCGTTCTCTCTTCACAGCCGCCCTCCCCCCCCCCCCCTCTCTCTCTCTCTCTCTCTCTCTCTCTCTCTCTCTCCCACGAACCTGCTTACCTATTAATTACTCTGTTTAATTGTTCGATGCACATCCTAGCTTACTGCTGCCCAAGCAAACCAAAAACTAGATTTTTGCGACGCAGTGATCAGAACTGTTGACCTGAAATTATCTTGTTATCCATCTTCTCTCTCTCTCTCTCTCTCTCTCTCTATCTCTCTCACGCACGCACGCACGCACACACACACACACACACACCACACACACACACACAACACAACAGGAAGTTAAAAGTACATTCTCTAGCTGAAAACAATGCAGTGTTAGCAAAATTCCGCGACTTTGGAATTTCCGTTTAAAACCCACGTCGAAACAAGTGCAAGCTTTAAGCCCCGGTTCCCACTGCCATTACGGGCCAAAGAGGATGTACAACGTTAAAAATATCTTTGCCATCCGTTGGAAAACGCTATGCATCCGTTGTGTACTCATTGCATAGTATTTCATACGCTTATCCATCGAGCATCCGTCCACCTGTGGATTTCCATCCGCGCCCAACGTTTTGAGCTGCAACACTCTTTAGAACGGATGAACTTATCCGCGTGTACGTGTCAATCGCGACAATACGAGCAACACAGTTCTATGTCTTTATCATCCGTTAAACGTCCGCTGTACCTCTTGCATCCTACTGGGCATCTCGCAACTCCCACCGTAAGCAGCTGGAAAACGGAACGAGGGTAGAGGAAAGATAAGGTCATGGGACCGTCTTAACCGTTTGTTGCCCGGAAATAGAAAGGATGTAAGCGTATGCATCTCGTATATTAAGTATTCCAAAACGGACAAACGACGCATTTGTAGTGGATGTATCTCGTATTATTTAGGGAGTCTGGGATGGTTGAGAGTATGTAGAAGGGGACACAAGCAGACAACCGATATTTTATATAAAAGGGGGAGAAATCATCTGGGAATCTCATGTAATGAGTCGAGTAGCCAGTGCTGTATACAGACTTCTCACCTTGATCTTGGTCTTCAACATCCATCCAGTTGTTCTATCATGGATGATCAAATAGTCCATATGATAGCTCGCACTCATTCAACAGCAGAACCCACAACTGTTCAGACGAAATCAAGTTTAGACCGACGGAGAAGAAGGAGCGTGCAAGAGCTGATGTGGGTCGAGGATGGTCGGTGAAGAATGGGTTTGGATGTATGACCAGTTTGATGGTGGCGTGAGGAATGAAGACCCACGTGCATTCCATCAACTTATGAGGATGCCACACAGCCAGGTTTGAACGAACTTGTAGTAGCGTCTGAGACCAGGTTTGCCCAAGCCTAGCACAACTTCCCGTCCAATCTAGACCTGGCCTGAAGGTGGCACTGACTCTGCGGAACCTAGCCTTGGAAACCACACTAAGAAACATGCGGTATGCATGGGGGTGCCAGACAACAGCATCAGCAAAGCGTCAGAGACGTAGATAGAGGCCATCGTTGAAGAATACGTGGACGAGCTCCACTGTGCCCCACACTGACAAGGCTTGGAGACAACTTGCAGAAGATTGGTAACAGAGGTGGAACTTTCACACACCGTTGGAGCCACAGATGGGAAGCACGTGGCCTGCAAAGCTCCAGCAACTCAGGGTCCACTTATTACAAATACCCGGGCTTTTCAGTATCATTCTCTTTGCCCATGGTTGATAGTGACTACAAGTTTATCTACATCGATGCTTCAGCAAGGCGTTCAGCTTCAGATTGCCCAGATATACAACGCAACGTGACCTCAAGGTATGGGCTGGAATGCAACTTCATCATGGGTTTTCAGGTCCAGACCTTCCCCAAATGGATACACAAGAGTGCCTACTTTCATCGTGGTGATGACGCGTTCTCCTCGAACCTAACTCATGAAGCGTACAGTTCAAGATACCTCACCCGTGAAGAGAGGATCTTCAACACTACAGGCTTGTTTCCAGGGGCAGGGGACGGGGGGTGGTGGAGAACGCCTTCGAGAGCTTGTTCAGGGCTTCATGGGCTTGAGCATCAGGGCCTTCAGGAGCTTGTTCAGGGCCTTCATGAGGCCTTCAGCAGGGCTTAGGGGCTTGAACAATCAGGGGCCCTGCCTGGTCCACCACAACACCAGCTGCTTCCACCATCAGAGCCAGTGTAGGGGGTGGGGGGTGGTGGTTCTGGCCTTCACCTTGCCGGGCTTGAAACGAGTAGGTACGGACTTCCTTTTCTTGCCTAACTGAGCATGGTTTTGACAAAGATGTAGTAAGACATGTATCGATGCAGCCTTCTTCAATAACGTGATGGAGTACAGATGTGTGATGAAGCTGCACAACCGTCTTCCGCTTTATGCTGACTGCGTAGGGACTTCATCCTTTATATCGCGGAAGCACACGCCAATTCATACCCCCGCTGCGCAGTGAACGGTTTTTGCATCTATAGACATCCGCGCGGCATCCCCTTGTTTCCGTGAGGTCGTACGTGATGCATCGCTTCATCGTTATGCATCGCTCTGTCCGTATGCGTCCGCTTTGCAATTATCCCAGTAACCCCCTTCGGAGCTGTGATCCACTTCCATCCGTTTCTCCGCTAGGTTCCGCTGAACATCCTTTTAACATCCCCGCTACATACTACCACGTCGTTCTTTTCCGTTTGTTTTCGCAAATTTCACCAGTTTTGTCCATTTCTGGGCGGAATGAAAACGGTGGCGCCCCCCGCAAATGTGTCGTCCGCTGTGTCCTTTTTGCATTCGTTTTGTGTCCATTGGCCCAGTGAGGACCGGGCCTTTACCATTAAAGCTTCACTTAAAGACTTTTCCACATTATTCCAACAGCTGAGGTTTTGTGTAAACGATTTCGCTTATTTCAATGGACCAGTGGCGCGCACTAACAGAAGTACGTGGTTTGCACCTTTTTGTCCTCCAGTTCTTAAGAACAGGGGAGTACTTTAGCATGGACGATGGAAAAGCTGTGTGTGTGTGTGTGTGTGTTGTGTGTGTGTGTGTGTGTGCGTGTGTGTGTGTTGTGTCTGTCTGTCTGTCTCTTCTGTTCTGTGTGTGTTTGTCAGTGGTCAAAATATGTTCCACTCGCTCCAGCCAACAAAAATACTGGGCGATCTTTCTGAATTTGTGAGGTCTGTTCAATATGGGTAAAGGATGATGCCGATGTTTCAGTTTACTGTTACAGCGTTACTACGGCTGTAACGGCTGTAACGCTTTTTCTCTCCATGGAATATCTTTGTGAAAAATTAGCAAGTATGTTCATTATGGGTCGCGGATATGAGGCCCGATGTTTTAATATACCGGTTTCAGCCGTTATAACGGCTTGTAACAGCCTGTAGCGGTTTTTCTTCTTTATAGAATATCTTCAAAAAAGTACTGGCCATCTTTCGAAAAAATTGTAGGTATGTTCATTATGGGTTCGCGGATGATGCCGATTGTTTTTGTTTCTACCGTTACAGCCGTTACTAAACGGCTGCAAACGCCTTTTCTTCTTTAGGAATATCTCAGAAAGTACTTGGACCGATCTTTGTGGAATTAGAGGTTGTTCATTATGGGTCACGGATGATTGCCGATGTTTAGTTTATCCCATTATAGCCGTTACTAACGGCTGATAACAGCCAGTAAGGTTTTTTTCTTCTTTGTCGAATATCTGAAAAAGTACTTGGCCGATCTTTCTGAAAATTTGTAGGTATGTTCACAAGGGGACGGATGGAGGCCCGATGTTTTAGTTTACCGTTACAGCCGTTACTAAACGGCCTAATGGTTTTCTTCTTTATGGAAAATCTCAGAAAGTCTTGGCCGATCTTTCTGAAAATTGTAAGTATGTTCATGTAGGTCACAGACGATGGCCGATGTTTACCAGAATAGCCATTACTAACGTTGCACCAGCCAAGGACGTTTTTACTCTTTATGGAATATCTCACGGTATTCAGGATAAACTGGGTGTACGTTTATATGCTTGGCATCTTGTTTTCTGTTGATGTTCCGTTTTCGGCGAGCGTTAGCAACGCACTGACTCCAAGACTGTGATTAAGTCTGTTATCGTAAAGACCATCACACACACACACACACACACACCACACACACACACACACACACACCACAACACTCTTTTCTCTCTCTCTCTCTCTCTCTCTCTCTGAAGTATTGTTGACAACACTTGGACTTATATGAGGTGCAATGGCCCTAACATGATTAAATGGCCGTATCCGTATCAGTATCTCCTGAATTATGGGGGCATTCAAAACTGTGAAAAAAAAAAAAAAAAACATCAACGGTGTTAGTGCACACACACAAACCCTTGTTTTTATTTACGCGAGAGACAAAAATCATGTTAGAGAAGGTTCAGATATATGCTCTCCTCTCTCTCTCCTCTCTCTCTCTCTCTATCTCTCTTCTCTCTTCTCTCTCTCTCTCATGCGACGAGCCAGTTGTCCACACGAACACGGTGACGCTGAATGCTTTCGATTGCTGATTAGATTGCATCGGTTTGTGGCGGAACGTGAAAAACTTCATCGCTAAGTCGCAGTGATTCTAGGCTCTCAATAACATGTGTGATTGCGGTGGAAACCATTGCATAACTTCAAAAACATTAGAAGCATTAAAACAAAAACAAAACAAAACAAAAACGGGGGCCCACCCCTTGCAAGGGAAAAACCTGAGGATGAAGTATAATACGGTATTATTACGTCAGATTTTTTTTTTTTTGTTTTTTTTTAGCTGTCCGTCTTCTGTGTAACCTCAGTGGCATTGCCACCCCACGCCGCTCATTCCGACCCTCTGTCACAGCCCACAGCCCGGCCCGTTCGCAAGGGCCCTGCACGGCACTCCACAGGAACAGTCAATATCTAGTCGTCGTCAAGATGCAACACGGAGGAGGATAGACACTGCAACTGCGCTGGAGTCACTTTTGGTGGTGTTCAGGTGGTATACCTGTTTGATCCATACAGACGCAGGACACCACCACAATTCCCCCTACTGACGACACTAATTGCTTGGTCGCGAGCCGCGTGAGTGAGTTCTCCCTTCCGGAGGGGCCGCACCACGTCTGTCCAACAACAGCCCCGATGAATCTGCGATAACGGTGACCCCGAAAGAATCAAAGCAAGGCCAATTGACGTACAGAGGACATCGAAAGCGAGGTCACCGTAAGTGCCAGGGCAAGAAGGGACACAGAATTTGAAACTTTGTTTTTATGCTGATCGATGTGAATAGGGTGATGACGATGGGTGCTAGGGATTTCCCTTCAGGATTTGAGACTGCACAACAGGGCGTACTCACGCTTACTTTCACAATATAGCCTGCGTTAGCCAGGCCCGGAGAGATACAGACACCTGCAGTGCTGGGCGAAAATTTGAAATCACTATCAGAGAGGCGCACCATTGAGTGACAATGAAACCCGACTTGTGGTCCCAGTCTTCCCAACTGGAGCTCATAGCAAAACTCAATCGGGGTGGAGCAGATCGGGGCAGAAATAAGGCAAAAAGTTCTGGGTGGGAATCGAGCCGACGACCTCCAGCCGGGGAGTCCGCGGCGCTAACCACTTCGCACGGAAGCTGATCAGAAAATCACCATTTAACAACAGAAAAGTCGCACTCCCCAAAAGTATGTTTTTGTAGAACAATCCACTGCATAAAATAATTTAGTTTGCAAAGAACCCAGGACCTTGTCTACACAAGTGGCCAGTTCATAAAACACTGACTACCAATATTGAAGGGGCACTTAAACTAAAAAAAATCAAGGCGCCCGCTGTCTTATACCTGTGACAACGAAATGTGGTGCAGGACTTGGGTAGCCAGCCAACAGCCCACGACGCCTCACCACAGATAGAAAGCTGCACCGGCCTACGTCTGGACGCCCACAATTCAACGTTTCCTGACGTCCACGCGCACCAGGTGTCAGTCTCAATTTCCAAACGGTAAGTCTTCAAGTATGCTAAAAAGTAGCGATAAGGTGATGATTAGCACGGTCAGCATCAGTCGTTGGATTACAGCTTCTTATTCTTCGAGTTACTGGTGAAAACTGGAAAATAGAAAGGGTGGCCGAGCGGTGGCGGACAGAGTGAGCGAGATGTGGAAGAGGGGGGGGCGGGGGGGTGTGGGAGGGAGTAAAGGCAGATCGGAAAAACGCTGTTTAACTTATATGTGGCCGGAATCTGCGGTCTTCCACTTTGCGCACTGACACCTGATCGGTATGTTGTTGCGCACCTCTCTCTCTCTCTCTCTCTCTCTCTCTCTCTCTCTCTCTCTCAATGTCTCTCTCTCTCTCTCTCTCTCTCTCTCTCTCTCTCTCTCTCTCTCTCTCTCAAACATGTGCATGTGGGGTGTGGTGTGTGTGGAGTGTTGTGCGCGCGCGCGCGTGTGTGTGCGTGCGTGCGTGCGTGAGTTCGCATGTATATGTGTGTGGGTGCCGATGGCACGGGGGGGGGGGAAACCGTGTGTGTGTGAAGTGTGTTGTGTGTGTGTGTGTGTTGTGTGTGTGTGTGTGTGTGTAAGAGAGAGACGGAGGGGGGGGGGGGGCGCGTGAGAGAGCATGAATGAAATGCACTTTAATGTGAAGTTACAGAGTTACTGATTTGAAATGAACTGTGCCATACTCCAATCCATCGTAATTATCTGCTGTGTCATCATGCTCCACGTTTTCCAAATTGCGAGCACTTAACCCACTGACACTGTGCCCGATCTCTCGGGATCATCTGCTCAGTATCTCGCTGCCGCGGTGTGTTTTGCTGCTTTCCAATATTCGTTTCGATTCCACTCTGCCCCTCCCCCACCATTCCCCTCTCACTCTCTTTCAGTCTGTCCCAGTCTATCATCGCCTCACACATGTATCCACACAAAAACAGGTCTGGTTCTTCCCTCCCTAATTTCTTTCTCTTGCCCCCCCCCCCCCCCCACCCCTTCCTTGCCGCTCTTTCCAAGCTCAGCACTGATAAGGTAAATAAACCCACTTGTGTGTCTTGTTGTCTTCCCTTCAAACACACAGCATGGAGGAAAGTCAGTGCCTTCTCTCTGCTCAGTGACTCCATTGGCCTCCCCCCACCACGCAGCAAGTGACTTTATATCACAGATCCCGTCCGACAGTCATGAGTTAGATGCGTACACGCAAACACACACCACACACACACGCACACACACACACACACACACACACCACACACACACATTAGAACTAAACAGTATCTCAAAATTGACAATAACGTCAACTCCAATTTCGCCGTCCCGACTAATACACCACAATCGTGAACCCACCACACACAACACACACACACACACACGGCTACGCACGCACGCACGCACGCACGCACGCACGCACGCACCACACACACAACCACACACACACACACACACACGCGATGCGCACTTTCAGTAAAAAAAATTTCCGGGGGGTGAGGGTTAGGGGGGTGGGTGGGTTGGCGATTCTTGGGGCTGGGTTGGGGTGGAGGGTATTTCTATCACTTTGGGGTTGGCGGATTGTTGGGGATGGGTTGGGGGTAGAGGGTAATTATCACTTTTGACGTAAATTTAGCGGCTACGTGGGGCCCGTGACGAAGCTCATTCTCGTTTGCGGTTATGTCATCAACAGCACTGTGCAATTAAAGGGGCCCGAAAGGGACAGCTCACTGTGAGCGACCCTGCATTCAATACAGTCTGATGACTGCAGTCCCTCACCAGCATGGTGAGACCATGTTGATCGTCACGACATTCATTCATGTCGCTTGAGCAAGACTGGACGTCACAATGACGGAAAGCCACGTTCAGAATCTGACAAGAATCTTCAGGTAGCAGTGATAACAGTCCTGTTCCTTGATTTTTCTTTTGAACTCCGTTCTTATAGACAGGCGAGAGTTAGTACTATAGAATGGGAAACGAAAGAAATGCTGTGTGTGTGTGTGTGTGTGTGTGTGTGTGTGTGTGTGTGTCGTGTGGAGTGTGGTGTGTGTGGGTGATGTGCGTGTGTGTTGTGTATGTGTGTGTGTTGGTGTTGTGTGTGTGTTGTGGGTGTTGTGTGTGTGTGTGTGTGGTGTTGTTCTGTGTGTGTGTCTGTGTGAGTGTGTCTGTGTGTGTGTCTGGTTGTCCTGGTCAAAATGTGTTCCACTCGCTCCAGACAAAAATCCTGGGCCAATCTTTCTGGAAAATTTGTAGGTATATGTTCAATTATGGGCCACGGATGATGCCGATGTTTTAGTTTACCGCTATAGCCGTTACTCTAACGGCTTGTAACAGCTGTAACGGTTTTTCTTCTTTACGGAATGTCTCAGAAAGTACTTGGTCGATCCTTTGTAAAATGAGCAGTTACGTCATTAGGGTTACGGTTGATGCCGAACGTTTTGTTTACCTCGTTTATAGCCGGTACTAAGGCTGTACGGCTGTAACGGAGTTTCTTCTTTTATGGATATCTCAGAAAGTACTGGCCGAGTTTCTAAAAAAATGTAGGTATGTTCATAATGGGTCACGAATAATGCCCAAGTTTTAGTTACCGTATAAACGGTACTAACGGCTGTAACGCCTGTAACGGTTTTCTTTTCTTTATGGAAGATTCTCAGGAAAACTACTGGCCCGAACCTTTATGAAATTAGCAGGTATGTCATTATGGGTATGGATGATCGCCTGATGTTTTTGTTTGCCCCGTTATAGCCGTTACTGACGGCTGTAAACGGCCTGTAACGGTATTTCTTTCTTTACGGAATATCTCAGAAATTACTTGGACGATTTATACGGTTTGGATGATTTGTGAAAATCGGAGCCTTGTCCATATGTAAGTGAGTAATGCTGAAAATGGATTAAACAACCGTTAAAAAACCGTTATTCTGCCGTTATTTCTATATATATAGGTGGGAATTTAATGAAATGTTGGTATTATAGAAGGTTCTCCCCACCCAAATGGCATTTCTGTATAGTGTTTTCAAAATTTGACCGTTCAAACCGTTATTCTTGACATGTTGTCGATTTGGATGATATTTGGTATGTTACACAGGCTTTGCCCGTGAGGACTAAACTACCGGTTTCAAAGTTGTACATCGGTTATATAAGCGTTAAAAAACCGTTATTTTGTCCGTTATTTTTTTATTATTATTAGTGGGTTTATGAATAATTTTGGTATATAGAAAGGTCATCACAAACCATGGCATTCCATGTAGTGTTTCAAAATCCTGACCTTTTAAAAACCGTATTCTTGACATATTGTCGATTTGGATGAAATTTGGCTGTACATAGGCTTTAGCCTATGAGACTAAAATACTAGTTTCAACAGTGTTACATCGGTTAAATAACCGTTTTAAAACCGTTATTTTGCCTTTATTGTTCTTTATCACACAAAGCACTGGCCTATTTATAGCGGTTGGAAAAAACTGGGAGTACGTATATATGCTTGCATCTCGTTCTTTTCTTTTTGTACTCCCAGTTCTTAAAGAACAGGGCAGTACTTTAGAATGGAGAACGAAGAAATGCTGTTGTGTGTCTGTGTGTGTGTCCGTGGTCAAAATGTGTCCACTCAGCTCCAGACCAAACTTACTGAGGGTCGAAGCTTTCTGAAAATTTGTAGGTATGTTCATTATGGGTCAAAGATGATGCCCGACGTTTTAGTTTACGTATACATCCGTTACTCACGGCTGTACGGCCTGTAACGGTTTTTGTCTTCTTTACGGAATATCTCAGAAATTACTTGGCCGATTCTTTCTGAAATTTGTGGTATGTTCTTTTATGGTGGATTTTTTAGTACGAATAATGCCGATGTTGTAGTTTGCCCCGATATAGCCGTTACTAACGGTTTTAAGGGCCCTGTAACGGTTTTTTTCTTTATGGAATATCTCAGAAAGTACTTTGGCCAATTTATAAGCGGTTTGGATGATTTGTGGACAAATCGGATCTCTGTCCATATGGAAAGTGATGTAATGCTTGAAAAGGGATTAAACAACGTTTTTAAAAAACCGTTATTCTGCCGTTCTTTCTTATATATAGGTGGGCTTTTTACTGCAATTTGGTATTATTGAAAGGTTCCCACACACCAAATGGCACTTCTATATAGTGTTTCAAAATTGACCGTTAAAAACCGTTATTATTGAATATTGTTCCAATGTGGATGAATTTGATATGTACACAGGCTTTAGCCAGTGAGGACTAAAATACCGGTTTTCAAAAGGGCATATCGCGTTTAATATAACCGTTAAATCGTTATTTTGCCGTTATTTCTTAAATATTGGTGGGTTTTTTTAATGAAATTTTGTTTATGTAAAAGGTTCTTCGTTCTTCTTTTCTTCTAAAAAACTGGTTCACTCAAAAACGAGTGGTCACCAGCGGCATGTTAAAAGTAAAATAAAAAATAACATTAACTAGTGCGACTCAGACTGTTGGCCCCTGGAGCAAATTTGGCAACATGGGGTCGCACTCGATTATTCAAGAAGTTAAAAGCAATGGCCAAATTCAGGCCCAGGTGACAGTAAAATATCTGGGGAAGTTAAATTAGAAAATCGGCAATATGCAGTTCAAAATCTGTCATATCAATTTGTTGTTTAAATGAGATGCATTTGTGGCAAGCTTGATGGCACCCGGCAGTGAGTTCTCACACACAAATGGCACTTCCATGCAGGGTTTCAAATTGTCGTTAAAAACCGTTATTCTTGAAATATTGGTCCGATTTTGGATGAACTTTGGTAGTAAACAGGCTTTCGCCCGTGGCGGATAAAATTACCGGTTTCAAAGTGTTATCGGTTTATATAACGTTTAAACCGTTATCTTGCCGTTATTT
Organism: Conus ventricosus; assembly: GCA_018398815.1. NCBI lineage: Eukaryota > Metazoa > Mollusca > Gastropoda > Neogastropoda > Conidae > Conus > Conus ventricosus. Next base: position 37,849,227 of record CM031620.1, read on the forward strand.
TTATATTTTGGTGGATTTTAATGCCATTTTGTATATAGGAAAGGTCATCACACACATATAGCACTTCCATGCAGTGTTTCAAAAAACTGGACCGTTAAAAACCGTTATTTAGACTTAATTGTCCGATTTGGAATGTATTTGGTATGTACACAGGCTTTAGCCCAGTGAGGACTAAAAATACCAGGTTCAAATGTGACCATCGGTTAAATAACGTTTTTAAAAACCGTTTTTCTTATCTCATAAAGCACTTGGCCCATATATAAGCGAGTTTGAAACTGGGAGTACGTTATATGCTTCGCATCTTGTTTTTTCTTTTTTCATCTTCTTCTTCTTCTTATCTTCCTCTCTCTCTCTATCTCTCTCTCTCTCTCTCTCTCTCTCTCCTCTCTCTCTTCTTTCTCTCTCTCTTCTCTCTCTCTCTCTCTCTCGCTCTCTCTCTCTCTCTCACAGAAAGACGAATGTTCTGTTCAAATGGAAGGTACCTTAAAGATTCACTGCCATCTTCTTGTTGTCTCTTGTCATTGTGATTGGTGCCATGCCATTAAATATATTCACAATTGTGAATGGAATCCTAAGCTCAGCCTGTTTTCTTCTGTATTCAAACTGCAGTTGTTAAACCCCTTCTTACTTAAGGAAACCCTCCCTTGATGCTGATAATCTTAAAAACTACAGGCTGTTTCAATTTTCTCTTCTTTTCTAACTTATTGAAAGATTGTCCTTCTTCAACTTCACAATCACCGACACTGCAATAATCCTTCCTTGCCCTTTTGAATTTTTACCGGTCTTAGCAGCACACTTTTCGGACTCCGCGTATAGGAAAACTGGGAGTACGTTATATGCTTTGCATCTTGTTTTCTTGAGTTCGTTTTCGCGAGCGTTAGCAACGCCACTGACTCCAGACTGTGATTAAGTCTGTTATCGTAATGACATCACACACACACACACACACACACACACACACACACACACACACACACACACCTCTCTCTCTCTCTCTCTCTCTCTCTCTCTCTGAAAGTATTGTTGACAACACTTGACTTATATGAGGTGCAATGGCCTACACATGATTAAACTGGCCGTATCCGTATCAGTATCTCCTGAATTATGGGGCCATTCAAAACGGCTGAAAACATCACGGTGTTAGTGCACACACACAAACCTTGTTTTTATTTACGCGAGAGAAAAAAAATCAATGTTAGAGAAGGTTCAGATATATGCTCTCTCTCTCTCTCTCTCTCTCTCTCTCTCTCTCTCTCTCTCTCTCTCTCTCTCTCTCTCTCATGCGAACGAGCCAGTTGTCCACACGAACACGTGACGATGAATGCTTTCGATTGTGATAGATTGCATCGGTTTGTGGCGAACGTGAACAACTTCATCGCTAAGTCGTCAGTGATTCTAGGCCATCTCAATAACATGTGATTGCGGTGGAACCATTGCATAACTTCAAAACTTTGAAGAATTAAAACAAAAACAAAACAAACAAAACGCGCCAAAAAATTGCAAGGGAAAACCTGAGATGAAGTTTAATACGGGTATTAACGTCAGATTTTTTTTTTTTTTTTTTTTTTTTAGCTGTCCCGTCTTCTGTGTAACCTCAGTGGCATTGCACCCACGCCGCTCATTCCGACCCTCTGTACACAGCCACAGCCCGGCCCGTCGCAGCCCCTGCATCGGCAATCCACAGGGAACAGTCAATATCTAGTCGTCGTCAAGAAGCAACACGGAGGAGGAGACACTGCACTGCCGCTGAGTCACTTTGGTGGTGTTCAGTGGTAACTGTTCTGATCCAACAGACGCAGGACACCACCACTATTCCCCCTACTGACGACAATAATTGCTTGGTCGCGGAGCCGACGTGAGTGAGTTCTCCCTCCGGAGGGCGCCACCACGTCTGTCCAACAACAGCCCCGATGAATCTGCCGATACCGGTGACCCCGAAAGAATCAAAGCAAGGCCATAGACGTACAGAGGACATCGAAAGCGAGGTCACCGTAAGTGCAGGGCAAGAAGGGACACAGAATTTGAAACTTTGTTTTATATGCTGATCGATGTGAATAGGGATGATGACGATGGTGCTAGGGATTTCCCTTCAGGATTTGAGACTGCACAACAGGGCCGTACTCCACGCTTACTTTCACAATATAGCCTGGCGTTAGCCAGGCCCGAGAGATACAGACACCTGCAGTGCTGGGCAGAAAATTTGAACAACACTCTCAGAGACGCCTCCATTGAGTGAATGAAACCCGACTGTGTGGTCCCAGTCTTCCCAACTGAGCTCATAGCAAACTCAACTCGGGGTAGGAGCAGATCGGGGCAGAAAAATGCAACATGTCTCTGGGTGGGAATCGAGCCGACGACCTCCCAGCCGGGAGTCCGCGACGCTAACCACTTCGCCACGGCAGCTGATCAGAAATCACCATTTAATCAACAGAAATGTCGCACTCCCCCAAAAGTATGTTTTTGTAGAACAATACCACTGCATAAAATAATTTAGTTTGCAAA
>CM031620.1:37861728-37869228 GCA_018398815.1 Conus ventricosus
GAAAAAAGTCAGCATGGAAGGCATCGTTTTCTGTTCCTGTCCCTCCAGCCCTCTCCCCCCCCCCCCCCCCCCCACACACACCTGACACACACCACACACACCACCACGCACACACGCATGCACGCACACGCACGCGCAGCACGCACGCACGCACACACACACAAACACGTACGCACGCACGCACGCACGCACGCACGCACACACACACACACACACACACGCACACTACACACTACACGGGCGCGCACGCACGCACGTTTAAAGTACATGCACGTGCTCTCGCACGCATTCTTGGAAACACCACAGTTCCATATAGCTAGTAATGTGAATAGTAAGGCAAGATGGCTGGGGGTGGAGTAGAGTAGGGGGGGGGAGGGCTGGGGGGACAGGGGGGGAGGTGGGCAGGGGGGCGGGCAGGGGAGGGGGGGTGCTGGGCGGGGGGGGGGGGGGGGGTGGGGTGAGGGGTGCTGGGCAGGGTTCAGTAAAGCGAGGGGGGAGAGGGGGATAAGTTAAATGCGGGGATGGGGGAGGGGGGGGGGGGGGGGGGGGAAAGAAGCAGGTTGGGTGTTTTTTTTTTTCTTTTTTTGCTATTATTTTCTTTTTCTATTTTTATTATTTTTATCATTATTATTTTGCAGTGGGAAGAAAGACAATAGGAATTAGGGAGAGGGTAGGACAATGGAGGAGGATGGGTGGCTGGAGGGGGCAGGGGGAGGTGGGGATATCAAAAAGTGTTTTCGAATCAACTATATTATTGTAGAACTTCATGCGTCAATCAGCATCCAAACCTCTCCGCATTTGAACAGGTATAATAATGGGATAAGTAAATCGAATCTGTAAAGACGACAATCTGAGTGGGAAAAAAAAATCAATGAATGTTCTCAGATGCAACATTTTTATAATACTTTATTTGTTAATATGTATCCATACCTGTTCGATATTTTTATGACAAGTTTAATCTTGGGATAAGTGGATCGCCAGTTTGGCCGTTGGTATGGATAACACGTTACACATAGCATGCACCTTCCCGAAGTTGGAGTATGGCTGCCTTAATGGCGGGATAAAAAAAACGGTCATACACACGCAAGTGTCAGAATTATCAATTTGATGATTGTGGACACTCTACGGAAAGAAGAAGAAAATCAAATCGTTGAAAAAATTACAGACTCTGTTGACAACGGAAATCCTATCAGAGGTGACCACAGAAAGACAGGATGATTTTCACATAAAAATATGACTAATATCTTGATCCAGTCCGACAAATCAGAACAATCAAAGAGCTTACTGATGAAGTCAAACAAAATAAAGGAACCTATTTGTTATGAAAACCAGTAAACGATTAACACGACAGTTATTTACTTACGAGATGTGGTGTCTCTCCGCAACAGGGCGAGTTCTTAAAGCAGGGAAAGGTAAGAGGAAGTAAGGGTACATCACTCACGCTGTGTGTGCGCGCGGGCGGGCGCGCATACTTGTGTGTGTGTGTGTGTGTGTGTGTGTGTTATTGCTGTTAGGAGTGATGCCCCATTATTTTCTCTTACCTTTTCCTGTTTTATAATTCACACTGCAGACGAGAGATACCTACATCACGTAAGAAAATAATTATGAAATATGAAACGGTGGCAAGTTTGATCACAAATAATTTTCTTTGTTTTGTATAATTTCAGCAATAAGCTCTTAACTTTGTTCTGAGTTTGTCGGATACCTTTATAAGGATGTTCACCGCTTTCTGTTGTTACCTCAGTTTAAGATTTTCCGTTATCAGTCACAGTCTGTCATGTTTTATAAGATTTCATTCACTTATCCCATGACTGTATTTCTTGTATAAATACAGCCTATTACTGCATGGAGTTCTAGAATAGAGTTGATTTTCGAACATCAGTGATATTTCCTCCCTCCCCCCCCCCCCCCCCCCCCCCCCCCCCCCCCCCCCCCCCCCCCCCCCCCCCCCCCCCCCCCCCCCCCCCCCCCCCCCCCCCCCCCCCCCCCCCCCCCCCCCCCCCCCCCCCCCCTCCCACTTCAATCTCGTCTTCACCTAATTTCCACTGTCTTTCTTCCAACAGAAAATAAGCCAGTCAAACTACAATCTGTGATTCTCAGCTAGCTCACATCGTCCGATTTGAACACAATCACACAAAATGGGAGACATGAATGTAATCCAAATGTTTGGCATGTTCTTAGTCTTTGGCCAGCTTGTTTTCACAGAGAGCTCGACACAACATAATCTCAAACTCGGCCTGGACAACTTTGAACTTTTTTTTTTTCAGGATGTCTCCTTGTTGGTTATGTTTGCTCTGTGTTGGCATTTTTAAGTCATTTCGTGTCGTAAGCAGCAATTGCTTGGAGTTACGGCGTGTAGTATATCTCATCATGGGACAAAGAGGACTGTTTACTATTTCTTTCCTGTTTAAAACTGCTTTTCATATCTGTCAAACTGAGGACACCTATGTTCGTTTCTGTTTGTTTCCGTGTTTGTGTGACCACATTCAAGATCGAGAAGATTTTTGGCCAGTCTTGAAAATGTTAATTTGTGTTCATGCCTTTCTCCCATTCTTGTTGCTTTGTATAGTTGTGTAACACATTCATATGAGTAAGCTTGAAACATGTTTTTTTTGTGTGTGTGTTTTTAAAAATAAAGATTTCTCCTTGTTTGTTCTATGTGCCGTGCCCTGTGTTGGCATTCGTGCTGGGCGATTTGATGTCGTAAGAAGCAATCGTTTGGAGTTATGGAAATGTAATTCATTTGATATTTTGAGAAAGAGTTACCGTAGTTATTTGTTATTCTATGTTCACTATTGCCTTCCTGATTTAATGTTTCCTTTTACACCAGTCAAACCGAAGTTACCATGTTTGTTTCCGTTCGTCTGTGTGTTTGTTTGACTATATTCAAGATTGAAAGGTTTTGCCATTCTTGAATGGACGATGATTTGTGTTCGTTCGTTTCTCCAGTTGTTTCTGGACAGACAAGAGACAGAGACAGAAAGACTAGGACCCATGACTCCAATTTATTGTCAAGGGAACTCTTGAGAGTCTACAGACACAGCACAGCACTAACGTAAACACAAAGACAGACCATGTTGAATGCGTGAACCAGGATTTATATCGTTCTTCACAAATTGTGTGAAATATTGTCTTTCGAAGTACATGTATATGCAATCATGGACATATTCCGCAACACCAATTTTTGATCGTCATTGCATAGCATTTCACTTTGGGAGCAGCAGGGGCCTCCGTTTTGGGAAGGGCGAGAGTGGGAACGTCCCCGTGGGCGCAGAGTGGACACCGATCTCCGTGCAGTGGCTTGGCGGCTTCTGCCCACACGTCTCCCGAGTCGGCCTCACGCGGCACAGGACCGTCGCCACTCAGCACGAAGACGGCCACCCGGTAAGCCCTGACGAGGGACGCCTTGGAGGGAGGGCACAAGAAGAACAGCAGCGACCGTCCAACAACGAACAACTTGCAGCAGTGACGACGGGACTAGCCTGTGTCGCCGGGGGACGGCTTCTCCAGGCTATGGAGCAGTTCGACGGTAAGGCGCTCCATCCTGCGACTTCACCAGTGGGCCTGCACGACCAGCAGGCCCTCCTTTTTGGCTCTGGGGAGGGAGGGAACGTCCCCATGGGCGCAGAGTGGACACCGGTCAGTATGCAGCGGCTTGGCGACTTGTGTCCTGCACGTCTCCCGGGGTCGGCCTCACTCGACACAGGACCGTCGCCACGCGGAACGAAGACGACCGCCCAGTGGTCATGAAGATCCATCATCACGGCCTCCCAGGAAAGAAGGAAAACGCCGACCATCAGCGAAGGAAGAACTTCACCAGGCTCCCTGCCTGAGGACACCGTCTACCTGGGTACCTCCTCCCGTCCGCAGATGCCAACTCCGACCAAACCTGCCAGCAAACAAGTCTGCCAAAACAAACGACTCCGTGCTGCAGCTTACTGCAGCGACAAACTTGTCCTTAAAAAGCGATTGCTGTGAGGACGTTGAAATCAAACTCTCTGTGAGAGAGTAGCGTTCCCAGTCTCTGCGAGAGAGCAGTGTTCCCAGTCTCTGTGAGAGAGTAGTGTTCCCAGTCTCCGTGAGAGAGTAGTGTTCCCAGTCTCTGTGAGAGAGTAGTGTTCCCAGTCGCTGTGAGAGAGTAGCGTTCCCAGTCTCTGTGACACAGAGAGTAGCGTTCCCAGTCTCTGTGAGAGAGTAGCGTTCCCAGTCTCTGTGTGAGAGTAGTGTTCCCAGTCCCTGTAGCTGTGAGAGAGTAGTGTTCCCAGTCTCTGTGAGAGAGTAGTGTTCCCAGTCTCTGTGAGAGAGCAGTGTTCCCAGTCTCTGTGAGAGAGTAGTGTTCCCAGTCTCTGTAGCTGTGAGAGAGTAGTGTTCCCAGTCTCTGTGAGAGAGTAGTGTTCCCAGTCCCTGTGAGAGAGTAGCGTTCCCAGTCTCTGTGAGAGAGTAGTGTTCCCAGTGTCTGTGAGAGAGTAGTGTTCCAGTCCTGTGAGAGAGCAGTGTTCCAGTCTCTGTGAGACAGTAGTGTTCCCAGTGAGTGTTTCTGGTAGTGTTCCTGGTATGCGTGTTCATGGCTTTGGAAGGGAAGTAAAAGGGAAGGAACTCCACGTCGTTCTCTTTGCGTGTTCTTTGCTGGCTTTTGTCCCTTGGTTCCTGCACCTCGCATCATCTGTATTCGCCTGCCTACCACTCTACACCATCACAACTGGCGCTGCGAGCGGGATTGAAGACAGAAGGGACCAAGGAAGAAGACACAGCCCAGGAAGAATGCTTCAGCAGAATGGGACGAAGGAACCAAGGAACACAGGACACCATGGCCAACAAAAGCCATGAGACTGTAAATGTAGGCGGCCAAGGATGCCAACTGCCTCTGACTCTGCACCCTGTGCATCTGCATAAGCTCCCCAAATTCACGGGAAACGAGAGCAGCAGGGAAGTGGACGACTTCATCCAGGAGACCAGGCTTGCCCTACACCTGCAGCCCCTGGATGATAAGGCAGCCGCCCTCTGGCTGATCGCCGCCCTAGATGGCGAGCTCGCCAAGAAGTGATCAGACTGCCAGCAACAGAGGTAGACTCCCAGCCAAGATCTTTACCATCTTGGAAGAGAACTGGGGAGAACAGCGCAAAGTCATCACACTGGCCACAGCATTTTCCACCAGGCAGCAGCATTTCGTCCGGGACCATCCTACCACTGCCTTTGAAGAGGCAAAGAAAGAAGCCCAAAGGTGGATGCGGGACTGCAGCGCTGACGTCGATATCCTGCACCACACGGTTGGCACTGCTACTGTCGCCTCACGTCAAACTCAGCTAGAGGTACTCACTGCCAAAGTCGCCAGCTTGAGGTAGGAAATGCGGCAGCCCCCACATGCAGGGCCACCACTGCAGATCCACAGCTGTGTGGCAGACACACGGCGCTCAGGACGACAGCCCAGGCGGAGACGACGGAAGTCTGCAGCTGAGAACAAATCCCAGTCCTCTGCCACGGTCAGCAGCCAGAAAGCTGACAAGTCTGGAACACAGACTGTTCCTGTGGACTGCCGATGACAGGGCTGCGGCATGACCAGCCAGGCTGTGACTTATTTCTCCAGCCACCAAACGCCCGCCACTTTCTTTGCAGCTGATGTGGAACATTCTAAATCTGGTGTCTGCTAAATGATTGTGATACTGAGTTGGTCACAATGCCAGGACATTTTCTTTTCAGCCAGTGTGGAAGGTTCTATATCTGGTGCCTGCTAACTAACATTGATAAGCAGACGAAGGAGCAGAAGGAAAATCGCGAAGACGATTATGATGTTGCTGCCTTGTTGGCTGTTTAAGAGTTTATTTGCAGATCAAGCCAAAACAATGCAGTAATGGAACTAGGGAGATTTCTGTCATCTTAGTCCATTATATTGTGTGCAAAGCACGGTGCAGCTGACAGTGGCATGAATGAAGTCTGACTTTCCAGATATCGGGGACTCCTCAGAGACAGCTGCAAAGGAGAAACCAACGGGGAAAATCCCAACAGCTTTGGTAATATCGCACATGAGTGCTGTTCTTAGATTTGGAATGAGGCCTTGGAAGGTCTGATATTGTAAAAAGTAGGAGTGAACATCAGCAGTGTGTTGGTGTTGTCTGTAATGCAGCGACAAACTTGTCCTTAAAAAGCGATTGCTGTGAGGACGTTGAATTGAAAGAGTGTTAAAAACTGAAGTTATAATGTAATTATTCAACTGAAATGCGCCTATCACATTAACAGCCTTACTTTTTTTTAAAGTGTTAATTACGTGTAACACCACATACAAACAGCACAGGACTTACAAAATCACAGCGTGTTTTGTAAAACCACATGTTGTTGGCCACCCAAGTGGGAAATATTGCACTTTGGTATTCTTGAAATTTGAAAGTAGCATTTCCTGACTTTGGAAACTGTTTCCCACTAGACAGGACGCAGCTGTGCGCATTGTGGCCATGGGTGAACATTTCAGGGCCCCCGTATATATTATCTCGTCTTCTGGGCCGTTGTTCGGTGCTTCGTGATAGCTGGATTGTTTTCATATTACGTCCCGTCCTGTTACATCATCATATGGGCAGGAAGAAAACTTGGATTGTTTTTGTTTTTCTTAGCAGCCGAGTTCAAGAATATTGAAAGGTGACTAAGAGAGGTTTTTTTCTTTTTTTTTTTTTTTTTTTAAATATGAGACAGCCAAGACCAGTGAGACTGGTCAAACCACGTTTCCCACACCCCTGACCGCTACTGATCGGTCAAGTTCCCGACTGATAAATTACTTTGAGTGGAGAAGAACACAGGGGGGGGGGGGGGGGGGGGGGTAAGATACGTACATATCCTTAAAGTGGTAATGTGACTATATGGGATAGTTTATGCTAAAATTAAAGTGTGGTTCAGTGTGATGGCTTACGACAAACTGAAAGGGTGTTATTAATCTGCACAGATTGGTATTGGATAAATCTAAGGTTATGTATTTGTGATTGCTGATAGGTCTAAGAAAACCAGATGGTGATGCGCGTGGATGGTCAGATGTTAGTATCAAACTGTTAATGTGCGACTTCTGTTTGTAAAACTTTTACTACATCATGACTCATGAGAGCTAGGCATTGATTGATATCATTGGTGTGTAACAGTCCACACCATTATATCTGCCTATGACTAATATTTAGTGTGCCATTTGTTTTTCTCTTATTTCGACTGCTGCAAAAAGTGGACGTTAAAACCGGGCCATTACGAACGTCTACAATCACTACTAGATTTTAATCTATATAATTATTACATTTATGAAAAAATTGGTAGTGTATTATCTATATTTGCATTGGGATCTCTCAGCAGAAAATACAGATATACCACACTCTACAATTCTGTGGTATTCTCACCACAAATGATTCAAAAACGGAATTCAACAGCACCCCAAAGAAGCCAACGAAGGGTAGAGAAGGAAGAAAAAAGAAGGTGTGGTAAGGAAACAAGTTGCTGAAAAACTACGATCATTAAGTAAACAGTATAAATGTA